>CM020024.1:61852795-62452795 GCA_009769605.1 Bucorvus abyssinicus | reverse complement strand
CCTTTTTTAAGTCTCAAAGGCACGGCACCATTTTCTTATGACCAACAGACTGTCTATCATTTTGTTTCAAAGGCAGAGTATTGTTTGCCTCATGACAGCAAGGGACATGACTTTATCTGGATGGGAAATAAAACAAACCAAAACACAGCAAACCAAAAAAATCAAGTAGCTAGTAGTTCTCTAACAGAGTTATCTTGAACAGAAGAGTTTTATTCCAGTCGTGGCAGAACAGAATACCTTGACATGGCAGCCGATGGTCTCACTAATAGCCTGTCTGCATAAGTCAAGTTCATAAGATATGATTTCTCCTGTGAAAACTTCTTCATTTGCCATTTGTTCCAGTAACTCTTCTTTGCATTTATTCTATTTTGATACAATTTTGAGTTGATTTTTGGTTGGGTATTTTTTTTTTTTTAATTAATATGTCTGCTTAGAGTAATGCACAGAATGGTATTAACAGATTAAGAAAATAGCACCAGGAAAAGAGGTAGAAACTAAATGTCTGTACAACAATTTTAACGACTTTTCTTTTTAATAACAGTTAGGTATAGACTAATAATGATTCTTCAGTTAGACTATTTCAATTATAGTAACAAAAAATTCTTGGCTTTACATAGGTGCAGGGTGTGTTTCCTTGCCCATGTATGAGATTTTGAGCACAGCATATGCAACTTTTGGGATCCCAGCTACGAATTGTGCTTTAGTAAAATATATGGTTGCAAGAGTTTGGGATGGATCTAATTCTTGCATAGTGCTCCAAAGGATAGTATAGGCATTTCTTAACCGTCCTAAATTATAAAGGTAAGAAAGATGACTTCTGTAAAAAAAAAGACCAAAAACCAAACAACCTAAATCCACTCCCCCCCCGCCCTCCCCCCCAAAAAGGAAATAAAATAACCTTCCTCCAACTTCCTTCTTTCCAAGATTCTTGTGTCTAGAAAGCTGATGGCTATCTGATCCCTCATCTCTAGAAAGGTGATGGATGTCTCATTCCTTTTCAATTTATGACAAGTTACTGCCTGAATGACATCTAAGAACAAGCAGAGTTCTACAAACTGGTTTTGGAACAGACAAAAAGTATGTCTTTTCCCCATTTTAAAGTGTGCTGCCTTCTCAAATTGTTTGGATACTCTTTATTTAAGACAGTATAAGTAGAACTGCTGAAGTCCATTTTAGTCTTTGTCTTTATAAACTTAATTGTTTGCTTTGGTCCCTACTCAGAGAGAAGTTCTAACTGTATAGTCATTTTTGTCACAAAATTTTCACTTCTGTTATGGACTTCTCTTACAGCTTGACTTGTATGAATACAAATTTTACTGTATAATCTTTTTACTGGATTATGCAATATCTTTAACACTATTTAGTTCTATTTTAAATTCCACTTCCGTGACAAGATAGTGAGTAGATTATACCTTAGTGAGCAGATTATACCTGGTAAAAGCAGTTACTGGTAATCTTGCTGATGTATCATTCATCATTTATCAGAAACAGATTTTCTAACAACGTACCGTAACTTTCCAGGTATTCTAGTAGTAGTAGCCATTTTATTCACACTGCTCCCATAGTTCACATGTTTTCAATAGCAAATGTTAACTGTGGCACAAATGCAATACTCTTTATTTTATCAGTGTGTGCTTTTATCTTTATCTTCTCTGTTATTATAATGATATCTGAATCATTAATATTTGGATGTCTCCCTACTATTGCTTAATGTCCTGATACATATTCAGATTTTACCTTTAATAGCTCAGCTCATTCCTCCTTCAGTTTAACTGTCCCATGCTCCAAAAGATGCATTCAGGTGCTAAAATATAAAAGGATATAAAATTATTGAGATAAAAACTTATGATAATTACTAATTTTTAAAAAAGGGCATATTTATTTTTCAGACTTAGAACACTCTAGAAATCTAGAGCAAGACCAAAAACTACTCACATAAACAGCTACCTAAAAACCCCAGCACTCAACTGTTTCCTAAACATTTTCTACTCCATGTAAAACACATAAACATTTTGTACTCCACATATGTGACAACACTGATGGACAGAAAAGTTTTTCTTGTGTCAATACTCTCAAAACCAGAATGCTTGAAGGCCACCAGTCACTCTAGTAAACAGGTGACAGAGTTTCTCAATGAAGAATAAATAGTTGTAGCCTGGACAGAGTACAGCTGCAGGATTGTTTTTGTTGGTGGTGGGTTTTAGGGGGTTTTACTAGGTAATTGATCCCTGGATCAGGATTCAGTTCCTCTTTTGCTGTTCTCTCTACATGGCAGTTGTGCCACATGTAGCCATGAAGTACAATACAGAAAATTCAAGTAACTTTGAAGTGGGAAATTGGGGTTTTTTTAGGTTATTGCTGGTGTTATTGCTATGTTTAAGACTGGTATTTGCACAGTTAAAATAAATCAAATGTTGGTTTCTAGCTCAGTCTGATGAAAGATATTACAAACATAAGACATACAAATGTAAGAGCTCTTGAAATAAGACAGAATAACTGTGGATAAAAATTTAATTATAACAAGTTATACAGCTTAGCTTAAAATGGATTTGAAAGAGAATATTAGGGGAGATAAGTTCTTCATGAAATTATTTAGGATCTCACTAACAAGATCAAGTTCATTAAATTTAATTATGTGGCACAGTATAAATACAGAAAATGTAGAAAATCAATAAATAAAAAAAATGTAAGCAATTTACAAAGCTGGAGATCTTAGAATTTATGCAGCTTGACATAACAACCACTTTATGCAGACATAATGGAAAAATAATATAATTTAATGCCATCAAACAAAAATGCAATGCTATTCTTTAAAAAAAAAAAAAGGTGCTTTGCCAAAGAATGCTAGTCCTGATTTTGGATGAGAAAAAATTTCCCCAGCATTGACACCCTGAGCTACTTCTCAGATTTCTCTGCAGTGCCTCCATGACCTCACCCTCCACTTCTTTTCTGCGCCTTTTCACTCATATTACCTTTGCCAGATCCCACCCCCTTTTCTAAAACTGTTCTTCTAAATTAAATACGTAGTGCCACTTTTTGTCTCTCACTGCTAGTCTTAGTTTCTATATTAGTGCCCTGGCTTCTGCAGAGACCCTTCATCTCTTAATGATTAATACAAAAAGGGTACTTGTAGTACTAGAATAGATTATGTTCAACCAGACAGAGCCTCGGGGCTTTTTTTGCTGCAGTTCAGTGAGACTCTGCTGAGACATTTTTGGAAACCTATCATCTACCCGACTTTCTTGTTTTCATTTGCAGCAGACCTTCCATACATTCATGCCACTGTTGAGGGAATGGAAAAACTTTGTAACATGATGTCCCTTATCTGTGTTGCTACTGATCCTGCAAATCAAAATCTGGAGTCAGATAGCACCATTCATCCTGAATATCATAGAGCATAAGAGAAGATTTAGTTCCTTCCTGAGTTCTTCTGTGAGTAATAAAACCTTGCCCTAGCATGCTATTATCACTACAGGTTAGAGGTTGGTCTGCTAGAAAGCAGCTCTTCAGAGAAGGAAATGGGCGTCCTGGTGGAAATCAAGTTAACCATGTGCCAGGAATGTGTCCTTGTGGCCAAGAAGGCCAATGGTATCCTGGGCTCCATTAAAGAGAGTGTGATCAGCAGATTGAGGGAGGTTCTCCTCCCACTCTACTCTGCTCTCGTGAGGCCACATCTGGAGCACTGTGTCCAGTTCAGGGCTTCTCAGTTCAAGAGAGACAAGGAACTACCAGAGAGAGTCCAGCGGAGGGTGACAAACACGATTAGGGGGACTGGAGCACCTCTCTTATGAGGAAAGGCTGAGAGACCTGGGTCTGTTTAGCCTGGAGAAGAGAAGATTGAGAGGGGATCTTATCAATTCTTAAAAATATCTAAAAGGTGCATGTCAAGAGAATGGGACAGAGTCCTTTCAGTGGTGCCCAGTGACAGGACAAAGGGCAACGAACACAAACTGGAACACAGGAATTTCTGTCTGAACATAAGGAAGAACTGGGTGACAGAGCACAGGAACAGGTTGCCCAGAGGTGTTGGGGTGTTTCCTTCTCTGGAGATATTCAAAATCCACCTAGACACGATCCTGTCCAACCTGTTCTAGGTGAACCTCTTTAGCAGGGGGGGTTGGACTAGATGACCTACAGGGCTCCCTTCCAACCCTTACCATTAGGGTCTAGAGAACAAGAGAGGTTATAGCAAGGTGGGGGTCAGTTTGTTCTTCCAAGTAGCAAGCAATAAGATGAGAGGAAATGGCCTCAAGTTGCACCAGGAGAAGTTTAGGTTGGATGTTAGGAAAAATTTCTTTACAGAAAGGGTTGTGAAGCATTGGAACAGGCTGCCCACAGAAGTTACCCTGGTGGCGTCACCATGCCTTGAGGTATTTGAAAGACTTATAGATGTGGTGCCTGGGGACATGCCTTAGTGGTGCATGGCAGTGCAGGATTAATGGTTGGACTTGATCTTAAAGGCATCTTCCAACCAAAATGATTCTGTGATTCTGCAATCTTCTGGTGCAAAGCTCTCTTCTAGAAGGCATTTTTGCTTTGTCAGATAATTCATACTAGTTGAGCTGAAAGATTTCATAGAAATGCAACAGTTTCAACTAAATTCCGCTGAAACTTCGGAAGTGGGAACATTGCCATAAGAAGCAACACCAAAGATATCTCTGCTTTCTCTTACATCAAGGGTTTCTTATTCCTCTCCAAGATAAGGCATGGATGGCAGAGAAGGAGTAAATGAGTCTAAAAACAGGTAGAAAAGGATATTATAAAAATAAAACAGAACAAGGAAAGGAACTGGGTTAGTTTCTGGAAGGAGGCCTTTGAGTCTGGTACAAGAAACAAAAAAAGGGGAGATGATTTCTACATATACCTTGAAGATATACCTTGAAGATACCAGTCTCAGCTCTTTGCTTCTGTTGAGACATGGGGCCATATCATGTAAACGTTACCTGTTTCACCCCTCGGGTGTGTCCCCTTGGATTTTATGATCAGAATGTGCAATTACTTTAGTGTGTCTTTATAGTGTATTACGATCCACTTTCAAGAGCTATGTTTAACTAAGGCATACACTTAAAAAAAAAATTGACATGTATTTAATATTTAGTAATCAATAGACCAGTGACAGAGAAGCCAGAACATTCTTTATAATCTATTCTAATATTTAGCTATATTTTGGCTAAAAATCTTCATGAATTTGTACAGCAAATTATTTTAATTCTAGCCAATAGTTTTAATTGTTGTGTGATAGACTGAGAAAACTGTCTAACGTGTACTTTTTAAGAAGCTGTGACCAAATGACACTATTGCTCCATATTAATAAATTTGATAGAACTAATTTCTTAAGAATTACATGTAGCAACATGATTTCCTAAACTTTTTTGTCTTCCAGTCTAAACCCTTTGCTTTCTGTTTTCAAAATACTTCATGCTTTATGGATAGAAATGTCCTGATCCCTTATCAATGTCTTGATAATGGACTGGAGCATCTCTTCTGTGAGGAAAGGCTGAGAGAACTGGAGTTGTTCAGCCTGGAGAAAAGAAGGCTCAAGAGGATCTTATCGATGTATAGAAATACCTGGAGGGAGGGTGCAAAGAAGACGGAAGCATACTTTTTTCAGTGTTGCCCAGTGACAGGACAAGAGGCAATGGGCACAAACTGAAACACAGGAAGTTCCCTCTGAACATCTGGAAACTTTTTTTTTTTTTTTTTGCTGTGAGGGTGACTGAGCACTGGCACAGTCTGCCCAGAGAGGTTGTGGAGTCTTCCTCCTTGGAGATATTCAAAAGCCATCTGGAGACTCTGCTGTGTAATCGTCTAGGTGGCCTTGCTGTAGCAGGGCACTTGGACCATACATGCTTCAGAAGTCCCTTCCAACTTCAATCATTCATTGATTCTGTGATTTAGCTGCCTACAAATATGTGCCCAGTGCAGGCTGAGGTCTCCCAGAATATCCCACTGTAGAGATTTGTAAAACAGGTATTAAGATTGTTATGAATTTCCATGTGTATATAGAGTGTGCATATATATAGTGAAGCACCAGAAGAAACAACAAAAGAAGGACCAGAAGGTGTATGTTAGCATCGTATGTGTGATTTCATTCAAATGAAGAGAAGGAGCAAACTGGCATAAAAATGAGGTATCAAGGTGATGAAGAAGGGGACTGATGTGGCAAAAAAGTCAGAATCAGCCATGGCACAGGAGTTGGATCAGATGATATTTAATGGTCACTTCTGACCGAAACCATTTTGTGATTCTATGATTCTGTAAAGCGATTAAGAAATGTGAAGCTCAGGAATTTTACGTGAAGCCTAGGAAGCGTGAAACAAAATAATGATGCGAATGATCCCAGGCAACATCCACTCAAATAAGACTGAAGAGGAAATTGAAAAGCAGCTTGTTGTCACCAAATAAGAACTCCAGAGATGTAGAGAGATCTTAACAGGTGGGTTGTCTCCTCCTGTTTTGCATACAAACTGATCCTGGCCGGACCTCTTTCACACACATATCTTGAGGCTTTAAAAGAAATTATCTTCCCTTTCTTAAGGTTTCTCATTGATTTTTTTAAATAATATTTTCAAGTACCGTCCCTCATTCAGAACCAGAATTCTCTTGTGTGAGAACACAACCTTCGTAAAATGGCCTGGATAACAACAGCTACTAAACAGGAATGTGAGTGCAACCCATGTGTGAATGAAATACCCAAAGATATCTGAGAGTATGTTTGCCTCAAATGGACAGGACAGTGCTGGAGAGGAAAATGATCATAATTTTTATTGAACAGGAACCAGAGAATTACAAAATTACTTTTGAAATAAAGAAATCAGCTTTCAAAAAATATTTTAAAATGTGTGAGTATTTGTAACAGGATAACGGACATCGTAGTGGGAAGAGGGCAGCAGCCAAACACGATGTGACACTCTGGGAAGTCCATCCTGGACAGAGTACCACCCTGTGCACCCAGCCAGGGGCTGTTTGCGCAAGGCAGCATGTGTGGACCCACTGAGGGTGCATGGAGCCTTGTGGGATGTCTTCCCCCTGTGCAGGTCAGTGGGCAGTTGTGAGTGGTGGGGGCTCACCTGGCACTGGTGCAGCCACCTCTCCCTCAGGGACGATGGGGAAACCACCTTGGGGAAGGGTGATGGGGACCTACACAGCCTGGGGAGGGTGTTGCAGACCTACCTCTGTGTGTGTATATGTGTGTGTCTATGTGACTAGAACTTCTTGGGATTAATTATAGTAGGGTGTTTTGAAATTTGTAGCTGTATCTGTGTCAGTGGTTTAGGAAAAAAGGGCTTGTATGGCTTTAAAGACTTCTTGTGCTCAACCAGAAGGATGGTGGGGATGGGAAGGAAACGGGTGTCCCTGACTCCCAAAATGTATTTGTGATACTCAGCTGGTCCAGACCGTAGAAAGAATTGGCTGTGAGAATCCATAGTGCTCTTGGGATGAAGGTCAGATACGTCCATTATGGTGTCACTGTGGAAGGTATCTTCTAAACTAAGACAGGAATAATATGAGAAAACCAGGTGCGTATCTGTTTGCGTTGGCTATGAATGACTGCACTTCAAGAAGGGCAGGAGGCTGATCTTCAGAAGGTGAAAGAACGTTTAGATGGTTACAAAAAGAGGAAAATCTGTTTACTGCTGAGAGTGCTGCCACAAGGGACAATCAGCAGGCTCCAGAATTAATGGAGATGGCCTCACAAAGGACTGAGCATGTTGAAAGGTGAAAGCACAAAGGGAAACAGCACTGAGAAGCCTTAGTCCTGAGTTAGGACTGGAATCCAGAAATAGGAGATGAAGGTTCTTGAGGATCAAGTGGAGACGAAGAGCTGAATTTAGACCCAAGTGAGACACAAGCCCCATCGTGATGCCTCACAGTGGAGTGGGAGTGCTCTCAGGATGTGAAATCTCCCACTTCAGAAAGTTGCCCTTGGTTTAATTCTGCTGTTGTTGCAGTGTTCTGATTAGGAGGTACCAGACAATAGTGCTTTCATATCCAATAAAAAAGAGGATAGTACAAGATTTTCCCGGGAATATTTTTATATCCTTGGATTTTCATATTTTTTTTTTCCCCTCATTTACCCTTTTTTCATCTTCACTACTATTTTGTAATTTCAGTGGTGTTTTTTTTTTTTCATGGTACAGCCTTTTTATTTTTTGAGTGGGTGCATAGAAAATAGATGTTCTTCCATCTGTACATGCTTTTTCTAAAAAAACAACAGATTGCATTGACAGTGATATTCAGGGAAAAAAATTAATCTGCTAATGACATTGTTTCTCTTTTCATGTCCTTCAGTGTGATTTCCCTCTATCTGTTCATACTTACCAAACAACTCTTTCATGCATTATGTTTTATATTTTTGCACTTTTAAAAATCTATGGAATCTCATTTGGCTATAAAGAAAAAGGAATCTTTATAGCAACCTTTTTTAAAGTTTTCTCTTCAAATGACTAAATAATGCCACAAGCCTATTTCATTGTGATAGCTAAGTATTTACATTTTTTTATTGAGTGAATTATTAGAAAAAATATAATTGAAGAAGTGTGAAGTATTTAAAAAGAATCAAAATAATCAACTAATTTGTTTTCAATGGTCCATGAAATAGATGAATTATTCAGTCTTCACAGCGAATCTGAACTCTTCAGAATTAGATGAGATAAACGCTCTCCAAAATTACAGGATCAAATCTTCTTGAATTAGAGGTACATTCCACTTCAAATGAGTGGGGATCATGGAATGTATCTTGCATTTTCATTGCATGGTAAGGTGTGTCAAGAATGCAAATGTTGAAAAATACCGAAAAAAAAACCGAACTTTTTTTCCTCTCTTCTTTCAGATCCAGACACTGATAACCAAGCTGGTATTCTGTTTGGGGTTTTGAAAATGATCTGTGTAATAATTAAACTAATACATGCACTCCTGTGTTATCTGAAACAAAGTTTTCTTTCCCAGAACCCTGGTGAAGAAAGTGAAAATACTTTCATTTTCCTGTTTAGTTATTTAGTGTGAAAAGTCCTGATAGCAAAAAGAGAATGTATGGCCACATTTATTCCTGCATTTTGATACTGCGGTATTGAAATCGAAACACCTGATCCTAGCCAACCAGAGACCTTAAACTGGATATAGAGGCTTCCTATCTAGTAAGCAGATAATTTCTTCTTGAGAGAGATCCAGATAGCTCCAACAAGGAACCTCCATTTTGTGTAGAGAAAACCTCTATCTTACGGGTTTTTTGAGTCTTGTGGGGCTTTCACAGCTTGTGTACATTGAATGCGCAATCAAAAAAGATCTGTCCCAGCAGCATATCTGAAAACGTCTGTCTTCCTTGTGGAGTTATCTTCTGAAAGGGTTTGCCTGACAGAGGAGGAAGAGCACACCTTAGGATAAAAACCTATTGATTGCAGGACTCACCGAAGAAATACCTGGGTTGCCCATAATTCTCAACCTGTGAGAATTTCAGTAAAATATTTCTACTCTTCAGGCTCTAACCACCAGGTAGGAGGCAAGATGGGATTATTCTCCACCTGTCCTTTTGGAAGACTAAAACAAATTGCAAATTCCATCGCAATCTGTTCTTTCACCCTAGTGTGGATCATATTAAACCCAGCGATCCTTAAATCAAAACCACAAGAGCTGTACTTGTAGGAAAAGTAATGGAAGAAGCAACATTTATCAATGACTATTAACTGGTTTCTACATATCTTCACATGCAAATGTCTCACAAAACTCTTATAGTCATATTTGGAGGATTTAATCTCGCATTTAAATTCAGACCCCTACAATGAAACTGTGTCAGTGTTTGGAGACTCTGAAGGAAGATGTTTTAAAAGTACTTTCTTTTATTGTAGATGTTCATATTACAGTAGATCAATCTTTGAGATCCTCTCAAAAAGCAACTTTATTACATCTAAATAGACATCTCAAGGAAAAAAAATGGTTATGGTCACATTTTATCCTACAATTTCAAAGTATTGCCACTGAAGTGAGTGCCTCACTTTCCTTACTTTCTTATATTTTAACGTATTTTTGAATGCTATAACTTTGTCAGTGCCCTGGAGAATACTCTTATCCATTCTTAAAGCTAAGAAACAAAACTGATCTTTTAGCACTTTTGTCTCTCTGCCAAATGCCAAACTTGTTTAACTGACTTGAGACCATTTTCAGCCTGCCGTACTTTTAAAAATCTCAAAAAAGTAGGTATCATTACCTTCAGAAACAAGTTCAATGCCTGGCACATTTGGTTTTCCATTTTGCCATCCACATTTATTTCTAACAGTGCTCTCTACAGTAAATAAATAATTAAAAAAAATCCTTTAATTCTTTGATATTTATGTTATTTAAATAACTGTAGATTCACTATCTACGTAATAGTTTCCACGTGATGTTTGCTCATCAATAGTGCCATTTAATATTATTGTTATTAAAATATGGACATTTTCCAACAGTTGCTTAAAAGACCCAGTTCATACAAGGTCATTTTGAGGCAAAATATCTTATTTTAACATGTATGACAAGGTCATTCTTAGCTGCATTAAAAACACAGCAGACTTGCCATGATGGCAAATATGTCTAGTGTGTTAACGTGGATTGAGAGCGCAGCGCCAAAATCCAGATTCTTCTGCTACTTTTGCACGCTGCCATCTTCGACCAAGAGTGTCACAGAGATCAGCGAATGTTATTGAAGATTTGGTGTAATTGTCAATATTTCTCCAAAGGAGACACATCTAGCTTGAAAGAAAACTGAATGTGCAAGCACAGTCTTCATGACTGCTCAGGCTTTGATATTCATCAAGTTAAAATAACCCTACCTAGGATCTTAGTTCTATACTCACTCTCTGTCTTCTCCTCTTAAACTGACAGGCTAAAAGCACAAACCAGACTGGTAATTCACAGCGCAGATGGTGCTGAAGACTGAAGACTGTGCTGGAAATACCACAAATTCTCTGTATAGTTGGGGGATTATGTAAAATCTGGGACAATTTTCCTTAAAAGTTGTAACAAATGCTGGGTTCTCCTGTGTTGAATTGGTGGGAATTGCCAGTGTCATTTGCATCTTGGAGTGACATAAGATGCTGAGGCACAATTAATCGGATGAAACAAGTTAGAATTTGTCTGCAAGTATTTACACAGATCCTCTGTAGGCAATAGCCAGATACTGATCACATTCAGGAGGTGTGTATTATGATCATTCTAATAATTTTTTAAGAGAACATAAAATGAAGAAAAAAGCAAAAGTGTATTTGAAAAGGGTTCTGAGACACTTGAGTTTGTCAGGCAAAGATATCATGGCTTAGAAACTTGGACTTACATTTTTCGTCATTTAAAGATAAAAATGAAAATATTAACATGGACTTAGGGATTTGGTTCTGATTATCAAAGACAAGCAAGTTGAGGAGGCTGTGTTAGTACAATATTCATTTTCCCCAGCAGGAGAACAGAAGGAGACATTGCAAGGCAATTTTTTTTTTTCTGCATTCCACATGCGGATTTGTGAGGGAAAGGTAAAGCTTTAATGCCACTAGGCATAGCAGATTTCTACTGTAGAATAAACAGTACAACAGATGCTTTCATCAATTGTAATTTCAATAAAAAATATTTAACAAAACATCATCAATTCCTGAATAATTATTTATCCATATACAAAAGATTTTTTCTGACATAAAATCAAATCATAAGTCAAAACAAATCCATTTAATTTATTTGTTTAGGCTATAACATGATCTTTGTCTGTATGTGGCTCTCTATATCTGTTTCTACAGCTATTAAAAAAGTTTGTGGCTAGCTTTTTCTTTCAAATGCTACTTAACTGGGGAAAGGTTTACTACTTCAATCAAAGCAATCACTTTGTTATCAACAAAAGGAAAGATTTGTTTTAATTACCATTTTACAGTAATAAATATGTTTCCTTTAATTTTAGCCATAATTTTTTTTTTAAATATTGTAAATAAGTAATTAAATAGATTAATGATTCTTAGTAAAGAACAGACTTCTAGGTAGGTTATTTTCATATAATAAGTGCTTAATATTTTCTGTACCTGTTTTAAATCTTCATCATCATCATCATCATCATCATGGCTTGGCTTCGCGGACGAAGATTTGGGAAGGGCTTTAAACGTGAGTACACCCTTCAAGCCTGCGCGGTGGATTTTTTAGGTGAGGCGCAGCGTGCGCGAGACTGGCCCCATCCTTTACACCTGAGGTTCATCTGCCAGGGCCTAGCGAGCTTGGACGGTGACAGCGAAGTCCTCAGGTCGTAGGTTTGGTTAGAGTATCCTTCTCTTAGATGGATGGCCTTACAGGGCTAAACGAGCTCCATCTGCCCGGGTTTGGAGTTAGAGTTGTCCTTCTCCTAGGATGGTTGCCCGAAGGCTAGTGAGCCCATCCTGCCTGTGGACACACTTTGTCTGACCCTTCAGTTGAGACCTGTCTGGCTTGGGAGACCCTACCGGAGGCATATGCAACCACCAGCATAGCTCTCAACTTCGCAAGGGCACGCAAGCTCTTTCCCCACGGCAAGGGGGTGCCCGTGAAAGAGTGTTTTAAATCTTAAGGAAAAAGAAAGAGCATTCTTTAAAACGGTTGCTTTACTCTCACTCATGATTGCAGCAGAATTGAGCACACTTTAAGGCATTTAAGTAGGACTTGCACAAAAGGGCAAAAAATAGTCAGACAACCTTTAAATTCAGACAATTTTAGTTGCCTGTTTTCTTAAGCTAATACATCAGAAAAATGCTGGTTTTAATGCCCTGGCTAAAAATCAGGAAGCTTTTAGATGATTCTTTAATGTTTATTTTAAAAATGTAGATGAGATTTTTGTAATCTAGAGAGATCGCAAAATAATTTACATTCCATCAATGGTCAGGAAGACCATTCAAAAGAGACTTACACCTTTCATGTTAGTGCCTTAATCAATGGGTTGTCTCTTACTTCCATTTGTATATACAAATATTAATTGGTTACCAAATATTACGTAGAATTATGTATATCTGTTATGCACTGACATTCACAACAGTATTAAAAAGATGTGTGCCCTTATACGTAATTTTGTGTTCTTAGATGTAATTCTATTTGGTTAGCAATCATTTGGCTCAGTTTTGTTCCTTGGCTTGGTGAGAAAATTGGGTTATAGTAGAACTGCAGTTACATGTCTAGACTAGAATCTTACCTAGAAAGAAAATCCAGGTATCAGCTACTATGAATTCTTGCAAATCTATGTCGAAGTGTTAGAACAGCTAGGCCTGAATGTTGTAATTTTTGGTGCATATAGCCACTGTTGGAAAAAACGTAAGATTGAATGACATATGCTTTACAAATAAATTCATTGCTCTGGACTGAAAGAGGTCACTTACAGCATGAGCCAGCAGTCTACGCACTTTGGCACTAAGAAGTTAAATCACTCGGGCGGAATGATGAGATTTTATTCTTCCTTGAGAAAATAGAGGTACCAAAATAGTCCATTGAAAAACATTATTCAGCAAACAAATCTGACTGAAAGCACGAACAGGACATTGACACTGTTAAGAAAGAGGCAAATGTGGTACAGTAATACAGAAAATGTTACTGTTTCGTTATTATGTCAGTAATTTGCCCATATGTCAAATGCTGCATCTAACATTTTGAAGTGATAATTCAGAACTAGGCAAAATTTAGATAATAAATCAAATTTCCACTGGGGAGGAGGATGGGGTAAAGGGCTTTATTCTGTGAAATGATGGAAAGGCTTAGGCTATTTGATTTGGAGAAGGAAGGATGGAGAGTAAATGTGATAGTATAACATTAAAGTAAGGCTAATAGAACTGCGGGATCAATTGTGTCAAATCTCTTTATCTGATGCTAACATAATAATGCTCTATTTGATTTTGATAGTGGTTCATATAACATTTATAGCACTGAATGGTTGAAAAGAAAATAAAATCTAGGTCTGACATTCTGTAGACTAAAAGGAATGTAAGAATGTATATAAGAGGAAATGAGGATAAACATGTATTTTGCCTGGATTCTTGTCAGCGTAGATAGCAATGCATTGAAAAGTAATGGATGACATAATTTCTATTTATGATATTTTGTAAGAAGTGTGCACTAATAAATTGATCCAACCAACATAACCCTTTCCACTTAAATTAAAGATCAACCAAACTGCTAACCAACCTTGGTTCTTGCCTTTCCTAATTGGGAAACTACTTCCATAAGAAAAAGGACACTCAAAATTGTATTGCAAGAAATAAAAACAGTTTATTGAATATCTTTCTACTCCTGATCTTTACTAAAAGAAGCATATTTCTTCAGCTTCATGAAACGTGGCATCTAGTACATTTGCTTCCTTAAGGCAGGCTTTATTAAATCTTTCAGCTTAATGACAAATCCAGAAGTGAACTCCAGATTATCTCATTTGTAACACCTCAGGGATGTAGGTTAGCCAGCAGATGTATTCTGTTCTGATATATTCCATGTGTAATTTTTTTCACATGTTGAAATAGCAGTAGTCCTTGTTTAATATAATTGCATCTAAGAATAATGTAATGAAAGTGACTACATTTCTTAAACCAGGAGACTAACAGAGTAGTATATAAATTGACAGTGCACTGCCTTCCCTCCACTGGGTCTCTGAGTGAATAAATAAGCTACATGATATTTGCTATACAGTAAAACATGTGCACCCAGGTAGGTATTTCGGTATAAATTCATACTTCAGGACTTCGTACACGAAGTTACTGACGGATGCTGTAAGCATATGTGGAAGGAGACTGACTGCTCCTTTGAGGGTGTGTGCTCAAAGTCTTTCACAATGGCGGAGAGTCTTTTCAATACAAAACCACGTGCATGATAAGAAATGGAGGAAGCTATAAGCAAGGCCATGTAGAAGCACAAACTTGACCAAGACGTAGTAAGAGAGGTAGTGATGAGAACAAACCTGGTCAGACACACTAATGGGTAAGAATATGTGGAATGTGGAAGTGGTTTTTTTTAGTAAAATTACGTGACTAAAGGCCTTGTCACGTTGGGATGATGAAGAAAGGGAGAGGGACTAACACACAGCCACTGAGGCAGTCTGTGTGGCTGGCCAATGTCCTTGGTGTGTCTGTGCGTCTGTGTCTGTGTGTCCATGCCCATGACTCTGAGATACATGCTTAGCCTTGTTTCTTGTTGGAACTGCAAAAAGGAAAGTGGCAGCCACATTCCCCAGCCTGGGCAGAGAACCCAGGTCCCTGGGCACCAGGCTGGGCTCCAGAAGCTGGGCTAAAGTCCTGGGCTGCTGGAGAAGGATATGTGACTGTAGAGCATAACTTGGAGCCATGCTCTTCCATTGCATAACAGATATCATACAGGAAAATGTTCAGAAATTTATTATTTCTTATCTTTTTTATAAATAAAGTTGTTTGTGCTTTTTTTTTATGTTGCCACTGTACAGTTATGAGGTAAATGCCTCCTCCATAATAATGAAAACACTGTTGTCTTTAGTTTGTTTGCATTTGGTTTCATCTGAGTGGCATTTAACACCTTGTCGCCGGTCGGCTGAGGCAAGCCGAGCACGGGGACGAGTCCTTCCCTATCCCCGAACCCCTCTCCTCCGGGAGAGAAAAGGGTTCAAAAGCAGAGATACAAAAAGGAAAAAAAAGAAAAGATTTTGTGAGACCTCTGAACGTTTGGAAAACTGAAACAAACTTTTATTAAAACTAGAACAATATATATAACATGCAGGGAAAAACCAATGCAAAATCTGAGAGTCTGTGCAGGATGGAAAGGTGAGGGTTTTAAACACGAGAACAGAGACAAAGGGGGACGGTGCCACGTGCAGTCTGGAAATGGCACCGGCCACGTGTGCGCCCTCGTGGAGCGAACAAAGGAAACCCGCGGCTATTATGAACGCCGGGCTGAAATGTGGAAATCGCTGTCCCTACCGGATCCTCGTTGTTGTGGCAGGCAGAGAAGCAAGAAACCGCGGCGCTGGCAGGCAGAGAGGGTAAAACCTTACGGCAGCAGAAAAGCAGCCTCCGGGCGAGCAGTCTGTCCCAGGCGGCGTGGCGGGGGCTGCCCCGGTGCACGGTCCACTCCGGCAGCCTGCAAGGTCCCCGGAGCCGAGCCGCAGGGTTTGGAGGAGCCTCTTCCCCGGAGCGAAGCCGCAGTGTCTGGAGTGACTCCCGCAGAGCGGAGCCGGGGGTGTCTGGAAAAGCTGAGAAACCGCGAACAAGCCGCGAATGCCCCCGAAGCCGTCCAGAGAAGCAGCCCCGCAAGTCCCGACTAGCCCCGGAAGTCCCGAGTAGCCCCTAGCCGCCCGAGCCCGCAGCTTCTTAAAGGGGCAGTACCCTCGAGAGAAAACTTTCTCATCCAATAAGATGGGCGAATCGTAACATGGAAGGGAATAATTCAATTGATAAGCCTTCAAGCAGGGTTTTTTTCCTTCAACCTGCCACATTCCACTCCTTTATTCCATACCATGTACGTTATGCGCATCTCATTTACATTGTATTATACAGAAATTAACAGCATGAGACTCTGGTTCAGAGTGTTTCAGCCAGGGTTAACTTCCCCTGTGGTACACAGTGGACTTCACCATCCTCCTGCATTACCCACCAGGTGTGTCCAGGGCCTTGGGCTGAGACAACACCACGGATGGGTCTGTCTGGGGTTGCAGCAGGGGAAACCCAGACAGCTTTTCCCAGCAGATTACTTTCACATACCACAGGAACTCTATCCCCCTCTATGGTATGTAAAAGGTCTGATTGGGCAGGGCCGGCTCGATTGATTGATCCCCTCGTGTTCACTTGCCAGGTGGCTTCTGCCAGATGTTTATCCCAGTTTCTGAAAGTTCCACCACCCAATGCTTTCAGGGTGGTTTTCAGCAAGCCATTATAGCGTTCTATTTTACCGGAGGCTGGAGCATGGTATGGAATATGATAAATCCATTCGATACCATGTTCTTTGGCCCAATTGGCCACCAGATTGTTTTTGAAATGAGTTCCATTATCAGACTCAATTCTTCCTGGAGTCCCGTGCCGCCACAAAATCTGCCTTTCAAGGCCCAGAATAGTATTACAGGCAGTGGCATGAGGCACGGAATAGGTTTCAAGCCAGCCGGTGCTTGCTTCCACCATTGTCAAAACATAGCACTTACCCTGGCGAGTTCGAGGGAGAGTGATGTAATCAATCTGCCAGGCCTCTCCGTACTTGTACTTTGACCACCGTCCACTGTACCATAAGGGTTTTAACCTTTTGGCCTGTTTAATTGCAGCACAAATCTTACAGTCATGGATAACCTGGGTAATTGCATCCATGGTTAAATCCACCCCTCGGTCACGAGCCCATCGATAGGTTGCATCTCTTCCCTGGTGACCGGAAGAGTCATGGGCCCACCGAGCAAGGAATAGTTCACCTTTGTGTTCCCAGTCCAGATCTATCTGGAACACTCTGGCTGCTTTGTCCACTTGGTGGTTATTTCTATGTTCCTCAGTGGCTCTGCTTTTTGGGACATGGGCATCTACATGCCTTACCTTTACAACTAACCTTTTCAGCCGGGCAGCAATATCTTGCCACAGAGTGGCAGCCCAAATAGGCTTACCTTTACGCTGCCAATTATCTTTCTGCCACCTCTCCAGCCATCCCCACAAGGCATTTGCCACCATCCAGGAGTCTGTATACAGGTACAGTCTTGGCCAGTTCTCCCTTTCAGCAATGTCCATGGCCAGCTGGATGGCTTTGACCTCTGCAAATTGACTCGATTCACCTTCTCCTTCTGCTGCTTCTGCAACTTGGCGCATAGGACTCCATACAGCAGCTTTCCACTTCCGTTGGTTTCCTATGAGGCGGCAGGATCCATCGGTGAAGAGAGCATATTTCTTCTCCTGGTCTGAGAGGTCTTTATATGGGGGTGCTTCATCAGTACGAGTGACTATCTCGTTCGGTGGCATCCCAAAATCTTCTCCTGCAGGCCAGTCTGTAATGGCTTCCACAATTCCTGGGCGACCAGAGTTACCTATCCTAGCTCTCTGTACAATCAGGGCGGTCCACTTACTCCAGGTAGCATCTGTGACATGGTGGGTAGATGCTATCTTCCCTTTGAACATCCAGCCTAGGACTGGCAGTCGGGGGACTAGGAGGAGCTGTGCTTCAGTGCCAATTACTTCTGAGGCAGCTCGGACTCCCTCATAGGCAGCCAATATCTCCTGCTCAGTGGGAGTATAATTGGCCTCTGAGCCTTTATATCCACGACTCCAAAATCCTAGGGGACGACCACGGGTTTCTCCTGGTGCCTTCTGCCAAAGGCTCCAGGTAGGACCACAGTCCCCAGCTGAAGTGTACAGAATGTTTTTAATCTCTGGTCCTGTTCGCACAGGTCCCAGGGCCATAGCATGTGCTATTTCCCTTTTGATTAATTCAAAGGCATGCTGCTGATCAGAGCCCCATGTGAAATCATTTTTCTTCCGGGTAACAGTATAGAGAGGTTTAACAATCTGACTATACCCAGGAATGTGCATTCTCCAGAAGCCTATGACTCCCAAGAAAGACTGTATTTCTTTCTTGTTGGTAGGCGGAGACATAGCTGTGATCTTGTTGATCACATCTGTGGGGATGTGGCGGCGTCCATCCTGCCACTTAACCCCCAGGAACTGGATCTCTCGGGCAGGTCCTTTGACCTTACTTCTCTTAATGGAGAAACCAGCATCCACCAAAATGCGGATTATCTTCCTACCTTTCTCATAGACTTCTTCTGCGGTATCACCCCATACAATGATGTCATCGATGTACTGCAGATGTTCAGGAGCACCACCTTTCTCCAGGGTAGCCTGGATCAGTCCATGGCAGATGGTCGGGCTGTGCTTCCACCCCTGGGGCAATCGATTCCAGGTATACTGGATACCCCTCCAGGTGAAGGCAAACTGTGGCCTACACTCTGGTGCTATGGGAATGGAAAAGAAAGCGTTAGCAATGTCTATCGTGGCATACCACTTTGCTGCCTTGGACTCCAGTTCGTACTGAAGCTCCAAGATATCAGGAACAGCAGCACTCATCGGTGGTGTCACTTCATTCAGCCCACGATAGTCCACTGTCAGTCTCCATTCCCCATTGGTCTTTTGCACAGGCCATATAGGACTGTTGAAAGGTGAGCGAGCTCTGCTGATGACATCTCGTCTCTCCAACTCTCGAATCATTTTCTCTAAGGGGCGCAGAGAGTCTCGGTTGGTGCGGTATTGCCGGCGGTGAACTGTGGAGGATGCAGTAGGCAATTTTTGATCTTCCACCTTCATTCTGCTAACAACAAAAGGGTCATCCGAAAGTTCGGCCGATGTGGACAACCGGATAATGCCATCGGCTCCCACGGTTGCTATCCCAAAGGCCCATTTATAACCTTTCGGGTCCTTAAAATACCCTTTCCGGAGGAAGTCTATGCCTAAAATGCATGGAGCATCTGGGCCAGTCACAATTCGGTGAGTTTCCCAGTTATGCCCAGTGAGGCTGACCTCAGCTTCTACCAAGGTAAGCTCTTGTGATCCTCCTGTCACACCTGAGATAGTGATAGTCTCAGTTCCTTGATGATCCGATGGTAGCAAGGTACACTGGGCGCCTGTGTCTACCAGGGCCTTGTACCTCTGTGGTTCTAATGTGCCAGGCCATCGAATCCACACAGTCCAGTATACTCTGTTATCCCTTTCCTCCACCTGGCTAGAGGCAGGGCCCCTCTAATGCCTAGGGTGTGGTCCACAGTCAGTGGAAGGGTCTATCCGGCTTGTGGTACCTTCTTCATAGGAGTTGCTCCTTTGGCTGCAGCACTGTTCACCAAAGACTGGAGCAACAACTCTTCGATTGCAGTCGTCATGTTGGTGTGGTCTGCTCTGCAACTCATGTGCTGGTACCCCGTGGTTAGCGGCAGGTCGTTGTTCCCATCTCCTCATGTCTTCAAGACCTCTTGAGCAGCACTGGTGGTCACATTGTGGCCTATCCTGTCTGTTGCGGGTTGCTCTGGGAGGACGATTTCTCCTAACAGCTGACACGTGGGTATACACAGGAGAGGAAACGGTTCTTTGTTCTAACCTATTAATAGAGTCCAATATTTTCTCTGTCATTTTGTCTGTCACTTTCTCCACTGCTGCAATGAAGGCAGAGGTATGAGAAAGGCTGTCCTCATACTGGCGAATCCTGTTAGACACCTGTTCTATGGTGAGTGGCCGATTTTCACCCTGTCTTTCCCACAGCATTGTGGCCAATGTATGGGCATATGACTGGGGTGCACTCTGCACAAATTTGCGCAGCAAAGGCTCGTTACTGTGCACCTGGTCCGGGTTGACATTAACATTCCAGTCACCATAGATGACCTCTTTCATAGCCAGCTCTCTCAGGTAGTTAGTACCTTTGCTCAGGACAGTCCATTTAGTAGGGCGGCATTCTATGTCATCTCTGAAAGGGTATCTGCTCTTCACAGCAGTCAGAAGCCGTTTCCAGAGACTGCACTGTTTTGCCTTTTTGCCAATTGCCCTATCAATAGCACCTTCCCGGGCCACATTTCCTAACTGTCTGGCTTCTTTGCTAGTTAAATCAATGTTATCAGCCCCATTGTCCCAGCAGCGAAGCAACCATATCATCAGTGACTCACCATCATGTCTGCTAAATTCCTTTCTAATGCTTCTCAGGTCCTTCCTGGACTGAGGCTGGGTGTTTACCTCTTGATCTGATGACTCATCCCGTGATGAGGATCCTTGGGAGGGCGGTGCTGTTGGAGTTGCTGAGGCAGTATTCCCTGAAGGCTTTCCTGGACGCTTTTGGGAGGTGCTTGGTCCTGCATCGTCATCAGAGCTATCTGTTGCATAATTAGTCTTTTTCTGGTGTTTAGCACCAGAGGGCTTATTTTTCTTTTTCACAGGGGCAACCTGTGCTTGTTTGGGTGGGGAGGTGGCAGCAGCTGATTTAGTGGGTGTAGTGCCCATGTGATACTTATTCTTGATAATTATCCACCCCTGGACCATGTTACAGATAACTGATAACAAAGTTATCAAATACAGGAGAATAATACCATTTGCAGAATATCCAGTTCCAATTGCCATTGGTCCAGTATCAAATGGAGAAGTGTTATTTCGCATCATCCATTTGCTAGAGGAATCATAAGCAGCCACTATCATGTACTGTGCAAAATATACTGGGAGCATTATAAACTGACTGAGTACAGACCAAAACACTGAAATTACGCATGCCAGGGTGAACACCTTCTTTGCTAAGTGTCCCAGACCAGCAAACCATAAACCAGTACCAATTAGAAACAGGTAATTTGACATCACAGTTGGTGTGCCAGGCACCAGATCATAGAGCATTTTTAAACTGTACTGCTTAAGAGCTTCAAACAGAAGCTCGCTTAGCACCATCCTGGAAAAACCTCGTTTGTTTCAGTTTCCAAACTTTAATAAGAATATGAATATTAAATTATTCAGAAGTGCCCACCCAGGGACGCCAATTATGTCGCCGGTCGGCTGCGGCAAGCCGAGCACGGGGACGAGTCCTTCCCTATCCCCGAACCCCTCTCCTCCGGGAGAGAAAAGGGTTCAAAAGCAGAGATACGAAAAGGAAAAAAAAGAAAAGATTTGTGAGACCTCTGAACGTTTGGAAAACTGAAACAAACTTTTATTAAAACTAGAACAATATATATAACATGCAGGGAAAAACCAATGCAAAATCTGAGAGTCTGTGCAGGATGGAAAGGTGAGGGTTTTAAACACGAGAACAGAGACAAAGGGGGACGGTGCCACGTGCAGTCTGGAAATGGCACCGGCCACGTGTGCGCCCTCGTGGAGCGAACAAAGGAAACCCGCGGCTATTATGAACGCCGGGCTGAAATGTGGAAATCGCTGTCCCTACCGGATCCTCGTTGTTGTGGCAGGCAGAGAAGCAAGAAACCGCGGCGCTGGCAGGCAGAGAGGGTAAAACCTTACGGCAGCAGAAAAGCAGCCTCCGGGCGAGCAGTCTGTCCCAGGCGGCGTGGCGGGGGCTGCCCCGGTGCACGGTCCACTCCGGCAGCCTGCAAGGTCCCCGGAGCCGAGCCGCAGGGTTTGGAGGAGCCTCTTCCCCGGAGCGAAGCCGCAGTGTCTGGAGTGACTCCTGCAGAGCGGAGCCGGGGGTGTCTGGAAAAGCTGAGAAACCGCGAACAAGCCGCGAATGCCCCCGAAGCCGTCCGGAGAAGCAGCCCCGCAAGTCCCGACTAGCCCCGGAAGTCCCGAGTAGCCCCTAGCCGCCCGAGCCCGCAGCTTCTTAAAGGGGCAGTACCCTCGAGAGAAAACTTTCTCATCCAATAAGATGGGCGAATCGTAACATGGAAGGGAATAATTCAATTAGTAAGCCTTCAAGCAGGGTTTTTTTCCTTCAACCTGCCACACACCTGCGGAATAGATGGTTGGTAACATGTTTCCTAATTGTTGTGTTTTCCTACGCAATTTGATAGATTTTGTAGTTATTTTCACCATCCACAAAGACAAAGGACTGGTTCTGCATTGGAATTGTCCATTAAGTACGTTGCAGATTGCCTTCTAAAGAGAGTTGTAGGCATCGATAGACATACTGCGTCTGAGTTTATAACACTTTACAGCAGATTGTAATTTAGAAAGAGAATAGAATTGTTTCTACTGGATAGAAAATTACCAAAGTTGAATATAAAATTTGATTATTTATTTATTTATTTTGTCATTTCCTTGATCACATGAAGATGTAATTTCAAGGTCTTTTTGTGTGAGAGATTAGGATACCTGCATGATGGTGCACCAAATAACTACGTAGGCTTATTTCAAAAGGGATATTTAATCTTTCCTCCTCAGTTCTTATACCTATTTCTGCGGCAAGAACTTCATCATGACATTTTGAGGACTAAATTTATTTCTAAGTATGCTCCAGCAAAGCTTATCTGATTTTGACCTATCGAGGACAATATGTTCCTTCTAGAGGGTATTTTTAAATGTAGACTACATGTTTCCTATAAAGGAAAAAAGCTTAGAGTTGCTGGAGTGGTTTGTCAAGGGCTGACCGCATGGTGAGAGCACCTTTCTCCATCTGGCTGAACATCTAGTTTTCCCTGGTCAGATTAGGCATCTGGACAGGTCAGCCGACTCACTCCAAGTGAAAACAGGGTGCTACTGTTCATTCATCTGCTGTGGGATTGTTTTTAGAAGCCTTGGAAAGGCATTTTTTTGACTGAAATATCAAATCTTGATATGGTTTGCTTAGTCTGGAGCTCCTGGATGGATCCCCTTTTCCCAGGACCAAACCAAAATGGTCACTAACGAAATCTATTCTAAAGTCACATCCTGTTCTTTTAAAAGAAATGAGATTGTCATTGATCTCTTACCTTTGCTTTGTAGTAACATTGATTTATGCTGTTGGAATTGCATTGCATGTTGTTAGGTAAACTCTGTGTCCTGCTGTGGTCCAAGACTGTGGAGTGATGTCTTTGTTAATCTTACTTTAAACTCCTTTAGAAACTGTGGATTCACCACAATTTAATTTTTAAAAATAAACTGAGAGAAGACTGTGTAAATTAAAAGAAGACTGCTATTCTACAGGAAAAATAAATGGCTGATTTCCTTAAGCATCTTCATAAACAATTCTTATTTGTATTGGAAAGAACTGATTAGAGGCATTCTGTCAAGAGAAAACTCTGTATGAAACAGCCCTAGGCACTGATTGCCAGTATGGATAGATCTTTAATTATTATTCCCTAAGCACAAATATTTTTATTGGAAATTTGTAATTTACTGCCCCCAGCAAGAAATTAAAAAGATTTTCTGTGGAATATAAGGGGAAAAAAAAAAAATTAAAAAAACAGACAATGTGAATGTGTCACCAGCTAAAACCAGGCTGAAATTAATCCTATATTATCCAGAGTTATATGCTAGGAAATTCAGCTCTGAATTGTTTCTTTGTTGGTTTTGTTGTGCCTTTTAAATGATCTAAGAAAGAGCAATTTTGTGTACGTATTTTATGAGGGTTCATATAACATGCCAATTAGGTTTGCTGTCTTTTCAGAAGCTGAGTGGGTAATTAGGACTGGTCATTTTTGTCATTTTATGCCAAAGCATAAAATTCAACAATTCATTCCACCAAGGGGATTTACCATTCTGCACAAATAGATATGACTTTGAAGAAGATGAGGGCAAAGATTCCCTGAAGGAAATTTATGAATTACTCAGTATCTTTTAAAGAGACAGCATAAGCTATGTAATATAGGTCAACCACAAAAGACATGTAAATCCCAAACTTGTCTAAAACAAATTCTCTGGCTCTCCGTGTTAGGATTTATACTCAGGTTACTCTTCAATTCAGTTGAAGAAGGGAGGAATTCCTACTAACGTAGAAAGCCAACTCAAGTACTGTCCCCTGATGATGTCCCATATTAGCCCACATTTGAAGGCTTAATATGAAGTCTGTCTCCTTAACTGATTGTGTTCATAAAAACAGATATCCTCCAAGGAAACAAATAGAATATTTTCTTTTGTCAATCCTGTGGAGGAAAAAAACAAACAAACCCCAAACATAAGATCACCCCATTCCAAAAAAGATAAGCATGTCTATCTCTCATGTTTTAAGTCATAAGAACAGATAAAAGTTACCCAAGTATTCAGACTTTGTTTTGGGTTTCGCCTGTCAAGAATTTGTGTTCCTCTTAGAACACATTGTATGAGACGTTCAAAGCTTCCTACAGGAGATGACCGAAGATTTGTATATGGAAGTGCATTCAATCTTATACAATCAGGATTGTGTCCTCTCTTACCTGTATTGTTCTGATTCAGCTGTGAATTCATGTTTAACAACACTCAGAAAGCTTTTAGGACTGGGAGGAAACAGAAATATCAAGGGATGATCTAACCCACTTCACAAAGGCAATGTAAAAATGTTAGGGTTTTGTAAAGATATTCAGCTTGCTGCACAGTCTGATAACATACATGAAAACCCTTTTCCTTTGTCTGTGTTCCATGCCATGTGTAAGACAGTCTGTACAGTCAAGAGGAAGACCAAACTTTATTGTTTTCAATGTCCTAACAAATACCATTTCTCAAGGTACAAAAATCAGATTGGGGAAAAAACTGTTGAAGACGTGTGTATAAATATGGAGTCTAAATACAGGAATGCGTGAAGAGATGAGTATAATTTATTTTCTTTCTTTTTGCGAGGGGCCAGCCCATATTACAGTAGTGCCAAGATTTTTTCCTATACATAAACTGAGCCATATTCAGTTCCTTCTTACGGATACATTTGTAAAAGTCATTATTCAGCAGCAGCCTTAAGCATGCATGGAAGTAGTCCTTTGGAGCATTCTTCTTCGGGTTTCTTCTTGATTTTGAAGTGTGTTTTCTCTACGTAGTTTTTGCATGCTCTCTCCAGAGGGCACAAGCTGTCAATATGTCATACTGCTGCTGGATTTCATGAGTTGACCCCAGCCAAATCCTTGTGAGCCAGTTTGTAGGAAGCACTCTTGCGTTGAAAATATTGCATTCTCACGGATCTGATGGGGACGCCAGTCCCGCTTCTGTTCTTTCATTGCACAAACCTGCTTTTCATGCCTCCAAAGTAGGGTCAATCCTTCCCACCAGAAGTGCTTTCAGCACTTGACGTTAACAAATTTTGTGTTTCTCACTGCAATGGCTGTAGGAACGTGATGAGCTTCTAGCGCTGAGAGGTGCCACCACGAACTCTATTAAGGGAGCTACAGCGAGTTGTTCAAGAAGGCAACATTATTACGCCTGAGATTTTGTTTGCCTATTAAATAATCTCGTTAGGATCATGAAGGAAACAAGTCTGCTCTGCAATGGAACTTTGGCTGAATGAATGTCTGAACAAAGATGTATCCTTTATCAATACTATTTAGTATTATTAAATAAGGTCTTGACCCATCTGCTCTGAGCAGAGCACCTTACTTTCAAGTAATGGATATGCGGAAATCATTAAAAGTTTGCAGATTCATAATATTGCAATATACATAATTAAATGAAAAAATACTCAAAACTCAACATTATTTCCTCTCCTGTTCTTATGTTACAAAAATAAAATATAAGCCAATTCCATAGAAATCTTTGCTCACTCTTGCAAATATTCTGATAAATGATCTTTAAGTGCAGATGAGTTTTACAAAAGGATGTGTACAAATTTAAGATTTACAAGAGGGCATCAAAGTAATTCCTCACAGAAAATGAGGCCCAGGCAGTTTTGATCAGTGGAGCTAAAATTATTAAAATGTGAAAGCACTAAGCAGCATAATCATCTAGGTGTTTCTGAGGAAACTTATGAAAATATGATTTTTATACAGCTCTGGATGTACATGAAGACAATGTAGAAAGAAAGAAAGTTTTGATATTTTTAATACTTCACCTGACATCGTTGTATTCTAAACTTGTCCTTTTTTCACATTTTGCTACAGCTCTCTCTCTGACTCCTAACTATTCTACAGAAGTCTTCCTCTGTGCCCTGAAATCCACTGAATGTTAAGCTTGTCTTAGACTTCATATGGGGGGTGAGAGAAATAGTGCTACACCACCATCTTTTGAAGTTCAGGTCTGAAGTAAATAGAGATAAAGCACATATTCTTCCTCAGTAGAGGAATGAAAAAATATGTTTAAAATCTTGGAAAATCGATTCAATCTCTAACATCAGAGAATGAATCCCATTATAAACTGACATTATTTTGTGGAGTTTCTTATTAGGGAAAGCTTATATCGTGTGCGAATATACATGAATCAGCACAATGCTAAACAGTAAGGATCAGATTCACTAATTAAATGAGATCCCCAAGTATTTGGCTGAAGCACAGATGGATAGGAAACTGGATTAAAAATATCATGAAACAATTCCCTTATATTAGATAATTCCCTCTGATTTCACATACGGCAGATTGAGGCCATCCACCTGCTGTTTAGGAAATGGTTTAGGAAAATACTCTTTTTTTTTTTTTTTTAAAAAAAAGTCACTACAGTTTGCTCTGCTTCGTATTTCCACAGCTAAGAGGAACATTTCGTCTCTGATAGAGTAAAATTTTCATGAGGGCTATCTGTTTCTATTGGGTTCTCGGTAATCGTTCCAAAGAGCTCCTGGAGATGCACAAAGGCATTCCACTCTTGCCTGGTGTTCGGTAAGAAGGGAACCACCATCAAGACAGGAACATTTTGTTTTAAGGATTATGTACTACTTCTCTGTAGTTACTAACAAGAATTTTAACACAAGATTTTTAACATATTAAAGGCAGAGGAAAAGAAGTACGAATTCCATGCATATTTTAAAAATTAAGCAACACTTCAAATTTTAATATTAAAGACTTTTGTTATAATGTTATTAGAGCAATGAACTAAGACTGAGAAAATTAACTGAGAAAATTAACCCTTGTAACTTTGATCCTAGGTGGACCAAAACTGAATCATAATTTGGAATACTTCCTGATTCGGTACTACTTGATTTGGGGATTATTACAACATTTCCATTAAAGTTTTGCTATAAAATTAATAATGCATACTCAGCTTTGAAGAAAGCTTTTGCTAGGAACTGTTAATAACATACATGCTGTTCTGCATCTGCTGCCACATTTTTCTTTTCCTCAGCCCTCAGTTTATGTCTTAATAGTTGCTTCGGAGAGAGAATATGTATTCTATTACCCCTTTCATTTTTATCTTTCATTCACCTTTCAGCTTTCCTCTTATTTATTCCGAATCCTTGTATTCAGTAATTATTTAAAAATTAATTGACAGAGTTGTGAGGGGAGACTAACGTTCTAGTGTTGTTGTTTGTGAAATGTACAGTTACTCCGTAGACTGAAATCTGATAGTCATAGAAGAACTATTTCCCGTCATGCTGTATTAGTAAGTCTCTTCCACAACATAGGAAAGTAATTAGGTTGCAGCATGAAGCACGAGCACTGCTGAAGGCAGAGCTTTGTGATACAGGATTTGGTTGGGTTTTTTTTTTTTTTTTTTGCTTATTCATTGTAATTAAATTAAGGTGATGGACACTTATATCAACATGAAATAGGAAATATTTTTCTACTACATATGAACAACAATGCTGGACTACTAAATTGAAGACAATATTTTTGCACTTAGTGCTATAAAGAATTTACAAGACCTAAAATGACTACAGTGAGTAGCAATTCAAGACATTCAAAAAGGTCTTGCTTCATTCCTGCAGCTGCCTTTGTACTTGCTTCCAGCTGCCTGTGGTTTCTCTTTGTTAAGCTCATTTGGAGCCGCCTTTGAGACCAAAGACCTGTTAAGAAATGAAAGGGTATACAGCACCTCTCTTTCTGTTTTTACCTCCTCAGAGCTGTCCTCTTCAGTCAGCTTAGGCTGAGGAAAGCTTCATTTCTCTTAGCGTGTGTACCTCAGGTAAAAATTTCTTTCTACCCATCATACGTATTTGCTGTCAGCCTTGGAAAAATATCTTCCAATTATCTGAAATAACTCCTTCTGTTATGCTGTTGTAATTCGTACCTTCACTGTATAGGCACAGATGTGAAATGACTGCTTCTGAAGCATTTATTCTTCCCTTTCATTTTTTTCTGAACATTTTGGTGAAACAAAGCAAATGACTAGTGAGGTTCTAGCATTAAGAGTAGCATTCAGGCTGAATTTCCCGATCCGATCCTTATCATGTCAGAGTAAAGGTTAAGCTTTTCATCCCTTCCTGAGCTATTTATGGTATTTTAGAAAATCCAAAGTGATAGATCTCATCCATATTTTATTCAGAATCAGTTTTCTTTTCAAATGTTTTGAGTACTTTTTTTCTCCTGAAATGGTTTGGATTTTCTTTTGAATATCCTTTTATCTCTTCATATCTTACATGGAAAATCTCTTGATCTATTTTCAAGGGCATTGTAGGACAATAGCACTGCTCAGAGTGAAGAATGAGAAATCCTAAGGAGCTCATTCATTTTTCTATAGGAGTACATATGAATATAATACCAAAAGCATGTGTATCTAGAATATGTGCTCATGTGTACATTTAAGTAAATCTATGTATACTGGTATACACATGTACATGTGCAGGCATATATATGTATTATTAAACCATTGCTGTGGTTTGTATTTTAGACATATTTAAAAATAAAACTGAATTCATTTTTTTGATAAGTTTCTGGTATGCTCCTAGAGACAGACCCAAACATGCCTCTGTGCATGAATATTTATGGATAGAAGTCCTGGGTTGAAAATACTGCATGTTATCTGAAATACAGTAGCATCTACTCATGTATTTCCTTCACCCACTTAGATTTAGATAACCGTTTCTTAGACTATAATTATTTTTCCTCTATTTCATAGAAAAATACAACAGATTAGTCTGACTGTTGAAGCCCACTTCAACCCTTCAGTTAAGCTGGCTGATGTAATCCGAACACTTAAGTACATAGGTCAAAAATTATATTTGGGTAACTGCACATCCATTGAAGAAGTTATTAAAAGAAAATATGGTGACACAGGCTATAAATTCAGGAACCAAAAAGATATATCACGGACAGTTGATATTTGAGATAAGATACATGCTGAAATCCATTCTAATAACAATGAAGTCTTCATCCTTTACACAAGTAAACAGAAAAAGGTCAAGTACAGCTTGGAGGAACACGTCAAATATATCCAGCTCCAAATTCTTCTCTTTTATCTTCTCGATTCAAATTCCTTTGCTGAACTACAAATATCTCTTCTAGCTAAAAAAAACCAATATCCCAATCTATAGTATTGATCAATACAGGAAAATTACCGCCCCCTCCCAAATAATTAACCTAAAGGAAAAGGCTGAATGTTTTTCTGTTTTTATTCTGTATAATCTGCAAAGTACTTCGGAACACAAAACATATAATAGCCAGACATTGTTATTCAGAGTACATGTTCCTTCAAAAGCAGTTGGAGAAGTGGTCCTTGAATGACCTGTGTATTGTGCCCACACTTGAGTATTAGACATGTGAAGCTCATGAAGTTCAACAAGGCCAAATACAAGGTCCTGCACATGAGTCAGGACAACCCCCCATATTAATGCAGACTGAGGAATAAATTGACTGAGGGCTGCCCTGCAGAGAAGGACTTAGGATACTGGTGGATGAAAACCTGACGCTGGCAATGTATGCTTGAAGCCCAGAAAGCCAAGTGTATCCTGGGCTGCATAAAAAGCAGTGTGGCCAGCAGGCTGGGGAAGAGACACCTCCACGGAGACCTTGTTGGGGCCTCTCAATATCTATAAAGGGGGCTTATAAGGAAGATAGAGAGGACCTTTTTACCAGAGACCATAGTGACGGGACAACAGGCAACGGTTTTAAATTGAAAGAAGGTAGATTTAGATTGGCTAATAGGACCAATATTTTTTTACCGTGAAGTTGGTGAGACACTGCAACAGGTTGCCCAGAGAGGTTATGGAAGCCTTATCACTGCAACAGTCCAAGGTTAGTACATACTGGGCTTTGGGCAACCAGTTCTTGTGAAAGGCAGGAGGTTGGACTAGATGACCTCTGAATGTCCCTTCCAACACAAACCATTCTATAATTATGATTCTATATTACTTTAGCAAACGAACAGGCTAATAGTAGAAAATTTGTTTAAGAAAATGCTTCTACAATCACTCCAAAGGTCTTCTACCCTGTATCATCATTTAAGAGTGTCCATGGAATTTTTCTTAACTTTGTACTAGGAAATTATTTTTAAAAGTTTCGGGTTTGTTTGGGTTGTTTTTTTTTTTAAATTAGTTCAATCTCAGTAATCAAAGTGAATTTTGTCATGCAATGCTAATATAATAAATACAGCCAACTCTATTACACCTGAATATCATAAGATTTTTATTATAGATTAATGGATAATAAAGCTAGCTACCAGATTCCAGAAGATGTTTTATTTTCAAACATATGAAAACTCATATATTGTATTGGCATACAGTAAATGTAAGTAGAGAACCTTACACTTAATTAAAATAACGTGACAGAGAAAAATTTGATGCTACTGTTACAGGAAAATAATCTTTGCATCAGGCTAAAACTGGTATATTTACTTTTACTTCCCTGAGAAATGCAAAAGCTGTGCTGTTTTCCTATTTCATGTGCTTTCATTGCATAAGCAATAAAAATTACCTCAGTGGAAATTTACTTCACATGTTAGAAGAAAACGATCATTCAAAACCACTGTCTTTTAATTTTTTTTTTTTTCCCCTGGGGGACAACTTATGTTTGCAGCGAGGGAAACTTCATGCTTTTATTTTTCTCCTCAAAGGAGTAACATTTCAAAAGTAGTACAAAATGTCCTTGTGTCAAGTTCTTTTTCTTAACCTAAGGTATATGGAGAAGTACATCAACTTCTTTTTTGTAATTTTCTCTTGTTTTAGAGAAACTTTCCCTCATGAGGACTCCAGAAGTTAGAAAGGAAACTCACAGGCTGAAAAACAATTTACTTCCTTGGACAGAATTAACAAATATATACTGGTAACAAAAGTAGTGAAGATTAGGTGGTACATGATGACCTAAGCCGTTCGTAGTCTTTTACTAACACTTGTGAGTCAACTCCTGTTCTTTTTTTTCTGTTCACACACGCCAGTCCTCAGAGTTACTGTAGAGTTTACAGTTGTGTTCCAATTTTTGATACACAGCATCTCAGTGTTCTTAAGCTGCTATTTAGCAGCTTTTTTTTAAATCAATGTCAGTGAAGTTTTTAATATTTTATAAAATACTTCAGTATTTTTGGAATATTGTATTTGCTGGATCACAACTGTCACTGAACAACAGCCAGAGAAACAGTTTCTTACTGTTTCCCATTCTGGACAAATAACGCTTGAGCACGTAGTCCGAACTAGCGCAGCTTTAGCCGCAAATATTAAGTGATACAACCTCGCTTTGCTGGTCAATGGCAAGAACACTCCCTTTTGAAAGAACGAATTCCTAGGTAACTCAAGTCCTTGTTTTTAATCATCTAGAGAAGGATTTTACCCACATCTTCAACTTCCCCGTGGGAGATATTTCACCATTAAGATGCGACCAGACTGAATATCTGCTTTGCAGTGTTGGAAAATCCTCTCCTATACTTAGGTGACTTCGGAAATTTTTAGACCTTAAGTAAGTCTTGCAAACTCAGAATTTAGCATCAAAGGCAGCTCAGAAATCACTTCAGCTGTCATTCCTCCATCCAACCATAATGTGACACAAACATTCACTTCAGTAATAAAAAGCAAAATACATAGAATATTCAAAAAACAAAAGGAAAGTCATAAGGGGAAAAAAATCTTATGTGATCAAATTCAAGATGAGAAAATGAAGAAAGGTCATTCAATTTCTCTCTTGATTTTGTATCTGAATACAGACATCATGGTTGTATCATAGTACATTAGAAAAGTCAAAGAAATAATTTCTTTCCTTGCAGCACTGCCATCACAGTGGAACAGACTAAGATTTGTGCGTGGTAAACTTGCTAAACATAGCATTTGATCTTTGAACCTGTTAGGATTAAGCAAAAAATTCCAACAATGGAAAAACTCACAAGAAAGTCTGTTGTAAGAGATATCCGTTGGTCTGATACAAAGCGAAGAGTTCCACAGTCTTTTACCTCAGAGCCTTAAAGGGTTTAAAACAGAGATAAATACTCTTGGATTCCTATTATGTGCTAGCTATATACCGATTAAATATAGTGAAGATAAAGTGCTTGTGTCGATCAGTGCTCTTCAAATATGGTTTAAAGACTTACCCAGATAAAGCATGCCTAGAGGCTTTCAGATGTTCACCATGTAATCCATTATCTTCCATAGTACTCACTCACCTGAATTTAAAGTCAGACTCTGTTGTAATGTTTTTAAAGACGACAGTACTACTATACAGCATGATCAAAGGGGGTTGGCATTAAAAATTGTATCTAAGTTGACCTGCAGAACTGGAAGGAATTAGTGAAGGCAATGTATAAATTTTAAAAAGGGGTTGGCATTAAAAATTGTATCTAAGTTGACCTGCAGAACTGGAAGGAATTAGTGAAGGCAATGTATAAATTTTAAAAAGTCACGTTCACTCGTGCATCAACAAATACTTACAGAACACACACATTGAATTTCACGCTCTGCTGAGCTAATTGGTATGTCCCAGCATTTGTTCTGCATGGACAGCTGGTTACCTCTTCTTCACCAAGACGTTGACCAAGATACAGCATTTAGATTCTTAAACAAATTCCAGCAAAATTAAGACTTGATCACTAAATAATATTTACTCATATGAAATCTAATATGAACTCTAATACTGAGTTCATTATATATATTGTTTCTGAGTATGTGTAATACATATGTGTCATTATACATGCACATGGGTGTAAAGAAGTAGATTATTTCTGTTAGTTTTTTCTATTTTTTCCATTGTCAGGTTGTTTTATATGGCACATCTCATGATGAACAGGTTTTATTTGCCAGGATATCATCAACTATATATTTTTTAAGAACACTTTTCTCTCTGTAGAGCAAGAAAAATAACCTCAGTTAAATCACATTGAGATGTAAAAACTGAAAATATTTTCTGCAACTTTAGGTACATATTCATGCATTTCTCTGAAAAATATAGGGACAGAATCTGTAATATCACACCGGAAGACCCTCTTATCCTTGTTACCTTCCTCTGTACAGCAAACATTTAAAAAGGGGAAAAAATTATGTGAATGTTCTGCATCAGCTTAAATATGGGGGAAACCAGCGTGCCTTTTAACATTTCATCCTCATAGAATCAAGGCTATATTTGAGGAGTTCACAATTCATAAATATATGCAGTTTTTACTTTTACTAAGTGGAAAAAAAAAAAAAAGAAAGCCCCACTATGTCAAGGGGTTTGAATGAAAACACTAAGGATGGTATGAATAGAGCAGCACAGCAAGCTGTAAGCAGTGCAGAAGACTCTTGGAGTGAAGTGAGGATAACTTCTTAGTCCAGGTAATAGACAGCCCAACTAGAGAAGAAGCATTCTAGACCTGTCGCTTACTAACACAAATGCACTAATTAGAAAGGTCAAGTTTGGCGGCAGCCTGGGCTGCAGTGATCATGTCCTGGTGGAACTCACAACCTTGAGGGATAGGGGCCAGGTGAAGAATACTGGGACACTGCCTGAGTGTATAGGGATGGAGTCAGGAAAGATAAGGCACAGCTGGAGCTGAATTTGGCAAGGAATGTGAAGGATTATACGATGAGTTTCTACAGGTACAATGCTCAGAAAATGAAATGAAGATATATCCTCCCCAATAAATACGACAGGCAAAATAGTAAAAACTAGAAAAATCATGTCAGTCAGGGGAAATGCCCAGTGACTGAGGAAAAGGGAATATCACACCTATTTTTAAAAAGGGTAGTAAGGAGGACCCTGGGAACTAACTAACAGTTAGCTTCACCTGCCTGGTAAGATCAAAGAACAAATCCTCCTGGAAGACATGTCAAAACATATGGAAGACAAGGAGAAAACCCCTACACCAAGGGCAAGACGTGCCTGACTAATAAAGTTGCCTCCAATATTGGAGCGATTTCATCAGTAGACACGGGAAGGATAACTGATGTCATCTACCTGGGCTTCTGTGAGGTATTTGATATGGTCCCCCACAACATATTTGCCTCTAAATTGGGACCTCATTGGGGCCTCTCAATATCTAAAAGGGGGCTTATAAGAAAGATGGAGAGGGCCTTTTTATCAGAGACCATAGCGACGGGACAACAGGCAACGGTTTTAAATTGAAAGAGGGTAGATTTAGATTGGCTAATAGGACCAATATGTTTTTAGCGTGAAGTTGGTGAGACACTGCAACAGGTTGCCCAGAGAGGTTATGGAAGCCTCATCATTGCAACAGTCCAAGGGCTTTGGGCAACTGGTTCTTGTGAAAGATGTCCCTGCACATGTGTCACAGGAAAAAATATCAACATGGTGGAGATTAGGCAGCAATCTAAGATTTATTAACAGTGAGGGGTAGATCAAAGGGTTGATTTTTAGCGGCAAGTGCTGCTAACTAACTAAGTTAGTTATCACTAATTTAAAATTAAGAAGGTGACTCGGTAGAATTTGTTGCAATTAAAACATCAACTTCAGTACAGATTCAATGATGACAAGATTCACACTAATTTACTGCAGGATATCCTACATATATACATGTGTATATATGTATATATACGTGTGTGTATGTATATATGTGCATACGCATAGACACAAGCACAAAACATACACAGAGAGAGTTATTTGGATCCAGTGAAACACCTGCCCATCCAAACTTGTGTTAGGGAGGTGAATGAAAGAGAGGCCAGCCAATAGTTAAATTTCCTTCCCAGATTTACAGCAAATACTCATGACGCTCCAGCAATCTCAGCGGATGATTATTGAGCCTCCAGAAGTCTGACTTTGCCCTGGCCTTTCATGCAGTTTGTACCTGAGTGGCCTCCTGACTCGGGGGAGATGCTGGACCCAGCCCCCTGCGATCTAGGAGAGCTCAAAGGATCTCACTTTAGGATTACTATTTATAGGGTCCAAGATGATTGGTGTTCATCACATATTTTCCCACTCTGGACCACCTTGGATGTTGAAATATTCTGATATTTTCTGCCAGTTGCACAGGCTCGGAACTTGTTGATTTCCAATGTTTGGTATCGCTCCCCCTGTTGGCCTCAAGTGCAGATGTACAACGTTTTCATGACCCTAGTACGCATGTGCCAGGCTATCAGGTGGTGACCATCTCCCAAGTGATAGAGCAGTACGAGGCTCAGAAAGCCAGACTCAGCACACCAAGGAAGCGCCTGTCGCGGTTTGAAATTAAGAGGCTGTTATCTCCAAAAGGTTTCTTATCTTTCGCGACTAACTGTAGCTTCGGGGAAAATGTAAACCTACCTAACACCACACAAAAGCATTTTTAGTGGTTCATTAGGGCTTGTTTTAGCAAGGAACACAAAAGCGAGTGAAGCAGGTTTTAATTTAAAGGGGTGGAAACAGCAGTGTTTTAACACTAAAAGCAATTAAAACCTTAAATCAATCCTTTAAACAGGACTGGTAAAGAGAGAGGGAGGTTGATAAATACGTAACTAGGCATATACAAGCACGAATACAGTCTCCCTCATTCAAAGCACATCTCCCGTTTACAAACAAAGAAACAGCCACACAGTTGCCACGCCGATGAGGGAGGAGGAAAGGAGTCTTTGTTCTTCACCTCACAAGTTTCAGTCCAAGAAAACTTCTCCTAGAGCAAACCTCCATGCAGTAATGCAGTCCTTCTTCCTCCAGCATAGCTGGGAGAAGACTTGAGTTCACCAGGGGCAAAACTCCGAAGCTTCCGGCTCTGCCCATCTGCGGAGCAGGATATGGACCGGAATCTCTGGGGAATGCTTGTGGGTTTCCCATGTCTGCGGAGGCTCTGTGCTGAGCATCTGAACCCTTGTCGCTTTGCCTCTTGCCATCAGTTTCTGTCCCCTCGGCGCAGGATCTGAGGGCTTACAGCTGGTTTCTACCCCTTATCGTGTTAAACTCAGTCCAAAGCTACCCCCGCTGGTAATTGGCAGAGCAGGAAGGTCTACCTGCTCCGCAGAAGGAATCTTTTTACTACTCCAGGGGTATTGAGGTAACTGCAGATGGTTTTCTTCTCTCTCTGATGAAAAGTTTCTCAGTCCCGGGGCAGAAAATTAGAAGTGCCGTGGCTCTCCAGGGGAGTGTCTCAAACTTGGCTTTTTATGTGCTTATTCGCAGAGGCGTGTCTGAAATATCTCGACTCCCAATCAGGGAGCGAAGAGGGCTGGCGCTTCTCTTCCCAAAAATCACAAGAACTCTTTTTGCACGTTTTGAGGGGAAGGAGAAAGGGAAGACAAAGGGTCTCACCCCCCACCAGCACCATCTTAATCCATTACAGCCCCTTAGTGTTCTGTTTTGCCATCTTTCACAATCCCTGCCTGACTTACCATAGGTTGGCTCATGGCCTAGGAAATGGGGAGGTGGAGGGGTAGAGAAATTACCTCAGATCTTGAGTGAGCTTTGAGTGGCAGGGGGACCGTATCACCACACCATGGCAGGTGGCTCGACTAGATAGATGAACTCTGAATGTCCCTTCCAACCCAAACAATTCTATGATTCTATTAATACTGCATTTGATTATGCCATACGGGATCATGATCTATTACCGCAGAATCTGAGAATGGGAGTGGTAATCAGATAAGGAGAAAGCAGAGGAATGTGTGATACATGCTTTTTAGTGACATCAGAGATTATAAACACTGAAATATTAGGGGACAAAGGTACAGAAATAGATAGTTTTATGCAGTGAAGCAACAGTATGTATTTCAGCTGAAGTTAACAAACGGTGTTTATCTCCTAACTAAGTGTATCCATCTGCGTAATTTTTTAAGTTAGTATTTTAATCTTAGTCAATTCATCGTTTGTAGTCAATGGGGACCACTCACCTCTTCTAAAATAGGTATTCAATGTAAACTGAATGAATAACTGCATGAACTGAAAAGAAAGCCTAGGTGATAATACTAGTCACTTCATTTTTTCACAAGCTAAAGTAATGTTAAAAGAATCCAACACAACAAATAAAAATGTTGCTGAAGTGGAGATCTAGATAAAATATTATTTCTTACTATCTCATTAAGCTGTTAAACACACGGAATAAATGCTCTTCATTAATTCAGAGCATGATCAAAGCAAGTTAAGATAAATAATAGAAAAGTAAGCATTTGTGGCACCAAATCTATTTTTTCAAAGCCTTTTGAAGAGGAAGAGGAAGAGAAAGGAAAAGCTCTCTCATGCACCATATGCATTTTCTTAATTTCTCTAGCTATTAAAGGCAAAGTCTTATAGAATACATGTCCTTCTGTCATGGTTTAGACCTGGCTGGTGACTATGCTGGAGTCATGCAGTCGTTCCACTTTCTTCAGGAGGAGAAAATACAACAGCTACCTAAGGGTCAAGGCAGGGGACAAGGGAGGGCTCACGCACCACTTACAGTCACGGGCAAAAGACAGACTCGACTAGGGGAAACAAAATCAATTTAATCCAAACAACAAAACTGCAACCAAATCACCAGTTAAATTAGAGTAGGACAGAAACAGAAAAAGAAGATCTTAAATAAACCTTTCCCCCCACCCCTCCCTTTATTCCCAGGCCCAGCTTTACCATCTCCCCGCTCCCAACACTCGGAGCCTGAGGGAGGGAAACACAGGATGGGGCGTGCAGTCAGTCTTACCTCTCTCCATGCTGTTCCTGCTGCTTTCTCATCATGGGATACACTCCTCACAGGTCCTTGCGGCCACATGGTGTCCCCCCTGCAGGATATAGTATGGCATGAACATCTACAGCTCATGTGGGGGCCTGCTGCTGGGAATCGGCTCTCCCAGTGTTGTACTGACCTGGCGCCGATCCTTCTCAGAGTCATGGCGTTTTACAGGATTCCTGGCTCTCTGCCACGTGGGTCTCTGCAGCCTGTCCATTTTCCTGCCAGTGCTCTTCAAGGATTGCAGGCTTCACCCTGCCAACTTGCCATGGGCCAAAGGAAAACGGCTGTACCGGCATGTATCTCAAACCTCTCCTCAGTTACCTGGGTGACCACATGGTCGCTTCTCCTTCTGCCCTACCACCTCCAAAACAAAGCAGCGCTTCAAAAACCAAAAGGCATTCCCAAAGCCATTTCCCCTCTTAATTAGGTTTATTTGCAGAGGCGCTGATTGGCGCAGCCTTGGCTAGAGGTGGGGCTGAATTGAAACCAGAGGAGAGCTCATTTCACGAAGCTTCTCACAGGGACACCGCTAGCAGCCCCATGACCCACTACCGAAGCCGTGCCAAGCAAAGGCACAGCCTCCTCCCCCACTACCGAAACCAGTCCAAATACTAAATCACCACACCTTCTTAGGCCTCAGTAAGCCTAAATAACATGAAATTTTTAAAGCAGTCCTTGTCTCTAAAATGATGAACAAATTCCTCTGCTACTTTACTGATAAATATTTCTTCATTATTTCAGGGGTAGAAGTTAGCTTCCAGCACTTTCAGAAGTCTTTGTATAGTAGCATATATTTTAATTCTCTGGTATATAGTTTCCTAGAAATTTCACTGCACAGCTCTTTAAAAGCACCAGGGAAATAATCCCAAATAAACTGAAAGGTTATGATCCAGCACTCTCTGTGTTGTTTGCTTGTTATGCATCTATGTAATAATAGAGATGAAACAAAGACTTCTTTCAGCTCCCTTTAATGGCAAAAATCCTTCTGCAGGAGGTCTTATGTATATATATTGCAATAATTTTGCCAAAAAACTAAAAGTGTTGATAATGTCCCTGTTTATAGACGTTTCAGAGCACCAAGATGGTCGGCATTCTCTAGAATTCTGCTCCAGAACAGATTTCCCGAGCTTCCATGGTTTTAATATCTTTTTAATCTCTTCAGAAGCCAACTTATCATATAGAACATATCACCGCTGTTTGAATTAAGAGTTCCTATTTGATAATCTACTGTCACATCATCTAGTCAGACTGCCATAACTTGGGAGTTAGCGCCCAAATCCTTTGGCGTCATTGAGATCAATGCAACAAGTGAGGCAAAACGCATTGCTTGTATGGTGCTATCTGTCACTTCTTTCTGAGACACATTTGCTCTGTGACTTCAATTTTCAGTTCTTACTATAGTGACTTACATAATTGCATGTTTTATTCGAACTTTCCTAGGGCACTTGCTGATACCTCTGTGTTAACTGAAGCTTTGATGTCTGTTTTATATTATTAAAACTTGCTTATAGAAAACAAGTCATGTTCTTGACAGTTTCTTCCCCCCTCCTTTCTTAATATAGCACCATCTGTACTTATTCATTTTAAGTATAGAAAAGCCATAGCATAATTATATTTGTAGATTAACCAGAGTATTTTCTGCTACTATTTCTTTTCTGTTCAGGACGATACAATAAACAGACAGAAGGTAGAATACAGACTTTTTTCTGCTAAAAAGTTTCATGGTTTTTTCCATTGTGCCTTTCATTTTTCAATATTTTTAATAATAAAATATTTATTTTTAAAATTATTTTATATTCTTCAAATTTTTGAACTAATATCCAAGTTAGTACAAATAATAAAATATGCAGATCCATACATACCAAGTAAAATACAGTATTTCCCAAAATTTTAATTATAGTGAAATCTGTGTTAGAAATTGACTCATTCTCAAATTAGCTGATAGAAGATATAATCTCTATAATATGAGAGATTAAATGAGTAGTAAATGAGTGGTAGGAAGAGATTTTTCACACTATTTATACCATATGATCAGTAGGTGTCATAAATCATGAATAAATTATGATTCGACTATTTGCAAGAATAGTTATTTGTGGAAATGGGGTGAGAGATACATTTAAAGCAAATACAGAAAAAGCAATGTAAAAACTTCATTTTAAAGGAAGTTTAACATTGCATCTCTTCTTCCTAAATATTTATTCTCATAAAGATCAAGTAATTCAGGCTAAAAATACTATTAAAGAAGAATTTTTAACGGATGGCACATACAGTTCTGTCTTTAAATATTTTTCGGAAGGTGAAAATATAAACAAGGATGCTGGGTAAAGTATATGTATAAAGAGCAATAGGAAAAGACACACACTTTTTTTTTTTCCCCCCAAACACAAATTCATCTGTAGATAAGGTCCATTTGTAATGTGATATTTTTATGGGGTGAAGCTTACGTGAAAACACTTCCCTGATGAAGGAGACCTTGACTGCATCTGACCAGCTCTAACTGACTAGGTTAATCTAGATGATCTGGAAAACAAAGGTGCATCAAAGAGATTAATAAAAGAGATTAGCCTGGGGCTACATCATCAGAAAAATCTTCGGAGGCTTAGGCCATCAGTCTAACTCAGAAAGTGAAAAGTAGTTTATGAAACAGTCCTTTGGTGTGGTGTCCTGTATTTCAGACACTGTACAGCAGGCTGAGTTTGGAGCGGAGCCATACCAGAAAGGTGCTGGACCCACAGCTGGGCCACATCAAGTGGTCAGAGCTAGCGCCCGGTTCCCCAGGGCCCATGTGGTGGCAGAGGGGCAGGGGCCATCACTGGTGAACGTGGGAGTGAGCACGTGTGTGTCGTAGAGTAGAAATCCTGATTTGGGGGTATAAATCCCTATAGAAAATAAATAACTCCATGAGGAAACATGAGGCAGTGAATAATGAAAGAAACGACCGGGAAGCATGAGAGGAACGTGCTTTCAAGTTTTGTTTGACATCCACCATTTTTGCATAGAATCACCTACAATTCAAGGTTAATATTTCTTTTCTTCCTTGGATATCTTTTCCCGCCATTATACTGTTTCCATCTGAACCATCAATAGCTTGACGCTAATTATTGTGTTCCTAATTTTACCCCAGAGAAATTCCATTGACTCCATGCAGTTTCTTCTGATTCATATCCGGATGGGGAGGATGAAATTCAAACTGTTTGTTTTCCATTGTAACTGAACAAGGAAAACTATGTTACGGCTTTTTGACATAGTCTATTCTGTTATAGCTTGAGGAATGGAATGCTGTAAAAAACCCCTATCTGTACCAGTATTTAATGGCTGGTTTAACCTTTCCAGCCACATTAACCTTTGTATTACTAGTAGTTGTTCAATTATTCATAAGTCCCTTATTCCTAAAATGTTTGATACTAGGCATATTTTATGGCTTCTATGACTTGAAATTTCTTTTCCAAATTCTTGACCCTTACAGAGAAGGTGACTTCCATTAGTGGGATTGTGCTTGAGTCACGTAGTCTTGACATGCAGACTTGCATTTTGTGTACTGGTTTCCCAGAATTCATTAACTTGCTAACTGATTTGAAACTCTCTCTACTAGTGATAGCTACTACCATGGTAGGCTGAACATATCTCATGATGGAAAAGAGCTTTGATACCAATACTGCATTTGGTTGGTTTCTTCGTTTCGCTTGGACGGTTAGTAAACCTTAGTTATTCCATGGTCAGTGGGTAATAAATAATTCAACAATTAAAAAAAAATCCAGGCAGTGGCTTGTAGTGTACAATAGACAGGGTAGCACAGTGCAAATCTTCACTTTGGGAAATAATAGGTTTCTTGTGCCATGTTCAAAAATATATTTGTATGACCCCGTGATAAGACTTAGGAATGATAAAGTTCTTGCACGTGCAATGCACAAAAGTGAATTTTATCTGTTGTAGATCATATGACAAGTATCTTATATTATTATTTCTTCGCTACTCTTTTAGTCACAAGAGACAAGATTTAGTTTCCTTTGCAATTTTGTTACTTGATGTTGTATTAATACCATATGAGAATTCTAGTTCGTTGTAGCAATTTGTGGGTTTAGGAAGAAATCCCCAACATAGACGTAGAGGCAGTTCATTTCTTAAATTAAAAAAAAAAAAAAATATTTCAAAGCAAAATAAAAAACAAAACAGGGTTTGCTTTTGTGTAAATTAAAAAGATATATTTTTAATTAAAAAAAATCATCAGGTTTTGATTCCAAAAATTAGTTTTTCAGTTAATTTAGCTATTGTCTTATAAAGCAAATATCTCATTGTCTATTTGACGCTTATGCTTATAAAATTAGTATTTAAATGCTTGATTGCTAGTTCACATCTTCAAAATACAGCTATATAAAAACAAATGTTTCAACATACTTTCCAGTTCTTACATAGTTTACAGGTAGACATAAATAAGAGTATATACAGTACTTCGCAGAAATAGGTGTTTTAAATGTAAGGCATGAAAAAAATATCCTGCTTCTTTGTTCATAAAACTGTTTTTATAGACATGTATTTTTAATCTCTTTGATAGCATTAATCTATCCTAACGTACCCACAAGATAAAAAAACAACTGCAGATATGAACACCTCTTGTGATAGTGCACTCGTCATGTCAAAGCTAAAGACAGGTTTTCTGCCTATGAACCAGTAACCTTTTAATATAACCAAGTAACTACTGAATTTTCTGCCTTATATGTCTTGACACTTCATTTGAATCTTACAAAATACTCTGACTCTGACCTTTTCATGCAAGATAAGTCAAATGTGGTGACATTATCAAAATCTGTATTTTATTATTTTTAGACTCATCACTTCTTAACACTGTATGAAACATTTTTATTCAATTGCAATAAAATACTGTTCTATAAGAGTCTTCAAAGAATATACGAGGCATGACCATGCAGAAAAGTACATTTTAAATATTTTTTTGAAACTGTTCTATATTTTTACTTCACTAACACAAACCCAGTTCCTAAATAACTCTGGTTGTTGCCCCTTTTTACCTGAATATTATGTATGGAATGTCAGAGCTACTAAAACTAGGCAAATTTCTCTAATTTAAGATTTTCCTGTATAAATATTGTATCAGACATGCTTTTTAAAGAATTAGTCGAAACTGAATCTATGTGATTTCCTGACTGATAACATTTTCAGATGCAGTGATTTGGCAGAAGAAAGACCATGTGAAAAGGTATTCCTAGAGCGCTGTAAGTTAATTTGGGAATGTAAAAGCCTGAAAAACTTAGAACAGAAATATTTAGATGCAAGTACATGTAACAGTGATTTCCAAGAGATTTCCAAGATCATCTGCAATACAGTAAAAAAGAAAATATGTTCCTCAAAGTCCTTTGAGTTAGGCTATGAGTTTTCTTCCTTTGTTCTTTGAACATTTACATACTCTGTCTGCTGCAGACGAAGGTCACAAGCTAGTCATTCCTGTATTCCAAAGAAATACAGTGAAAGAAAGATAATCATCTTGACTGAATTATATATCAATATCTTTGTACTGTGATTTTACTTTCTTGGCTCGTCCAGTCCTGTTCTGCTCTCAGTTTTCTATTTTATACAGAAATAAAGACCAATAAGTAACAGAGATTAATTGATTTTGTTGAGTAACATCAAGATTAGACCTTCTATGTGTCATAATCTAGTTTCATTTGCAATGTTGACCATGAAATTTTGTACACAAGAACACAAATGAGAGATCTTTGGAATGTTTCAGTGAAGTTAGAACAGAACAGAAACACTATTGTACTCATCTCATCGTTTTCAGTCTTATTTTACTTTTTCCCTCACTCTCACCCATATGTTGCCGAATTCAAGTTTAACTTGAATTGTACAGAGTATTCTTCATAGATAATAAACTTCTAGTGTTTTCTAGATTTGAAGGATATTTTGTAAATTCCATTTCAGTTAAAAAAAAAAATCAAAGTAATTTAGCTAAAAAATCATGAAAATTCCTATTTACAGAAAAAATACACAAAATGGTCTTATAATTATTACACTGTTTTTCAATTCTGTATAGTTTTCAGGCTCGTAGATCATTAATTTGGTCAAACATAGCGATAGCTGATGCTTTTACTGTTATTTGAGGGGTCCATTCAGAGATCTTGAGTTATTTTGTGAAAATTGTATCTACCTACCAGTTTGATCTGTTTATTCATCTCACTCTATTCATTACAGAAATGCAAGTGGTTGTCGCCGGTCGGCTGAGGCAAGCCGAGCACGGGGATGAGTCCTTTCCTATCCCTGAACCCCTCTCCTCCGAGAGAGAAAAGGGTTCAAAAGCAGAGATACGAAAAGGAAAAGAAAGATTTTGTGAGACCTCTGAACGTTTGGAAAACTGAAACAAACTTTATTAAAACTAGAACAAAATATATAATATGCAGGGAAAAACCAATGCAAAATGTGAGAGTCTGTACAGGATGGAGAGGTGAGGGTTAAACGCGAGAAAAGAGAGAAAGGGGGACGGTACCACGTGCAGTCCCAAAATGGCACCGGCCACGTGTGCGCTTTCGTGGGGTGAACAAAAGTAAACCGCGGCTGTTACGAATGCGGGGCTCCGATGTGCAAAAGCACTCTCAGGCAAAGAGAGGGTAAAACCTTACGGCAGCAGGCAAAAAGCAGCCTCCAGGCGAGCAGTCTGTCCCAGGCAGCGTGGCGGGGGCTGCCCCGGCGCAAAGTCTCTTTCCCGGAGCGAAGCTGAGGTCCTGCAGTGCCTCCCGCAGCGCAGAGCCGGGAGTGTCCGGAGAGCAGAAAGACGCGAAAAGCCGAGAAGCTGAGAAACCGCGAAAAGCCGAGGAGCCGGGAAAGCCCCGAAAGCCGGGAAAGCCCCCGAAGCCGTCCGGAAAGCAGCCCAGGAAGTCCCGAATAGCCCAAGAGCCCGGAAAGCAGCCCAGGAAGTCCCCGAGCCCGCAGCTTCTTAAAGGGGCAGTACCCTCGCGAGAAACTTTCTTATCCAATGGGATGCTGCGAATCGTAACATGGAAGGGAATAATTCAATTGGTCAGTTTAAAACAAAAGCCTTCGAGCAGTTTTTTTCTTCAAACTGCCACAGTGGTTAATATGAAAAAATCATCCATTTGATTGTTCTAGAACACTGCAAAAATATCTTGTCATCTGAAGTATTTTGTTGTTTCTAACATCCCTATTTCTCATATTTCTCTCTCTACTTTCTGAAGGTACAGCTGCTACATTTCTTTTTGGAGTGAAATGATCTGAAAAGAAAACTTTCAAGCTAAAACTTGCAATTAATGCGAACATTAGAGAAGTAACATAACAGGCTTTGGCCTTTGGAATATATATTGTTTTGAGATGATAAAGAATATGATGACTAGAATTATAAACATTTTTAATTAAAATTTTGAATAGAAATTTTTATGCAATAAACTTGCATTTTTTCTTTTGGATTAAAAACTCTTTCTTGCTTTTAGAAAGGTAGACCATGCCATACACACATACTGGGAGTGTGCATAGAGGAAATCCAAATCTCAAAGATTCAGTTTTCTAGCCAGTCTGTTGGGTTTTGTTTTGGTTTTTTTGGTGGGGTGTGGGTTTTTTTGTTTGTTTTTGGTTTGGTTTGGTTTTTTTTCATATAGGGGTATTGTTGTTAATTCAGGGCCTTGCTATAGTTTGCTTAATACAGTCCCATCTATTGTTTCCCCATTAAGCCTGCGTAGGAAGCTTTTATTCTAATGGTAATTCACCAAATTTACCTTTTGCCTCTGTTCATGTCTATTTCTAAAATCAGTATTTATTTCAAAGTATGTGAGGAATTAAAATTTTCGTTAGATCTTGATGAAATCTTAAAGATCACAACCCTTTTACAGTAACTACTAGCAGGAAACCTCACTCACAGAAGATGTTCCATTGATGTCAGTAAGGCTCAAAGAGGATCATCAGCATGTATATATATATCTACGTACCTGTAAGTCATGCTTAAAACTACTCTTTATGTTCTTGAAAGTATGATTGAAGCTAGAAAATATTTTCTAGGTATCAATCTTAATTATTAGTCCCCTGAAGTGTGAAAAAAACCCCTTACAAACCCTCATTTGGAGGAGAGATTCCTTGCTTTCCTGCCTAAAATGAATTTACAAGTTGCCTATATATTTTCTTGAATGTTGGCTCCTTTCCTTTTCTTGCATTGCGTTGTAATCCTGACCTGTACTTGCATGAAAGTTCCTCACATTTTGTTCTGTCATTCTGAAGCATACTAAAGTTGGAAAGTGTAATAGGTAATAAACACAACCATTTTAATGATTTTCATAATTCATTGAGTAAAAGATATTGCTAGTACCTTAAACCTGCTAGTGCTTAGTGCTCTATCCATAGAAAATATAGTTTACATTCTGTGAAATATTTGGCAAAAGAAGAGACTTAAGGAACTCCAACCCTTCTGACTACCTCCAATCTCACTGCTCCCTCATGCTGTCTTCGAGGAGCCAGAGGAAACCTGTGAAATGCTTCAGGATCTTTTTTCTCATCTAGTTTTTCCATTTGGTTTCCTCTGTTGCCTGCTAAAAAGACAAGACGTAATATGCAGTTCTTTTCCATTAAATACTCAGTACCGAACCACAAAGGGAGCATATCTGCTTCTTCCTAGTGCATCTATGTGTGTTTGTTGAACATAGTAATAACTAACAGTTTAAGGGTCTGCCCTTCCACATAAATATTTCCAGTTCTTCTCCCAAAGTAACTGATAGTAGAATTGTCAATTTTGAATTGCATCAGTTCTTATAATAAAAATAAAACATAACAAAAAATGCCACATGATTTTAAAGAATGTTAAAAGTACTATTAGAGGTACTAGTTTAGTGAGAAATAAACTAATCTACTTCTAAGGAAAAATGCACTAAATCTGAGATTTTTCAAGGTTTTCCTTCACACTAGAAACACAGGTCATAGACTTTTACCATATAAAATGTTAACTTATACTTCAGTAGCTTTATTTTTCTTCCCAGGTGTATGAAACTCTTAGGACTCATGCCAAAATGAACATTAACGAAATACAAGTAATGTGCTAAATTATTGACACAGTTGACTCCATCTGCAGTAGACCCAAAAGCTGTGTAAATGTTGGATGAAGAAGATTTCATATTTTGAGAGTGAAAGCCATAAATTAACTATGATATTTCCTTCCAGGAATGAAAAGACACTATATAGTATTTTCCCACTGAGGATATCTTTCAGCTGATGAAACAACCCTTCTTTTTTTCTTTTTTCTAGTAGCAGCTGTGAAAATTGGATACTTCATCATTATTTATGTTTTGGAACCAAAAGGTGAAGACATCTTTCTAGAAAATTAACAAGTTTGGGGTTTTTTTATCGTCTCTAAAAAAATTTTTCGCCTACTAAACTTAAGATTCATTCATATCAATATTTACTACGACTCCAGTGAGTATCCTTCAGTTACAAGGAAGGTTATGTTAATATCTCAGACACTAGCAGTATTTAGTAGCTATGTAACTAAATAAATCAGGTAAACCTGTTCTAAGAAGATCATAGTTTTCCATATACACAAAACTTGAATACGTTTTTTTGGGGGGTGGGGTGGGGGTGGGGGAGTGGACAGGGTGGACAGGGGAAGGGAATAAAATTTTTATTTTATTGTCTATTACCTATCACTCTAATTCAATCCAATAGAGAAAAAGAAGCAATATTAAATCACTTTAAATATGTGATTCAGATATTTAACCAGGAATTGTTAACAACGTGTGTATATGATTAGATAAGATTAAGTTCATCAACATAAAATTAAAATATCTTTTATTTTGAAAACTCTGTTTGTCATAAACTGTTCTAAATCTCACCTCTGAGCATTTCTCTAGACATTTCTTGAAATCAATATATTTATTTTAAAATTTGAGATCATTCTCATTAATTAAATAAACTATATTTAAAATTACTTACTTATCACATTCCTGAATGTCATAAAATGATTTATACTTATCCTAGTGTTAACAAAGTGCTAACACCCAGGAACAACTGCTTTGGATACTTAATCCATTGACATTCTTTATCATGGTGGATGGGTAACATTACCTGGCCCTTAGCCAAAGTTCTCATGCCAGGAGGTGTTTCACAGAATCACCGGATGACTGAGGCTGGAAAGGACCTCTTGAGATCATCTAGCACCACTTCCTGCTCAGTCAGGGTCTGCTAGAGAAGGTTGCTCAAGGTTGTTTCCAGTTCCCAGTTTGATTACTTCCAAGGATGGGGACTCCACCAAAAAAAGCTCTTCTTCCTGTTCAGAGAGAACCTCCTGTGATTCAGTTTATGCCCAGCGCCACTGGGTGCCACTGGGCACCACTGAAAAGAGCCTGGCTTTCTCTTTTTCATCCTCTCCACCCCCATATACTGGGAGTTTATAAACATTGAAAAGATGCCCCTCCCCACCACCCGTTTTCTCCTCTCCAGACTAAACAGTCCTATCTCTTACAGCCTCTCCTCCCGTGAAAGATGCTCCAGTCCTTAATAATATTTTTGGCCTTAATTTCACTGGTTTCCTGTGAACTCATTGTAACAAAATACTACAACAGATTTTTTACCTATTTCTTCTGTTGTTATAGTGGGTATTCAATTAATTTCCTCAATGCTTAGTCTTTTCGGGTTTTTTTAATGGTATGCCATTTATTTTGTCATCTGATCTTACTTTTGTCAATTACACAGCTTGGAGTACAAAGCTGTCAGTCAATAGTTTCTGAAATCTGACCAAGCTCAAAATGCTGATATTTTTAAAACAGGGTTTTTTTTAGCTATGTAGAAGTAACATTTTTTTCAAAAGGATGACTTTTTATTAACATTTCTGAAGACCAGAATGTCTTTCAAAAAAAGCTTCTTAAAATCCCTGGGAACTTGAAGACTTTAAGCAGTGTATTTTCTATAGACTAAACAAGTTATTCTAAATAATTGCTCCAACTTAAGAAAAAAAATCTGTTGTTAATCTTGATTCACATAAGAAAGTCTGTCTACTACCCAAAATTTTTTTTTTCTTGAAATAAATATGAAATACTTCATGAAACATTAAGGTAAGGTTGAGTGGGTTTTGCCATGGAAGATTTGGAAACTAATTCTTAAGAAGATAAAACAAAACATTTCGTTCATGCAGTTGGATAGTCTCATTGGCTAGTCAATTGGATAGTCACTTGGGGGTGTTTCAGCCTCTCAGCTTCACTCTGATAAGGCAGCAGTGGCAGTACTTTAAAGGCAACTGTGAAGACAGATATCAAAGATTTCTCACATATAAGTTTTAGTTATTCCTGAATTCATATTGTAGTGTTGCTGCATTTAGGAGAAATTATGACCTAAACCAGTTAGTTATAGTCAGTTATGACTAGCAGTATTATTTGTTTTGTTTCCTTTCCCCCCAGATACGTAAGTGACTCCTCCTTTAAGTTGCACTAGGTTTGAAATAGTCATTGTTTATTTGCCACCTTATAGGTATAACAGCACGCACCGCCTTCAACTTCCCCTTGCATCGACTTACTCAAACTGCAGCACGAAGCTATTCAGCATTATATACAACGGCACTTTCATACAGAGAGGACTACGATAATGCAGAAAATGGTAAAGCCTGCTGAACATATGTTTTCTTTGATTTTTCCTCTCTTTTCCTAGTAGGAATATGGTCTCTGTTTTTATTTCTATGCCTTCAGCAATATTTCCAGCAATCCCATGCTGTCTGAAAGTCCTTATAAACTTCATGCAAATATCTACGTGGGCAGTTCTTGAAAGCCAAACTACTTAACAAAGTGAGCTTTTATCAAAGCATTAAGCTGTTGATAAATGAAGAATGTTTATCCTCAGAAGAGCTTCAAAGAGTGTTTTGATGAAGATGAGCTTTCTTTCTCTCTTGCAGCTGTCCTTGCTCGCAGAGGGGAGCTGGCAGGCCAGATCAGGCTTGCTGCCAGAGAAGAATAAGTAGGAGGAGGTGGGCAAGGTTTCAGTGCAGGTGTTCCTTTAGAACTTGCTGTTTGATTACATCCTAAACTGTATCTGTGAAAGTGAGGCCGCTTTGTTCTTTTATGTATACCCTGTGCTATTTTTAAACATAATAAACCCCCCAGAAAACATTTGCACTTTTTTAGATCACTAATTAGGAAAGAAAAATGAAAGTGAACAAAGGCAGTGACCAGCAATAACCTATAACAGAGTCGTATTAATTTTCTGTCTTCTCAGTCATGCTGCTGAGGTCATTCTCTTCTATATTTCATAAATAATAATACTGAATGAGGAGATTCATCTGGAACCACAGCTAAATAAAGATGGACAAAGAGACATTAAGTTTAAAAAAAGAATTTCTCATATAAGTGTAGCTTAATAAGCTTAATAGATATATTCCGGTAGAAGGAACTTTTCAACACTTGGGTGTTTCCACCTTCAAACAGAAGTTGAATCACTATGCTGCATCCAGTGTCTGATCTTTCAGATTTTGTTATGAGTACAGCTCCTGAAGTGAAAGAGAACCACCACCCTCTCCTGTTTTTTTATTTTATTTTATTTTATTCTATTTTATTCTATTTCATTCTATTTTATTTTATTATTTTATTTTAGGGGTGGTGGTGGTGGTATTATTATTAACCCTTTGTTCCACCTACTGTATATATCTATTTCAATCTGGCTGAAATTCCAAGGCAAGCCCTTGGAAAGGAATCTTTCAAGCTTGAACACTGATCATTCCCTTCATTATTCAATAGTTTTGACAGACACAAGACAAAGGCAGCATGGCTTGAATATGCCACATATAAGGACTTAGATTTATAATAACCCAAATTTCCTGTAAAATCTTCATGATCAATTAACCAGATAAACCAGATGACAATATCCACATAAAATAATGTTTTAATATGAGATATTACATATCCAAATGTTTAGCAGTACTGAACACCTTGACAAAAAGTACAAAATGCAATTCAAAATACAGCACCAAGAGGATTACAACCATTTCAGTAGGCATCTGGAGGTGTGTCGTGGTTTGAACGCAGCTGGCAGCTGAACACCACACAGCTGCTCACTCACTCTCACCCCAGGAGATAGGGGAGGGAATTGGAGAGCAGAGGTAAGACTTGCAGGTTGAGACGAAAACAATTAAATTATTTAAATAAAATTAAAATAATGCTGATAATAATAATAATAATAATAATCATAATAAGAGAATATACAAATAAGTAATGCACAATGCAATTGTTCACCACCCACTGACTGAGGCCCAGCCCATTCCCAGCTAGCTGTCCTGGAGAAGAGAAAATCCTGAAACCACAACCCCAGAAAATCTCCCACTGTCATCTATATAACCAGCATGACATTGCATGATATGGAATATTCCATTGGCCAGTTTTGGTCCCTTGCCCTGGGTGTGCTCCCTCCCAGATTCTTGTGCTCCTGCACACTAGCAAGACACGGGAAGTTGAAAAGTCCTTGATTCCCCAGCAACAACTAAAACCATCAGTATATTATCAATGTTCTTCTCATTCCAATTCCCATACTGAATCCAAAACACAGCACTATTCCAGCTACTAAGAAAAACTATCTCTATCCCAGCCAAAACCAGGACAAGGTGCAAATTTTCTAGCTCTGTTTCCTCATTGCGCTGCCAGACATGTTGAAAGGAAGCAGGAACTGGTCACACCCCTTTAGCTACCTGTTGCTTTGCTATAATGAGATACCTGAGAGGTATAAAACAGGTACTGGTTTTCTTCTAGCTTTTTGTCTTCTGATCAGTAGCAGAAAAAACATATTAGTAATAAAGAAAAAGGATTCGAGTGTTTATGCTACTTGAAAGTAATTTGGTTTTCAGTGTATTGCAAAATCATAAAGCTAAGGAGAAAATTGTGTAGGATGACTTTTTTTTTTTAATTATTTTCTTGAAAAAAATCTCTTGACCAACTCAGTTCATTCCATTCTTCCTGGCAATAAATATTGAACTTAAAATACTTGGAATAACACCAAAGGTCATGAAAAGTAAGATCCGCAAAGCTGAAAGCAGAAGCTCTCATTTTTCAGGCAGCAGATGGACAAAAGGCGAAAAAAATGCAGTATCTAATTCAGCATCAAGAGTCTTAACACTGCATTTCCCAGTGTTTAAAAGTATATTGTAATAAAGATTTTTACTCTGCCACTTTGTATAGATGAGCAAGCAGTCTTTAAGTAGCGGCTGAAATCCAGATGTCACAGACTTAGGGCAGTACCCTGACAGCTAAGGCTCTAACTCCTTGTTCTGGAAGCTGGGAGAGGGTGCGGCGTGTTGCAATGCAATGCAACCTCTACTTTTTGTGAATAGACATCAGAGAACAAGAAACAGCGCTTTTGTTATACAACGTATGACCTGTGCATTACACTAAAGAACAGTTTTCTCTCTTAGTTACTACTTAAGTACTCCAGAAAGAGTAAAGCTGTGATGACAGAAGAAAGAGATCTTCTTTAAAAGATTGTATGTTCTCCTAGACAGGACGCACAATGGGCCTTAATTTGTGGTCTATCTCCAATGAATCTTTAACTTTAGGAAGATGTCAATAGGATTTATTTCATCAGTACAGCTTCTTGCAGTCAGGCCCCTTTGATTACTTGTAAAGGTCCTCTTTTCCTTTTGCCTTCACTATAAACAAGCCATCCTTTTAATCCTGAGTGTCTCTCCCAGAAACCACTTTCCACTCACATTGTTTTTTTTTTTCCCTTTCTTTTCAGGGCACTTTTAATTTTTTTCATATTTTATTGTCAAAATCAATTCCCTCAGTAGATTATTTTATTTTAAAGATAGAATGAATGTGTTGTCTCTAATGCATGAAACCAAAACTAATGAAGGCAAAAAGGACCTTCACTTTGGTGTTATTTCTATACCATTCTTTTGTGATTTTACAGGGAAATATGATCTCTAAGTTAATATGACAAAAAGATGTCTCCCCTAAAAGGTACTGATGACTTCGCTAGATCTTCGAGAAAAAGAGTATAATGAAAATAAATAGAAGGACATTGTAACAAAAAGTATTTTCTTCCTGTTTCGTCAGAGCAATTAAGCACAGAAGACTGCAAATATTTTCTTCTGAGATTTGTTTGTTTTTCAGGAAGGATATTCTTCAAATATGTCTTTTGCAACTATCAGCCTCGGTGATGGAGATAAACAAATTGATACTCTTTTTGAAAACTGACAAAAGGCAGCACACTAAGATTATGTGTTGCCATGGTCATAGATTATAACTGTGTCAGAGAACAGAATTAATGTAATAGAAGGATCTTCATGCAGTAAACAAATTCTGCTGGCTGCAAATTGAAACTAGACAGTTTCAGATAGGAAATGAGCACACATTACATAACAAGGAAGAAAAATAACTATTAGACAAACCTATTATTCTCTTTCAGTGAATCCTCCATTACATTGAAATTTTAAATTACAACCTGATACAGAAGTTAAAGGCACTTTCTTTCCAGAATCAAACCCGCGCAAATAATATTTTCATTGTGATAAAAATCCACCTGAACTGAAAATTTTCCATTTGATTGCCTAAAAAGAAAGATAAACAGGTTATTTTCTCTTTGTTTCTGTTTTCAGGAAAAGCATAGCAAAAGACAAAACAAATGGCTAGCTTTAACTACTTGTCACGGATTTGACGAGGAATAGTTGCTCTTGTTTTAAGAGAGAAATCCAGGAATTACAACCATTGTCTTAAAACTGGAAGGCCTAATCAGGTAGCAAGTGCCTTTGAAACTGAGTCTTCTCAGTCAGACCTGTGCTGTCGAGCTCTCTGAGCTGAGTTTCTCATTGTCAAATTTCATTGACTAACAGAAAAATTTCAGTTGAAATAGGGTAAGGGAAAATGTTAGGCCAGCTATTGTCCTGCCTTTACAGAGTTCAAGACCCCCTATTATGTTTTGTTCTCTTAATGAAACAAAACATGAATCTGTGGATAAATGTAAGATAAAAACACCTCCTTTCATTATGGTTTAAATTTACTTAGAAGGCGAGGTTGAAATGAAATGAAATGAAATGAAATGAAATGAAATGAAATGAGGGAAGAGAGTTGATAGAATAGTTGATAGTTCCACTGCTCACCAGCAGGTTGGCAGACAACTGGGAGAAAAAAGGAACAGAGAAGAGACCTCTGTTCAGTCTCAGAATTCATGGGCTTGCCTACATTTTGTGAGCTCAAGGAAGAAAGAAATACATTAAAAAAACCCCAACCGCCCAAGAACATACATGATTCCCAAGATTCCTCTCAGTCATGAGATGTAAAAATGCCATGTATGTTTAATTGACTCTTTGGGATGTGCAATGTGCATGTTTACGATTTTTTCTTTAAGCATTACAACAGCTTTTTAAAGGAGACAAATGAGTAACAGTTAGTTACACATTCCACTTTTCACGCTTTGACTCTCCACCTCAAACATGGCCAATTGAACAGCCCAGCACGTAGCTTTTTAAGGGGTCTTTCAGCACGAAAGTAATATGTCTCATGGAAAAGTCAGCAGGAGCGGAGTACGGTTCGGAAACAAGGAGGTAGAGTGTCAGTAACAATGGGATGCTGGATTACTCCTTTAATAATAGGTCTTATCTAAAACTTTAGTTTGGATTTTATGTATTGAAGACGTCATGTTTTATCCCTAGGTTTTTTGACAGAATACATATCCAGGTACTTTTATCAAAAGTGTAGTGAGTAAAGGAAAGGAGCTTAAAAATTCCACTTCCACACTCTATAACCACAACAGGACCACTAAGTTACTTCTTCTCTCCTCATCTCACCAATGTCAATGCCTTTCAACACACACAGTTCTTTAAGGTCTTAAAAATTTTTATATATAGATGAAAGGAAAAATTTCTGTATACCCATTATTGCTCTGAGGAAGAAGATATTAATTCCTCTGCTCTATCCTCTATAACGTGGCTGACAATTAGCTGTGTCCGTTTTGGGTTTTAGTGCACCACGTTAGAGTGGATGGTTTTGCAGTGTCCGGTGCAGTGCAATGCCGAAATAGCAGTAAGGCGTTCATGGACCGAAGTAAAGTGCTGTACTCACAGGAAGTTCACAAGGGTTTATAACCAAGCAATGTCTCTAGATCTTTGGTTTTTTTATTTATATACTGATCAGCTGACATCATAGATGCAAATGATAATATTTTACAGAACACAGCCCCAACTGTTCTGAATTAGAGCCAAAAAACTAACCTAAGAAACTCACAAGATTCTAAAACAAGATCATTTGTATGTTCATGCCTTGTGGGCTGACATACTGACTAACTTACCATTCCCATCACCCCCTTGTCCATTGTACAATTTTCAATTTCCAGTGTAAAACATTGGAATAGAGCAGCACAGTGCATGGGAGCTACATAAGGTATAGATACTGTAGGAAATGCAACGCTACGTTTGAAATTTTTACTTTGAACTGTTTTATCTGTAAAATATTTTATTTGTATCAGCAAATAGGACAAATGCCATAGAAGCAAGCTGCACAGCTAGGTGATTAGAGGCCAGCAGTTAATAATTAATTAGCAGGATAAAACTCTAAGCTCACCGAGTAAAATTGTCTCCACTTTCCCTCCCTCTGTGCAGAGGCATTGAATAAGAGCTGGAAATAGTGCCATTTAAACCTTAATTTAACAGTTTAGGTAGCACCTCAGTGGTGCTTAGACTTTATTTAGTTGTATCCTGGGAGGTGAGATGACTTAATACACATGAAGAAGATAAAAACACACCATTTTTAAAATTATTAAAATTATTTACAATTTAAAAATTTACTCAAAAAAATTACACTTCTGATGTATTTTCAATGATGATCTTCTTTCACCATACAAAATAAAGGAACAGCTAAACTTCAATTAGCAGAAATGATCTTCTACTATAAATAGTAATACAGTTATTTTTTCACGTCTAAGCCATGGGAAGAATAATAGAGTACATTCTTAATGAACAACAGGTCCAATAAGCTTCTTTTGCTTGTTCGCTAACTATTAATGGACAGATTCATTTTTTTAATTAATCTCAGCTAAAAATAAGCAACTTTATTTTGATATTAATGTACGTTCCTGATTGATTCTGCACCTGAGAGTCTTCCTGACTTTTGATTAGAAATCTGTATCCTTAGTGATACTGAGACTTTGATTCTCTCCAGAAATATCTATTCCTTTCTTTTTGATGAGAGAAATAAATCAGAATGTGAATGGTTAGCATTGCCATTGGAATGAAGGCCTCAGCAATGCAATCTGCTGAAGAAGTAAGAGAGAGACATTATATATAATTGATTCATTCAGGATGTTACCAGTATTTTAAGTGGACATAATGGATGTACTTCTCCTTAAAAAGATCACAAAACACCTCCAAATCCTATGTTTATATGTTTTGGTACATATTTCTAAGTGTCACAAGTTTAGCAGAAAGCATAATCAGTCTTATGTGCTTTGTTTCTGTCTTCCCTATTGAAAAGAAGGAACTAGTCCTTCCATTATTAAACTGAAATAATCTTCTGTGCTTAGCTTCTGAGTGATCTGAATACACGTCCTGGCTTGGTCCCCTTAAATGTAATTTTAACGGGTTCCCTTAAATTTTTCACACCTGAAACTTTTAAAGTAAAAAAGCATTGCAATATATATCTGGTTTGTTCTATCCAGGTCAGGTGTGTTGGTGTCTAGGCTGATATCCCTCACTCCTGACTTGGAAACTAATGTAACGGGACAGAATTCATGGTTTCTTTTCTGATGGATTTCAGTGTTGCTCACGTGTTATCCACATGCTGTAGAGAGGGAGACACAGATATCGAAGGAGCTTCTTGTGGAGAACCAGCGCTGGGACCCTCGCCTGATTTCACCTGGCTCCTGTGAATCTTCACCTCAGCTCACTAATTCCCAGTAGCAGGCTCTGTCTTGTATACCTGGTGTCAGACTGTGAAGGGATAAGCTGGGAGTCAGTTTTGCCTTGCCCAGTTCCTTCCTCAGCAGTGAATGGCTTGTTATCTTCCTAGGATTATAATTATTCTGGGGACCACTTCTTTGCTCACAGATTTATGTATATGAAGAGAGTTGAAAGTAGAGTATGTGCCCTTTGATGCAACAATTTTTCTCCTGTGATTCAGGGCTCCCAAAGAAATGTCTTCATACAAACATTGTCTCCTCCCTGCTACTCCCAACATGGGATCAGTATGTCCAAGAAACCTCTATTTCCTTCCACTTTGTATTGCATCTTGAAGCATAGGTACTGCTAAGGTCAGATTGTTGTCACCACTTTAAGTGTCAGCTGAAGAGCAGTGAGTGATCTAGGAGATGATCCTAGGAACCTACAGAGAAAATCAGTGGGCGCTGGAAAAGAAAATGGGAGGGACCCACTTCTTCCTACTGATATTCAGGGGGATGGAGCCAGTGGGGACAGATGTTTTGAGAAGATGCGTATCTTATCTGGCATGCTAGAATAAGGGAAACCAATGTCAGCAATAGGAAAAAATGCCAGCCCAGAAGTTTCATCCTTTGTTTAGTCATATCGTTTTTGTTGTGAGGTGAAAAATAGAGGCTATTGAATAATTGAACAAGTGGATGTCCCTGATGTCTGTGGGCGAGGCAGTTCAGGACGGGTGAATTACATTTGTAACCTTAAGCCATGACCTAACAGTGCAGTATATATGAGAAAATACTTAAGCAGAAAACAGTGAAGAGAGGGTGTAATATATTGTATTGCACCGAGGGATACAGATGAAGCAAGCGCAGATTGATTTTGTGCAATGCACTCTTTTAAGAATATGCTGCTGCATAAACAGATGGGCAAGATTGGGCAAGATCTGGTTGCCTCCACGTAGGCTCCAGTGCCACTTGGGAGACCTTGAATATCCAAAGTGCCCATATGGAACAGGCAAAGAAAAGACATAGCACCGATGGGAGACCCAGGTTCTTCTAAAATGAAAGTGTGTGTATAAGGTACCCAAATGCTGCCTTGTGTTCTGAAGCGGAAACTATCCACAGACGAAAACTGAAATCGAATTCCTTCCTTACATTAAGTCGGAATTAGATTTACCTAACAACAGCTTGTTATGATGACTTAAATGTTGTTTTGTTGTTGTTGTTGTTTTTCGGTGGTTTGTTTCTTTCCTTCTGTAGACTGCTTCCAGAAAACCCTCAAACCCAAACAGAAAGATATTTCCTGTGCTGAACTGTGAACTGTTGCTCAGGTTGTGCCTAGGTTCAGAGTGACCCAAGCCCTTGTCTGTGGCAGGTGAAAGGGCAACCTGCACATCCTTTGAGCTAACCTCATCCTCTCACAGGACAGGGAGGCCTTACCTATATTGCCTAGGGTGAGTAACCTCTGGTACGTGCTGTCCCTCACCCTTCATTGTGTGGGAGAGAGCTGCTAAGTACAGTCAGGGAGAGAGCAGGAAGTTTTCTGACAAATGAGCCTTAAGGCTAATTGGGTGACAGTGCCTGAGACCGTGCCCCAGTCCCCTTCAGGGACATAGTCTCGCAGATACATAGTATTAGTTCAGTTTTTCTCCACTCTTACTTCTGTTGGTTTTAGTCATGAAGAATTCTGTCCTAAAATCTACTCTGGACTGAAAGTAGGTGTGTGAGATTATCCACATATATGCCCTTACATGTGCTTTCATAGAAGAGCTTAACTATCTCTGATGGTTTTTTCCACCTAAGTTCACCAGTCTGTAGGTATGTAACCTAAAGTTAGGTCACTTTCTTCTATGTCAAAACATGAAGTTAGTGCTAAAATAAAAAAAAAAACAACTTTGCCTTCCCAAGCATTTTTTTTGCCTGTTTGAACAAGACAAAAACCAGAAAGAGCAAACTCTCTAACTCGGCAATGACTCTCTAAAAAATGTAGAGAGACAAACAAAAAACAAAACAAATCCAAAAATTGTTGATTTCTTCTCTGTGGTTGCTACCCTAGTTATATCGTGTGTCACGGGACTGTCACAAACTTGTCTTGACTGGGTGGTGTGTGACCGTGTGACAACCTGTGGCCAGCAGCAGTACAAGGGAGGCCTAAGTGCCATGAGCCTATGGACGGGCAAGAGGTCAACACAGGATAGGAGAGCAACACCTGCAGCTGCCAGGGGTGCCCGTGTCATGGCAGTGTCTGCCAGCATTCGGATAATAAAAGCCCAGAAAGGGAGGTGGGGGCGAGGGGGCACACGTTGTTAGGTGGCCGTTTGATAGCATGCGGAGGCAGAGGACCAGGGAGAAGAGCTAGATATTGGTGCCCAACTGGTGCTCAAAGACTGACTCTGAGGCAGGTGAGAGCGAGAGCTGCCTTCGCCCTCGCTGGCTCCTCTGTGCCTGCTTGACGTGCTGGGGATAAGGGAAGGTCCCAGGGTCCTGTAGCTGCATGTGTGTGTGTGTGTGAGAGTTTACATGCTCATAGTGCTTTTCCTCACTTGGTTCAGTTAGTAGATGAAACTTAACAGCATCCTGTTGCCTGCTGTTCTGTTTACCCTGTGACACTATAAGTCATATATAATTTGTTGGACAGTCGTATTAATGAAGACCAGGTTTCTCATAAGCTTTTTTTGCATGCTGACCCAGGAATACTATTGGTCAAATGCATGATCTGTATCTTCTACAATGATTACTGGAAAAGCTCTTACCTATATATATTAATGCTTATTTTCAATGACAATTGTTATGGCATTAGTTGCCCAGGTAACTTATATCCATATTTCTCATCACCAACTATATAATTTCCCATTTTCCCATTTTATATAATGATAATGTTATTTACTTTCAAATACTTGCTAAGCTTCTTCCTTCAGCCACAGAAGAGAAAAAAACTCAGGAGTCTTAAAATCTTTTTCTTATGAACAATTTTGTCATATATGCATTTTTATAACCATACTATTTTCAAGGTATGTAATTTGATTCCACTAAATACAGTGAATTTTTTCTCTAGATGTAGTAGCAATAGCTGAAAATAAAGCATAATATCAGCATAAGTATATACTTGAAAAATCCCAAGCAGTGGCAATTTGTGTGATTCAAAATTTAAAGGAAGTAAATTTTCTGGTTTACTATAAAGGCAAAAAGAATATTTTCTCCTTCCTTCTTTAGACATTCTTATGCTGAAAACAATAATGTTCAAAATTGCTTATGCTATTGCTCAATCCTGAAACAGTGCATTTTATCGTTTCAGTTTTAATTAAAATTCCTGCTTGAAATTAATCATTTAACACATTAATTTTTTTTTTTAAACTGCTGACCCACATGCTGAGTTTAATAGGAACTTTCAAATTCTTGTGAAACTTCAGAAACCCATTGTTTTTCAAAATTAAAATGCAGCAGACCATTAAAGCCTCCCAGCGCGTGAACAGACACAAAAGCTGAAAACCTTGGGCTCTTTATACTCTTATGGTATCATTCTTAATACCTATTCATATTAAGTAGATAAAAAAATGCAAAATGAAATGTTTAATACTTCATCCTGTTTTGTAGAGAACGTACAGTTGAACGTTTTCCTATCATATCTGCTTGCTAGTTATTTAAAAAACATGCTGTGTATTTTGAGTCCTTCCCATAAGACATCCTAGGGGCTTTTTATTTATAAAATTAATAGAAGCTATGAGCCATAATCCTTCATTTGTTATGTTGAAACTTCTTTTTATTTCTGATTAAATCCTATCTGAACTGTTAATGATTTTTGCTTTTTTAAACTTGTAGGCCAAAAAAAAAGGGTCATAACTCAAAACATAGAGATGGGTCATAGAGCAACCAAAAGCCAAAGTATGTCAGGATCACTTCCACCCCAGGCAGGCTTCTATCCCTCCTCAACCCAACCTAAACTTCACTTCTTTTCAAAAGGCCAGTAAACATCCAGTCCCGGTCAAATGTTCAGTTCCTTTTACTGTTCATTGCTGATGGGAAATTTGAATGTAGATTATTTGGTCAGCTAATGTGGCTTTGAGGTCTACCAGCCATTGTGGCCCCGAGGTCAAAGATTAGGATGGCTAAACGAAAGAGTTCCTCTTTTCAACTAGACACATCAGGGTGAGAACCCAAATTAAGTTTCCACATCTAACATCTGACTATCTTGAGAAGTTCACTCAATGATATTCTGAAGATCTTCATTTTAGTTTCCTCATTCTTATTAAGAGGCACAGAGAAATGGCTGGAGGTTTAGAAGTATGTCTGCCCACTTTTTTTGTGTGTGTTTTTGCCATGGGTTAGGGCTGGGCTGGCCATTAGACAAATGACAGATGCTCTCTTACCTCCCCCACCGCTTCCCAAAGGGAAAGAGAAAGGGAACTGGGGAGAGACACTTATGGATTGGAAAAGAAAACTAAAACTGCCTTAATGAGAATAATAGTAACAAAATGAAATACAAACAAATATGTATCCATAAAATATCAATACCGAACCCAATCCCCCTAATGGCAACTACATCACCATCACCACTGATGCTGTGGGCAGGCACTGGGGAAGGTCCAGGCTGGGCTCAGCAGCAGATGGGAACTGTATGCAGGAGCTGGATTCCAGAACTGGATTCAGGAATGCACAGTATGGGATTGAAGGTAGAACGGACAGAGTCCCCCTTGGACATCAGCCGTTGAAGAAGAGGAAGAGGGGTTGACCCTCATGATCCCTCAGCTTTATATCGAATATGACGTCTATGGGATGGAACACCTTGTTGGTCAGTGTAGGGTCACCTGTCCTGTCCGCTCCTCCCCACAGCTGCAGCCTCTCACTTCCTGCACCCCACTGTGGCACACAGGGTTTAGCAGGGACCTTGGTCTGCACAGGAGCAAGTACAAGCCAGAGCCTTTCTGCACCCCAACCCCTGGTAGTGACTGTGACCATCAAGCGCTCCCTCACTTCTCGAAGCAGACACTGTCTGCAGAAAGACACTGTTAACTTCAGAGAGTGCCGTTACTTAGCAGAGCCTGAGCTGGAAAGTGAAATCACTGAGCAGAATGAGCGCTGTTCTAGTTCATATCAGGACAGTTCTGTGGTGTTCTTTTTTACTAACTCTACCACTCGATCTAATAAAAGACACCAGTTCTCATCACAGGCTGGTGTTGTCAGATATCACAGCTAAAGCATATATATTATCTCTGTGCGTTTTCAAGTAAGACTATATGCCTGACTTGATTCAAGTTCTTTTGAATCAATGAAATCCCAGTTTCTGTGGGGAGGCAGGCACATGTCTTCAACCATTCGCTAAGGGTGAATGCTGATGTCCTTTTCCAGCTACCTGACTGGACCCTCCATGCTTACCAACAGTAAGAACTCCATGCATGACTAGGGTCAAATTTACTTTAGAGATGCTCGTATGCAAAAAATCACACTGGAAACCTTCTGATTGTCACTGTCACTGACAGGCTGATTCAACAGCCCAGTTTTATCCTCTCAGGCACTCCTTGGAACAAGTCAGGGCACAGACAGTGCAAATTGCTGTCATTTTTGGGGGGCAGGTTCTTAGTCCTTTTCTACATTTCAAGTGAAGCAAGGGAACTGGATATTTGATACTAGAACCATCTACCTCTTCCAAGGAAAGAAGTTCCGTGGGAGAAAGTGATTAACAATTTGTCAGGCTGCAGACATCCTCTGGGTTACTGATTCAATACCTCTGCATTGGATATTAAAGGGTTAAATCTGGATGTTTTAGTTCCCAAGTATCTTTAAGAATTTAGTTGTTTAAAGCTATGCAATAAATTTCTTACAAGGCATGATTTCCAATCACTCCCCATGTTTCCCCATGTCTTAAACACTCTGTCCCATCTCTGCTGCTATATTCCACCCAGAGACAGTGACATAACGTTCTAGAAAAAAGATTACAGGGTTACACTCACAACCAAAAATAATACACTCAGTTTGAGCGATACCTATAAAATTTATATAGCACGGCCTTGGTATGTTTTCTGATTTGCTGTACAATTAGTATTCCTTTTCCAAACACTTTCTCCATTTCAGGTGGATTATTGCCCATGTGGGAGTGTCTTGCAGTATCTAAATGTATTGCTAAATGGTTGCATCCCTTTCTGATTGGGGCTTTCCAACATGCCAAGCTTGTCTCAGAAAGCAATTAGACTGAATGGAAAAAATAAACCAGAAACCTGCAGAGTTATGGCTGTGTCCTGGCTTTCTTCTGGACAAAGACATTCGGAATTTCATACTACATTTTTTTTGACCTTTCAAGACCCAACCAATTGTTACTTCTAATTAGTGATGTAGCATTTTCAAAACAACACACATACTGACTGTGGCCCCAATTATGTAGAATTTACAGGTACGCAACTGAGCTATGGTCTCACATCAACAGAATGTGTTACCACTTACCGCTGAAAGAGCAGCTAAATGTCACAGTCTGGTTTTAAATAGATTTTCCAGACAGATTAGTCAATTATTTCCACTTTCAAGATACAGCACATTCATACAAAGTTTAAGTAACAAATCCATCTAAATCACCCACTGTCCCAATATTTTGCAATAAGAATTAAATGTAAAAGTACTAGTTAAATTTGATTCAAAATTTCAGATAACATGTCCATAGCATGTTCTCAGTGTGCCATTTCCAGCAGAAATCATTAACACTTGTTTCTTCAAGCCTCCTGCTTTCACAATTATTGAGTATCTTTACCTACAGTCAGGTTGAAGCTTCTTAACAATCAATTAAGCTTTAATTTATCTTTTTTTTTTTCTGCTGAAAACCCCATTAGCAGAAGTTTGAGATTTTACTCTCTTATCTTCACAGCTCAGCTTTTTTTAACAACATTTTCTGAATCAAATGAGCTTCAGAGCGCCTGTGGATTTTTGTTTGTAGCTTAGACTGTCCTTCTTATAACACTGTATGACTTCATCAGCAAAGGTGTAGGAATAGAATAACAAAACTCAGACTCTTGCACAGTATAGATGTATGCTAAAAATAAGTTATGCTATAAATGTCAAAAAATCAAGGCTAAGTTTCCAGCAAAACTACTCCCATTTTCTTAGTAAAGCATCTTAGGACAAACATTCTGAGGTACCTGCCACTACTCAATGATAATATTCCAACACAAGCATGTAATACATCTCTTTACGGGAAGCTTTCAAGAAGGTCAGGTAATTAATAACAAGCTTGCATAGAAAAATAATTTTATTTAGAAACTGTTGTCCATTCTGCTCTTTTATGTTTTAGTACTTGGGCTAGGGAAAGCAACATGAAATTGTTTTTTGCATTTTCTTTTTCCCACTGATGGTTCTTACCTGAAGAAGCATGCCACCTCATCTCTGAGCATAATGAGGGGCTACCTGATCACTTAATGCTTTAATCATCAGTCATGATTCTCAGATTTTCACAAGCTGAGGTCTAAAGGTAAGCTCCTGAAGACAGATACACACACAAAGATACCCTTTTTCTAACATCAATAATAATCTTTTGTTAATTAATAATAATAAGTTATCAAGAAAGTATAGGGGTTTTATATGCTCACAGGCTGTATATTTCAAAGGATCTAAAACTAACCTTGGTGACCTGGTTTCTAAGAGTCGTGGTTTTTAATGTTTATCTATTTTTATTTTATTTTACGGAGACTACCTACACAGTCATTGATTTGGAGAAACAGTCCATAAATCCTGCATCTTCATGGGCATAGGTTTGTGCGGCTATAATTCTTTTTTTCTGAAATTTTTGATCTTTCTATTTTCTCTAGATATCACAAAAAGAGGAATTTTACAGAAAGAATTGTCAGCGGTAACAGACCAACAATTCTCTTTTCCTATAGATTTTGCAGGCAAGAAAGTCTGGAAAGCAATAAAGGAATCAGCTGAAATATTTGATTTCCAACTATTGGAAATATTTTTTCTTTTTTTTTTTCCTCCCACCAGCCCCCAAACCAGTTAATTTTAGTTGGGTAAGAGATGTTCTATGGAGAGTCATTTGCAGAGCTGTCTAAATTCATTGCTATGAGCAATGTAACAGTATGTCAGAGTATAAAATCATTTGCCGTCATGCTGATGTTGGAGTGTGACTGATTTGGTTGCACTAGATTCTGCCTGATAAATGTTGAACTGTCTGAAGAAAAAATAAACACTCTCACAGAGCGGTGAAGAAATGTTGCCTTTCCCACCACAGAAATATTTAGGGCTAACTGTCGGTTTTACAAAGTAAAAATATATTTTTGTTGAGTGGAAGTGCCAGAACACTATTACTAGTGGTATTGAACTGTTGTTGTCTGATAAAGAAATGAATTACAGTATGATCAGCCAAATAACGTTTGTTTGGGTTTTGGTTATTTGTTTGGTTGGTTTTAATTTAATAACTTAAACTGTGGAATGTTTTAATCAGAAAAGGCTTGTTTCAAGAATGGAATTTTCCTGCTTAATGTCAGCAAGTTTTGAATCAAGACAAATTACAGCAACATCAGATTTTGAACAGTGGGTATTTTAATACATTCTTTTCTTACAGATATATCAACTGCGGTTTTATTACATTGCTCTTAGCAATAGAGAAGCTAGAGGACCTTTTGTCTTACAGACATGTTCATGTAAGCTTGATTCTAAGCAGATTTGAATATAATATATATAAACCTAAGACTACATCATATGTTTCAGTGTTAAATCTTTACCCTAGCACAAGTTCCATCAGGTAGAACTAATGGAAAAGGTTATTACAACCTTTTCTGATGTGTTGATCAGATAGTCTTCTTGGGCTCCTTCAGAATGAAGAACTTCAGTGTTGTAGGGTAGTAGCAACAGTATATATCCATACCAACCTTTACTGCAGTAAATGGGACAAAAGCATCAGGCGAACCCTAATCTTTGTCTCACAACTACAATAGGAATGTATGGTACCACACATTGTTGTTCCATGCACCTGCTGCTGTCAAGGCCATCTGTGACCTCAGCACCAGACAGGATCACCACCGATTGCTGGGTTAGAAAAATGAAGTTCATAAATTATGAAGATGTTGAAGATTAAAATCTTGAAATGGCAATCTTCTACTTACTAATGTCTGGGAAACAAGACATTTCTGCCTTATACATAGATTCATGAAGAGGTGTTACGAGGAATATGGCAGTCTGTCATAGGGGGATATGAGGCCAATTCTGCTCCCTGCAGTTTGATTACAAGCAGTAAAAGGTGGCACATTGTGTTTGAACCTTTGCATGCATTTTTAAACATGTTTTGCAAAATACTTTACCATTTGAAACTACTAGCTTAGCTTGGCATGGCTGGTGGCTATCTTGTCACATTGCATTATTCCCAAATCAAAGGCAGAGAGTTCACAAAGATGTCGAAAACCGAAAAGGAGATACAAATCAGTTAAAATATGAAATAAAACTTGTTATCTCTCATTATACAGTATTTTAATGATTTTCAGGCAAATACTTGAAGATAAACATGAAAATATACTACCTGTTTCTTCCTTTTTGCTTTGAGAATGCAGTTCTGCTGCGGTATGGATAAAGCAAGGCATAACATCATTTAAAATATAATCATTTGTCCCAGCAAGAAAATCCATGTCAGTTCAGATAAATGCCTAAGCTTATCTGTGGTGAACGGAAAGAAGCCCAAATCCTAGGCATCATAAAATGTTCTATATGCGTGTTTGTCTGACTGTCTCTTATCTCTCTGTACTTTGTGCCTGGCTTGGAGACAAAATTAGATGTTTCTGTCTATTGTGGATGGAAGTTTAGTATATTTTAATGTAAAATACATAAAATGTATTTAAATCAGAATCCCATTGTTCCATCTCCCAACACCTAGCCAGATTTAGAATTTCGTAAGCCTGTGCTCCCTTGCTCCTATGACTTTTACATTCCTGACTGGAAAACAAGAATGAGGGAGAGTGCAGCCCAGTTATCTGGGCTAGGATTTATCCCCAAATGCCGCTAGGTGATAAGTTATTTTGAAGAAAGAGACAGAAGACATGTCAGTGGATGCTTCCCTTGAAGAACTCTGAAAGGAAGCCCCAGTGAGTCTCCCTCCTTTTGATTTGGAGCAGCTTTTGAAATGTTGTGCTTAAACCCCCTTTGAAGTTCTGTTATAGTTACATACACGGCTCTGGTCAAAAGTCCTGTTGATCTTAGTTCCAGTTCACCAAGGACACGAATTCTTGCTGAACCTTGGCACTGCCCCACCACCATGGTCTTGCCTAGAAGTCACTGGATTCTGGGAGTCTCCCTGGTCAACAGCCTCAGGCTAGTCCAGGCCTGCTCCATTGCTGGGTGCCGTGGGATGCAGTGCTGGGCAGGGATGACCTTACCATGGCTGCCCTTGGTGTACTGCCCTTGAGGGCAGCAGGCCCTTACAGTGCCCTGATACAGATGTCCCCAGATATGTCTACATGAGATGGTAGTCTACAGTCCCAGCCCAAGAAGATGGCAGTCTACATTCTTAGCCCAGGGTATTTGAAGAGCTTTTCAGATCACAAGTTTTGGGTTGTTTTTTTTTCACATTGACTTTAATATGGGCTTAGATACTATCTTACCTGTAGGTACCAAACTTACGTGTCTTTATTACCGAGCTTACTTATTACCCAGTCCTCTATTGTAGACAACTGAAAACAAGAGTCTGAATCTGTAATTGATTTAACCTCTGAAGGCAGTGGCAGAGAACAGGATTTAAAGCACTTTCTTTCTGAGGAAGATATAGGATCAAGGAGTTTCCTAAATTTTTTTTTTTTTTTTTTGGCAAATTCTCCTCGTGATCCTTGTAACTACAATAGCGCTCAAACACTAAGGAATACAAACCATGCTTTAGAGCGCTAACTTGCAGTTTCCAATGGCCTAATTCAGTTTCTCTTCAGTAGATATCTAGGGTCACTTAAGATCTTCAGGGCAGTGTGCACATGTGTCTGGTGACAGTTCAACATGAATGTCTAATATGCATGTATCCTCTAACATCCCAAAAGGCAGCAGACGTTTATGTGTGGGAAACTGTTCCTCTGTAAAGAGAAAACATGCTCCACTCCATAAATGCCATTCCTGAAGTTGCAAGAGGACAATTACCACTCTGTGGGTCACTGAGTTCCCCTTATTTCCCCAAGTCCAAATTATTTACATTTCTACGATTCAAAACTACTGGGAGAATTCATTTTCTTCCTAGAGTGCTAGAGTCCAAGCAATGGAAAGAATGCCCTTTGTAGCCTGAGAAAAGAGAAAGGGATTTCTAACATGAAATTTCAGGTATGAGAATTAATTACCTAGTTTATTTGAGTGAGGTGAACAACCTCTGTAGAAAACTGAGCTACTGTAAGCTAAAGTCAGAAATGTGCCACAGAACTGCTAACAAAACATCTAATAGTCTTTAGTACAATTTTCAAACTATAAAGAAATTTCCAACCGTAAAAGTAACTAAAGAATAATATGCTTGGACTGTTATTACTGAACGGTGGTTCACTGTGCATTTAGGTCATTGTAATGGGTTAAGATGGCACCAGCGGGGGGTGAGACTCTTTGTTTCCCCTTCTCCTTTCCCCCAAAGTGCGGGAAAATTTTTCTCACAACTTCTGGGAAGAGGAGCCACAACCCTTTCGCTTTCTGATGGGGGGTCGAGATATTCAGACACGTCTCCGCGAATAAGCACATAAAAAGCAGAGTTTGAGACACTCCCATGGGCGAGACACAGCACTTTTAATTTTCTGCTCCGGGACTGAGAAACTTTTCATCAGAGAGAGAAGAAAACCATCTGCAGTTACCTCAATACCCCTGGAGTAGTAAAAGGATTCCTTCCGCGAAGCAGGTAGACCTTCCCTCTCTGCTGATCACCAGCGCGGTTGGCTTTGGACTGAGTTTAACCCGATAAGGGGTAAAAACCGGCTGTAAGCCCTCAGATCCTGTGCCGAGGGGACAGAAACCGCTGGCAAGGGGAAAAATCTATGAGGGTTCAGATGCTCAGCACAGAGCCTCTGCAGACATGGGAAACCCACAAGCATTCCCCGGAGATAACGGTCCATATCCTGTTCCGCAGATGGGCAGAGCCTCGGGATTTTGCCCCCAGTAAACTCAAGTCTTCTCCCAGCTACCCTGGAGGAAGAAGGACTACGTTACTGCATGGAGGTTTGCTCTAGGAGAAGTTTTCTTGGACTGAAATTTGTGAGGTGATGAACAAAGACTCCTTTTCTCCTCCCCACCCTGACCCTCCCCGGCGGTGCGACCATGTGGCGGGTCCTTTATAAACGGGAGATGGGGGTCGAAATGGGAGGCAGTGTTATGCTTGTATATGCCTATTGATGTATATATAAATCTCTCCCTCTCTCTACCTCTCTTTTTACCAGTCCTGTTTAACTTTAAATGATTGATTTATGGTTTTAATTGCATTCACTATTAAAACGCTTCTGTTTCACCCCCCTTAAGTTAAAACCTGTGTATGACATTCTTTTCCTTTGCCTAAACAGGCCTTAACAAGCTCCTAAGTTCTCTTTATGTAGTTTTCGGTAGGTTTACATTTTCCCGAAACTACAATATGTTGCGAAACCTTCCGAGATAACAGCCGAATAGTTTCAACTCGCAGCAGTCATTTCTACTTGCATCGCAAGACCTTGCTCATTGCTGGATCCTGCTTTAGCTGCTAGCACAGACACAAGAACACGTGTCAGTCTTTTCTGTTCTATAGTCATTCATATTTTCTGTCTGGAGTATTTTCTTGTAGTTTCATTGATCTCTGTGTATGAGGACATTTGTATGACTCCTTTTAGTGCTTTATCTACCTCTTATCTACTTTTTCAATGACTTTTCATGACAGTAAAAGAGGAGCTTAAGGAATGTGTGTCAATAAGCTCTTTAAACTAAGAGGGTCTTCAATAGTTTGAAATTCTCTGGATTGTTGTTCACAGTTCTACCTCTTTTATTACTTCAGTAAGATGGTTTCCTTCAAAGAAAACAATACAAAGCAGAAGAGGCACAGGACTGCAACATCAATTTATTCCAATCAATAAAGTTTTGAGATATATACTACGATAAGGGGAAAAACAAGTCAACCCTGATTTTTAGCAAGATGACTATAAAATGAATCATTACGCATTTCCAGATCTGCCAGCTTTGCAATGGATTTAGCTTTGGGGATGCCTGAAAGTCTCTTACCTTTCTCAGAATATACTTTTTTCATGGTTATACACGGAAATGAAATGAATCCACTGAAGCAGAAAAAATAGCAGTAAATTTTGTCAAACCAGCTTTGCTTAAAATGTATAAGTACTGAAGTTTTGACACACTCACTGTCATCTGAAGGACAAGGTATCCATAGCTTAAGATACAAGAATAATAGCTTTTAGATATTTTATTCAAATATGCTATAGAGTTTAATCTAATATATAAAGCACCTTCTAAACCATTTAAATACATCTTCTAAAAATAATTGTAACTAAATAATTAATTGAACTAAATCTATTTAACTTTAATTGACATAGAGATTTAGCAATAATAAATATATGCAATACAGAAAAAGGGCTTCTATTTTGTATATGTGTGTACATATCTACACACACAAAAATATGTATGTAAAGTTGAGTGGACTGTAAACTATGTGGATTATGTGACTACTGCAGTCTAATAAAGGCAGCAGAAAGCTCAATGGAGGTTAATTTACTGTCTTCACACATTTCTAGTCAATGAGAACCTCATCATATGAGAGTAGATTTCCACTGTAATCAGAAATAGGCGGTGTAACGCTAGCCTAGGTTAGTTTACTCTGTATTTCCTATTGCTGCACTTATCCTCCAACGTTTACTTTTTCTGTTTTGTTTTCTACTTTTAATGTACAATTGTTCAGAATTTTGTAAAAGCTCCAGGCTGAGTGTTCTAAAATTGTATGAATATAATTGAATATTGAAATCAATTGAAATCAGTTCAAATCAATGAAAGTAGATTGCTTGACACTTTATGAGATCTTGCCTTTATGGGTAGCGTCTAAAACACCATTTGAAAATAAATATTTTTCAAATATTATTTTCCTTTTTTTTTGTTAGTATCAATGCTGGGCTGCTTTTCCCTGTGGTGGGTTAGCCTTGGCCAAAAGCCAAACGCCCACCCAGCTGTTCATTCACATGCCCTCCTCACTGGGAGGAGGGGAGAAAACAAGATTAGAAAACTCACAGGTTAAGATAAAAATAGGGAAATTGCTTAGAAATTATTATCATGGGCAAAACAGACCTGACTTGGGGAAAATAAATTTAATTTTTTACTGAATAAAATAGATTTGGGTAGTGAGAAACAAAGACAAACATTGAAACACCAGCTTTCCTCCCTGCTCTCCCAGGCTTGACTTCACTCCATTATTCCAGACTCCTCTGCCTCCACCTAGAGATGCACGGGGGACTGGGGGCATGTTAAGGTACGCACACGGCAGTTTGTCCCTGCTGCTTCTTTTCTCAGAATTTCCCTGCTTTGGCAGGTTTTCCAGGGCCCACAGTTCCTTCAGGAATATCCATCTGCTCTGCTGCGGCATCCTCCATGGGCTGCAGTGTAGGTATCTCCTTCGCCATGGTCGTCTGTGGGCTGCAGGGGAACAACCTTCTCCACTGTAGTCTTCTCCATGGGCTGCAGGGAATACCTTCTCCAGTACCTGGAGCGTCTCCTTCTCCTATGAGTTTGGTGTTTGTTATTTCTTACTCTTCTTTCTTCTTCTATCTATCCAGCATTGTTGGAATGCATTTTCCCAGAAGTGCCACCAACATTGATGAGAGGCTCAGCTGTACTCTGCGCTGGGTTAGTTGGAGCCTTTCGGAAGTGTCTATTTTCAGCATGGGGCAGCCCTGGCCTCACAGAGGCCACGCTATAGCCCCTCACTACCAGCACCTGGGCACATAAACCAGATACATCTCCCTAAGTTAGTGTGGTCTGATTGAACATTAGTGAATTGCTAAAAGTTTTTAGCTTTCCAGTTCATGTAAAATATAAATTTCTTGAAGACTGTCAAGGAAGATGTAAACCACTTATTTATTTTGATGACTATAAACAAAAATACCGCCAGCGTGTCCAAACACCTGAATATAAATTACCACCATTCTGACATGCAATTTGCATTTTACCCTCCTCTGCAGGAGCCTCCCAGCTCAGGAGCAGGACACAGAACCTTTCCCCAGTGTCTTTGTTACTGCTCTTACAAACTGCTCACAGGGAAGAGTCGATGTCTTTGGGACTGGACATAAAGGAATATGATATGTACTAAAACTGATTTTGAAAATCCCCTTGATGTGGACAAACTTCTGAAATATTCCAGAAACCATTACAAACCAGCCAGTATGATACAACCACAACTTTACAAAATTTTCAGTTGAAAAGGGAATGGAAACGGGAGTTTAAAAGAAATGATTATTGAATGTTTTGAAATAGGTAAAAGCTCGGCTAATTAACATCATCATAAATAGAAATAACAGAGGGTGCAATCCATAAATTAGAAACCCGTTTGCATGAATCACGCTTATTAGCTATTTGCAAATCAATACTTCCCTAGAAAGGGGGCTTGCAAAAGCAACAGCTCTGCGTTAACACGACTGGAAGCGTCATGAAGCTCCAGGGATTTTTGTGCTGCAGAAGAGATCTGATGAGGATTTATGCAGTGTTGCTATGTGGGGATTCAGATACCTTTTTTAAGCACTTCTGCTGCTTGGATCCTATCTATTTCTGACTTTTACAACAAAAATATTAACACAGGGGTTTGGTAGTATAATGCAGCTGAGATGACACTGCTGTCTCGCATTCCATTTTGTGTGTAGGTGTAAGAGTAGCCCCATCTTTGCTGCTTTCTTACGTCAGGCAGAATTAAGCCTTTAGCAACCAAGGAAAAGATCTCAAGCAATTGTAATCACTGAAGATCAAAATTTGAAGTCCAGATTGAGAGCAAATAGTCCTCTCTGTGTTTAGTTGCAGTATAAAGATCCTGTTTATATATTAATTTACTTCCACATATGTATTCAGGTGTCATATATATCCACACTATCAGGAAACCCCCCCCCCCCCCCAAACTGGCCATATTTTAGTCATCATCTACTTTGTTTTAGATTTTCCTTAACTTGGTTAAAATTGTGCAGCGTAATACATAATGCAAGATAAATCTCCTTAACCAAAACCAGAGATAGGAATCATAAATAGCTATTCTGTGTAGAACTAATTATCCTTAACCCCGGAATAAGATGAAGCACAGATCTTTTTTTTTCCTGCTTCTTTTTTTTTTTTTTCTTTTCACAAATGGACGTTTTCTGAACAGGAAGACATTTCTTCACAAAAATGTCTAAACAGTTCTGCTGATAGTCAATGTGTATTCTAAAAGCAATGTTCTTATGCTGTACACACCATGCAGCACAGTCTACAACATAATTCACAAGCTTGTATTTCCTTTGAAAAATTAGCAAACTCTAAGCTGGTCAAGTTGGGATAAATTCCTTTATTTTATCTTAGATGGTGAGTGCACCAAAGGTGAGTAAATGAGACAACATCCTCCTGCTTAGCGTGGAGACTTCTGGAGAGTAGACTGCACATGAAGAGTAACAAATAATTGTTTGCAATTCAGTTCCTATTTCTCTGTTCTGTACTTCATGGAAGAGTCTTTAATATTGTTTTGCTATAATTTACTCTGACTTACACGCCACAATACTATCTCTTGGACCCATATGTTCGCCTATTTCAAACTCCATCCATGGCCAGCTAAAAACCTCCATATTGAAAACAACCCGTGTTGCTAACTCCCTTTTGTTTATATGCATGTAGGTATTGACTAAAACTATATTCATTTTTTGTGTTATTCCAAAATATCAGGGGCCTTATTATCTATGACTTCAAGAGCTATAAAAACAGGAATGAAGCCAGCAACTGAAAGCCAGTGCATTTGCTTGTATCGCTGCTTCGCCATTGGTTCCGGCTTCTCCTTCTGTTTCCTTGGAAACAGACACTGGGCAAGTGAAAACAAGGTGAGGGTTTTAAAATATTGACTTTAAAAACGGCTGCTTATTCTGTTTTCGCTGGATCCTGTCCTAAGAAACAAGAATGAAAATATTTAGGAAACTACCACTACATGGTAACTTACGCCTATCGTTACTATAGCGTGGGTACCAGAGAGATCTTTGGTCCATCCTTTTCCTTTGTTTGCTTACATCTTTCCAAAATACAACTGTATGATTAAAAAGAGAGAGAGAAAAGAGCATGGGAAAACAGCCAAAGCCAACAGCATACAGCAAGACCTCTCTGTCACATTCAGCGGCTCTGTTAGACGTATATTTGCCACTGTAGAAGGATTGCCCACAGGCACTTGGAAGTACCAATTTCCGACACACTAAATTGAACAACATTTCAATTGTATCTTTACCAGAAACAGCTTAAGAATGTAAAAATATCTATTTGTTTCTGATACAAGAAATGAGATTCTTAAAATGCGCACTTTAAAAAATTAGATATCTTTCTTTCAACTGAGTTTGATATTATTGGGGAATGATCCATGCTTTAGTGTTTCAATTCTGCTATTGAAATCTCTATGCTTATCTGCAATGCATCTGAACCTTGATTCAACAGCTCTACCTGGAGCGCTTGCAAGAACAAAATTTTTTAGCAGTTTTGGGTTTGATCCCTGTCAGAAATACTGGGACAGGATTATTTTTGACAGTAGGTTTAGTCGTGGCCAGAACTAAAAACACATCCTGCAAAAAAGGGGATAAATCTAATTTAAATATTATTAATATATGAAATATGTTTCTACAATAATACATGAACAAGTTTAAAGTTAATGCTTGGGGAAACTGATTTTTCTTTTGGTAGTGTAGACTTGCACATGCCAGTTATAAGCTGAGAGCTAACCATCTAACCAAATGAGAGATGACCTCTCATTTCAGTATGATTTCTTTAGAAGGACATAACACCTGGTGCTCTGTAGCAAAGACGGTTGAAGTCTCGAGGGGAATGCTTGGCAGTGCAGGACAGCCTTTTTCATTTAGGCTGTCTTAGGAGCAAGTCCAAGCCCTGGTAAGTACTGCTGTTTACACGCAGTATAAGTTGCTGCTACATAAGTATTGTGATGATTGCACAACTCAAAACAAAATCCAGTGTCTGTTCAAGATTTTCAAGCAACCAGCCAGCCAGTTTCTTAATCACAAGCTTTCATTCTGTAATGCCTACTTCTCCTTTTTTTGGTTGTTTTATTTTTTGTGGGGTTTTTGGTTTTTTTTTTTTTTGGTCCCTGGCAAAAAGTTTTGAATAATACTGGAGAACTAGTGGAAGAAACAGCAAAAGGATGAGTTAAAAGATAAATGCAGAAATGTGAACTACAGGCATTTTGCACAGCATGTTTACATTCCAGAGAGAATTGCTAGAATTGCTCAGGTTGTGAATAACAGGAAAAAGAGAGCTCTCTTTTCCTCTGACTTCCATGCCTATGCTTAAGTTGTTGCTAGATGATTATTATCATGCTGAATCCTTTTGGACTTTTTACAATATATATTTGTCTGTATCATTTCTTGGTTTTCTTGGTTTTGGTTTTACCTTCCTTTACAATGACTTCACAGTGCTAAAAATCACAACGTGCTTAGTAAGTCAGCTCAGTGCACCCATTTCAATGCTCCTTTAGAAATGAGGCAGGATTTTAGTGCTTTAGAGGAGCTGATGATCAAAACAGGCACCACAGTGGAAGATCCTACATTAAAAGAAACCGTGGTGTAACAGGTATATGAGACTGTAAAACAAAAATGCATTCAGGATGTGCAAGTTGAGAAGGTTATCTGGCTGTCCTTAGAGCCTTTTCTACTTCACTGCGACACCTAGCACTAGTGCTCAAGCGAATTCAACCCCCAGGTAAGCAAGGTTGAACATAATTCTTTGAGGACAGTGTACGAACAACTAGGAAAGCATGCTTCATTCCTTAGCTCTGGGTCTGTGTTGTTTTGGGTTTTTTACATGCAATGCAGTAAAGTACAATCCTGGAAGATCAGCATGTCTCATTTCTTTTATCTTTATAATTTCCCCCTTCCTCCAATCGTCTGATATCTGAATGTGAATATTAGCCACTTAGTCATCTATGCCACCAGTATCAGCTTCTCTTTAAAATCATCAGAACAAAGAATAGGGGGGGAAAAAGAAAGGAAATGCTGTCAGAAAATCTTAGAAATACTTCTGACGGTAGCATTATTAGTAAACAGTCCAAAAATTCATTTTGGGGGCAAAACCCCAGGGTGCCTTGAACTCTTCTGACAACACTTAGATGAAGAGATTACCCCCTGTATTCTCATGTCATCTGTTTCAGAAATAATGCTGCGTTCTTAAGGATAGTTACTTTATACTTCAGATACTCCATATGCAGAAGGAACCTGGAAGTCATGTTCTAGGCTGACCACAATGTTCTGGAGGTTAACTCTACCTTGGGCACAGATTCACTTCTTTTCTTGAATCCACATGCTCATTTCTAGTGTTCATCTTCTCTGTTCCTTGTCTGAAAGAATGCTTCTATATTCTTTAGGCTAAAAACTTAAATGACCTGGAATCACCTTCCCTGTTCTTCTTGTTTGACTCTTGGTGGTTAAATACAGCGCTTCGCAGTATTTCAATCTACAGACCCAGCTAAACATATTTTCAGTACTATCAAAATAGAACTTGCTTCAGGAAAGCAGGATTTGCGTTTGATCTCCTTTTTTTTTTTTTTTCTGCAAAAGAAGGCCACCGAGCTAGAAATCATATTGATATAACCACAAAAAATATGGTTTGAATTTCATACCAGAGTCTAATAGCACCTAAGACCATAAAATCTTCAAATGGGAAACAACAGCACACAAAACTGATAAAAAGAGCTACAACAGCCAAACAGAGTCATGGTATCATAGTTCCAAACAACCTTCCACTAGGTTGCTCAAAGCTCCAGCCAACCTGGTCTGGGACACTTCCAGGGATGGGGCATCCACAGCCTCTCTGTGCACCTGTTCCAGTGCCTCTCCACCCTCACAGTAAAGAATTTCTTCCTAATATCTTAATCTACCCTCCTTTAGTTTATAGCCATTACCCCTTGCCCTATCACCACATGCTCTTGTAAAAAGTTCCCCCCCAGATTTCTTGTAAGCCTCCTTTAGGTACTGCAAAGTTGCTATAAGGTCTCTCTGCAGCCTTCTCTTCTCCAGACTGAACAACACCAAACCTCTCAGCCTGTTCTCCTAGAATAGGTGTTCCAGCCCTCTGATGATCTTTGTGGCCCTTCTCTGGACTCTCTCCAACAGGTCCATGTTCTTCTTATGTTGGAGGCTGCAGAGCTGAACAGAGTACTGTAGGTGGAGGCTTATGAGAGTGGAGTAGAGGAGAAGAATCACTTCCTTTGAACACTGCTTTTGATGCGTTGCAGAATACCATTGGCTTTCTGGGCTACAAATGCATATTGCCAGCTCATGTTGAGCTTCTTGTCAACTAACACCCCCAAGTTCTCCTCTGTCAGGCTGCTCTCAATCCACTCATCACCCAGCCTGTATTTGTGCTTGGGATTGCCCTGTGCAGGACCTTGCACTAAATCTTGTTGAACTTCATGAGGTTTGCACAGGCCCACCTCTCAAGCCTGTCAAGGTCCCCTCTGGATGGCATCCCTGGATGGCATAGAAGGCCAACTATATAATTCTCCTCAAATGAGTGACTTTATAGCATGAAACCAAGATCTACTATTTCTATTATTATAACGGAAGCAAAAGCATTAATCAAGTGTTAGATAACTTCGGGGACAACCACTGTGTTAACGTTCTGCCTAAGACCTGAAACCTCTGTTGATACCCCAAAAGCTGCAGATCTGGGCATGTTTATCTGAACTAGAATTAACTTTAAAAGTAAAGGATGATAGATTAAATAGCACTGAGGCATAATAGCTTAAAGTACAGTTGTCATATTCAATGCAAATTCTGGAAACAAATAGATACTTGTCAAAACTTGTCATTTGTATGCTGCTGCAGGATGATAAAATGCACGGTGTGTTAGGTGCCTCTTGTCAACAGTATGTAATTAACTGTGGCTACATTTAGGTAGTGCTTTTGCTGAGAAGATCAACAGCTTCGATTCTCTCTGCAGGGAGTGTATTTGTTTAGAAAGGTTCTTAGCTTTTCTGAAACTCTGTCATCTGGTTCTCTCCGGGGATTTCAAAGCAATCATCCCCCTACTCCAAGGAACTAGTAACAAAACCAAAACATAATATTGCAAAAATTAACACCTGCACAAACTCACTGAAACATATTTGGGCCTTTCATCTGGTAGGAAAAAAAAAAAAAGTCTCTGTTATATACTGCTTAATCCCAGGTTTTTTTACAAATTACCACTCTATGCTGCAGTAAAATGAATAATCTTGTGCAAGAGTGTGTGACTTTTGGTGAAATCTAACCAATCTTGACCAAAAGCTGGTGTTTTTTCGATCTGTCTATACTGTTGTGGTTTAGGATTTGGTGCAGTTTCCAGCTGCAGGGGAAGGAGGCTGCTACCTTTGCTCTGGCACGGTTTCGGTAGTGGTGGATGGGGCCTTTAGCGTGGTCTGTGTGAGAGGCTCCCCAGCGGGGAGACCCCCTCGCTCAAATTTTGCTCCCGCCACTGGCCTAGGCTGCATAAATCAGAACCTCTGCAAATAAACCTATTTAAGCAGGGGGAACACCTTTGGTTTTCCAGCACTCGCTTTTGTTTTTGAGGGGGTAGGATGGAAGAAGAGAGGACAACCACGCAGTTGCCAAGGTGGCCAGGAGAAGTTTGCTGAATACCCAGCAGGACAGCAATATTTCCCTCGGTCTGTGGCGAGGTAACTGACTCACTGAACTCTGGCGGGAGACACTGACGGGCCGGAAAGAGACGCCCGGCAGAGGAGCAGACGGTACCTCTTGAAAAATGTGGTGACTTTGAGAAAGGTTTGGCACCAGCTTGGCTCGGTGCTGGGAGAGCTGAACCTGGAAGCAGCCCCCCCAATGTGGACTGGAGGTGTTCATGCTGGACCGTCTCCTGTGGGGGGGGTGCCATGAGGCTGGAAGAAACCTGTGAGGAGTATATGCCATGGAACAAGCATCTGGAACCTCATGCAGAGGGTTAAAAACGACTAAATGACTGCTCCTCCCATCCTGTGCTTTCCCCCCTCTTCCAGCACCAAGGGTGTGGGGGAGGTAGTAAAGCCGGGCCCGGGGAAAAACGGAGGGGCGGGGGAAAGGTGTATTTGAGATCTTGTGGTTCTCTTTTCTGTCCCACTCTAATTTACTCGGTGATTTGGTTGTGGTTTTGTTGTTCTGAATTAAACTGATTTTGTTTCCCCCAGTCCAGTCTGTCTTTTGCCCACAACCGCAAGTGGTGCATTTAGCTCTCCCTTGTCCCCTGCCTTGACCCTTCAGTAGTTGTTTTGTTTTCTGCTCCTGGAGGAAGTAAAATGATTGTGTGGCTTTAGTCTCTGGCCGCGTCTAAACAGCGACAGATGTTAATATGCCTAGTGGATAATAACGTCCACATACGCCTCCTTACAGTATATCTAATGATTATTAAGTGATCTGTCCAATAAAAGTGAAACCTAGATATGAGGCTTAGCAGCTTTTAATGATAAAACAAAGCTTAATGAATATAACACTGCTTCAGATCCTGCACCTCAGACTGTTTTTTGAGATCTCTTGTTATGGAACTCAAGGGGACACATTTTATGAAGTGCTCGGTACTCAGCGCATCCCACTGTTGTCAACAGCGCAAAAGTCAGCCTCAAAGTGAAATTAGTGTGCGTTGTAGCTGCACTGTTTACCTCACATAAAATACTCTCTTAATTTTCAAGTTTTCCCTCAGTGAAAGAGAAATTCCCTTGGGAGAACTGTAAAGGAGTTCAGTATTTAGAAAGTTAACTTTAAATACATGATAATTGTGGAGCAAAATAGGTTTCTGCAAAGAGTAATTTAGAACATCCATTTAACGTAGGGTAGCCTGAACAACCCCCTCCAATTCTTAGATCTCTGCATTATCTCTAACGCAGACCTTTTTAATGCTACTTGCAGCCATGTTGATTACATCCCTAACTTCCCTTAATCATTTTGCTGCATCAACCTGAGAAAAAAAATACAAAGAAAACACCCAATGTTTTAGATAATGAATATTATTTTTTATATTCTTAATTAATGAACATAATATCTGTGAAATCCAATTAGATTCAATATTCTCCACTGACTTGTTTGTAAAAAGCATATGAACATATGCATATTCTGCACATTAATTTCTTCAAATCACTGCTTTCCAAGAATTTGTATTTTTTCCTATTGTTTGTTCTATGAGGCATTAGAAGTCAAAGCAATTTTTTTCAATACTTAAAAAAGAATTTCCTTGGCTACTTTCCTAAAAGACTTTGTAAATGACACAACGCTTCCTCCTCAGCATCTTCTCATCAAGAATCTTCAAGAGAACAGACTTTCATTTAACCATAGGAGGCGAAGGCACATACAATAGGCTTTTGAAGAACTATTTCTGATTCTTTTAAGATTATAATAGCTTCCCAGCAGAAATGTTATTTGTTAGTAGAGAATCCAGTCAACTGCAATTTATAAGTCACTCTCAGTCACAGCAACTTGCTCTCAAGAGAATGTGTTCACCAAAAACTACAGAGAATTGCTACAGGTGTCTCTAGTTTTGTATTTTCATATATATGAATGCTAAGTAGCTAACAATGAGTTTGATTTTTGCTGTTGTTACTTTCTTTTCCTGTAGGAATAGCACTTTTATCTTACATCTTAATGCCATGTAATAACACTTCTATTTTTTTAAAGTGCTATGTTCATATTAAGAAATGGAAAGAAGTCAAGGCTTGTATTCTGTACTTTTGCAGTTTCAATGAAAAATACTTAAAATATTTCTTTGCCTTTATATGTGTTTATTTCTTTACTTTCCTAATTCAGCATGACAACAATAAAAAGAGGCGGTACTAAATTACGCCATATTTCTGTCAGAATCTCATGCATGTTTAATAACTCAAAGTTCTTACCTCTTCCAGCACATCATACTAACCTGCCTATTTTGTCTATAAAACATGAAGAAAGAAACAGAGGGAATTCCAGGACGTTGATATTTAACAGGAGAAGGTCAAATTAGATGGCCTCAATAAGTCGGTGTTGTTCACAATTTATTTTTGCAAGGCCATGAATTTTGGTCTAGAAAGTATTGCTTTGATCATCATACTTAAAACACCAACACCCTGTGTGTGATCTTGGGTTGCTATTTTAATACTTCGAAAGACTGCTTTTGAAGATTGACTTGATTTTTCTGGTTAAATCTGTCATTATGAAAATATGAATGCTGCTTGGTTTTGTTGTGTCAGTACGAAAAAATGACTCATCAAAGCAATACATTATTACAGCAGAAATTTATAGGCAAACCAATGTGACTTAAAGGAATTGTACACTTACTAAACGTAGTTCTGGAGCATTTATCTTATTCCATATCTAATTTGCTTGCATGTTCTGTATGCACATACACGTATTCAATTTCATGTATCAATTTGAATCTTTTCCTGTAGATCTCAGTCTGGAACATTTATTAAAAACAGGTTTAGCCGCAGTGCTAATGAGGTATGGATGAAAAAATGTGAAAGAAGAAAATACGGCATTTTCTTTTTATGTGTCTGAGAGAATACTCTTCAGTGAGTGCTCCTGATAAAAAGGAGAAACTTGAGCTGCCCTAGCTTCCCAGCAACTCAGAAGTCTCTCTTTTGACATAAGTTTAATCTCTGCAGTGTTTGTGCATGCAGTCTTTAATTTAAAAAAATAATGAAATACTATTTATAAAATCTAAACTCTGGTGGTGACAGGTAGAGTTTCAGAACTGGTCATCTTTTCTTGAGTATATAAAAAAATCAACTGAAATGCTATTATGATGAATAATAAAACACCTAATACTCTTAACTAATTTCTAGAGATGCACGCTGTCTTATTACTTCTCTATTTACTATAATAAACTATAACATAATTCATACTTTATAGGACAACAGGAAAAATACATTGCAAATGGAATTGAACTGTAGTTACAAATGGTTTCATGGATGCTCTTACAATATTTTGCTTAGAGTACAAGTACAAGAACTAATTTCCTCTCAAATATCTTAAACTATCTCCAGTAATCAACATGAACTTTAAGCAGTAACAATATAAAAAACATTTAATTGACTTCCTTAATAGAAGAACAAAACAGATGGAGACATGAGAGAATTTTGTCATTATTTAATTTTTGCTAACATATTTGGAGATAAAATCTTAATATTTGCTAGTTGTTCTGTTTGGTTGCTTGGTTTTTGTGGAGTACTCATTCTCTGCTTTTATGTAGAAATAAGTTTAAAGCTGTCACAAGAACATACAAAAGAAATAAAAATAATGTTCTGTTGTCAAGCTTGAGACAGGAACAGATACCATAAGCTGAGTACTATACTGCAGCTCGGACGTGATCCCTGCTTTTTATATTTTCCATCAGTAACACTTTGTGACATTTTTTCAAAAAGAAGTAGTCCTGCCACAACCGTGCTCATTTCCTGTCAAGCACCTGCAGATCACAAATGAACGTGAAAGACAGCAGTCCACCTGGAGGAGTTTTTCACCTTGAAATAGACTTGCCCTAGTGTCATGTTCTGAAAGATCACTATTTCCTGTGTTTGCTGGGAACTGAACCAAAGTCGATGATGGTAGAAACAAATCAGACTTATGCCCTCAAACAAAGCTAATTGACACCATTCAGGCTGTGTGGAAATATTTTATTTTATTTATTTCATTTTATTCTGAAATTGGGTCATTTCGCTAACTGGAAAGGAGAGCACTAGTTGTCTTGGCTGCTTCTTGTCCTAGTCATGACAGACAGCAAAGCTATTGCTATGGTTACACCCTTGGGCTGCAGGTTAGCACTTCGGTTTTTCAGAAGGCCTACTAATGCAATTGCATTTCAGTTGGAATCAGTCAGGGTAGCTACTGTGTAAATTACTTAAGCTAGCCCTTTTTTTTTTTCACCGAAATATATTAGGGGCATTGCATATGCAGGTCATATAATATTTGAGGAGATAGGCAATAACTTTTTCATTTAGAAAAGCTAGAACCAAAGTAGAATTTGGGTACACACAGGCTCAGGCCATGACAAAAACTAACAAGGCAGGGTGTTCTTTATCTCCATAGTCATCCATGTGCATGTGTCCCAGTTTGGCAAATATTAATGTGTTCCTGCTCATTAAACTAACCAATACCAGGTTTAATATGAACTATGTCACATGGAAATTGATTGCTCAACGACCTGAAGAGAAATACCAAATAAGGAAAAAAGACAGGTCCCAGGGGTTAGCAAACCTGCTCTAGATTTAAAGAAAACAAACCAACAAAACAACATCAAATACACACAGTGTTCAATTTGTAGTGGCGTCTGACAGTAATACAGGTCTAACTCTTTCGTGTATCTATGCATTCTAGAGCAGGAAACACCATTTTTGGGTTTTTTTTTGTTGTTGTTGTTGTTGCTATTTTGTTTTCTTTCATAGACAAATAGTAACATTGAAAAAAGTTCCGGCTTTTTGCCAAGTCTCAGATACACTTCCTTATACTAATTTGGTTAATTTTCTTATTCTCTCGACTTTATGGATCCATTTTCTGACTGATACACTAGTTAACATAGAAGTCTCTCTTTTCTTTCCTTATCATTGCTGTATGATCCTTTCATTCATTAGGTCAATTAATCTCTTTTTTCCTTGCAATAAAATATATCCTGTAATAAAATTATCATAAATGTACTTATTTCTTTCTACAATGTAATTAGGTAGTAAATGATACTGAAGATACTAAATATAACAGACACCAATTAAAATTAAAACAAAACTTCTGCAAAGAATGAAAATATCTTACCTTAATTCTTGACTTATTACCTGAAAGATATTTATTTATAATGTTCTTCAAGTATTTTTTCCAGTAGAATAGACTTTTTTATGCTGCTGGCCATTATAAATGGGATCATTATCAACCTGCTGGACAATCTCCTTGTGTTTTGCATGTATGTCCTGTAGATGCAAGTTTCATTTGTGAGATCTTAGCACCTGTTTCAGTGATGTTCCAGTTTTAATTTTTTCAGGTTACACAATGAAATCTCTTCTTCCCTATAACTTTGCATCACTCTTTACTGCAAAAGTGGCTTATCACAATATTGATTCATCTTCTTCAATAACTTTTAAGAAGTACAGCATTTTATTTGACCATATATTGATTTTGTGTGGAGAGATACCTCTGTCTATTATGTATTACATTATTGAAAAAGACTTTCATGTTTCTTTTTTTCTTAAAGATTCCTGTAATTTTTTGCATTTCTGCATTTTCCTCTTTCTTAAATCCTGTCATTGTCTTTGGTAGAATTTCATGCACAGGGAGTCTCAGAATGACTCTTGCTGTCTCATCTGTGGGAGTGGTGTTGTAGCCTAAATGCTTTACAAATGTAAGCAAGGAAATTTCTTGTCCCTTCTTACATCTTCTATTGCCTGTAAAAAACAGAGGAGTTTCAGGAAGGCTTCCTTCTTGTCTTTCATAGGTACACTCAGTAGTCTGTAATCCAGTTCTTTTCCCTACAGTTTTCAAAACACTATCCTGCCACTTGAGATTAAATTTGTTGCAAACTGTCTTATCAGGGAAACTGTCCATGGCTAACAAAGAAACACCCACACAGCCCCTCATATAGTTCACTCTCCTTTCCTGTGGGATGGGGCTATAATAGAAAGCAGGTGATAAGACTTGTGGATTAAGATAAAACCATTTAAACAGGTGAGGCAAATGTGAACAGAAGCAAAGCAAAACAGAATTCATTCACTATTTCCCATTGGCAGGCAGGTGTTTAGCCAGTTCCTGGAAAACAGGACCTCAGCACACAAAATTATTACTTGGGAAGACAAATACCACAGCTACTCTTCCTCTTTCCTTTTTATTGCCAAAGATGATGTCATATGGTATGGAATATCTCTTTGGTAAATTCAGGTCACCTGTCCTGGCTGTGTCTCCTTCCAATTTCTTGCCCATCTCCAACTTACCTACTCACTGGAGTGGAGGAAAGTGGAGAGAAAGCAATGATGCTGTACTGTTCATTAATATCCAAAACACAGTGTTATCAACACTGTTTTAGCCACAAATCCAAGGCACAGAGGAGCACCATACGCACTGCTATGAAGTCAATTAACTCCACCCCAGTCAGAGCCGGTAACATATGTAAATGCATTATTGGAGCTCTGTTGAAGATGAGAAAGATAAGCAATGTTACAGCCTACAATCATATTTAAGTCATCATCTGAGGTAATCCTCCAAATCAAAAGAATACACAAGTAGAATTCAGTAGAGAGTAAGAAACCTCACCACTGAACACATGCTCATTCCTTTTGTATTTAAATATGATATAGAACTTGTTACTTACGTTTTCCATTAAAAATAATAAAAAAAATTTACTTACATCCAGTAAAATAGACAATGTGATATTGTCACACTGCTGTTAGGAATTCTGGATTCCAAAAGAATAGAAAAAAATCAGTAGAAAAGCTACACTGAGAAATCAAGAAAGACTCTAGAGCTACTGTGTTTTCAATGGGATACACTTGACTTATCATCTGCAGATTTTCCAGGTTATCCAATGAGCTTAGATGTTTGCTGATAGCAGAGCAACACAATGGCGTGCAAAACTGCATGTTTTGCTCTTATGCAGTTATCAAGGGAAGCACTGCAAAATAGAAACAAGACTTACAAGTTTTAGATGTGGCCTAGTTTAGCAAACTAATTTGCCAGCATACTAATTTAACTGCCTACAAGAAAATACTCCTCTGAAAAGAGCATGACAAGCAATTCCAAGTAATTTCTATTTAAAATTCTGCCTTGGCAGGACTCCACAGATCATCACACATGACTGGGTTTGCAAAAGTCCTGCTTCTTCCTCTCTGAAATGCTTGGCAAGGGACTCAAAGTGATAAAAAGTAAGGATGAAATAAATCAGGAATGAAACAAGAAAAATGAATGACTCGCATCAAGGGGAAAATGTATTAATGGATAATTTATGGCACTTGATCTTGTGTCAACATCATCTTCTAGCTCAAACAGATTTTTTCCTCTGTGATATTTATTCCAGATATCAACTTTGTTTATAGTGAACAGTCATATCCTCTCTGAGTTTTCATTTTGCTGGACTGAACAAGACAAAGCTTTAAAATCTTCTCTCATGAAGATGACTGCCCATGCTCTTGATCATGCTAGTAGCCTTTCTCTGCATTTGTTTCAGTCTGGATTAGTCTTCCTTTATCAGAAGCAACCAAAACTGCAATAATATTAGTTTTTAACCATCACTACTGGATATATTTGCATTTTGCAGATAACACCAAGTTAGGTGGGTGTGTTGATCTCCTTGAAGGTTGGGAGGTTCTACAGAGGAATCTGGACAGGCTGGATCAATGGGCCAAGGACAATTGTACAAAATTCAATAAGGCCAAGTGCTGGGTCCAGCACTTCACTCACAACAACACCCTGCAATGCTACAGACTTGGGGAGGAGTGGATGGAAAGCTGCCCAGTGGAAAAAGACTGACAGCCGGCTGAATAGGAGCTGGCAGTGTGCCCAGGTGGCCAAGGCGGCTAACAGCATCCTGGCTTGTGTCAGAAACAGTGTGGCCAGCAGGAGGAGGGAGGTGATTGTACCCCTGTACTCAGCACTTGTGAGGCCGCACCTTGAATCCTGTGTCCAGTTTTGGCCCCCTCACTACAAGAAGGACATGAAGGTGCTGGAGCGTGTCCAGAGAAGGACAACAAAGCTGGTGAAGGGTCTAGAGCACAAGTCTTATGAGGACCGGCTGAGGGAACTGGGGTTGTTCAGCCTGCAGAAAAGAAGGCTTAGGTGGGACCTCATCACTCTCTATAAGTACCTGAGAGGAGGTTGTAGTAAGGTTGGGATCGGTCTCTTCTCCCATGTAACAAGTGATAGGACAAGAGGAAATGGCCTTAAGTTGCGCCAGGGTTGATTCAGGTTGGACATTAGGAAAAATTTCTTTACAGAAACGGTTGTGAAGCATTGGAACAGGCTGCCCAGGGAGGTGTTGGAGTCCCCATCCCTGGAAGTGTTTAAAAGATGTGTAGATGTGGTGCTGAGGGACATGGCTTAGAGACCCTGGCAGTGCAGGGTGAATGGTTGGGCTCGATGATCTTAGAAGTCTCTTCCAACCAAAATGATTCTGTGATTCTGTGATATTTTAAGACATTGGTATTTGATAGTCATTTGTCTTTTTCATAATCACACCAAACGATCATCTTCTACTCAGTCATGATAGACATGGGACTTTATTTTTGCTGTTTATCTCTGTGAAGATCAAAGAAGTCTGCATCCTTAATCTCTTGAGTCTTGAGTTATCAGCTGTTGTTATATTTCTATTATTCCAATCATCAGGGCCAGCCAAATTTTCTGCATACTATACTGAGTCTGGTCTGTACTTGAACATGGTTTTTCACTGTGTGTTATTGCCCTGATTTTAATAAAGGGATGAGGGCAAGGAAAATTTCAGAAAAATAATTATCTTGCTGTAAAGTCTTAGTAAGTATGGAATCCTACAGTCTTACCTCTACACAAGTTTTTTTTTGTTTATTTTTATAGAATCACAGCCTATGGGCAATGAATCACTATACCTATGATGATGAGTGGTAGCAAGAAGTACTTACAATGGAGGCTTCATGAGCCATGAGGCTGTTTTTCTCAAAGAATAAAGAATTGGTATTTTTGTTGTTTAAAAAATAATATATAAATATTCCATATTTATAACTTCATTATCATACATATACCAATTGTATACCAAGCATTTTGTATATATGTCTGTGTATACAGTCATTTGTATTCATCAGCATCTTAACTTTTAAGCATTCTTTCATTTTACATTAAAAATATTTTTTTTCTCCACACAAACACACACACAAAAAAGAAATCCCCTTTTACATACCTTCTCTTAAAAAAAAGAAACCAAACCTGAGAAACAGAAATGCAGGATTGTAGGAAGTGTAATAACATTTACTATCTCAAAATAGAAGGGAATAAAGGCAAGACATATATAAACTTGGAGCTTAGTAGTAGGAAACAACAGAGGAAAGAAACCTCCCTGCCTTTCTTCTTGCCTTCTTCATTACCCGAGAGAGGTGTTTATTAAACATAGAAACACAGATATTGTTGTACTGATCACTCCTACGGCAGACAAGTGTGCAGTGTTTTTACCTTTTCACCCCATCAGGTTCCATTTCAATCTTTAATAGTTATTGACTTAAACTCTAAAACCTGGTGTTTAATTTTAAAGCATACTATTGACCCATTAAGTTTAATCACATAGCTTGCCATCTTATTTTTCAATATTAACGCAGATAGCAAGCAGTTGAAAAGTGAACTCTTTTAAACCTCTGTACTAGTGCTTCACGGCTATGACATTGGACCAATCTCCAGTATTGCTAAAATCGTGTTGACTATTTGCCGTGTAAGCATTATTTTCTGTACTCAGTGAAAGGACTAGTGCCAGGAGCTGGAGGGATTCCAAAACAGTAAGTTGAAAGGGATATAACTTTTTTTATGGCTTTATCCAGAAGAACAGAGAGGCAACGTCCATTCCTGCTGTAGCTGTGCTGTAAGTAGGCCACAAACCCAGCTGAGATTGGGTTATTTCTGCCTCATCAGTTAGCACCTTTGGATGAGCAGGCAGATATGATTTATAGCGGAACAGAGGCTGATAGAGCCCAGCTGGAAACCTTCATACTACAGGAGCTGAAATGCAAAAAACTGGGTTAGTGTTGAAATGCAAAATGGAATTTAGGTCATATGAATGGAGACAAGTCATTCACTCCTGTAGAACTGCCAGATCAGGGGCCCGAAATAACCATGTTTGTACCTTCTGTCTTTGATTAGAGATGCCAGTAATACACTTTCACTGTAAGAGTATTTATTCTGCATTCCTCCTTCTATCATACAGAATAAACTCAACTGCAGACAAAAAGCTGTTGCTGCCTGAAGGTGGTTTGATGACCTATGATGAACAAGTTACCAGTCTATCCAGGTGAGGGTGGACAGGTGTCTGCACACATAACCTTCAGTCGGTATTTATCGTCAAGCTTGTTGGCTAGGTCAGCAAACAGGGCGTTTATATAATTCTAACATTTAGTACACAATAGTTCTACTAAACCAGTAGCATTTTACTATAATGATAGAAAAAATACTAGAAAAAAATACTATTGTTTTTCCATAAACATTAAAAATTTTCATGGTGATTTTATGGATTTATGTATTATTTTCTCTAAGATACTAATTTTTCAGTTTTTTTGTGTTATTCAGCTTCTTTTCAGGGGTAAAATAAAACTACTAAACTTCTGGCTAATACAGTAAAATGTCCCACCCAGAACTAGAGTTGAATTTTATGCACTGGATATATTTACAGTGCATCTTTAGATGAGGTCTGAGCATATTTTGGGCCCTAATCTACTGTTTACCCAGGTACCTTCTTGCGTGTATGCCCCGACACCTTCCGCCTTGGTTGATCACCCTCTGGTGAATGTCCTAGGTATACAAAGACTGTGGTATGTTAACCTCTGCCTCCTTGGTGACAGTGTATGAAGCTTCATCCCTCTTCATCCTGTTATAATACCGTTATAAGACTTGGGAAGAAGAGCTGCATTGACTGGTTAATACCAAGTCTCTGGCTGTGGTATCAGATCAAGCAACTTAAATCAAGCAGAAATTATGAGACTCTATGTCCCAAAAGGCTCCAGCGGCTAAAAAGTTGTGATGGCAGCCATTACAGTATCAGCTACCCTTGGCTGACACACACTCTTGCAATCCTGAATACACCATAACCTGGTTTCTGTGGGTAATGAGGAGAAAACTTATACGAAGAATAATCTCTTGCCTGGTGCTTCTGCATCTATCTTGGAAGATTTGACTTGTGAATTCTCATTTATTTCAGCTAAAGAAAATGCAGCTCTTTGCCTTGTAAATGTGTGCTGTATGGTAGAGAAAAAAAAAAAACAGAAAAAAATTACTACTTCCACTCTTAATTTTTTTTTTTTTTAAATTTCTTTTTCCCTGAAAAAGGTCCATAAAATCATATTGGGGAAAAGTTACAGCCCTGAACAAATGAAGATCATTAGAGCAAAAATATTACTGACTGAGTAATAAAAAATGTGATTGGAGAGGGAGGGGAAAGTGAGGTTTGGTTTAAAAACATATAATCCTGTTTCATAAACCGTATGCTACCTTGAATTTATCTTTTTTTCTTTGAATGCACAAGAACTCTATGTGGTTCCAATTTCAGAACTGTCATTTTGGGTTTAAAACTAAATTTCAAATGCATGTGCCAAAGTCCCCTGTAGATGGTGAGGGAAGACATCACTCCTCCTTTTGGATGTCCCCTGCAGCATAGAAAGCTGTCATCATAGCCTTTGCATAGCATTACCATATCACTACCCTCCCTCTCTTTTTGCTTCCTCCTGATCTACTGATATCCTTTTAATTTGTGCTCAATTTTTATAACCTTTATCAGTTTTTCATGCTACCCGTATTTACTCATAAACTTTTTTCTTTTTAATTTTCTCAAAAGATATCCGACTTTTCAAGTTTTTTTGTCTAATTTTATCTACTCATCTACACTTTCCTGAAACCTGCATCTCTCCCTTGGACACTAATTTCCTCCCTTACCTGAGTTTCTTCCCTACTGTTCCTCTCTTCCCCTCAGCAAGCTTTTTTTTCTGCTAATCATGTCCTCATGAACCTCTTTGCTATCTAAAATGTGCTCATTATTTTTCTTATATTCTTCCTATATTCATCTCTGTCCTAATTTCCTAGTTAGAGGAAGGTATGGTGAGGATATTTCAATATGGACAACTTTGGTTTTAAAATAAAAAAAGGAAGTGGGAAAGGCATTTTTCTATATGTGAAATTTATAAATCCCATCTTGCAAAAGCTACCATATGGCAAAGGGAGATTCCTTTAAACAATGATGAAGAAATGATACTTCACATAAGGTTGAAATACAGTCCAGGTTTTAATTTTTCAGGTAGTACTTGTGTAGAAATTGTTTGTGTGCTTTCTGCTGGACCCGTAATACATCTGAAACTTACAGATTTACCATCAATTGTATTCTTAATAAAAAGACGTATTCTGCATAAATACTTCCAAAAAAGCCTTTTTTTCAAACAACAGTCCAGATCACTCACTTTCCCTCACAGCCTGATCTGTATTTGTGCCAACTCACAAATTTTCATGCCCGCATAGATAATGAGATGTAATAAGATATCCTTCATAGATAGGCTTGCTTCCCACATTATATCCCAACATCAGACAGCACTGCCTAAACTATTTTAAAATGTTGTAATTCTGATCATAAATAACCTCAGCTAATTGCTGTTATGGCCCTACATAGACTCTTTATTTAGTAGTCTAATAAACAACCCCCTTGCTATGGGTTTTGAAAGCTTGGGCTTTATGTTCTCATGTTGGGAGAGACTGGACCCAGAATGCTCAGCTGCGGGGTGCCCCGGTAGCTAAGGTAGTCTTTCCACATGATGCCATACTCTCATCTTCCTGTGCTGGAGTCATAAAAGGAAACATTATCGTTATGTACCTCGCTGTCTGAGCTTTGGTACACTGGGCTTTGCAAGTGTAGAGCAACTAACCATGACCCGTATTCATGTTAACTGTTTCTAGTTAAAAATGAAGCCTATTGGCTTAGGCAAATCATTTGGCAGTTTAGGTTACTTCCCAGGCAGAACTGGCTAATTTGTGTATGATGTGTACCACACTGCAGAAACTGGCTGGTTCGGATCTCTGACAGGTCTGTTGTCTAAGAATTCTATTACATATCATCGTACAATAGATCCAGAAGCTATTTTAACAATCATTTACCATTTTAAAAATTCTTTTCATTGGCCAATTAGATCTGCTTGGTGTCCAGGCCACACATTCGTTTCAAGATGTTTCATAGCAAATCAGAGTGGTTTCCTTCTTATAAGCATAATTTAATTTCAAAAGTATCCGTTTCACATATCTTTCATAATTTTATATCACTATTCCATATTCTCTCAATTATCTATTTAAATAAAGGATACAAATAAAGGAGTATTATTTTCATTTTGTCTGAAGACCAAAGTTTCTTAGATTCCCTACTTTCTTCTTTCAGCCTGAAATTGTCTACCTTTGAATTATCCTCTTGGGGTTGTGTTCATAACGAATGTAAGAGTATCCCTGGATATCTGACATGTCAGTGCAGAAGCTTAAGGAAGTCACCATCAGTTTTCTAATGAAGTTCTTTCACTTAAATCTTCAGTTTCTTCATTAGATTTTTGAGATACTTAACAGGTAGTATCAACAAAGTATTGCTGCCAGGTCCACCTACCTAGTCCCAAGAATCAGAAATGGGAGGAATTTTTTGACCCAAATTTAAACTTTGTTTACCTTATGTAGTACTTTATTAATTCTGAAGTGCCAAGGATTATTTGTTAGCAAATTTAAAGTCTTTCTAAATACATGTTTAGGATAGGTTTAGAATAGCTTAAGTCCAATAGAGTAGAATAACTTTTTCAGACATACCTATGCCTTCATTAATAATTTTTTTTTTTTTTAAACAAATGTCCAGATATTGCGCCTACCTTTCAGCACTGCCTAGCTTTACTTTTGCAGAGCAGCCTGACTGAGCTTACTGCAGACAAGGCACAACAATGCTGACTCTTTAATACTAAAAGGTTATTGGAATACGTGACTGAGCCTCTGTCTGCCAAAAAAAATGCCCTACCACCTAAGCTACTACATCATATTTCTTCTAACCGTTTTTCTTTTTTTTTTTCTTTTTGCCTAAAGTATGCCTGGCTCCTAATTAAATTAACTAACCTATAGCTCAGTGAATAGGAACAAATGAGTTTGACCATAAACTACAAAGTGGATTCAATCACTTTCCTTTACTGACTTATTGCCAAGAAATGGGAGACAAAACCAATCTATCCCTTATCTTAATAATAAAAAAAAGAGCACCTACACATATTTTCCTTCCAAAACTCAGTCCTGTCAGTGTATTCAACATGTGCCTTAAGCAGAAGGACACTTGTGGTGAGGTCATTCTGCTTCATGCTAGAAATCAAAGATTTAGTTTTCTGTATTTGAGTTTCTCATCTTAATCTCCTTTGTAGACAGTGGAGAAAACAGATGTTTTGAGGTGTCATTCATCAGACCTTTTTAAATATCTACCCAAGGATGAGGTGACTCCTACCTCAAAAAGCACCTATTTCCTTCAGTTGATTAGAAAGAAGGTTGAAAAGTCCATCTAAATTTCTTATGAGGAATTGTGCCCAATGTTTCCCACGCTTCATACAGTGTGGCAGATAATTGCTAATCTACTCAAAAAAGAGCAATTGGGTTTCTTGAAACTCAGTTCATGAAGTGAAACAATATGATCTAAATTCAGAAATTAACAGAACAGGTTAAGGGGGTTAGTAGTATTATTATTCTTTACATCAGAATTTTGAATGCAAGCCTGTAAACATGTATAAAAGGATAAAAGTCCTGAATTTATACAACTACAGTTATAGTAATAACCTTAAGTAGCTTTTCAGCAGGTTATCTAGCTCAGAGGTACTAATTTTTCAGGGAAAAAAAAAAAAACAACCTAAAACAAAGGTAAAACTCCACAGAAGACTGAAAACACACTGCTTCAGAACAGCTGGCAGCTCGGGTCTAGATATTAAATTGCTAGTGTGTCATTGTGCCTGAACCTGCATCTTCATAGTGCTACCTAAGACAAATAGAGGAATATTTTAAAATTTCTAAATCTTCCAATCTAAATGTTTATCTTGGTTCATAGTGAGTGCAGAAAGGCAAGTTTGAGCAATTACTCAACAGACAGAGCACTGTGAGAACAAAAGCTGGTCCTTTTTTTAATGCTGCAACAGATAAAATATACTATGATACATTATCTTGCCTGTATTTTTCATAGATTTTGCCTATTAAGGGTCAAAAGAGCCCTTACATTTTCATATGCTATCACAACAACATTGATAACATAGATGGACTATTGTCTTTCTATTTTTTCAAATGTATGAGTAATTTCCCACTGCTGTGGCTTTTTAGAAATACTTCACGCAACCTTATAAATTTCAATCAAATTATTTGCTATTGAACTAATTTTTCAAAATTGATAAATTGATGGCTTTTTTCAGTTCTATACACTCACCTTTATTTCTACATATAGTTTTACGTATGTCCCAGTTTGAGCCAAGACTTCCTTGTTTTGGAAATGTGCCCAATAGAGTATCGGGATTATTTCATAAAAGTTCCATAAACCCGGTATCCCATTGGCTAAAAGTGCAAGTCAAAAGATTTCTTCCGACAGATACTCCTTAAAACCTGCAGCCAGGAGGAGTCTCCTCCTCTTTGGACACTGGACAGCTTCGGAGAAAGAGCCACAGCGAGAGGGCTGGCTACCGTCCAGGCCGAAAGCCTGCGGCCTGCCCCCCCCGCCGCCCGGGGCCTAACTCAGAACTGTTTCTGTTTATTGGTGCCCAGCTCTACTGTGAATTGTTGTGTGACTCAGTCAGCATCTCTCTCTCGTATCGGGTAAGAGAAGAGATATTTCTCACTCGGCGAGAATCTACCGCTGGATTCGGACGCGGGGGAAGCTCACCCTCCTTCGCGTTCCAGCCGCGAGGGCTTCTCCTTTATCTGAAGCCGTCGCCACCATTTCTGACAGGAAGATACTGAAAAAAAGGTCTCCCTGCAAACTCGTTAAAATACTTCTCTAAGCTGTTAAAAACTTTTAATCACTTGGCCCGACGCCATTTTGGATAGACGCCATCTTCTGAGCTACCATCCTGGCGTGACGTCATCTCCTGGCCTACGGCCAATTGGCCATAATTGTAGTTTTTTTTCCCTTTTCCTCCCTTTGCAGTGTTGTAACTCTTACTGTATTGTTTTCTTGTTTTGCATTTAATATATAGTTGTGTGATAAGATAGTACTTTAGAATTTTTATTAAAAGTTTGTTTCAGTTTCCCATCCATATATTCTGAGATTTGAGTTTTGTTTCCCTTTTCCCTATATCAATAAGGGATTTAAGGAGCGTTAGGGACCTTGAGTTTTGCTCGGAGGCTCAACCCCTAACATTTTTGGTGCATTGGCCGGGAAAATCGAACTATTTTATATTTTGGAAACTGAAACAAATTCACATTGTGGTCTCAAACATGGGAATGAAAAGAGTACTGTCTCGGTTTGCTAAGCAATATGCCCAGAGATTGTTGTACGATTTAGTACCTGAATCACCAGGAGATATAACCTATTTTCTGTCCCTGCTTGGTACCGTCCTATGCATTAATGGTATGGGACATGTTGCAAAAAGAGTGTCTTACTCGGCACTAGCACTTGCAGTGAGTCGGTATATCCTGGGTTCACTTTTGATGTTACCAGTACATTTCGGGTATTACTGTATGGAGACTGCCTATAACTTTACTATTGAATGGATGCTGAGGGATGACCCTGTTCCATCCGAACTGGCAACCCCACTGGACCAGAGGAATTTGAACCAGAAGGTTTTGGGAGTGATATCACTTTCCCATTGTCGTTAACTGAGACTCTATTGCTTATTAGTAACATTATCAATGTGTGGTTTAATGTTAAAAGCAGGTGCCATATGGACACGATTCCCTCTCTACCCCGACTGGTAGAAACCGCTCCTGTGATGAGGAAACAGATGCCTCTGGCCCCTGATTTTGGAGAGGAAAAGGATTCGACAACTAGTGGTCAGACTGGTAGTCCTGGTAGTGATGCAGGACCGAGCCAGTCTGAAAGCACACTACGCCAGCCTGAAAGCCGATCTTCAGTACGGGTAGACCCGGGACTGTCAAGGGCTGCGTCACCGAACGATGATGACGACGACAACGATATAGAACCTTACTCTAGAAGGGACTTGAGAAACATTAGACAGGAGTTCCACAGGCGTAGAGATGAGTCAATTTTGGAGTGGTTGGTTCGTTGCTGGGATCAAGGAGGTGATAGCACTGAATTAACAGGTGGCGAAGCTAAGCAGTTAGGAAACATGGCCCTGGAAGGAGGTATAGACAGGGGGATAGGAGAATATGAGGGAAAACTCAGTATCCTCAGGCGATTCCTGCTAGCTGTGAGGAAGAGATATCCCACTAAAGATGACCTCACTACCTGGGTTCCCTTGTGGACTGTCTTGAGTAAGGGTCTCGAATACCTGAGAGAGCTGGCGATGAGAGAGATTCTCTATAATGACAATGGGGATAGGAATTTGAACCCAGAACGGGTAATTGCTACCGACGCCTTAATTAAAAAGTTTACTCAGAGTGCGCCAAAAAACCACTCCCACACATTGTCTACCCAGACAACCAGGTGCTATGGGAATGGAAAAGAAAACGTTAGCAACATCTATCGTGGCACACCACTTGGCTGCCTTGGACTCCAGTTCGTACTGAAGCTCCAGCATATTGGGAACAGCAGCGCTTATTGGTGGCGTCACATCGTTCAGGGGTTAGGGGTGTTGAGTTGTTAGGGGTTGAGTCTCCGAGCAAAGCTCAAGGTCCCTAACGCTCCTTAAATCCCTTATTGATATAAGGGAAAAGGAAAAACAAAACTCAAATCTCGGAATATATGGATGGGAAACTGAAACAAACTTTTAATAAAAATTCTAAAATACTATCATATCACACAACTATATATTAAATGCAAAACAAGAAAATAATACAGTAAGAGTTAAAACACTGCAAAGGGAGGAAAAGGGAAAAAAAACTACAATTATGGCCAATTGGCCGTAGGCCAGGAGATGACGTCATGCCAGGATGGTAGCTCAGAAGATGGCGTCTATCCAAAATGGCGTCGGGCCAAGTGATTAAAAGTTTTTAACAGCTTAGAGAAGTATTTTAACGAGTTTGCAGGGAGACCTTTTTTTCAGTATCTTCCTGTCAGAAATGGTGGCGACGGCTTCAGATAAAGGAGAAGCCCTCGCGGCTGGAACGCGAAGGAGGGTGAGCTTCCCCCGCGTCCGAATCCAGCGGTAGATTCTCGCCGAGTGAGAAATATCTCTTCTCTTACCCGATATGAGAGAGAGATGCTGACTGAGTCACCCAACAATTCACAGCAGAGCTGGACACCAATAGACAGAAACAGTTCTGAGTTAGGCCCCGGGCGGCGGGGGGGGCAGGCCGCAGGCTTTTGGCCTGGACGGTAGCCAGCCCTCTCGCTGTGGCTCTTTCTCTGAAGCTGTCCAGTGTCCAAAGAGGAGGAGACTCCTCCTGGCTGCAGGTTTTAAGGAGTATCTGTCGGAAGAAATCTTTTGACTTGCACTTTTAGCCAATGGGATACCGGGTTTATGGAACTTTTATGAAATAATCCCGATACTCTATTGGGCACATTTCCAAAACAAGGAAGTCTTGGCTCAAACTGGGACAACGTATTACTTCTAGCTGGAAAAAAAAAAAAAAGAAAAGAAAATTTTAAAAAGAAAATAAAAAAGAAACAAATGTAAAGACCAGTAAGTAGTGGTGATAGAGAAATCATAAAGAGGTCATCAGAAAATGTAATTTAAAATATCCAAGTTTTGTTTGGGCTAAGGTTCTACCTCTAATAACATTAAGTGTTTGGCCATTACTTGATTGATTGATTTTTCTGTTTTAGCTGTGATTGATCTCCACTGGTACCTTGTTTAGTCATTCATTTTGTCTGCTGGGAGATGATGTTTTGATCTGGAAACTTTGAATATAGTACTTACATGAACGATTAAGTTTACCATCTATTTAGGCAACTGTATCATATAATCCATTTTATAAATAGGCTTTGATCCCAATGATTCTACTCAGATCATTGCCAGAGAGAATGGTCTTCCCTGTATTTTTAATGCTCAATTTTTAATTCTAACATAGGAAGCCAATAGACTATTGCCACAGAGGAATACTTTCCTCATTATGGTAGGGGTTGGAAGGGACTTCTGGAGATCATCTAGTCCAACCGTCCTGCTAAAGAAGGTTCACCTGGAGCAGGTTGCACAGGATCGTGTCCAGGTGGGTTTTGAATATCTCCAGAGAAGGAGACCCCACAATACCCTTGGACAGCCTGTTCCAAGGCTCTGTCATGCTCAAGATTTTTGTCGTGTTCAGAAGGAACATCCTGTGTTCCAGTTTGTGCCCATTGCCCCTTGTACTGTCACTAGACACCACTGAAAAGAGACTGGCTCCATCCTCTTGACATGCACTCCTTAGATATTTTTTAGAATTGTTAAGATCCCCCCTCAGTCTTCTCTTCTCCAGGCTAAACAGACCCAGGTCTCTCAGCCTTTCCTCGTTAAGAGAGATGCTCCAGTCATTTTCTTAGCTCTCCACTGGAATTTCTCCAGTAATTCCTTGTCTCTCTTGCCGTGGGGAGCCCAGAACTGGATACTACTCCAGATGTGGTCTCACTAGAGCAGAGTAGAGTGGGAGGACAACTTCCCTTGGCCTGCTGCCCAGATTCTTTTTAATGCACCCCAGGATACCATTGGCCTCCTTGGTCACAAGGGCACACTGTTGGCTCATGGTTGACTTGTCCACCAGGACTCCCATTTCCTTCTCTGGAGCTGCTTTCCAGCAGGTTAACCTGTAACCTGTCCTGGTGCATGGGGTTATTCCTCCCCAGGCGCAAGACCCTACACTTGCCCAGTTGAACTTCATTGGTTTCTCTCCACCCAACTCTCCAGCCTGTCCAGGTCTCACTGAATGGCAGCACAGCCTTCTGGTGTGTCAGCCACTCCCCCAAGTTTTGTGTCATCAGCAAACTTGCTGAGGGTACACTGTGTCCCTTCTTCCAGGTAATTGATGAATATGTTAAACAAGACTGGACCCAATACCACTAACTACAGGCCTCCAACTAGACTCTGCACTGCTGATCACAACCTTCTAAGCTCTGCCATTCAGCCAGTTCTCAATCCACCTCACTGTCCACTCATCTAACCCACACTTCCTAAGCTTACTTATAAGGATGTTATGGGAGACAGCATCAAAAACCTTGCTGAAGTCAAGGTTGACAACATTCACTGCTCTCCCCTCATCTACCCAGCTGGTCACACCATTGGAGAAGGCTATAGATTGGTCAAACATGATTCCCCCTCGGTGAATCCATGCTGACCACTCCTGATAACCTTCTTCTCCTCCACATGCTTAGAGATAACCTCCAGAATGAGCTGTTCCATCACCTTCCAGGGATGGAGGTGAGACCGAGTGGCTCATAGTTGCCTGGATCCTCATTCTTGCCCTTTTTGAAGACTGGAGTGACGTTGGTTTACCTCCAGTCCTCAGGCATCTCTCCTGTTCTCCATGACCTTTCAAAGATAATGAAGAGTTACTTTAGCAATCACATCTGCCAGTGGGTGCATCCCATTGGTGCCCATGGATTTGTGGGTGTTCAGTTGCCTAAATGATCTCTAAACCAATTGTCCTCCACAAAGGGAAAGTCTTTGTTTTGCCACGCTTTCTCTTTTACTTCCAGGAACTGAGATTCTTGAGGGGCAGCCTTAGCAGTGAAGACTGAAGCAAAGTAGACATTCCGTAACTCCCTATTCTCTGTATCCTCTGTCATCAGGGCGCCCACCTCGATCAGCAGTGGACCCAAGTGGGCCTTAGCCTTCTTCATTGCATCTATGTGTCCTCTGACAATGTTCCTATATTCCTCCCAAGTGGTCAATTCCTTCTTCCACGTTCTGTAAACTTCCTTCTTCCATTTGAGTTTTTCCAGAAGCTCCTTGCTTATCCATGCAGGTCTCCTGCTTCCTTTCCTTGATTTCTTACTCTTAGGATGCACTGATCTCGAGCTTGGAGCAAGTGGTGCTTGAATATTAACCAGCTATCTTGGCCCCCCCTAACTTGTAGAGCCCTAACTCATGGGTTTCCTCCAAGTAGGTCTTTGAAGAGGCCGAATCTAGTTCTCCTGAAGTCTGGATTGTAATCCTGCCTATTGCCTGCTTCTTCCATGCAGGAACCTGAACTCTACCATCTCATGGTCAGCTGCAGCCAAGGTGGCCCCCCACTTTCACATCCCCAACCATATCTTCTTTGTTTGTTAGTACAAGGTCCAGTAGCACATCTTTCCTCATTGGCTCATCCACTGCTTGTGTCAAAAATTTATCATCAGTGCTCTGCAGGAACATCCTGGACTGTGCATGTTTAGCTGTGTTGCCTTTCCAGCAAATACCTGAATGAGAAACTAAAATTTCCATTTGTAAGTTTTAGTGTTTGGCGAAAGATACTTTAAAAAACACTAAAAAACTATACTTCAGACTGTCTAATCTAGTGCCTTTTCATAGTAGAGTTTGAGAGACATGGTTTTTCATTGCTAACTTTATAGCTCAGTACAATGGGTTTGGATGTTAAAAAGGCAGTGTTCATTATAACCATAGCAATACATGCATGATTTTCTTTAATGCATGAACACCAAGCATATATTATCTGCAGAACAGAGGTCATTAAAAAGGTAAGAATTAGGATAAAATACAGGAAGTATAGTACTTAGATAAATGATTCATTTCCATATTTAACTGTTCATTTGCACCTCTTGCAATCTGCCTTCAGTATGTGTGGATTGCTATTTCAAAATTTCTTAAAACTTTCCCCTTATCAACTGTGATTTCTGAAATTACGTATTTTCCACTGGAACTTGTGAACAAAGCTGAGGTGTACATTCTTAACAAAGACAGCTTTTTGGTGTTTATGTTCTGAGTCCCTCTACACAGAATTTAAGTAAATTTTTCAAATTTCATTTCTTCATTTCTCCGTGAAGACTCTTCTGTGTTCAAATACATTGATGACGTGATTATTTTGAGTGTTACAAGCTGTATTCTCATCTATAATGCTCATTGTGATTGCTACTTTGGAAAAAAAGGCTAATTTATGACTTGGAGACCCTGTTCGAACTTGCATGAGGTAGGTCCCAAATGCCTTGCCCTGTCTCCCGAGACTGGATTCACAGACGAACAGTGGCAGAACTCAGGCGTCAGGCACCATCGACATTAAGTACACAGGGTCTTTCCCTACTGCCTGTTATCTGTCCAGACCACCTATATTTCCAATATAAAATTTCTGTCAGTATTAAGAATTCCTTTTCTCTGCACGGTCAAATATATATCAGTTTTGCAATAATAAGAAATACGATGACTCTCATGAGCTAAATTTCTCCTTCTGTCTGCAAAACACCACTTGCTGCTTGTTCTCTGATGCCTCCTGCATCACAATGTGTGCTACAGAAAGACAAAACTCCATCAGCCTTCTAAAAACTATTTGCCCAATCGCGGCTCTGTCTCATAGACTAAGGTCACTGCAGGATTGGGCCCTCATTTGCTGCCCAAAAGTGTGATCCTTCTGTTTACATTCTTCAGTCTTCCAGAAAATTCTCATCAGCTGAGTATTCCCTGTTCATCCTGTCAATTAGTTTGTAACAGAAGTTTGCATTGTTTTTCAGTACAGAAGCAACAGTTCATGGCTGACTTAGCTACCACAAATCTGTAGTTTAATCATAACAAAGAGGGGCTAGATATGATGTAGATGTATATATGATATCCACCTATATGATACGTGGCTTTGAAGGAGGAATGGCTCCAAGCTCAGATGATCAGAAGGCTTAGATTAATAGTAAAAACAAAAGCACATATGTGTAGTAGATCTGGGTTGAGCTGGACCACAGCGGTGAGCAGTGTAGAGAACACTGATACACAGGATAAGAAGAAGCTTCCCCACTCCTCCCCATTGCCACTTCCAGCAGAAATCCTCCCAGCAGCCTCAGCAGCCTCTTCCCCTAGAAACCACACCCCTCTTCTGGTCATGTACTCTTTGACTGGCAGGACCAGTCATCCCTTCTGGTTTACCTGAAGGTATGTCAGATGTGGATAGTCCTTCCCCTACACGCATAGAGGCCACCATTTTGTTTTGGCTATCATTTTAGGACCGGCCACTGCCATTATATGGCCGGGAGCTGCCATTTTGTTGAATGTCGTACTGCTCTGTGATTGGCTGACAGCCTTTTCTTTACCTTATCATACTCACATGTTCTCAGGCAGCCCTGTGATTGGCTGGCAGGACTAACTGCCCCTTCCATTGTACTTGGAAGCAGATCAGATAAAGAAGCCTTGTATCAATGAACCATGTCATTCCTCACGTTTACATACTGCCTTGTGATTGGCAGACAGCCATTTCTTGACACCATCATATCCACGTTTTCTTTGACAGCCCTGTAATTGACTGCTTACCTCCTTTAGACCAGGGAGTGCTCAATAATCAAAATATATAAATTTGTAAATGTGATGTGTTAAGATGGCACTGGCGGGGGTGTGAGCTCTTCGTTATCCCTTCTCCTTTCCCCCAAAGCTCATGAAAAGTTTTCTTGTGACTTTTGTGAAGAGAAGCCACAACTCTCTTCTCTCCCTGATTGGGAGTTGAGATATTCAGACACACCTCCGCAAATAAGTGCATAAAAAGCGGAGTTTGAGACACTCCCCTGGCGAGCCGTGGCCCTTTTGGTTTTCCACCCCAGGACTGAGAAACTTTTCATCGGCGAGAGTAAAACCATCCGCAGTTACCTCAATGCCCCTGGAGCAGTAAAAAAACTTCTTCTGTGAACCAGGTAGACCTTCCTGCTCTGCCGATTAACAGCAGAGGTGGCTTTTGGACTGAGTTCAACCTGATAAGGGGTAAAAACCAGCTGTAAGCCCTCAGATCCTGCACCAAGGGGACAAAAACCGCTGGCGAAGGGAAAAGCGAGGAGGGTTTAGAGACCCAGCTCGGATCTCCCGCGTGCAATGCGGGAAACCCACAAGCATTCCCTGAAGGTCCAGTCCGTATCCCGCTCTGCAGATGAGGAGAGCCAGAAGTCTCAGGGTTTTGCCCCCAGTAAACTCAAGTCTTCTCCCAGCTACCCTGCAGAAAGAAGGACTGCGTTACTGCATGGAGGTTTGCTCCAGGAGAAGTTTTTCTTGGACTGAGAACTTTGTAAGGTGACGGACAATAACTTCCTTTCCTCCCCCACCTCACCCCCACCCCCTCCCTGGCAGTGTGACCGTGTGGCAGGTTCTTTGTAAATGGGAGATGGGGGTTGAGGTGGGAGACTGTGTTATGCTTGTATATGCCTATTTATGTGTTTATTAAACTCTCCCTCTCTCTACCTCTCTCTTTACCAGTCCTGTTTAACTTTAAATGACTGATTTATGATTTTAATTGCGTTCACTATTAAAACGTTTCTGTTTCACCCCCCTTAAGTTAAAACCTGTGTATCACATTCTTTTCCTTTGCCTAAACAAAGCCTTAACGAGCTACTAAGCTATCTGTGTAGGCTTAGGTGGGTTTACATTCCCTCCAGACCTCTTCAGTCGCAAAACCTTTCGAGACTAACAGCCGAATACTTTCAACCCGCGACAATAAAATATATACATATATAGAAATATATATATAAAAATAATATAAAAATATATCCTTTATTTATTTATCTATAGCTACACTTTTTAGTATATAGTCTTACATATACATGTGTGTATATTTATATATAATCTTTTATAAAGCTATAAAAATTACATCTCTATAGTGATAAAAAATAGGTACAAAATGGATAAAACATTCTTTAATAAGCGCTACTTAAGTGAATAATTATAGTTTAAACCTGAATAGAAATAAAAGTTGAAGTCCATCAAGCGACCAGCCTCCAGAAAAAACCTTGACATGTCTGGGATGCTGGGGATGACCTCCAGGAGGCAGAGGGACATCAAAAGATGAACATGAACCAGTGAAAACATGATTGAGGGCTAAGTACCCACTAAGGTGGTGTGAACAAGGTGTCCCTGGTGCAAATCCTGTCACATCCGAAGAAGAGCCCAATCCTGTGAGCCAGGCTGAGAGGCCTCTTTACCTAGGTCCAGCCCAACAGGACAACAAGGTTACTGGGGCACACTTTGGGTTTTGTGTAGTGCTGGAAGACACAGGCAAACTTGTCTGCAAAAATGGAAAACTAGAACAAAATGCCAACTTCAGAAGAATATATACGTGGGGATAACAAGCAAAAGACACAAAGGGAATCTCCAAAATGTGACATACCAGAAGAACTGGCCAGTGAGCCCACGAGCCACAAACCGTATTTTGAGGTAAGTATCACAGAGAGAAGGAAGGTAATGACTGGGTGTTTTCCCCATGGAAGATGTCCAATGATTTAAACAGCAATCATTATGAAATTAATCCTGAATGCAGCAGAAGACTTAGATTAAAATTGTTAGTAACAGCATCGTTAAAGATCAAGCTCTTGAAAAAGGCAATTCTCTCTGCTTCTACAAGTTATGTTCAAATAAAAAATATATAAATTGATTCAAGCTATTTTCAAATTTCAATTAGGAGACTCAAGCTTCATTGGCTTCTCAGTTTGAATCTCTGAAATATCTATCAGCATCATTTTCCATTTATGCTACAAGATAAACACCTTGTTAGTTTTTAGTATTATTGGCTACTGCCTACTATAAAATATGACTCGACTGAGCACTATTAAAAGAAGCGTCAGTCTCATATGTCAAATATTGACTGATCTGTTGGAAAATTTCTTCAATGTGATGTTTTTGTTGTCACTGAAATTTATGGACAGGGAAATTTGAAATATCAGAGGACCAGAAAAAGATTTAGCACAACACTGCGTTAATATTTTCTTAATTACCTGTACCCCAAATCTGTTAATAAGAATGAACAAATACTCTCGTTGTTTCAGCACAGTCTTTTTATATGAATTTCACAATGGTATGTCCGTGTAATTTGAAATTTCCGTCATAGTGATGCACCAATGGACACAAATTGCTAATTATGCAGTTTGAGAAACAACAATGGTGTTCAGCATTTCTTTAAAAGTGCTGACATGTTACTTTCCACAATGTCAGGAAATAATACTGCTGATCAGCATAAACTGTTGCTAAGTCTCTGAAATTTGCTTTTGCATAAACTTTCTAGAGAGAACAGAAGAAAGCTCCACTGCAGAAATTTCACATTACCAAGGAAAAGCTGAAAACTGACCAAAGGTTTTTGGTTTTTGGACAGGTTCACATAAAATAATTTAGTTTTGTTTCACGAGAAATCAATTCTTCCATATTTTTATTCTCTAGATTTTTTACTGTTGTCTTCTACTGCTATCCCACCTGAAAGTGGACTTAGCCTGATCGTGGGGGCAGGTGGCCTTGCGTTGTGTGTTATTTGTGGTGCTGAAGTTTTGGGAAGGCAGCTATGATTGCCACAATAGAAAGAGGAGATAAATTGGCTTCATCCCACAAGCTCTTGCCCTTAACTTCAGTATGTAAAGTGACTTGGGAAAGACACAGACACAGAGAGTGAAACGAGCTTGAGTGAGTTAAGCACCGAGTTAATCTAGAGAAAAACCATGTTGACCGCCCTGACAACTCCACTATTCTTGGTGTAGTGGAATAAAAGTCGTTAACACTATATGACAGAAAAAATTCTTATACACAATAAAGTGGTACTGAAATAAGATTGGGCAGACGAAAGGATGATGCAGAAGAGCAGCGCCATGTAGGGTTGCATTTAAGACTGAGCGGAAACACTAGGATGATATTTATGTATTCATGTGACTGGCTTTTTTAACAAAAGTCAGATTTTGATTACCCTGTCACATACCAGTCTGATCCGTATTGTGTTATCTATGACACAACAGTCTTGTCTTTGATACTTCTGGCAAATTCTTCTTCCACAGGAATTCATACCAATCTTTTGGATTCTACTAAGTGGTCTCAAAAAAAAAAAAAAAAAAAACCCCAAAAAACCCCCCAGGTGTTCTAAACAAAAGCATTCAAAACATCCAGAAAGAGGATAAAACCAAACCAAACCAACAAGCTATGAAAAAAAAAGTATCCTTCTCTTCCTCAGATAATATTAAAATCAACAAAATGACAGACAGTTCACAAAATTATAATGTTCAAAAGTGGCCACTGAACTGAAAATCGTTGAAATAATGAAAAAATTAGTTTTGTACTGTAGGTTTTAGAATAAAAACTAGACAGTTTTAAGGAAGACCATGTTGAAGGTGAAGGAAAAAAACTGTAACTCCTCTGAAACCAGGCATTTTTAGTAACAGTTTACCAATATTAAGTAAATGTCAAGGATTATAAATATGTTCTGGGTAAGTTGTGAACAGTATCGGGAGACTAGATTCTAGGTTTGAAGTGCCCTGCATTTTATGTCTTGATTTTACACATGGAAATGTCTACATTACTCTACATTTTGTGGTTTTTTATCATGAAGTTAATTTTAATTGTGGAATTTATGTTTTCAGGTTGAAAGTACAATCAGAATTAAAATGGGATTAGAGTGAATGTAGAATAGGATTGAATGCAGTTGGTCTGCTTGAAAGCTTTTTAAATGGACATCTATGTACCTAAACATCAGGTCTTCTGCAATCAAGTTGGCTTGTTCAATGGTCAGAAAGCTCGTAGACTTTTGGAGGGACAGACAATTGATTTCAGTTAAATGTATCCTATTAAATTATTTAATGCTTTTATGGAGGTGTTATGTGAAGAACATCATCGTGTCCCTCGGAAAGAAGCCATTTTAACAGGTGAAAAAGTGATATCAAGTTTTATTGCAGAGTGTTAGTACACGTCATTGATGTCACTCTTTGTGGGGGGAGGAGATGGGTAAAAAAGAAAATGAGAAAGAAAAAAAGAGTTGTCTTACAGTTTTAAGCCCAACACACAGCACAGAAACTCAGAACTTTAGAGAACTACAGTAAAGTGACTTACGTATTTGTGAAATGTGAAAACATCTGGCTTGGAGTAACTCAGATGGCTTGTCAACTACAGGCGGTTTAGTCTGGATCTGAACGGCAGCCACAGCTACAAACTGCCAATATTTTTAAAACAAGGATGCACTAACACATAATTAACTTTTTGCTTAGTTGTTTTCATGTAGTGCTATAGGCCAATATTAACATGCAGCCAGATGTGATTAATTGATTTGACTTTGAGAGACAAAATGATTGCGTACTTAAAATCAAGATTTTTAGCTAGGACAGTGAAGGAAGTTCTAAAAATGTACCATTGGAAGGAATTCAGTGCAACATACAGCTTTGTCCCTTAGTGTCGTCAGAGAACTCATATCAAATATGTCCTTTTCTTAAGGCTAAAACCTCCGAGTTTTGTAGAACAGTTTGTATGGAAATGAATTACTTCAGCCTGCTGGGAACGTAAGATTTTCAGAGTTTGAAATGTGCCAATACGGTTCTATCTGTGAATGCAATCAATGTCTATCTTTTTCTTTCTTTTAGATTGCTTTAGCAAGGTGTTAATTAAACTATGATGAGGACTGCTCTTGCAATTATCACTAAAGGAGATTTGTTAATTGGCTTCTTTTGAAGCAAACAAGCATTTTTCTTCTGCTACTCCCTGTGCTCCTTGTGAATTCATATGTGGAGTAAGAATAGTGAAAATTGACTATGGAGGGAGTGACACTTCAAAATTCAATCTAATTACTACAGCTAGAGGTGACAGTAGCATTTAAATCAGTGAAAGTGAAAAGACGTTATAAATTGGTACTTAAGCCAATGATTAGCCAAAATGTCATACATGTAATACATTAATTTATTTTTTAGATTTATTAAAATTGGTGTATGGTTTAAAGAAAACCAAACACAAACAAACAAAAAATACCCCCAAATCTCCCAAACAACAACAATAACAATAAACCACCAACCCAAGATCATAGTCAAAGGACACATTATCTCCCCGCTCAATGAATGCAAAATACGCTTCCTCCACGCAGAAAGGCTGGTTCTTTCTGCTCCCGTGTCAGCATTTCAATAGCATACTGAAAATTACACAATAACACAAACTGTAGGATGGCAAGAAAAACCAGACTTTTTAAAAAAAAATTGTTAGTAAAATAGCCCACTTTCACATGGAAAAAGTAGGAAAAAGCTGTTCTGAGAATGTATTATCTGCAGAACTTCTGGTACATGGTCTTACAAAAAAAAAATTGTTAAAATGTGTATATACCTGACTGCTCTCTGAGAGACCATGGACTCAAGAGTTAATCATTGTGTAAGACACAATGTAAGTGCTACAAAGCATAGTATTTTAGCACTTGACCTCTAGACTTGAATCCTTAACCCTGTGTGAGGTTCTAGTGTTTTTATACTTTGTGTTGAATATATAAATATATTAGATGGCTGACCAAAAGAAAGTAACTCTTGAAGAAATAAACAAATGCAAGATAACTGGGAAACAGTGTGTTTAAGACAGCTGGATGTAAAATAATATGCATAGAAGGTGTACGTGGAATATTTTCCAAATTAAAATTTGAGCCAGGAGATGTCAAGGAAGAATATACGGCAAGAGTTCTTAATTTTTCCTGTTCAAGTTATGTCATCTGGCAGCACTCTGGTCAAGAATGAAAATGTTTTTGGCCAGAAATGGAAACAAAATGGCGAGAATCTTACTTCACAATCTAATTATGAAGGTGCTTACCTAATACAGTAGATTTTTGTATTCAGCTTTTTTGCTTTTTACTCTTTTTTGTTTACTTTCTGTATTGCATCTTAGCCATATTAATCAAAGAGATTCCATTTGCAAAGAAGCCAGTCAATTGGATTGGATTAATTTATCCTTTAAATAGCATGGCATACACCAACAGAAAAATATTTTCTATGTCATGACGAGAATTGGAGAAGATGACCCCTCATGGGTCCCTTCCAACTTCAACCATTCTGAGATTCTGGGATTCTGGGAAGATTCCATACCTTCAGCTACAGATAAGGAACAAAGGAAAAGAAATAAAAAATCCTCTAGGGACTTCATGCATTGCTAGGGACTTTATATTTTGAACTCTTTTAAATGCATCTGAGACTTTTTAAAATAAAATTACTCATGAATATATTGTCATGTCTTATAATCGAACCCACACTGCAATAAAGGATCTGATACCCTGGAATGGTCTGAAGTATTGGGTAGAGGCCAGTTTGGGGTCTTGAATGTGACTGCAATATTGGGAAATAACTTAAGACCCAATAAACACTCCAATAGGAGTAAACTGTAGAATCTGAGTTTGATAATCCAGTCCTGTATGGCACCCAAAATATCTGGAAAAATCTGGATATTTAACTACTGTTACAGGGAAATAGTAGCTAAGTTTTTAGCTTTTTTCAAAAAATTCAACATCATATTCTTTAAAATCTCAGAAGTTTGGATATTTTGACTTTAATTATACTTAATTCCAGTGATTCTACAAGAAATGACCTTTAGGAGACTTTTTGCTTTTGAAGGATGGCACAAAAATTTTTATTGATCTCCAAGATTCATTGTCCTTAAATAAAATGGCTAATTCTTAGTCTTTTATTTACAACAGGCAATCTAATAATAATAGAGAGGTAGAAATGATAACACATGTAAGCTTTGAAAAGTATCTTTTGTTAGTACTATATTTATTAGTATGCCCCATTTAGCAATTATCTTTTTTTTTTTTTCCTTACAAATCTCATATGGGAAAGCAGTCTCTACATTTTCTATTTTTCTGTTCCTTCAGAGTCTGTGAATGCAAAGAGGTTTCTGTTTCTCATAAACTGGAAGTCACTGAAGTAGCAGATATATAAGCATTATAGGGATAATTCCATTCTTTCACAATCTTTATCTTACATGAACTTCCTTTGTATTTTTCCCTACCTTCATCTTTTACTTTGGTTACTGTGCTGCTTTTGACATTCCTGTGCTGTGATCTGTGCATATATTTCTCTATCTGAGCACATTTTTCTCTATCTATGCACACAATCCTATGCTGTCAACTAACTCAATGGAAAAAAATCTCTGTACAGTTTTTAGGGAAGATTCAGAAGAAATTGATAAGTTTGTGAAAGTTGATTCATTGGGCTCATGATAGCATTACCAGAGATATGTTGGCAAAATTATGTAAGTGATATAGCAGTGTTTTTACATAAGAATCTGGAGACCAAGGTTAAGTCTTCTACACTGAGCTGTGGAAAATCATATCATGTAGCCACCATCCTTAATCTGTGGGATTCAAAATAGGCCTCTCCGTGGTTCAATTAACCATTAAGAGCTTCAGTTTATCCTAATAAAAGGAATCTCACTGTAAAGCAAATGTAAGGTGGTCCTTTAAGATGTGGAAGACAACATTTTATGAGATGAACATATTTCCTCTAAATATATTCAGAGGACTAATATGGGAAAATAGGAGTATGAAGTACAGAAAACTTGATCGGTGTTTATTTTTACTAAGGGAAGCAATAAAATAATAATAAAAAAGGACCACAATCAACCTTTCTGGCAAAAAAGGGTTAGATAGCATGATTGAATTTGTTTAAAAAAACAAAAAAGGTATTTGAGAAATTAATAAATTGTAATCTGCCATAAACAAATTTAAAAATAATATAAAAATCCAATAAAATTATACAAATTACTACAGACGACAGAAAAAAATCTGTCCTGTCATTACTGAAATGCATTCAACTGCTTTCTGAAAGAGAAGTAAAGTGTAATTTCTCAACTAAAGATTAGGATCAAAAGCTGTTAAGATATCAAAGAAAGATATTTGGTAAATAAAGCATTCCACACTTAAAGAATCTAAAATACATATTAAAGTTCAACCAAAGAACAGCTTGTTACGAAATCAGGTAACTTTGAGTATGTTTCCCCATTCTAGAGATGGTTAAGGGAAGGGACTTTTAAAAATTGTTTTTCAAATGGAATGATTTTTCTTTAATTGATTTTTAAATCGAATGAAGCTAAACAAAAAACCAAATAAGATTTCTCTTTTTAACAGTGATTTTGAGAATTACGGTTTAGGTCACCACAAATCCTGCAAGTAACTGTGTTTCACAGTTTTCAAAGAGCAAAAGGTGTCAACATGCAATAAAGTCACTGATAACACGCGTAGAAGAATCAGGGTATTCTTGCTGTAAATTTTTTCTAGACCTGTCTATTTTACCATTGAAATAGTCAACCGGGGCAAATGAGGACTGTAAAATGGCAATGTATAAGGAGAGAGGACAACAATATATATTTTTTTTCTTCCCACAACGTTAATTCAGTATAAACCAGGACAAAAATGCTGCTTAGACTGCAACAGCAACAGCAGTAGCTGCACAGCAATGATGTCAGTATTTAAGAATTTTTATTTATGTTTTTTAACAAAAGTTAGTATGGAATGGAACAACCTCAGCAGATTAAAAAAACAATTATACCAAAAAATTGCTAACAATTTCTCTAAGACTATTATTGTTATCACATTGTGCCTCTCTCCTCCCATGCCTATCTTAGCACGTTTCCCAGAGTCTTCAACTGGTTTTGCCTGTGAGTCAGCAAAAGAAAATATTATTAGCTAAAATAGGGATAATTTGAATTATATATCAGATTTTATTATGCTTCAGCTTTCAACTTTCAAGACAGTAAAGTAAAGATGGAGGGGAAAAATAGAAGGAAAAACAGCAATGTAAATTTACACTACCATGAGAAATACAGTGTATGCAAAGAAAATGCAGGAGGTACAGTGAAAGATGAATTTCATTTTTCTCACATTTGGCACTTACTTATTCTATATCACAGCTACAGAAGATTAACATGCGTACTTTAAAATTAATGACTCCCTTACCTTGCAAAATTTGGATATACTGATGGTGTACATATTTATAAGAAAGTTCAACTACTTGCTATAGGTCTTTTAAAAGTTACATTCATGGGATATAGACAGTACTCTTTCCACATAAGCTTATTGATTTGCATGTCTACAGTATTTTTCTTATTCTCTCTGTTTCATTACAGAAGTGGATACCATGTGAGCTGACTATTTATTCTACTTCAATGAGATCAGAAGAGATTGCAAGTTGAACAGTACAAGAGTACTAGAATAAAATGTCATTGATTTAGATGGGAAGATGGTTCTATCAGCTACATTATCAGCTGAGAGCTGTGTATGCTACTGCCAGTGATTAGGAAACAAAGTGCTGTTCCTACTTCAGTGAAGCTGTGCTTTTTGATTTTATCCCTGATGAGATTTTTGCCTGTTATGTTTAGGGGAATTATCCAGGGAGTTTGTATGTTAGGGATACAGATGTTCCAAAACAATTACAAGATGAAACAGGAACAGTAGTTCCTCGACACAGAACAAATCAGAAGTCATCAACTTGAGCCAACTCAAATATAGAAAAGCAAATAATATGGTTATTCTGTATAACTATAAGAGTCAGATTTATTTTCAAATTTTTACTGTAGAACAGTCCTTTGCAAGTAGGTTATATTGTTAGAAGAAAATGGCTGGACATTGCAGTTTTATTTGAGACTAAGATTTCCATGAGTTCTGAAATAAAGTGATATACTCTGTGATTAAATAAAAGAAGCAGTATTTTTGGTTTTAAAAATATAGATATTTTTATTATGTAAACATGAAAAACATCCTGAGCTCTGTTTTAAATAAACTAGTGGCATTTCCAATTTGTAGATGTTGGATTATTATTTTATAAATTGTATAAATTTCAGGTTTCATTTTTAAATGATACTTGGAGCACTGTACAGTCTGAGTAACAAATAGGTAATTTGTACCTTTGTTACATCTCTATTCCACAATCACTCTCTCTCTAATGCCTTGATAGCTATCCTTCTTCTCTATCCCAGAATAATAAGATGTTTCGGGTGTCATCCAAAAAAAAGGAGGGATGAAGAGAAGATTTAGTCAAATTTTTTACTTTATAACTTCTGGGAATCCACTGAAGCAACTCCTTTGAATGTCACCAAAGTGCCCTGTGATCTATTACAAACCTAAAATACCGTTCAGTGTCTACATTACACTGCCAGGAATCCCATTAGACACAGAGTAAAACATTCACTACATTGTAACTGCATTTGCGATATATAAAGAACATTGTTTAAAAATCATTAAAGACGCAATAAAACAGGTCAATACAGTTTCTTACAAATGTGCACTGAAAACTTCATTTAAAGATACATGTTAATATGTTGGTCAGCTTCATGGGTTTATAATTGTATTCATTATCTGGCGTTTATTAAGCACTGGCAGCAACATTGAAAAGTAATTTGATTGTTTCTTGAAGCTGAGTATGTTACTCAGTCTATGCCTTATGAAAGCTGACTGTACTTAGACCTCCCATCTGAAGAACACAGAAGAAAGCATTAAATAAACTCTTTGAGATAGACTGAGTTAGAATATTACATTTTTTCTGGGACATAGGCTAAAGCATTAATGCCACTCTATCATAATTTTTCCACACAGTTTATGCAAGTGTGGATGAAAGCAAAAATGATTGTAAGAAGAAATATGATTCAGCTTTACAAAATATCCACATAGGATTTATAATATGAAAAAATTGAGAAAAAGAAGTTGTAATCTTGATGACGAAGGGCACAGATGCCAGCTGTAAATGAGAGTTTGGGATGAGATACTTCTGAGACGTGGTATACTATATGCAAAGAATGAAAAGATTTAAATTTGATGGAAAGCAATGAATGGAAGAATATTCTGTTTAAAGGACTGCTACTAAGAAATTAGAGATGTCATCAGTGATCATCTTGTCCCCAAAAGAAGAATTACGTAATATCGTGATTTTTATTGTCCCATATCATGACTGAAACACAGAACTTTGGGTGTAAAAAAGTTACGTTTTTGATAATTTCATTTGATGTGGAAGATTCATCACCAAGAATTTCGTTTGAATTAATACCAGCAGGGTCTTAAATCTGTCTTCTGTACATTCATAGAGGATATCGTAGACACCAACTTAGTTTTGATGAGGAATTACATCTTGGAATTGTGACTACTACTCTGAGAAATTAGGTTAATTCGCAGGTATTTAGTCTTTGCTGAATTTTCTCAATGTATTCTATACTGGAACTGTGTTTAAACGGATGCATGTGAGAGCTTCAAATCCTGCCATATTTTCCTTCAATGATGACCTTACAAAGAAATCAAAACATAAAAGCATGTTTGTTATATCACGGAATCAGATGATTGAGAAGCAGATGAAGGGATGTCTGCTGGACTTGGTACTTACAAACAAGGAACAACTGGTCGATGATGTGAAGGCTGGGTTGCAGCAACCATTAGATGGTGGAGTTCAGGGTCCTGAGAGAATGAAAAAGGCCTAAAGCAGGATCACAGCCCTGGTCTTCAGAAAAGCAGACTATATCCTCTCAGGAACATGCCTGGAAGAATCCCATAGAGTACAGTCCAAGCGAGAAGAGGACAGCTGTTTGAATGTCAAGGTGACCTCCTCCAAAATCAATGACAGTCCATCTGGAGGTGCAGGAGGTCTCACAAAGCTGGCAGGACGTCTGCTTGGATGAATAAGCTTTTGACAAAAGGAACAGGCGTGAAATTATGTATACAAGAGGTGAAAGCAGGGACGGCATTGGATACTGTTAGACTTTGGTTTCTGCAGGTACATCACCAAGTTTCCCAAGACTAGGGAAAAGGTGGGCCACTGTTGAATGGAGCAGGAACCTTGGTGACAAAGGACATTGAGAATACCAAGGTACTGAATGCCTTCTTTGCTTCAGTCTTTAGTGGTAAAAACAGCCTTTAGGAATGCAAGACCCTTGAGACTAGGACCATAGTCTAGAGACTTACATTGATAAAGGAGAATCAGGGAAGGGAACATTTAGACTCAGTGGCTGTACATAGATAGAACCTGATGGAATGCATCCACAAGTGCTAAAGTAACTGGACAATCGCATTACAGGGCCATTCTTAAGTATCTTCAGAAGGTCATAGTGATTGAGGGAAGATTCTGATCATTAGAAGAAAGCAAACGATACTGACATCTTCCAGAACGTAAAGAAGGAGAAACTGGGAAGCTACAGGCCAGTCAGCCTTACATGGGAAGGTGATAAAGCAAATAATTCTGGAAACCATTTATGCACATGAAAGACAAGCATATGACTAGAAGTAGTCACTATGGACTTATAAAGGGAAAATCACTGGCTCGGAGGACGAGAACAGTCGCTAGTGCTGTTCTCCAGGGTCAATTCTGGGACTAATAGGGGTCAACATCTTCAGTAGTAACCAGGATGATGGGACAGCATGCACCTTCTGCAACTTTGCAATGGACACAAATCTGGGAGGAGTGGCTGATACATCAGATGGTTGTGTGGCTATTCAGACGGACCTTCATAGTCTGGAAAAATGGGCAAACAGGAATCACAAGAGGATTGACTCTATGCATAAGTACACAGAGGAGGCCAACTGGCTAGAATGGAACTTTATAGAGGAGGACTTTGAGGTCCTGATGGACAACAAATAAACATAAGCCAGCAATTCACCCTCACAGCAAAGAAAACCAACAGCCTCCAGGGCTGCATTAGGCAGAGTATTGCCAGCATGCCAAGGGAGGTGATCTATCCCTCTGCTCAGACCAGGTGAGATACACCCAGAGTGCAGGAGTGCAAGAGACACATGGACATATTGGAGCAAGTCCTGTGAAGGGCCACAAGCATGACTGAGAGATTGGAGCACCAGTCATACTAGGAGAGGCCAAGAGAGCTGAGACCATGCAGCCTGGAAAAGAGAGGGGTCAGGGACACTTTGGCCATTGACCTGACGGGGTTAGTAAAGAAGAGAGAGACAAGCTCTTCTCAGTGGTGCCCAGTGACAGGACAAGAGCCGATATACATGAATTAAAATACATGAAATTCCATTTGAACATATTAAAAAAAACCCAACAAAACAAAAACAAAACCTAGAAGACTTTAATGACTGTAACAGTGATTGAACGCTGGAACAGGTTGTCCAGAAAGGCTGTAGTGTCACTATTTTGGAGAGGCTCAAAACCTAACCATACATGCTCCTGAGCAACCTGCAGCAGCAAACTCTGTTCTGATCATCACCTTTGGGCTAAATGATCCTCATTTCACCTTCTGAAAGTAACTCTTCTGTGATTCTGTGAACTTGTGGTTTAGATGTCCTCCAGTATCCATTCTTTACACCTAGTTACTCTAAATCACAGCTTCTGAAGATAAACCTGTGCAAGAAAATGTCAGTCACAAGCCAATATACAAACTAATAACTATTTAATGTGGAGACAGTGGGAGAATATTTTATGCTATTGTTGCCATTGCTGAGAAAGAAATGCTAATGTCTACCTCCAGCTCTTTTAGTCCTAGTTCCACTATCTGGACCTATTTTAAATTATGGTTCTGTATTTTATAATCCTGAGCAAATGTCATAAAAATAATTTTAATGACTCTATTTGGAAAATGTTAGTTCTATTTCATATTCTTCATCTTTTTCAATCTGGGAATTTGGTTGAATTTCATTGAGTTGAGTCCCTCCATGACAAAATTTTCTATTTTCTGGTATGAAGTTTAAAAAAATGTATTCTTAGAAAAGACTTTTAATAAAAATTACAACAAGATCTTATATACTCAAAGCATTCAAATGATAAGCATAAGTAAGGAAAACTAAATAAATAAATAAAAGGAATTAATCACATGTAAACTTTTTTTGTAATAAATTAGGTGAATTGTTATACCCTTTAGGTAGAAATAGGCACCGCTGAATTTTAGAATTGGATCTAATTGGATCTCTGTCCTAATGGTACTTGTTTCTTGCCATTAACTGTACTAGATATCTATGGTAACTAAATCAGGTATCTGTGTTACAGGTGTTTAAATTCAGGCAAGATGAAATTGTGCGTCCATTACAGGTATTAGCTTCATTACAACTACAAAATCCCTTTTACTCCCAATGCCAGAAAATGTTAAATAATCAAATTTTACCTTGCTACAAACCTCTGCTTTCATGCGTTGTTGCAAACAATTACATCAACAATGGTACGAAGCATAATTCTCAAAGCAAAATTCCATTATATCATGGGCATACCTATAAATATAACATAAAAGCAGACAAGACAAGGTTAATACTTCCAAATTTTTGAGATAGGTTGTCCTATATTTCAACTTTATTTGATTTATTATCAATATTATTGATATATTGATATAGTATTGATATATTGTAGTATTAGTATAGTATAGATATTGATATAATATATATATTGATATAGTATAGTATTGATATAGTATTGATATTATTGATATATTGATATATATTGATAGTATTAATAAAGTTTGACAGCAAGAACTGTAAGGAATATTTAATTTAATTTCTTATTCCTGTATTTTAAGAATGATTAGGTAAATCACCAATTAATTTAATTTTTAATAAATGTAGGTGTTCTTTTTTAGCCTCCTTTTTTATTATTCCATGTTACTAGAAAGCTGCTGTTATGCTGAACATAGATAATGATACCTTTGAAACGAATTGTTCCCAGTTCAACAAAGGAAATGTAGCCTTATGTAATTTCAGAAAGTTTATATTTCTAATCATTGCAGAAAAGTAGTAAATATCCAAACATTTCCTTTAGCTGTATATGCAAAAGCGAAGATTGGAAAATTTGTTACTTTCCTACTCACAGACAAGGACAAGCATATTTTTTTCTTTAATACACCCTCAGTCTAGCATCAACACTATCAATATGTATCTGTTTAATATGTTAATATATACCTGCTTTCTGTGAATCATTTTTTCCGCACTAATCAGACTTGTTAACTTTTCTCTTAAGGATCACTTTCTAATCCACATAAAACCTCTACTAGATGCCAAGAATGTAACTTGGTTGCCCCAGAGATTGTGCTCCCATTTCTGAAATCCTGCTGTAAGTCAAAAGAGAAGATGAATCTTTCAGTCAATACGACTACCTGACCTTGTGCCTTGTAACTTGAACTTGTGACTTCTCTGGAATTGAGTTGCCTCCCTAGTAAGACAAAGAGGTTGTGGAACAACAGAGGGACTGACTCTGCTACTGACTGTTAGCAGTGTGGCTGTGGAATGGACCCTGAGACAGGTGACACAATCCCAAACGTAAGCATGGGACTACTCCAATGGAGGAAGAAAGGCGGCAATGGAAAAGTAGCTTTATTGTTGACAAAATACCAGAGGCCTTAACCTGAAGATAAACAGAGGGGATGTCACGGTTTGAGCCAAGACTTCCTTGTTTTGGAAATGTGCCCAATAGAGTAGCGGGATTATTTCATAAAAGTTCCATAAACCCGGCATCCCATTGGCTAAAAGTGCAGGTCAAAAGATTTCTTCCGACAGATACTCCTTAAAACCTGCAGCCAGGAGGAGTCTCCTCCTCTTCGGACACCGGACAGCTTCGGAGAAAGAGCCACAGCGAGAGGGCTGGCTACCGTCCAGGCCAAAAGCCTGCGGCCTGCCCCCCCCACCTGGGGCCTAACTCAGAACTGTTTCTGTCTATCGGCCCAGCTCTGCTGTGAATTGTTGTGTGACTCAGTCAGCATCTCTCTCTCGTATCGGGTAAGAGAAGAGATATTTCTCACTCGGCGAGAATCTACCGCTGGATTCGGACGCGGGGGAAGCTCACCCCCCTTCGCGTTCCAGCCGCGAGGGCTTCTCCTTATCCGCATTTGAAGCCGCTTCGGTCAGGAGTGTCCTTGAAATTTTTCTTTTACAGACACTGGAAAAAGGTCTCCCCGCGAACTCGTTAAAATACTTCTCTAAGCTGTTAAAAACTTTTAATCACTTGGCCCGACGCCATTTTGGATAGACGCCATCTTCTGAGCTACCATCCTCGCGTGACGTCATCTCCTGGCCTACGGCCAATCGGCCATAATTGTAGTTTTTCCCTTTTCCTCCCTTTGCAGTGTTTTAACTCTTACTGTACTTTTTCCTGTTTTACATTTAATATATAGTTGTGTGATCTGATAGTACTTTAGAATTTTTATTAAAAGCTTGTTTCAGTTTCCCATCCATATATTCCGGGATTTGAGTTTTGTTTCCCTTTTCCCTATATCAATAAGGGATTTAAGGAGCGTTAGGGACCTTGAGTTTTGCTAGGAGGCTCAACCCCTAACAGGGGACTCACCCACCATGCCTTAGCTGTCTGGGGCCCACCCTCCAGCACACACTGGGAGAACAGGGCCTGGTTGCGGATGCTGACCGGCACCAGCTTGAAGCACCACAATTGCCTGGCAAGACCACGGTAATGGAGAGGACTGAGGTCTGGCTGGAGAGACCAGGACTAGGACTTGTTGAGAGTTCACTGGTATGCAGAGCTGTTCAGTTCAACAGGAAGGATAAACACCTTATTAGGGTCATCTGTGAGAGTTCTTGTTCAAGGATACAGTAATACGTTCTTTTCTAGATAGCTTTACTCCCTGTGAAATGAACGTGTTTATGCATTTTTCCCCTTGTTCTCGCTAATATACTGAGTTGATAATTATCTTATTTTGCATAAGTTGTACTGAAGAATATGCAAGAACTACCTTTTTTGGGGGGAGGGGGAGAGCGTTATTAACATACTCATCTGCTTTAGGCAAAAGGCAGAGTGGTAGGGAAAAAAAATCATTAACGTGAGGCATAGAAGTTAATGTCCTATATTGATTACATTGCTACAAATGAGAGATTTAGGTGAAGAAGTTAAATATAAAACACTAATCCAAAATCCTTCTGGGAATAATCATGAGTAATTCGATATCAGCTTGTGGTACAAATTATGATGCCCACAATATTAGTTCAAAAGGATAAATTAAAGCAATTATACAGTCACTCCATTGTAACTTCCCTGCTGGTCAGTGGAAAATATAATGAATGTTTTCAATATTCCATTTATGCTAAGGGAATTAAAGTGATTGGAATATAAGGTTGATTATACAGTTATAATAAAACCACATAAAGCTGCATTTTAACACATTTACTTAAACATAATTTCTTTTAACTATATGCTGTAGCCCTAATAATTTTTTTCTTCTAACATAGCCTTAAGAATCTCTCTGAGATAGACATAGACCAATTTTTCAACAGAAATGCATTTCTCTTAAGTGCCAGAAAAATAAAGTACAATTGACCTTGATTTTCAGTGTTATATTTCAGTAATCTGAACAGTTATTATTAGCAGCTTAGAATCAGTGGGTCCTATCTGTGTGAAATCCAGTTTAACTGGATTAATATGCTGTAATATCTATTTAATCTCAAATAAAGTGTTATGAAAAGTTACTTTTTTTTTTTTGAGTAATATGCAAATTTCCACTTGAAAAGAAATGAAACTTGTATTTTAAAAACAGTTGTTACACAAACTATTCAGATTAATATTTTCCCTCTGAAATGAAATACAATAAACCCTCTAATTTTAATAGGGAAAAGCCCCCTTATTTCCTATTACTACTTATATTCTAAAAAGGAACAAAATATTCATTTTTAGCAATTATCTCTAGGAAAATAAAAATTGTATTAGCTTCATGCTAGTTACTCCAAATTTAAAAGTGAGCATTCCAGTCTGTTTATAAAGATTAATATGACTGGACTATAAAGTAATCTGAAAACCCCAGTTTAAAAATGGTTTAACAGAGAACTCTTAACACAGGGAGTATTCAAATTTTTTTATTCTATCCTCCTAATCCCCCAGAATGTTTTCTAACAAGTAATGTTCAAAGATTTCCTGTTCTGCATTGTAACTTTTGTTGGACCTGTGAGAGAAATTTCACAGTGAAAACAATATGAAGGTTTAGTGTCTGAAGACGTTGGACACTTTTTGATTATGGTTGCTGTATTTCCAACAATAAAAGTTTTGCATAATTAGAGTATGGAGCTGAAAGTTGAGAAATATTTATTGATTTATTTTGAAACATTTTTTAAACCTCCTTGTTTATTTCAAAGGGGCAGACTTTGATGCTTTAACAAAAGTTTCCCACTTGTTAGATTTGTGATTGCAGGTACTCTACTGAAGTCCACCATATTGAAGACACGTGTTATTCCAACAGGACAAAGAAAAAGGCAGAGTTATCCTTTACCTTGGCATCTTTCTTTATCTTTGTAGTCATGGAAAGGGGATATATATGACCTGAAATTGCTGTGATGTTACCTGTCATTGTCTCTCTGGCCAAGAATTCTCCCTATAGACAGAGAGCTAATGTTCACAGGTATTATTCAAAGTAACAACAACTCTTCCATTCAAGTTCTATAAGGTGCCTCTGGATTGAAATAATTCATTACTGTCCCCTTCCTTTGCCAGAGATACATTTCCTTTGTATTGAAAATTGACTACTAAATGTGTGAGATTAGATTCAAATAGTTTTGTAAATACTTATGTAATCTGCTATTAAATAAGGTATGTGCCACATGATTTGCCCCATTTGGTTTTTTGACATTATACTTGGTGTCCTTTTGTAACGTAGATTGAAAAACATCTAGAAATGGGCTTTTACAAATTGCTGATGCGAAGAAGTGTTTCTTCCTGCCCCCATTGCATGTAGTTTTGTTCAAGTCCATATATTTGCCATCTTGAAACCAATATAGCAAGGACAGCAGGAGATAAAGGTGGGAGAAATAGTTTACTGAGCTTTCTTGAAGTTAGATAATCTCTCAAGTAAGTGGCAAACGAACACTTTGAACAGCTTTTCAGTAGTGTGGATGACAAAGTATATCACAGAGGAATCACAACTGCAACCAACAATTCTATGGAGTCTTACAAATGAGATTTAAACATATAGATTTCTCAGGGAATTCATGAAGAGTAACTATGTAGTTACAGTTAAGATGTCTGCCATATGAATACCTAAGTGCCCATTAAAATAGATAGTATATGAAAGAAAAGAATTATACAATGTATTATTCGGGAGGAAAGTAAATCAGCTTTCTCAAGAGATACAAGATCTCACCAGGTCATGGATCATTCATTTCTATAGTTATCTTCTAAACTATTTGCCATCAGTTACTGCAGGCAGAAATCATGGATGTGGTATCAAAGAATTGAGAAAAGTAACAGCTTCAGATGACATGGGCATATTTCAGTTTGTTGGCTGTCGTCTGTGGTCTACTTAGGGTCTCCTAATTCTCATAATTGCTAGAAAAGAGGACATTTAGCTAAGATCATTGCTTCTCCTAAAAAGAAGGGGAGGAGTGAAGCAGTTTTATTCAATTGTTTTAAGGACAAATACAGCAAAAGCAAAGTGCTGTGCCTGGGAGAGCAAAGCCTCTGCACTGGAAAGCTGTGGTGCAGAGGGGCTGGGGATCAGTTCTGAAGGAAAGGCCCTGGAGTGGTGGTGGGCAGCAAAGTTGAACATGAGCCCATAGTGTGCTGTGGTAGCTAAGGTGCCCGAAAGCTCCTGACATGTATGGACGGGGCAGAGCCTGTAGATCAATAGAAAAAATCATCCCCTGATACGTGGTACACATCAGACCACACCTAGATACTACAGAGAGTTTTGGTGTCCAACACATGAAAGACACAAACAAACTGGAGGGACCTCAGGGGAGGGCTCCCAAAGCCCTGGGGCTGAAGCACTTGTCCCATGAGGAGAGGCTGGGAAAGCTGGGCTCGGTCAGCCTGGAAAAGGAATGGTTTTGGGGCACCCAACAGATCCCCAACAGCTACAAGGAGTCATCAGAGATGGATCTGGTCTCCTCACAGTGGGGCAGGATGGGAGGGTGAGGGTCAACAGGATCAAGTTGAAACAAGAGAATTTCAGGCAGCAAATACGTAAATACACCATTTTTGCTGTGAGGATAATCAAGCATTAGAGCAGATTACCCTGATAGGTCGTAGAATCTCCAAATTTCACACAAAGCCCTTCTGTTTAAAATGAGTATTATCCTCTGCAGACAAGCATTTCTGAGTAGATTATCCCTCTTTTTCCTTATAGTATATAAATTTATAAAATTAAATAAAAATAAATATTTACTATATTTTGTATACCAAGTCTGGCAAGACATGTGAAGACAAATTTCACTTGCAACAACAACTTAAGTTCATATATTAAAAGTTTGTCATTGTAGCCATTCTCAAATTATTTTTTGGTGGCGTGAATTAGCGTTACTGAAATTAAATTAAGGTATGTACACAAGGTAGTGTTAGTTCAAAGGTACTAGATTTTATTTTATTTATACTCTGCCAAAGCACTTTGTGAGGCAATGGAGTACAACTTTGTTGTAGCTGTTGGAAAGACTTACTCACCTAAAAATTTGGCTCCTCAAATTAAAATGTTTAGAAGACTCAGATGCAGAGTAGGCATTCATAGCCAAAACATGTAATAACTGTCAGAGGAATATCAATCTGTTCCACAGTATAATTACCATTCCAGTTTAATGTCATGATAAATTCTGTTGTGTAGGTTTTCTACCTCAATGCATAAAATTATCCACTGGTTTACAAATTTAAGTTGTGAAGTTCTATTTCTTATTCACATGGAAACTCTGAAGATGAATTTCAGCTGTAAGTGTAAAAGCATGTTTATATTCTGAACTTTATACATTTTTATTGGGTGATGCATTTCGTTTTATGGCCCTGAGCTTTCTGGGGTCCTTGTGACTTTGCCTTGCAGGTACACATTTAAACATTCAGAGTGTTTTTCGAATGACAAATTAGGAAGACAATCTGGCAAGTGTCTTTTTACAGTTAATTCTATGCATTGCTAAGTTTCATCTTGTGCCTAGTGTCAATATCAACACATGAAGACCAATGAAGTTCTGGCAGTTGTCCTGGATTCTAAAATGGACAGACGCTGCCAACTGAGAACGATGTCAACACTTCTTTGACGTGGGGCTTTTTTATCGTATAACCTATGACATATCATTTTAGTTGTGTTAATTTACATGAAAATAAATCACAAATAGTTCAGCATGTAAAAAAAATGTCCAGCGCAAGATGGTAACAGAAACGTATTTGGACATTAAAGAATCCATTTGATCCATTAATAATGAGAACCTGCTCTTTGATCCTTTCTGTTCCTGCTACATCAGAGAAAACCATGAGATACAACATCTTGTTGTGAAATGTGTCAGGTGTTGCCAAAACAGCAAGCAAAGCACTTATAAATGTAACCTTGAAAACAAAAATGTTAGGCAAGATCTAAAATAGATTCAGAAACAAAATTCCACAGCTCAAAACAACAGTTCTCGGTGCCTTCTGTCTCCCATGCTTTAAATAATGTAGATGAAATGCTCATGAAAGCTAAAAATAATTTGATAAACAAACAAACAACATGGTAGGACCTTCATATTCATACTAAAAATAATATTTTGTTTATTAGGAAAGGAAAATAATTCACGATTCACCAAGCAGTATGATATTTTATGAGCTGTAGACAACTTGTCACTTGTGTGGCAGAACTGACAAAACTTCTCATAAGCATTTTTTGAGATAACAACTGAAGACTTCATATCTGCTGGCATTTTTTGATTTTTCATCAGGCTGACCAGGTACACACATCTGTCCTCTGGACTAAGAAAAACCGACTATTGATCTTACAACCATAGGTCATCAGTACATTGAGCCAATAGAGCAGAAGTGCAGGTCCAAACTCAGCTCCAGAAAAGAAGGGCGGCTAAGAGCAACAGCTCTGCAATTCCAGTGAGGGCTGTGAGGCAGATTGATCGGATACAGTTAAGGAATAACATCATTACTTAAGTGGAAATTTTACTGTAATAGCGCTCATAAATTAAAATTGTATATTACATTGTATGTGAATTGTACAAAATTGTATATGAAATATCAAAATCAAAACTTTATTGGTTTGTATTGTTTTTAAGATGTTAGTTTTTACAAAAATCATCATCATCATGGCTTGGCTTCGCGGACGAAGATTTGGGAAGGGCTTTGCCCACGCTTATTGCAGGCGCGTTGATGGCTGAAAAGGCCAATGCGGGATAGGCAAGACCGGTTGCAAAGAGCACACCGGAGGGTCTCCTTGGGTGGTATAGTCGAGGCACGGTTCTGTCTGCGCTGTATTTTCTCCTCGAGACTGATTCTACGCGTGCTCTCAAAGGAGACAGCAGCGTTATGTATGGTGTGTCTCCAAATCTCCCGATTGGAGGCCACGGTGGACCACTGATGGTGGTCAATATGGCCTAGGCTGAGGTGTTGTTTCAGGCAGTCCTTATATCTCCTCTTTGGAGCTCTTCTCTTGCGGCAGCCGGTGGCAAGTTCACCATAGAACACAATCTTAGGGAGGCGGTGATCCGCCATCCTGGAGATGTGCCCTGCCCAATGCAGCTGCGTTTTCAGCAACATGGCCTCAGTACTGGTGACGTCTGCCTGTTCAAGGACAGCAACATTAGTCACGTAGTCAGTCCAGTGGATGTTTAGCATTGTGCGGAGGCAGTGCTGATGGAAGCGTTCGAGGAGTCGCAGATGGTGGCGGTAGATGACCCATGATTCAGACCCGTACAGAAGAGTAGGCAGTACCACGGCTCTGTAGACACTGATCTTTGTACTTTTCTTCAGGTGTTTATTGCACCAGACTCTTTTATGGAGTTTTCCGAAAGCTCTGTTTGCCTTTGCTATTCTGTTGTCTATCTCTTTGTCGATCGTGGCATCTGAGGAGATGATGCTACCCAGATAGCTGAACTGCTGGACTGACTGAAGCTCTGACTCGCCAATGGTGATGTGGGGATGATGGTAATCATCTTGTGGTGCTGGTTGGTAGAGAACTACTGTCTTCTTCAAGCTGACTTCCAGCCCAAAAAGCTCAGCCGCCTCTGCAAAGCAGGAAGTTAAGCCCTGCAGAGCTGCTTCTGTGTGGGCAACAAGGGCGGCATCGTCAGCAAAAAGCAGCTCGCGGACAAGGTGATTCAGGGTCTTGGTGTGGGCCTTCAGTCGCCTTAGGTTGAAAAGGCTCCCATCGGTACGATATCGGATATAAATGCCGTCTTGTTCATCGAGGTCTGCCGTGGCCCTTTGGAGCATCATGCTGAAGAAAACTGTGAATAAAGTGGGTGCGAGAACGCAACCTTGTTTCACACCATTGGCTATTGGGAAGGGCTCAGAGAGTGCATCGCCATATCTGACTTGGCCGCGCTGCCCCTCATGTAACAGGATAATCATTTTGAGGAACTTGGGGGGACATCCTAATCGTTCCAAGATCTGCCACAGACCTTTTCTGCTCACAGTGTCAAAGGCTTTGGTGAGATCAATGAAAGTTACATAGAGACCCTTGTTCTGTTCCCTACACTTCTCTTGCAGTTGTCTAAGAACGAATACCATGTCTGTGGTACTTCTGTTGGCTTTGAAACCACACTGACTTTCAGGTAGAAGTTCTTCTGCGATAGCGGGTACCAATCTGTTCAATAGTATTCTTGCGAGGATTTTTCCAGCAATGGAGAGCAGAGTTATGCCTCGGTAGTTTGAGCAGTCTGACTTTACTCCTTTTTTCTTGTACAGGGTGATGATGATTGCATCACGGAGATCTGGTGGTAGTTTGCCTTGTTCCCAACAGCGCACAACTAGCTCGTGAAATTTAGCATGGAGCGTTTGGCCTCCATGTTTCCAGATTTCAGGCGGGATTCCGTCGACCCCAGCTGCCTTGCCGGTTTTCATCTGCTGTATGGCCTTAAGGGTCTCTCCCATAGTAGGGGCTATATCCAATTCATTTTTCACCGTTTGTTTTGGGATGAGCTGGATTCCTGAGTCTTGGACTACACGGTTGGCACTGAAGAGAGTTTGAAAGTGTTCAGACCATCGATTCAGGATGGAGGTTTTATCTGTGAGAAGCGTTTGGCCATCTGCGCTGAGTAGGGGGCTTTGAACTTGGTGTGTGGGTCCGTACACTGCTTTCAGAGCCTCCTAGAATCCTCTGTGGTCACCCAAATCTGCGCATAGTTGAGTCTTTTTTGCTAGGTTGAGCCACCACTTGTTCTGGATGTCTCGAAGTTTCTGTTGGAGTTTACTGCATGCGAGACGAAAGGCTGCTTTTCTTACATGGCAAGATGGCTGAGCGAGGTGTGCTTGGTGAGCAGATCTCTTCTTTGCCAGCAATTCCTGGATCTCTGGATTGTTTTCATCAAACCAGTCTTTGTTCTTCTTTGTGGAGAACCCTAAGGATTCTTCAGAGGACTGCAGGATGCTATTTTTAATATGTTGCCAAAGCGCTTCAGGAGAAGAGTCTATGGGACGGTCTTCAAGCCTAGTTTGAAGGTTTGCCTGGAAGCTGTCTCTCACTGCAGCTGTTTGAAGATTGTTAACTTTGAGCCTCCTCCTCAGAATGCCACCCCTCTTAGGTTTGGGCTTGAAATGGAGGTTAAGTTTGCAGCGCACAAGGCGGTGGTCTGTTTGACATTCTGCATTAGGCATCACTCGGGTGTGACAGACATCGCGAACGTTTCTCTGGCGCAGTAAGATATAGTCAATGAGGTGCCAGTGTTTAGATCGAGGATGCATCCAGGTCTTCAGGCTGTCTTTCTGCTGGAAGATAGTGTTGGTGATGGTAAGCTGCTGCTCAGCACAAAACTCTAGCAAGAGGTGACTGTTGTCATTGCAGTTTCCAGCTCCATGCTTGCCTAGTACTCCTTTCCAGGCTTCAGAGTTCTTACCTACTCGGGCATTGAAGTCACCAAGGATTATGATCTTATCATCTGCAGGAACCTTTTGAGTAAGGCAGCGCAGGTCGGTGTAGAATTTGTCTTTTTCTGTAGGGTCAGCTTGGAGAGTTGGGGCATATATGCTGAAGAGAACAACATGTTGCTTGTTGTGTAGCGGGAGGCGTAAGGAGATAATGCGATCGGAATGACCTGTTGGCAAATTTTCAAGTTTAGAGGCGATGGAGTTTTTAATCATGAAGCCAACTCCGGAATGATGACTTTCGGTTTTGGGTTTGCCTGACCAGTACAGTGTGTAGCCGGCACCATGTTCTTGAAGGCTGCCTTCCTCACTGAGAGCAGCAATGTCGATGTTGAGTCGTGACAGTTCGTGAGCAATTATAGCAGAACGGCGTTCAGGACGCCCACTGTCTGCTGTATCGAGCATGGTTCTGATGTTCCAACATGCGAGTGTCAATCTGGACACACCTTTGGAGGCAGGTGTATGCCTTTGTCTCTTTGTCTTTGGTTGACCGCAGAAGAAGATGTCCATTGGCCGCGGCTAGCCAACCGGATTGGAAGGGGAGATGAGCTTTGGTTAGGCCACCTTTTCTAGGCCCCTCTCCATGTGGAGCAAGCAGTGCTCTCCTTGAAAAAGGCTGCTTGGTCATTCAGGATGCTGCCGAACGAGACTGTCATCTCCCGGGTCAGTCTCAAGCGACCAATGTCCTGAACCGCCTGCATGCAGGGTTGGGTCTGCGGCTTCCAGTGACATCTTTCCACCTGCCGTTTTGTCCCTTGCCTGTCGCTACAGGGCTTTGCAGACGTGAGTACACCCTTCAAGCCTGCGCGGTGGATTTTTTAGGTGAGGTGCAGCGTGCGCGAGACTGGCCCCACCCTTTACACCTGAGGTTCATCTGCCAGGGCCTAGCGAGCTTGGACGGTGACAGCGAAGTCCTCAGGTCGTAGGTTTGGTTAGAGTATCCTTCTCTTAGATGGATGGCCTTACAGGGCTAAACGAGCTCCATCTGCCCGGGTTTGGAGTTAGAGTTGTCCTTCTCCTAGGATGGTTGCCCGAAGGCTAGTGAGCCCATCCTGCCCGTGAACACACTTTGTCTGACCCTTCAGTTGAGACCTGTCTGGCTTGGGAGACCCTACCGGAGGCATATGCCACCACCAGCATAGCTCTCAACTTCGCAAGGGCACGCAAGCTCTTTCCCCACAGCAAGGGGGTGCCCATGAAAGAGTTTTACAAAAATAATGTATTCGAAAGTATACAAAAAATGTTTACATACAAATACATAAAAATACAAAAAAGTATCAAAAGTAATGTATTTTTATTATTTTTGTAAGGTATATAAAAATATTATTTTGACTAAACCTGTACTCTCCCAGTGACATATATACACAGACTGACTGTTACATGGAATATTTTACTGTGTACGTCACTGGTCTTAAACTCCCTTAGGATATGGCTGTACTGGGGAATAGCTTATAGTTCACAGCTGCCGGAAATGAATTTAGTATAAGGAGCTATATGACTGCATCAGTATAACCAGTGCAAACTTGGGGATTTATAGAAGACAGTATTACATCATATTGACCTGCCCTTTGCCTTATATCTTTATACCAGGCTGATGTATAAGAAAGACTGGTATCAAAGGAAAGATTTATTAAAAAAAAAAAAGCTAACTCCATAGCAGTCTTACAGTTGTTAATTAAACTTACCAACTGTACTGAAGCATATTAGGTCTTCTCACATGGTCAGTGTTCTGTTGACTCAGTTCTCCATGGCACTGACCTCTAGTCAAGATATGGCTAGCTAATAGGTAGCTATGGACAATGACAAAGAGTCTGGTAGCAGCTTAGAACATCGCCACATTTCTGAACAGAGTACCATAGCATTTTCCACCAACAAATACTAGCATCAGAACCAGTTTCTGCTGAATTACAAAAGAGGTCAGTATACTTTGTGCAAGAAACATGTATGCTTATGAGCTGTCTTCTCTTTCCAGATGCTAGATATGTGGCATCTATTTCATTAAACCTGCAGTTTTAAAATGCCCAGTGGGTGTAAGATTAATGTAACACAATTTCTCTCTGCGACACCAGTATGTCTGTTTTCATGCTCCAGTTGTCTGTCGGATTTCCCCGAAGACTGGTAGAAAAAGGTCTGTCAGAACTTGGACATTCCTCAAAGCAAATGATTCACATAAAAAATTGAATAATAATCAAGAGGCTAGGTAGTTTGTGTAACAACAGTGAAGCATGAAAGCAAAATGTGAATATACCTCAAAAGGAAATGTTGAAGTGGAAAAATGTATTACATAAGGGTTAGCAGTCTGAAATTGCTAACTAAACCCACAAATCCTATGGGATACTCTGAAGCTGTAAATACAGAATGGGATATTTCCAGTTAGGGATATATAAATAATATTACCCGTCCTCTTGTATATGTCTTTCAAGTAATATCTAAAAATAATTCAATTGATTGCATTATATGCAACGTGTAAACAAACAGGTGCATGTTTCGGAGGGGTAAATTAAGAACAAAGAAGAGGTCAAGGCTTAAGATACATTATGCATAAGAACATAATTTTAAAGAATTAAAGCTAGAATTTGTATTTATTTTTAGGATGTTATCATTATACCTTGAACAAAGGTCCATATTCCTTACATTTCGTGCTATATTCTACAGAAAGACAGTGGCACAAAGCAGAGGGCTGGTAAAGTGTCTGTGATAGTGTACACTGCTAAAGAGACGTATGCCTTCAGGCTGCACTAATTGGGAGTTTCCTAGAGGTGAAATTTTCATCCTCATAGAGACTAATTTCCTGTATTGGTCTTGGAACTTTTAGATATAAATATCTAGAAGTCAGAGATACCAGGTCATAGAAGGCTCTAAGAACTTGGGATCTTGACTAGAAGATCGTCCTTGTGTGATTGTAAATCTATAATCAACGTCTTCATGAGGGCTGCAAAGTTTTCCAATGATAGTTAGGTAGTACCAGTTTTGACCAGCTGTTCTTTCTTCAAGTTGGTCATGGCTGAATCCTTTGATTTCTTGAAACTAAGTACTGATGCCATGAAGTAGGCTTTTCGAGTTTTGCTTTGTTTTGTTCTGTTTGGTTTTTTAAGGAATTTTAAATAGGCCATAGGAATGAAAGAATCTTCTTTCAGTGAAGAGCACATAATAACTGTTCAATAAAAAATTTAAGCAGTTTGAACTGAACTGAAATCAAAATGCTAAGAAGATAGCAGGTAATGTAGTGGCTCATCTAGTTGGAATGAACAAAGTTACTTGCCAGACTTTGAAGCTTACAGTTCCCTTAAGTAGGATGATAAACCTATATCCAGGGTAGGATTCAGGAATTAGACTTGGGCAACAGCAGATTCTAATAGATTTACAGCTGAAAATTTTTGAACATTCTGCAGCATTTAGACTATAACCTCAGTTTTGGGGGAGTGTAGAAGTTGTTTGGCATTGTGGGTGTGTCACTGGTTGGCCGAGGTACGTCAAGCATGGGGATGTGTTCTTTCCTCTCTCTAAAACCTCTCTCCCACTTTGGGAGAAAAAGGGTTAAAAGCAGAGATAAGCAAGAAAGAAAAATTTGTGAGAACTCTTAAGTTTGGGAAACTAAGTTTAATAACGCCAGAGAAAATACCATATACAGAAAAACAAATTAAATATTAATGGTTTATATGGGATTGGAAAGCGAGGCTTAAATGTGGTTAAGGAAACAAAAGCGAAATAAATACCCGGCAGTGTCCAAAACGGCAGTGGCCACGTGGTTGACAGATTCGCGGGAGCAGAGCAAAACCATGGCAGCTGGAACAAGCAGTGTGCTGCCAAGTGGAATAGGGGCCGCGCCGAGCCGAGCCGATATGGTTGTGGGCATTAGAGAAGCGACAGCGAAGGAACAGCGGCTCCGGAGCATGCTAGTGGCAGGAATGGCGGCGGCGCCAATGGGGGTCCGTCCCACGTGGCATGGGGGTGGTGGCGAGGATCCGTCCCCTGCGCACGGGGGTGCTGTGGCGAGGGTCCTGAGCAGGCAGGGCTGGACCCGGTGCAGGGATGTGCGGTACGCTAAGAGAAAGTAAAAGCCCTGAGCTGGAGAAAAAGCCAAAGGCAAAGCACGGTGCCAGTCCCTGGAAGCCCCCGAGCCAAAAGTGCCCACTGAACCGAAAGAGCAAGTTCCCAGAAGTGCAAGACTGTGCAAGTCAGCCTCGGTGTGCAGCTTTTAAAGGGAACAGGGAGCCCGCCAGAGCTTTCACAGCCAATGAGATGTGCGAATGTAAATGGGAGGAATGCATCACGATTGGTCATTTTAAAACAAACCTTCCAAGTGGGAAAAACTGGTTTTCCTAACCTGGGAGAGGGTGACTTATTTTATGGGCAATGCACTGCTGCTAATCCTGTTTTTTTGATTACACGTGAGAATGAGAAGACAACATTTGAAGAACTTCGTTCATTTCCATCAATTCGATGAGCACTGACATAAGAATGGAACGTAATTTCTGGTTCTTTCTCAATTAAACACAGTGTTCTAAAATAAGATTGTGTGCATCTGGTGTCACCTGAGGGTAAAAATCTGGGTCTGCAGAATTTTTCATAGTGCATGCAGTACTGCATTGCAGTGATTTTGCTTTTAGTGTAACATCAACTCAAGTATCTACATATGTCCACAGCCTCCTCTGAGTTGGAGAAACCTGCCTGAGAGCTGAAGTGAGGTCTATGGTCCAGAGCCATTAGTAGCCATTATTGCCGCTCCTCAAGCCCATCACCCTTTCACTAGACAGAATTCAGGCATCAAAATTCTTCATGTCGTATGTTTGTAAAGAGAGAGTAAGTTGCCAGAGAGAAAATACTGAGATGGAAGTCTCACCTCAACAGGTAAAATCAGAACCTGAACAAGAGGTAATTTCTACAGTACTTACTGCCAAATAATTTAATTGAAAGAAAGGACGTTTTAAAAGTTTGTTTCTATGCATACAAGAACAAACTATATTTCATTTCTAAGATAAATGAATAAAATAAGGTAGGTGACAGAGTAAAATGCTTGAACACCTAGAGTTTTGTAGCTTATATAGAGAGGGAGGGACGATATTCACAGGGGGTAAATTCACTACCTTAATCTTTCAGAAGACTTAGCCTGACACCTATATTCCTAAGATAGCATCACATTTTCAATTTTCTGCTTCTGCATACGTGCGTAGGTAGTGAAGCGCTGAGAAAAACACTTAGCTGTAACTCAGTTTGTCTACAGTCATGCTTTTAAATAAAATGGACCAGGACTGGTTTTGGATCTTAAGTCCAACTGCTATACTATGGCCCGTGTCTGTAAGACTGAACTTTCTTCCTCCATAATAACATGGTATCTTCTATACGGCTGACTGAGGACCGTGGCTGGCCTATGCTGCCCTTCAAATAATTTTTGTGTACTGTTTGGAAGAGAACAAGTTGTCTGGGCTACAGGAATGTTAAGGAACATGCTAAGCATGCAGGAGAAAGCCTTGTTTACTGTAACAAGTTAGCTAATTTACTCTGGTTTTTCAACTTATATATGTTAAGCTAAATAGGTAAGTTCACCTTCAGAAGTGGGTGGTGGGCTTCAAAACACAATAAAAGGTGTAATTTGTACCTGCAATCTGCAATGAGATGCTTTCAAATATCTTGACTTCACCATTTTTCCACTAGTCATGTAAATTGGCTGCCTGTTCAGCATGGATCAATATGATGAATGATATCAAATGGAGCAGCAATTCTGCCACAAGAAAACAGCCGCTGGTTGCATATTGTATGACAGGTTTTATGGATGTGTTTGGCAAGCTCTGGGGACTCATACTGGATGGATGCAGGAAGGGTACGGGAAACAGCTCTAGGAACCTGTGGAATAAATGTTTAAGGCTGAAATACATGACAGCATGAAAGGCAACCCAACTACAAAACCAGCCCTGAACTGCTGGAGATGTCATAGTGAAAAGATACGAGACTGCAAGGTCCAAGCAAACTATTTATTTGAATTTCGCTTACAGGTTTAACTGCAAGGCTCAAGCAAACAATTTATATGAGCTTCACTTGCTCGTTTAATATGTCACTATTGCAGGTTTTCGTGGGTACAATGGAAGAATGCACTATTATAACTTAAAAGCCAGAATACACTGAAGTAACCTAAAAAGTGCTCTAAACATTGAGCTTCTGTTAGTTAATCACCCACGGTTACAAACTTAGAGCATGCTAAATATTCACTTACTTACACCTCCAGGTAAGGGCTCTCAATCCCAGAAAAATGACCTTGGCCCCAGTCCCAGCCAAGGGGGAAGGGTCTCCATATAGGCAAGACGTAGCGTTGGAGAGATGACTCCCAATTCCTAACCCAAATCTTAGGGGGTTTATCCGCTGATTTACGTGACTGTGGGCAAGAATGTGCCTGAGTGGATTATACTGTCTTGGATGTTTATCTTTGGCAATGTAATGGAGTTTCCCCTTAGCTTTTTTTATTCATCCATGGGTGAGGTTCACTTCTATATGCTCTCCTTTTTACATCTCTTTTGCTGATCTTGTGACTTCTGGATACACAAGGTTGGCGGCGGAAACCAACAATGAAACCGTTGGATTCTTTTTATCTTGCTTTCTCAGGAAACTGAATAGTGGTTTGGATTAAGACTCAGGGCGCATTATTTGTTGAGGGATTTCAAGGCTCAGCTCAGGTTCTGGTTCTTTGAATGATGCAGCACTGCCCTATTTGGTTCATGGCTTATGGACACCTTGGGGCTGAGCTGTCTACACAGCTCCCCATGGGTCATCTCTGCATTGAGAGGGCCTCAAGGCAATCCAAGGCTGGGTCGCTTTTACAACCCGCTGTGAGTCGTCTGCATGTGCTGGATAGGACCAAACCTTCTTTATGAGCTGTGAGAAGGACAACCCATACGGATGGCTGTTCTGTTCTCCCCACAGTTAGGGTTTTTGTGTTCCCACTGTTATCCTCACACTTCAAACTGCAGCCTTCAAGAGATTTGGAGTTCCTCTGTTCTTAGACAGTGTCTGAATAGTGTCACAACTTTGCGTTTAGATAGGATTTAGGCAAATAGGTTTTCAGGGAGTTGGTGAAGAGCTCCTCATCTGCTTTCAAGGAAATGATGTAGTGCCTGCACAAGAAAACTAATATTTATTCCCTTACCCTTGTAGCTGGTTCTTTTAGTGACTTAGAATGAGCAACTGGATAATTTTTTTTTTTTTTTTTTTTGATACTGCTGTTCATATTTTACTTGATCTACTGAGAATTATGAGGTCCTAAACAATGTAAAACATGGTATCCTTTACTAGCAAGATATATTCTGGGGACTCTTTCACGGGCACCCCCTTACCGTGGGGAAAGAGCTTGCGTGCCCTTGCGAAGTTGAGAGCTATGCTGGTGGTGGCATATGCCTCCGGTAAGGTCTCCCAAGCCTGACAGGTCTCAACTGAAGGGTCAGACAAAGTGTGTCCACGGGCAGGATGGGCTCACTAGCCTTCGGGCAACCATCCTAGGAGAAGGACAACTCTAACTCCAAACCCAGGCAGATGGAGCTCGTTTAGCCCTGTAAGGCCATCCATCTAAGAGAAGGATACTCTAACCAAACCTACGACCTGAGGACTTCGCTGTCACCGTCCAAGCTCGCTAGGCCCTGGCAGATGAACCTCAGGTGTAAAGGGTGGGGCCAGTCTCGCGCACGCTGCGCCTCACCTAAAAAATCCACCGCGCAGGCTTGAAGGGTGTATTCACGTTTGCAAAGCCCTGTAGCGACAGGCAAGGGATGAAATGGCAATACCACCCAAGGAAACCCTCCGGTGTGCTCTTTGCAACCGGTCTTGCCTATCCCGCATTGGCCTTTTCAGCCATCAGCGCGCTTGCAATAAGCATGGGCAAAGCCCTTCCCAAATCTTCGTCCGCGAAGCCAAGCCATGATGATATTCTGGGGAAAGAAATTGGAGATCTGGCTTGGCAGTAGCTAAGCAAATAATTTACTATTCATACTGGACAGTTAATTGCCTGCACAAACTGATAGTCAAGCCAAAATCTGTGGCTGGCTAGAATTAAAGGCATTGCTTGCAACTAGTCTTCTCTTACACATCTATGATTTAAGATACAGAAACAGCATTAACTAGCCAATGGCAGTGATGTGCCCTAACGTAAACCCAGAATATTGGAGTCTTTCTCTATCTGATGTTGTTATTCTATAGAGACTTGCATCGATATTTAATAAACTGGTTTCAAAAAGTGTGCTAACTGTGACTATAACAGGTCATTTAAAACTTCTCATTTTTCAATCCAGAAAAATTGCCAGAGGCCAAAAATCTGCCTTTAATTTTGGGAGTAAAATTAATATAAAAATGGTGAAGGAATGTTTTAAAAGACACTTCAAAAATAAGCTGGCAATTCTGACTGTTTTACTTCAAACAAGTACCTGTCTCTCTGCTACCATCTTGTCTTTGGCTTTAGCTTTAATTTGTTAAATATTTATATTCCCACATATTTAGTGACTGAACGTACCACTAAATTTGCTAAATCTTCTTTATCATAGAATCTGTATGCTGAATCAACTTTTAGATTATTAGTGAAATACACTTCAGGTTAAAAGTGGAGTGTGGGCTCTATCAAGTTTTCTATTGTTTCCTATAGAACAGAAGAAGAAAGACTAAGCAGATCTTTATTAACTATTAGGATAATACTTTCAGCTTCTATGAAAATATAAAGTGTTTAAAAATAATCATGTGCATTATGGAAGACCGAGATCTTAGTATGTGGAATATTCTAGACTGTGGCTAACTATGACAATCCAGTCCACCACAATTCTCTAACACTGAAAAATGTTTCAATATTAAAAAACACTAATGAAAACTTAAATGCAGAAATTATATTTATTTGTATTACATTAACAACTCAGGGTCCCAGTTAAAGACTTGGGCTGTAATGTAATAAGTGTTATATGAGCAAATCAAGGCATCAGCGCCTGTTCTAGAGAACTTTTCACTTTTGTACACTAGTTGACTGCTGACTCTGTAAGAAACCTCCCAAAAAGCCATGAATAAAAAAAAATCTTTAGAGATTATACTTTACCATAGCAATTTAAACTGCAGCACTTTTATGTGGTTGTTACTGCTGCTAATCTTTTTTTTTTTTTTTTAATCTGTAAAGTCTTAAATATCTCATAATTTTGAGAAGGAACAGTGTGTGCACAAGTAAATCTGGGTCTGGATTATGGTTCAGCTTTGAAACTTAAGACTGAAACCTTCATTTACACAGAACAACTCCAGGCATGTGGAGTCTGGCATCAGTTTATATCATTCTCATTGCAATATAAGTAGTGTTTTACAGGCATGATTAGATATAATTTATTTTCTTCTTTCCTATCCTGTCTACTTGAACTGCTATTTCTTCACTAAAGAATTGAGCAGAATTCTTATTTTGGCAAACAACTGGTAGATCAACATTAAGAGCAAAATAAACAGTCGTCAAAGTCAAAGCCTTATTCTTGTAAAAGAAAAAACCTCAAATCCTATTAAATGAACTTTGTGGGACATAGTTAGAATTGGTATTTATATGTCCTCATTTTTAAAAGATTGTAAACCTAGAACATAAAATAAGATTTTAAAAGCACTGAACCTCTGCAGTTTGCATTTTTAACTTAACTACAAGAATTGTGAATATAAAGGAAAATTTGGAAACTGTATCTGAGATTTAAAAAAACTAAAATCCACCTTCTAGAAAAACATGCTTTAAAAATTCACAACTTCAATCTTCTACTAAAAAGCTAGAAAAAAGCTAAACCAATATGAATATAGAATTAATCATTCAGGGCTATAGATTAAGCTATGTCTAAATGTATATAATTAATCCATTTCCTTCAAATCTCTTAGCAAAAATTATTCTTGAAAGAAATCCACTTTGTGATATTACATTTTAAGTAAAAATATAAAGGAGAGCTTGTCATTTCAAGTACTAGATATAAACCACGTGTAAATAAAAAGAAAATATTTTATTATTCTAAATGAAATTCACAGGTACTAAAAATATTCATTATTGACATGCCTTCCACAGATTTTTTATGCCTTTTCTCTACATCAGAACCAGAACTATCAAAATATTTAAATTACAAAAAGCATAAGAAAACATATTTGTTTTAAAATACATTGGAAAAGGTAACAACACACAGCCTTTATAAAACATTCACCTGCGGCCCAAGACTCAAGACCTGATAAGAATCACATGATATTACAACATTCAGAATCCCATTTTCCATAGAGATTAGTATTTGGTATTTAACAATTTTCTGTAATGTCTTGCCAAATTACCTAAGGACAAGCAGCTTCCTCACTACAAATCCCTTAAGATGACAACCATTCCAATTACAAGACTAAGAGAAGACCTGGGTTGGCATAATCATTGAAGGTAGGCATCTGATATTAGAAAACATGGGGTTTTCCACCAATTAGAAGACAAAAATGTAAAAAAAAAAAAAAAAAAAGTGAAACGTAAAATGAGTGCTACCAAGCTGTATGTTTGTCAAGGTGCACCCTAGCAAGACTACACTCAGTTAAACTCACATTTCTATCATCTCCATCACAAAAATCGAGTACATTTACTATTTTGAGTAGTATATTGGTAAACTCCAGTCAGGAATTTCTTTATATATTAAATCAAGCCAAAAGCATTCAATGCCATGTGGTGCATTTATTAAATCATTAAGAGTAATTTTGATTTTCTTAAAATAGAAGAATATGTGTGTGATTTCCACAATCAGTATAAGCTATACTGAGGTGTTCTGAATACCACGTTCAGTATTTGAATGACTTGTATATTTTCTTTGCTGTTCTTCATTACTTGTTATATCTGGACTACCTCTCAGGATTGTTTCAAGATTGACTGATGATCTACAAATTACACGGATCTAGCTACCAAGATGAAAAAATGTAATAAACCCTCCATGCAAGCAGAAACATTTAACTATTATGCCAAGCATAGCTGAAAAAATGAACTTCCTACTGGAAAGTACTGAACAAGTGTTCTCAGCAAAAAATACAATGTCCCTGCATATTTGTGGAATGGTCAGTCTAATAAAATTCAAAACCAGCATCAACTGTCTCCCTTACTGTTTTTAAAACTGCTTTACATACCAGTTATACTGGTAGAACACAGGTTTTCTGGAAACCTGTGAAATGACGCCATGGATATGATTTTGTGTATCCTTCCTCTACGGGGAACTGAAAGGAAGAAAAGAAACTGTGCTGGCTGTGTTTCCCCACACAGACCTGACAGCAATCAATGCAACCTCACGACATGACGACAGCTTCCGATGCATTTGAAAAATTGCCATACATTACCTTCCACAGGACCATTAAATCATTAACCATTAAAACCAGTTTAATCTCTATATTGCATCCAGATCATAAAGCTAATTTTGAAAAGAAAAATAAATGATGGTTCCAGATAACAGATTATCTTAATATTTCTTTCTCAGTAATGGGGTGAGGGGTGGGGTAGGGAGTGGGGGCTGAAGAGAGAGAGGAATAAGAAAAAAGTGTCACAGTAGTGAAATAACCCAATATTAAGACATTTTCAAATGCAAAAGCTTGACAGCACAATTACATCTTTGTGAGAAGTTGGGATCTCTGCTCCATCAGTTAGGAAGACATCAATGAGCAACCTACAGGCTTAATTGTCCCCTTTTGGGTTTACTTGTCATCTTGGATTTATTTTACAAAGGCCATCTCAGAAGTAACTGCCTGAAAAGATGACCTCAGCTCAATGCTCACAGCTAACAGTACGGTCCACCCAGAAACTAATAGAATCAACTGGATGAAGACTCACTCCTTTAGTATGTAGAATATACATGTCAAAGACTTCATTCGATGTCAGTAGATTTAAGCTATTTCAAAAGAAGTCAAATACTACACACCAAAATGTATTTAACTTTTTAAAATACAGTTATTTGAATTTGCGGTCTGTTGTGGGTCACATTTCTGTATGAAACTATATCAAAAGAAGCATTTAAAACTTTATTTTTTAACAGGATATTTTTTAACAGGATTAAACAATGTTTAACTAAAATGCAATTGACTTGACATACACATCAAAACCTTTCACAGAATTGTAACCCGTTAGATTTACTCATTGGGATCAGGTCACCCAGTGAATAGTTCAACAAAACGGCATAAGAGGAGATGGTCTGAGATAGCTGGGACTGTTCAGGCTGGAGAAGGGAAGGCTTGGGGGGGTTCTTATCGATTTGTATAAATACCTGCTGGGGGGAATGAAGGAAAAGGAGCCAGTGATGCCTAGTGACAGGATGAAAGACAATGGAGGAAAACTGAGATTCAGGAGCAACAGGCTCTAGATGGTCCTCTGCAACCTGGTCTGGGCAAGGGGTTGGAGTCGACCATCTCAGAAGTGACTTCTAGCCTCAGCCATTCTGTGTGACTTTTTGAAAGTGTCACCGGTTGGCCGAGGTACGCCAAGCATGGGGATGTGTTCTTTTCTCTCTATAATCACCCTCTCTCCAGGACCGGGAGAGAAAGGGTTAAAAACAGAGATAAGAAAGAAAGAAAATTTTGTGAGACCTCTGAAAGTTTGGAAAACTGAAAACAAGTTTAATAACACTAGAGGAAGTATTATATACAGAAAACCCGATGAAATATCGATGGGTTTGTATGGGATGGAAAGTGAGGGGTCAGCGTGGTTAAGGAAACAAGGCGAAATGAATACTGGGTGATGTTCGAAACGGCGGCGGCCACGTGGCCAATGGGCTTCGTGGAGATGGAAAAAAAAAGAGTGCGGTGGCTGAGAGAAACGCTGGGGTGCCACACGGGAGCCAGGGTTTGTGCTGCTGAATCGATTTGGTCATTGGTATTTAGAGAAGTGGCAGCAGAAGCGCTAGCGGTGGCGAGGGTCTGTTCCGTGAGGAGTGGGGAAGGCAGTAGATGCAAGCAGGTGGGCAGGCAGGGTCGGTCCCACGTGGCGCGGGGGTCCCAGCAGATCCAGGTGCTGCTGAAAAGGAAGGGAGGAGGTCTGGAAGCCGCAGCACCGAAGTCCAGGCAGGCAGTACACCGAGAAAGCAAAAGCCCTGGGTGAGAGGAACAGCCAAGGGCAAAGCAGGCTGTGAGCTGCAGAGCAGAGCCAGCGCCAGCCCCTGGGAGCCGAGCCGGGAGGAATGCAGCCTGGAAGTGCCCCCGCAGCTAAGCCGCAAGCCCCGGGAGTGCAAGCCCCCTCCGAAGTGTAAGACCGCCGGAGGTGTAAGGGCAGCCCCAGGAGTGTAAAGACTAGAAGCTGGAGCTGGTGTGTGGCTTTTAAAGGGAACCAGGAAGCCCGCGAACAATTTTCACAGCCAATGAGATGTGCTGACGTGAAATGGGAGGAACACTCACAGTTGGTCAGTTTAAAACAAACCTACCAAACAGAAAAACTGGGTTTTTTCCTAAACTGGGACAGAAAGCCATCCATCCATCAGTACATCACTGTTCCTAACAGCAAAGCAGAATCTTGGGATGGAAGCCACATGGTGATGTTAGTGAAAAAGAAGGGACTGCTAGATGAAAAAATGGGTTTGCTAAAGATGAGATTGTAGGTGTTTGGAGATGTTTAACTGTCTTTGTTGAGGATCTCATTGCCTTCTTGTTTCTTTGTGATTTTGCTCATTTTTGCATCTTTACCAAAGGCTTCCTAAGATGGAATAAAAATAATTATTCAGCTCAAGTGTTTTACACTACAACATAATAGTACTTTTGAAGGCAAAAGAAATATTTAGCATTGACTTACTTTTATGAAGAAAAAAAAAAGACACCTAAGGTAATTGGAGCTTTCCTTCTAATGTTAACATGTAGTTTCTTCAATTAGCATTTCTTCCTCTCTTCCTCTTCTTCACAGGTCAGTTAGGGGTTTTTTAGATTGGTCTGCTTTTTTTTACAAAGTCTAGAAAAGTCATTTTATTCAGACTCTAGAAGACTCACATCCTTTAAAGGAAGCATTTAAATTAGAATGCTGCTAAATTGGGGCAATTATATGCTTTGTTACTTACTGATTTGAGTAATTAAAGATAGGGCAATTTTTACACTGTGAGTGGAAATTCTGTGTATCCAACCTATTTCTGCTACTTCACTTAATAATAATGATTTTTCACAACCAGAATAATTTATTCTTATAAAAAGTAATTTTATTAATTAGGAAGAATTGCAATTTTCAATGTCAGAACAAGGCAATTACCAAGAATTAATCAAAGACTACTAATGAATCTTTCATTGTTGCATACTGGAAATAATACACTAGTATTTAATGCATATACACACAAAAATTGGTTTTTAATCATTTGTTAGAGGACAACTATGAAGAAACTTCACTAAAGCTTTCCTTGAGATTTCAAAGAATATTCCTCTCCATTCTCCTTTTTTTTTAAGATTAGTGATAAGTCTGATTTCTTTTGTTAGACTTAAAGGATAGCTGAAGGTTTTAGAGGTGGCAGTGTACTAGATCACAGAACATTAAGTTCAAATACGTTAGAGACTAAATTCTGCTTGTTTCGTTTTGCATAAATGGCTATGCATCATTAAACAAACAAACAAAGATCACAAACACACACACAACAGGTAGTGTAACTCTTTGTAACTTGGATATCAAACTTAATTTTTCCAACTCGAAATTCCATTCAAAATACAAATATTATATCCCATCATTACACTTCCATGGAAGTGATTTCTGTTTTCAGTACTCTACGTGATGACTTCAGTCTATCCCAAACCACAAAGATGAGAGACTTCATTATCATACCATTGAAAGCAATCTGACCAGGCATTTGGCAGTTAACTGATCAATTTCTTCATACCTTCCTTGAAATACCCAAACAGATACATCTGGCCGAGTCTGCAGAGTCATGGATTTATTCAATCCATTACAACATTTCAGACAACTTTTCTCTGTGGTGCACGGTGACAGGATGAAAGGCAACAGGCACAAACTGAAATGCAGAAAATTACAGTTAAACAGAAGAAAAGCTCCTTTACTGTGAGCATGGTCAAAGCCAGGAACAGGTTGCCCAGGGAGGCTGTGAAGTCTCCATCCTTGGAGATATTCAAAACACAACTGAATGAGGTTTTGGGCAGCCTGCCGCAGCTGACCCTGCTCTGAACAGGTGTTTGGACTTGACCATCCTAGATGTGCCTTCCAGCCTCACTCATTCTGTGACACTCTGGTTCTGTGATAAATTATTTCCCTTTCAGAAAGCTCTTTGCATTGCAGCTCTTCTAAAGTAATGGACATATATGATACTATTTCCCCTGGCTTCAGATGTCTAAAATTAAACTGAATGCAAGATAACTGCTCCCATTACTGACAGAAAGAAGCGGACACCTCTGGAGGCACATAAGGCAGGTTACATAAATTGTTCCATTTTAGGATGAGGTGGATTGTTCTCTAGCAGGGACTTTTGCTCCAATTTTTAGTTAGAGTTACAGCAAATGATACCACTGAAATAGTTCAGAACATAAAGCTACATATGCTGTCAGTTTCTTTGAAAGAAGCGAAGCCACAGAAGGAATGTTTTTTTATTAACTGCTCAAAGTACTAGGCATAGCAGCATTCAGGAGAGGGGCATAAGAACGACCATCAAGGGTATTTTCATAGGCTTATGTAACCCAAAGATCCTGCCTGCGGGGGGGGGTGGGGGGTGGGGCGGGGCGTGGGGCGTGTCGTGGTCATAGAAAGATGCCTAAGGAGGAATCTAAGACTAGAGTAATTGTATACTACTTTCCCTTAGGTGGTTAGGTTCCAAATATATCGTTTTGGGGATTTCCTGAGCTGACTTCTCAGTCAGTTCACTGATTCTCAATGAATTTCTTCTTCATTAATTCTTCCAGGCTCTCTTCTAAATCGTGTAATCTTTCAGCATCCACAACATCCCCTGCCAAGGAAACACACAGCTAAACTGTCCATTGGCTCTTTTGAATAAATGATCTTGTACATATAAAAGTACAAGAAAGACCTAATAAGATCTGTTTTTTATCAAGAAAGGAAAAGAACAAGGCTGATTTTTAGAAGAATTTTTACCCTTTCCTTGTTCTTTTTAGAAACTAAAAAGTCCTGCCATCCAAAAATGTATCAGCTGTCCCAGGAGTACGGATGTCTGCTTAGGACCACCTGCAGTCTCTGGAAAACACCACCCTCATATTCACTGGAAGCTGACAAACTTCTGAGGGAAGAAACAGGGTTTCTCCCAGTATTTCTCTTCCTTGTGATCAAAGACTGAGGTATTACGACATTGTTCTTCCAGTTTCCATAGTCTGTGCTGTCATTAAAGACTCATTGATCACCTGCATCCTGTGGAATTCCCCTTCCTTACTTCTTTCCTTCCTTCCTTCCTTCCTTTCCACTTTGTGAAGCACTAGTTACTATTCACACCACGGTGTCAGAGGAAATGGATTGATGCAGTATTACAGGCCTATCAACTATGATCTAAAACTCTGGAGTTTTTCACGCGCTCACCATCTGCAAATATTTACACAGGCACTGTAGAGGATTGAAGCGGTGAGTTGGACAGTTGCCCCAGTGATAAATTACACTGAGGCATGTTAAAGATTGTTCACGTGATTAATAATCAAATTATGTGTAGTAGGTAGAATTGCTGCCGATTTGTTCACATAAATACCTTCTAGTGGATAAGGATGCACCTTGGGACCCCTAGGGACCAAATTTGGGGATTCCTCAAAAAAAGGTGTAATCATAAAAGCCTCACCAACTCTTGAGACTCTTCAAAGCCTGGCTCAACACAGCTGGATGTACAACATAAGGGTAGCAGATTAACCACAATCTGTGACCCAGCTCTCCTGATGAGAGCTCCTGACGAACTCCTGATGGGAGGACGTACCTGTTGTCAGACTGATCTCCTTACCTTAGTGAAATCATGAGCTATTTGCATTCTCTACTTTCAGTGTTTTGTATTTTATGATGTTTAAAGATAGAAAAACTCCCAATAGCATTTCCCAGTAAATTGCTTGATTAAATTGAGAATGTAAAAAGTTGTTTCACCCATAACTTACACTTACACTTTGTATCATGGCAAACAAGTATCATTTACATAACACTTAAAGCACTTATAATTTTGAAGTGTCACAGACCTCTGGTTTGGTTATAGAGTGTGGTCATATTAACTAGCATACAGGGACAGAAAATGGTAAATGGAATTACAGATAGGGACAAGAGATGAAAGATACACTGGTGAAGGTGAGGGATTATGGATAGTTTCAATAACCGCCCTGTGCCAATCCCCTCCCCTCCCCCCCCCCCCCCAATAAATAATGGCATTTTTTATTTTTTGAATGAAATGTCCCCTTTTACAGACAAAAAAAGCAGATGAAAAACTGTGGAAGGTTTAGTTTAAAGAGAAAAATCACACTGCTGCCTGTGTTAAACAGGGAATTTAAATTTTTCTCAGAACTCAGAATCAGACAAATTTTTTTAATGCCAAATTTCTTTTTTCGATAAATCTATCTCATCATCATTATTAAAGTCTGGTGGACACTTGAAAGAACATAAAATTCCAAACTTGGAAAAAAGTGAAAATGAATCCTAAGGATAACTAAATATTAAAGAAAACCTGCAAGTAGTTAATGGTAAGAAATAAGATCAAGAACAAAAGAACAACTCCAAATAAGAAACCCCGACAGTAAAATCCTAGCAATGCAATATCATAAATCCACAAGTCAGTTTCACCCAAATATAGAGAAAATACATTTCAAGAAAATTAACATGAGGAAAAAAATCAGTTAAATGGGTAATATCAGAATATACAACTGATTAATATAAAATGCTTGCTTTGAAAGGATATTAGGAGCTTGTTTCCAATTTCAGTTTTCAGTGCAACATTCCAGTTTTGAAAGCTGAAAAGAGAATTCATAGTACACAATGCTCCTTCATTTGCAGAACAGGATGTCATCTGTTGTTCTTTGTTTATGCTGGAATCATAAATCTTACGGCATTTGTGATGAATAACATTTATGAACACTGCTGGAACATTCTGTTTTATCTCAGGAATGCCTTAATTACAATAATTAAAGTGATTTTTAATAACTTTAAATATTGTCATGTTTTTAAAGCAGTATCAATTTTTTGGCTTGAAAGTACAGTAGAGGTGCAGTTGAATATTCTTTAAATGAACACCTTCTATTAATAAACACCAGGCTTTAGCAGAACATAAAGATCTAGATTTCCTATGCTGATTTTTGACATTCCATCTTTCAAGCAGTCTTACTAATGTGATCAAAATTTTCATCCTAATTGTTTTGGATGCTGATATCAATACAAAGATGTATTTTGAATAATAATGTTTGGGATTTACTTAAGGGTTTAGTTCATGTGGCTATCACATGGGTGCCTGAAGTCATCCAAGCCACCTCCATAGAATATGTTCACGGTTTGTGGAAGACATCTCTTCTGGACAATGAATATTAATTATAATTATTATTAATTATTATTAATAATAATATGAAATTAATACTTCAGATATAATGACTGAGATCCAGTCACTGTTTTCCTGTAATAAGCTTAAACAAGGTCTCCAAAACCTTATAGACATTGTAAGCAGCGTGTGCATGCTGTGGTCAGTTTAGTTCTCCGTCTTAAATTAAGTGCTCAGATGCCCCTGGAAGTATGTGAGGGAATTAGAAACTAAAAAGATCTCAAAAAGAGTTCAGTAAGGAAATGCATTTGCAAGTTATTGCACAGAATATGCTGAGACAGGATTATGTGCACAAATATTTCTTCATCGGGTCCATAGATGATGGCACACATTGACAGCAATGGCAATTGTTGGGGGAAAAAGTAAAAATAGAAAATGAAGAAATAAAGAAACAGAGATAGAGGAAAGAAAAAACAGTAAAGAAAAGAATGAATAAAATTCAAAGGGGAAGAGAAAGGAAAGCTCTCCCCAATGGCCAGTGAGGAAGAGATGCAACAGGGTTCCTGGGCAAACATTCCTTGTGGGACCACTCTACTCTCTAGCAAGTGGTCACCCATAAAACTCTTTCTATAATAACTGTAATGTTTTCATCAGGACCTGACTAAACTCCCTAATGGTTGATGCTGCTTATTAGTGATGATTGGAGCATGCTACAACAGAGGGGCAGGGTTTTGCATGCTGACTGGTCAATAATATGCACACATATTTTGGATCAACCTACAAAACAAGGGATTGGAAAAAATAAGGAGAGGAAAACCAATGTAATTCTCAAGCCAGTGGTAATTGCTTCAGCCAATGCCACTCTGACATAACAATATGAGGGTTTGCACGTGCTGGGCAATAACAATATTAGCACAAGACCAACAGCATGAGAAAATGGGAAAACTACAGAGGCTTTGGAAAAGCCACACCAACTTGTGTGAAAAGTTACAAAGCTTGGAGGAGGGGCAGAGTACAGAATTGCACATGGAAAACCCTGGAAGTTGCACAGATTAAGAAATTAAAGGCACTCTGGGAAGACAAGGAAAAAAAAAGAAAAGAAAAAGAAAGGACCACCATAGCTGCCTGAACTTGACCAAGGAAACACACGCAACGCTGATGAGTGAGATACCTCCCTCTTCTTCCATCCTAAGATGTGATGCTTAGGTTTCATAAATTCACTTTCATAAGCTGAAATTCAGTCGAGATTTTCCTAAGTCCATAGCAAAAGCAGATATTTTCTGCTCTTTGGTTTGGAGTAAAGAGAAAGATAAAAGACATCCCATGGATAGTAATCATAATTAACAGGGCTTTTCAATTTTTTTGAATGCTGACTGCAAGAAACTAAGAAGCATAAAAAACTTATTTGTTTAAAGGGGTGGGCAGCAGTTGAGCAGGGGCTTGTCAATAGCTCAGTGATATTTAAAACATTGAGGTTAAGTGTCCAATAATATATTTATATATTGACATAACAGTACACATATGTATTGATATAGACCTCCAGAGCGTATAGGTTGGTTGATTTGTTTCGGGAAAATTCTAACATTACAAAATGTTTTGAAACCAATAGTCAGAAACATTTTGAAAATGAGAGAAAAGTAAAATACTTAATTAGGCAGAGAAATAGATATACCAGCTATGTGCCAACTCCTTACGCTGTGTTGGAGTATGGATAAAAAAGAAAATAACTATGGGAAATATACTAAAGGGTACTGAATTTGTCTTTTTTCTTAAAATCTGAGGAACAATTTTTATGCATTCTATTAATCCTGAGCTATTGCCCAACTTCTTGAAAGACAGAAATTTTTGTTCCATTTACCTCAGATAAACTTTTAAAAAAAGCAGGCTCAGTAATGAGTAGATGCAACAATCAACGTATGAATCACTAGCTTAAAAAAGTATCTGACTCTTCCTGTTTTACGTATAGGTATGAATAGGATATTGACCACATCAGTACAGTGTGCTAGGAACATGCCTTCCGCAGTTTTCCCCAGAAGAAAAGGAGCAGTCTCACACAGCTGATGTGTAATTGGGAAAGGAAGCAAAGAATTTCAGCACGAAGAACTGATAGTATGCTTCTAGACTTGGTCCCGGATCCATGTGTGGAGACACAACGGGAAAACTGGACTTCTTCCAGCTTCAGGTATGTACATATGATATATAATGCTTCTCTGAGCATTTGTGAGTCCTATTTTTTTCATTCCGCCTCAGTCAGTTGATAATCAGATGCTGGTGCCAGTAGCTAGGATGAAATGCATCGCGTAGGCAGGGACTCCAAACAAGTACAAGTATTAGCAGGTAGGAAGGATGCTAGAAAAGGTTAAAGCAGAGTTTTATTTCTGAGGATAGTTAGTAAGACATTTGGATGATATAATTTTGCATGAAAAGTAAAAATCCGCAACCATCAACCACGGAGTTAAATGACATTGTCACTTCAGTATCTTTTTGACTCAAAAATCTTGGCTATATTATCAGACATCAGGAATAGGTTAACTTTTTTACAATACGAGTAACCAAATCCATAAATAGCATAATTTTTTTTTAAAGTGTATATGGAGCACAACTATTCCTACTATCATTTGAAACAAACTTTCATTACACAGAAAACTTCTAGAAAACTTGAGGATGCTTTTGCTCCATCACCAGTCTGGAAGTCACTCTTACCACAGTTTCCAAAGAATAGATTCATTTCACTACTGTGAATCCCCTACAAAGCAATAAGAAAATTAAGGAACTTGGAAAAAAAGCTGTTTGTGTGTCGCCAAAGGCATACAATTACTTTTAGAAGTATTGAAATTGCAGGGAGCTATACATCCTTATTACGTATAGGTACAAGGTGTATGAGTTTGTTTGTCTCTGGTCAGATTAAAAGAATCATTCTTTTTGAAGGAAAGGAGAACTGAAAATTTGTCATGCTAGCTGTGTCTTCTATTAATAAATGGTGCATTGTTTCTGTCTATAACATCTCAAAAAGGAACATATTGTTTATCAGCAGTTATTGTCTGCTTACGAGCTGAAAACTTAAAGATGTTAAAGTTTAAATTATAAGGACAAAATTGGATGACCTCAACTGTATAGAGCACTACATTGTTTAAATCAGCTCAGGTGTACTGATTTGCACCTCAGAATTTGACCTTCTGTCTTTGGAACAGGTGACGCAAAGTATGACTCCTGGAAAAGAGAAGCAGGGTTTTCTGATAAAATAATCTTCTGATTAATTTTTATGTTGAAAAAGAAATATCCTATAGTTCTATCTCTGTTACAAAGTGAAGTCATTTCCTCTCCTTGGCTGAGATTCACTTCCATTCTGCAACAGGTTTATTCACCCTCTGGGACTGAGCTTCAGGAAGTTAGTGACGCACAGACCTCAGTCAATTTACTGTCTTAGTTCCGTGTCTGAAAATCTGAAATAACAGCTTTTCTATTTATCTGCAAGAGGTAGATGTATTTTAATAATGTTCTTTATCCTTCACACATTGCAGATGTGGAGTCTGTATTCATAGCACCCTTTGTGTAAGGTTTGTAGCCATTCTGCTCCAAAACCATGTGAATCATTTCGTACAACTGATCCATTTATTCCAATGCAAATTGTAGCATAAAGTACCTCTTAATTCAGTTATTTTATCTTGAGCCTGAACGTCTATAAGCTTTGGTTATGCATACAAGCATGCTTCTTACAGCATTTTTTGGTAATGTATTTTTCATATGCGAAATCTTCAGCATCGTGCCGCTAACAAAATAGCTCTCACGCACGCTTTGCAGGCTGGAGTGATACAATTCAGTGTGTTCCTCTGTTCGTGCTGAAGCATCACTTGAACTATTGTGACTCACCGAACTTTAAATATTCCTTGTTTTCTCTAAGAACCATTCAAGGCCATCAGATAATGCGGCAGCCATTCATTTTGCAACAAAGTATGTGGCTCGGTAGCAGAGATGGAAGATTGAACACAAAAACCACTTCTAACATTCTTTAGAAGTACTAGCAGCCCACTGCTGATATTTCCCTGAAATGAATGTTCTGTCTTGCTTTATTCATTATTCACTCCTTTTCCTTTTAACTGAAATCAGTTTGGGGTAGGTTATGTGGGGGAAATAATAAAAAGGAAGGACAGTCTTTCCTTGGCAGGTCTTATTTCATCACTGACAGACTTTGACTCAAGATTTTGTGTTAGAAAATCTGGTATTTTCTATTTGATATTAACAGTATTTTTGCTGTATCTTCATTAAGAATCTTTCTTAATTCTAAGCTCTTAAGACTTCCCATGGAAATGAATTCTGTAAATCTGATTTTTCACACAACAAACATATATGTGTTTGGTATGTGCTGTTTTTCGGTGTATCAGGTTATTCCTTTGCTTACATATTTCAGAAAAATTCCCCATCCACTAAATGTAGAACCCCTATATCCAGTATTTATTGTATTATTTTACTGAATTCATAGAGTCAGAGCAAACTTTAGGTTCCGCTGTCGTCCTCTCTGGGAAACCTGTTCCTGTGCTTAACTACTCCTACCCTGAAGACCTTTGATTGTTTACGACATTGCCTCAGTAGCTATCTGGGCTTTCCTGCTTCAACACAGGGTAGGCAGAACAGACCTTTTCCTGCAATTTTCCTTATGTAAGAGTCCTCTCAAAGGAAATACATTTCTCCATTACTTGCTTTCCTTCCAGTATCACACCATTGGCACTTGGTTGTAACTTTTGTGCAACTGCCACATAGCCCAGTCTCCTCAACTCCACATCTACCCCCTGCAATGTCTCCAGTCTGTCAATCTCTTGTAATGTAGGGCCCAAAAGTGAACACAATATTTAAGAACTGGTCTAATAGGTGCTAAGTAGAGGGAAATAATAATTTCCTTTGACGTTCTGGCTATGCTCTTCCTAATTCAACCCAGCACACAGTTAGCCTTCACCATAGCAAGAGTGCAGTGTTGACTCACGTTGACCTTGTTATTTACTAGGACCTTGAATTTCTGTTCAGCAAAGCTTCAGCCTGTGAGGTCATTGCCCAGCCTATACAGTGTTGTTCCATTCCCAGTGCAGAATTTGGCGTCCACTTTTTTTGGACTTTATGAGGCTCCTGTTGGTTCATTCCTCCAACTTGTAGGGTTCCCTCTGAATGGTAGTCCTGGTTCAAAACATACGGATATTTCATAGCAATCTGTCCAGTTTAATTTATTTTAATGCTATTAATATCAAAGGGACAATATATGATATTATAGTTATTGCTTCCTGGACTGTAGGACAATTTAAAACAGTAACTAGACTTTCACTTTACCTTGACTATAGCTAGGGCTGAGGTCTAGTTGTAGGTAGCTTGCGCTATTTTATTTTTCTAATGAGATTTTCTAGATATAAAATTGTGGTAAAATAGTTGTTGTGTATATATTGCTAGATCCAAAGGAGAATAACCAGAGTAACCTAAGTAACAACAGAACAAGAGATGAAGTACTGGCTTACCAGAAAAAAAGAACAAGCAATGCACCAAACTTAAAAGCCAGATGTTAAGAAATCCTAACTGAAATGGTGTTAAATAATGGAACAGAGATATGTCATTTGCTACGACATACATAAAAAATAAATTATTTCCTTTGGAAAAGTAGTCATATTTAATAGTACAACTTGAGCTGAGATAAAAGTGTAGGGATGTCTGATGTTTTGATTCTTTTTCCTCTAAAATAGGAAACATAATGATCGTGTTTTGATTGAAAATCTCAAGCCTGGAGTCCAAAGAAAGACCTAAATCCACCCTTGCTTTTATCTTTTCTTGTAAGTCCCTAATGAACTGCCATTCACAAAATTACAATAATATGCTTTGTTTTTTAAGAAAAAAAAAAAAGTGAAAAGATGCCACATGCAATGCTGCCATACCTAAATTAGTTAGCTTTCCTCAACAATAAAATGTCTTATTATCAAAAGCATATACAAAAAAGGAATTTGATAGTCTAGGATTAGAATTCTTATTTATTTACACAACAGCCAAATTTTCCACTGGAGCTGACAGTGAAGTCCACAGATTTTACATGAAAGAGACTTGATCTTAATTTTTACATTTTTGTTTCAGAACAAGAACAATCAATCAAACCTATTTTTTTTCTAAGTGCAAATGCCTCTTTCCAAGCTAAAGGAATTCCCTCTGAATAATCTTTTGTATGGAAATAACTCTAAGAAAAGTCAAACTGCTGGGCAGTCACCACTCTGCTAGAGGATAACTAGCTCATTTCCTCGTTTCCATCCATGCACATGCTGAAGCCTGCCGCTCCAGAGTAGAGTGCTGCCCCTGATTTAGGATGTCTACACATGCTCCTCCCCAGTAGGAAGTTTGCTTAGTGTCTCAAGAGGTATGATATACAAGTTTTCCTTGTGTGATTCCAGAAGTGTAAGTAAGGTACTAGTCATCCTTTTTACAAGAACTTTTTTCAGGGTAATGTTATAGCTGGGAATAAGCAGTCAAACTTTACATAATTTGTACACCCTCCATGAGCAAGTGCAAGTAAATGCTCATAATCAATAATAAATTTCCTACACCTCCAGCTCAGTCTTTCCTTGCCTGTCAAAGGGAATCAATTTACATTTGTTAGTAGGCTTTCCTTGCTTCCTGCAGTTCCTGGCAGAGGTAGTCTGAATTATTGAATGTGACAAAGAAACAAATGCTATTTTATCACTTTTTAATTCAGTGAGAAAAGGATAATCCCTGCCATGTGAAACTTTTGCAGATATCTTTATTGCTAAGCTGTGTTCTACTATAAAATAATTTACTTTGAAAGGAAAGAGCTAATTTTGGATACCAGAACTGGCGTCTTCTCTAACTCCTGCAAGGTTTGTGCTAGAGTTTTAATCCAAAAGGCGAGCAGACAACAGAAAATGGCTGAGGCTGTGTATTCAAAAATGAAGCTGGCACATTCCTTGAGATACACACAGAGAGTTCAGAGCCTCGCGCCAGGGTTAGGACTCGGACAGAACGATTCCCCAAACTGCCATCCTTCCTAACATTTGTTCAGCTTTATTGACATCCGTGACCTTGGGTGGATTCTTTATTAGGCATTAATTACATGTGCTCTGAGAAGAATAAAACGAAACCATATTAAAGTCCTGAGCAACAGCCTCCTTATGCTAAGGTTCCAAATGCTGGCAACACCAGTTAAGGGGAACAGATGTTAGGAGCAGAAGAATCTGGAAAAAGAAGATAAAAAACCATCCAGTGAAAGAGGGCCACGGGTTTGTTGTATTTTTAAAAATATCCTGCCACCTCATTTGTCACTTTAACGTTGCCTTTCTAAAAGAAGATCTTTCAAACACTGGTTTTTTTTAAGAAGCTGTTCACTCTCTTGTGACCTTAATGTATGTTAGAGTTTCAGTATGATGCTACTTTCTGCACCTGGGGTGCAGGAGGCTGAGATAACACAGTCTTGAGAGACACTGCTCGTTAGCATCATTGATCCCAACCTCCTTTTCACTGCGCCACAAACCGCACATAGACGGTGCCTGTGTGAAACCATGACTTTTCTCGCTGATTTTACATGGGTGCAGCAACTATTAGATAATGCAACAGTAACGTAAGGAAATTATTTGTGATGTTGCAGAAGTGTTCTTTATATGTAGTCAGAATAATCTCTTCTGCCACTCTAATCTATGAATTCCGATGAATGACAGAAATGTCAAAAAGATACAATACACACTATACAACATTATATAACATAATATGATATGATAATGATATACAATCGATAACATACAATGTATAATGCATAATATTTGATATGCAACATATATTTAAATATAGACTATATAATGTGATTTCATATGATATTTTAAATAATAACATGAGAACTCTATGCTTTCAGAACAGTTTTTCTCGATGTGCGTATACTGATTTTAATGAAAGAAAGGAAATTTTCTTTGGCATTTCAAGGTACCACTCAGTCTTATTGTCATCACTGAGCTAACTGTAATGTGCAGTTCACAGAAAAAGAAAAATATTTTTGTATTTTTTTGACCCCATGCTTTCACAAACTTTATTCCCACTTATTTGTCTCTCACACAAACAGTATATATTCTGTCCACTGAAGACAAAGGAGAAGTGATCACAGCACTGTGGATAACCAAACCTAAATCGAGTATTGAGAGAGAAGCCACAGAATTCTTAATCACCCCGGACTGCATGTATACAAATATGCCTGCTTTCTACCTTCACAGAGTTAGGTAGCCAAGGTAAAAAGAGGAAATTGCTGAGTTCACAGCAAAACAGGTATCAGAGGAAAGTGTATCCTCCACTCCACCTTAAGGAGTCTTCAATAGTGGAAAGCTTGAGGACTTGTGAAGTGTGTTGATGTCGCTGGTTGGCTGAGGCAAGCCAATCACGGGGACGTGCCCTTTCCTATCCCTGAAACCTCTCCTCCGGGAGAGAAAGGGTTAAAAAGCGGAGATAGAAAAAGGAAAAAAAAGATTTTGTGAGACCTCTGAACGTTTGGAAAACTGAAACAAACTTTAATAACACCAGAACAAAATATATAATATGCAGGGAAAAACCAATGCAAAATCTGAGGGTTTATATGGGATGGAGCAGCGAGGGTTAAACGCGAGAGAGAGAGAAAGGGGGACGGTGCCGCGCAGAGTCCAAAATGGCGCCGGCCACGTGTGCGCTTTCGCGGAGTAAACAAAGGATCCGCGGCTGTTACGAACGCCGGGCTCCAATGTGCAAAGCGCTGTTTCTACCAGTCTGGTCGTGCAAATTAAAGGAAGCAAAAGCAGCAAAAGGCAGCGGCGCTGGAGGCAGAGAAAAGGCAGCCTCCGGGCGTGGGTCTCCCAGGCGGCGCGGCGAGCGGCTTCCCCGGCACACAGCTCCACTCCACTCCGGCAGCGTGGGGGGAGTCGTAGCCGCAAGCAGGCAGGCGGGCAGGGTCCGAGCCAAGGAGACACAGCCTGTAAGGTCCCCAGAGCCAAGCCACAAGTCTGGAAAAGCCTCTTCCCGGAGCGAAGCTGCAAGGTCCATGGCGCCCCTCGCAGTGCAAAGCCGGAAGTGTCCCGGAGAGCGAAAAAAAGCCGAAAGCCCCCTAAAAGTCTGTGGTACCCAGCTCTTAAAGCGACAGACGCGCACAAGAAAGCCTTACAAACAATGAGATGTGTAAACGTAGCATGGAAGGGAAGAGTCCAATTGGTCAGTTCAAAACAAAACCTTTCAAGCAGTTTTTTCTCGAACTGCCACAGTTGAATACAGCTATCCACTGTGACTTGCCTCTTCATAAACAAAGACAGGAATATCTCTTTGTACAATTAAATTTATCTGCACAGTTACAATTTTAAAAGCTTGAGCTAGAATTTAATTGGAATTGCTGGAACTTTAGCGATGCCACTGGTATCTGAAACAGAAGTATCGCATAATATAAAAGTACGATATATCTTATTATAAAATACTTTTAAATTTAAATATAGCTTACATTCAGTTTCTGAAGATTTCGTCTTTAAATGCTGTTCTGCAAGGCTTTCTTGTGAGCCTAGGGAATGCTGTGTTATTTGACTAGATGTCTGTCTAAAGCCCTATTTTAAAAGCGGAGTACCGTTTCAGTAGTAATCGGTATGATATGAACCATGTCAAGGTTAGAAAGCCCTTTTACAGGCAGACAAGAAGTAATTTACCCCCATAAGGAGTTTATTCTTTGGCCAGTCAAGAGGCTGGCTTATGCTTTAAAGCACAGCTTCATATTTCTTAAAAAACTATATAAAATATTACTTTACTCGCAAAAAAACTTCAATTATCTTTAAATCCTTCTAACTTCTTAGTCTCAGTGGTGCCTTCTGGCAATAGAAACTGCTGATTAATTATGCATTTAGAAAAAAGACCCACTTCTTTTATCTGTTTCTAAGCAAGGCTGTCCTCAAGTAAATTGCACTGCAGGAATCAAGATCTGAGTCCTTTCTCTTCTAACTTCTTCATAGTGAGTATTGCATTTTCACTGCACACAAAAGATTTAATGCAGTGGAAAAGTAAGCCCCAGTCCAACAATGACAAAAGCATAAATTACAGCCTCGGTCAGAAATGGAAACAAAGATAAAAGAAGTCTTTGCGGGGTGAAATCCAAAGACAGCAGCACCATTTATTATTATCTCTAACAAGCTAAATGCAGCAGGGAATCCTTTGGGCATGTTACACTATTCACCTTCCTAACGAGAATCCCCTTTGATACCAACCCCATTTTCTAATATATTTCTTGTGGCCTAGCAGCATAATCTTTATTTTGTGTGAAAATGATACCACTGACCTCATTTTGCTCAGTGGAAGTGTAGAACACCCTGATATCTACCCTCCCAACCTTCCTCCAACACAAAGGAGCACTGACAGACACTAGCCTCATGTCGTAGACACATTATAGATCTGGAGTCTCAGAGGCTGCAGAAGGGCAATCTCTAATTTACCTTCTAGGTCTCTCCATGTAGGGGCGGGGAGTGGGGGAAAGGAGTCACTCCTACATGGTAATCTTTCCAATTAATTTTCTGATTGGACGTTAGCGTAGAGAAAAGTACATGATATATAGAAATGAAAACTTCTGTTTAAGTGGTCCAGAAATAAACCTCAGTTAATAACTAAAAAGTGTACATATTGTGAAAATACATGAATACTTTGAATATTACAAAGGGTGAGAAGGAATATGAAGATTGGAAGTAGGCTGAAACAACCTGTCAGCCCATCAACGCATAGCTGTTTATATAACTTTTTTCTTCTGTTTTGCCCAAGCCCAGAAGCATTTAATTAACACCCCATCTAAAAGACATTGTTTGAAGTCATAGCACTAATAAAATCAATGACAAAGCTGTCAGTGACTTTGTGAGAGACAGGGTTTAACTAGCTCCTCCAGATATTGTTCTGAATTATGTTTTTCTTCAATTTCCAATCATTGTTGTTATTAGTTTCATTGTTATCATTATTATTTTTTTTGTTATTAAATATTCATTATTTTTCCTGACCGATACTTGAAAGAATATCTTCTAGTTTACCTTAAGTTTGAAAGAAAAGAAATCTATTAGGGCAGACCTCAAGCATATGCGGAAGGTGAGAACCTCTGTTTCCCAAAAGTGATCACATCAAGGACCTTTTCAATGCAAAGAGGATAATAAGTAAAGGGGAAAGCAATAAACAAGACACAGAGACTTGGATAGACAAGGGATAGCAGAGACAGTGCCAAGGATCAAAAGTCTCCAGCCACCCACCGATGGGCCATTAAGAAACTCCAGGCACATATTTAGAGAGGAACAGTCTGGGCTTTGTCACTCATAAGAAGGGGAAACAAGAACACGAGGATTTGGAATATTTGAGGAGAGTGTCAGCGGGAGTATGCAAAACTTAGAATGGAGCATGTAGGGGAAGGGAATGGGGAGGAGCAGGGGGGTAAGAGAAGGACAGAGTTATGTGTAAGAGGGTACGACTGTGTGCAGGTTGTGGCCGATGAGTATGCTTATTTGACCCAGCCCGGCATCTGTTTTCTCCTTCAACCCTGGGATCGATCCCCCTGTGCCACGTTATTTGTTATCCTGTGAGGGTGTAAGTGCTATAGGGGTGAGATGCTGGTTGCTGGGGGTGTGAGTGGATGGGGTCAGAAAGCAGTGCAGGTGCCTTGGAATGGTGGTGTCTGCAGCTGGAGCCAGTGATGTCTCAGGAACACCAGCTGGAGCAGGTAGGCAACTTGGCCTCATCTGCTGGGTGAAAACGGTGTCTGTCCTGCAAATCAGCTATGGGACAACCAAGTGAGCAAGGCGAATGGGGGGCTGAGTGCCAGGTGCTGGCTGCTAGGGTTGGGGACAAGTGTCTGTATCTCCCCTAAACCCAGGACTGGGCAAGGACACCAGGCAGGTAGTGGAGCTGTGCCAGTGTTTGGGAGGACTCATGAGCTTGAGATGGCTGTGAGACAACCATCTGCCTGTTGGTGAGCTCCAGGAGGGACCTGCATGTGAATCAGGCACCTGTTGGGCACGTAGGGAGACCCAGGATCTGGGCATGGGTGCCAGATGGACCGAGGGGCAGTTCCAGTACCCACAGGATCCTCAAATATATACGCGCCTGTGACTCTTGGGAGTGTTTACTGTGTTCTTGAGTGTGTGTGCACACACTTGCTTGCACTAGTGACTTTCAATGCTGACCAGCCAACTAAGAGAAAGTTGACTGTCTTCACTTGTGCTTACATGACCACAGCGTCTAGGCGCTGCTGCGGGCACTGTCTTGTCTATGGCAGTATTTGTAACTGGACCTGTGTGTTTGTGAGTGTGCGTGTGTGTTGGTGTCTTTGGGATACATGCTCAACTTTGATACTGGTTGAACCTGCAAACAGGAAAGTGGCATCTGCTGCCACAGCCTGGGCGGGAGGAAATCCTGTCCCTGGAGCTGCCGGAGGCTGCATCTGCTTATAGCACCCCTTAGCACACAGAAAGGGCAGAAAAGATATTGGCCGAAATAATGTTTTTGCTATTCTTCGAAGAATTTCAATGTAAGAAAAATATACAACAAATTTTCTGATCAGCAGAGGAGTTAATAACCAATAATGTGAACCTCAATCCCCAGTGCCATAACCCCTGTTTACCTTTTAGTTGATACCTGTCTTGGATACATCACTGCTGCCTTGAATCCATAAGTTTTCTCTAATGTCTTTATACCTTAAAGTTCACCCAATATTTCCTAAGCTCTTCCATAGTACTTGTCTTTACCTTTGTGTTTCCTACTTTTTTTTTTTCTTTATGACCTGCTTGCAGCATAACTGGGAACACATAACATCCTTCTTTAGAAAGTCAAAAAGTGAAAGCGGATGCCTATACTTTCATCTTCATGTTTTTATGTATTCATATTTGAATTGAGTGGTAATGAAAAAAGTTGATAGAACAAATTCACACGCAGTATGCTTTTCTGTATCTTGACTAAATATCCTCAACTGAAGGCTGTTTTGTAGGCAGTTGAAAAAAATCACTGTGTTGTGTCCTCTCCACAACACAGTCAGACTTAAAATACATAGTAGAAATGTGACTCATCTGGGAGATATAACTATAAACAAGTAGAGACAATACACACAGACCATGGTACAAGATGTTCCGATGACTGTTTTCTCTAGGTGATGCTTTGAAAAGCTAGCTATTCACTGTCATGGCCTTGTCTCGATTGAATAACAGAAAAAAAACCCAGGTATCTGACATTAAGAGTACTTCAATCAAGAAACATGACAGGTCTGACATTTAAAATGTGAGTGATGTGACAGTCAAAACAAGATACATCTTACAGCTACATCAGTGGATTTATACATTTGCAAGAAGTCTGATTTATGTCTTCATGAGCAGGTGGTGTTTTCTATGAGAAACTCTTCCAAAGCTATCACTCACATGACAAAAAAAAAAAAAAAAACAAACCAACCTTTCATAGCTGACAGGTTTTATATCAAGTACTGCTTAAAAGCAGGCAAAGGTCTGATAAAACATCATGCAACACGTCACACCTAGGTAAACATACCTCCAGGTGTTTACCATGGTAAATGGTGGAGACTGTTCTATCAGTCAACAACGTGAGAGGGGTTTTTTGGTTACTGTTATTTTATGTCAGCATTATACTTTCCATTTAAGGAAACAAGAAACAAGGTATCACTCACTTTTATTTCAGGAGGGCTTTTCATTTGTCACCAATGGTATACATATTCCACATTATAAAATGAAACAAATAAAAACCAAGCATTTTCTGATGACCAATGGGAAGTGAGTAAGGCCAAGCAGTATGAGATGTCTAATTCCAGTAATTCACTGAAGCACCAAAAACAGAACTTGGACACAAATTAAAAAATCTAAATACAAAATTTTCGCCCAAAACCATGATCAGGCATTGACTGAGTCCAGAAGTATTTACACATTATAGGCATTGTCCCACCGATGAGTAGTACACTTCAGCATGCTGAAGTTATTCTATCCTACTGCCAGCTTGCTATATAACTATTCTGCAAAACAAAGGGATGAGGATCTAAGGACTTCCCAAATATATACTAACTCAAATGTTATAGATATTCTTTCTTTCTCTTATGCACACTCTCGATGTAAAAATTAATGAATTTGAGGAGCTGAAGCAAAAGAGGCCTGGAATGTATTTCAATTAAAAATCTATTAAAATCTATCCAAAACTACAGAGACATGTAAGAAGGGACTGAAAATCTAGCTAAATATCGCTTAAGAAGGGACCCTATAAATAATGGGAAAATATTGATGAAGGAATTAAAGACTTTAGAATAATATAAGGAAAAATCTAAGATGGCAAAATGTTTTAAAATGGACAAGACAAGACTGCCAAGGTGAATGAGTGAATAGTAACAGAATTTATATGGGAGTTACTATATCAGCCTCAAAACAGACAACATAGTTCTGTTGTGGAAGAAGTAATCAGATGATATCTCTTCTGAAAGAAGTGCCACACGACATAGCAGGTCAGTAACAATTAATTGTATTACGCCTGTCAAGCTGAAGGTGACACCATGACGGGAGGATACAATTGGAGAGTACTAAAAAATGAGGCATTTGAGAACTCACACAGGTTTTGAAAAAAACTATGAGCAGAGGCGGCTAGGTGTATGTGGTAAGAACTCACAGAAGTGCAGGTCTATCAGTCCAGCTGAAATATTATGAGATACTTGGAAGATAATTTTGAAAGAAAGAATGACATAGACAGAAATAACTGGTAAAAAAAACCCTGTAAAGTTCTATATGGGTTTCAAGAAGACAGTTCGTGCTGTATTGTAAAAGTTCATTTTCCAGACAAGAATGAAGTAGTATTAGTCGAGTGTTTAATGTGGCTCTTCATGGGAAATTGTAAGTGAAGGCTGTGAGTATAGGGACTGGCACAGAAACATAAAATGCATAAAACGCTATTGAAATTGAGGAACTGGAAACGACTGTGATTTGTGTTGGAACAATATCAGACTAAGAGAAAATTTCTACTGGAACTTTTCAAGTATCTATTTTGGACAGGTCTTGCTTAATGCTTTCATTTCACTACTTCAGATTAACACCTCCCTGACAGTGAATGAATGGGCTTTGCTCTTTGCCCTGCTCCAAAAGCCTTAGTGGCAGATGAGAAGCCTCCTAAAACAGCATAGCCCTTAAGTACTGCTTATTTACCAAGTACATCCGTTTGCTCCGCAGAACGTTCTCCCCCTCTCAAATTACCTTGTGAATATAGAGAATCTGGGGGTGATTAATAAAAGATATAGATCAATTTCATAATAGACAAGCGTACCTTCTAGTGGCTTGCTTGGCACTTTTCTAGGCAATAGGATAAAGTTTGTGAACTCTATCAGTAAGACGTTTTTATTGATCATGCCAGTCTGTTGGAGGCTGCTTTGCAAACTTATGGCACATCAATGATATATTCTGCAGCAGAACTGCAAAGTTACTTCTAGTTTACCGGAATTAACAGGATGTGGATATTATTCTACTTTTCTATTATAAACTCAGATTTCCGTAAGGATCATGAGCAGATACATTTATTTTTCTAAAATATTACATGGTATTTATTTCTAAAATATTGCAATATTATCTGAGTACACATGTTTCATTATTATAAAGTCTACTGATTCTATTAAAGTGAGAATATGTATTTTAGAGTTGTGCCCCAACCTAATTATAGTTTTAAAAGGGTTTTTGGATTAAATATATGTTTGAATTACTTGAGGGTCCAGGGATGGTGGTCATGGGGAAAGTATCTATCCAAAGCAATTTAGTACAGGGACACTATTGTTGGAGAGAGAATACAGGGCTAGATGAACTTTTGGCCTGTCTCATTCTTATGTTTTTATGTTCTCATTAATTATGTTTTCTTCTGAATTTAAACACATTATTTCAGAAAACTTCAGGTATTCTTTAATGTGTCACATTTCTTTGTACACAATAGCAATTTACCCGTGAGTACAGACCAATATGCCCCCCCAAACCACTACCTACTTAAAAAGCTGATGAACTAATGATGCCTATGAAAAAAAGTCTGATATACATGGGCTGCCACATTATCTGTTCAATCAAAGCAAGAAAATGAAACTGCAGTTTGAGTATACTTACTTTTATTTTAAATTTTGCATTGAAACTACTTTTCCTGGGAACTTCAGTGGATCTATCTCTTAAAATTATCCCTCACTCAAGGAAAAAAAAACCCTAGAAAAAAAATCATAGACGCTGTATTTTTCTCCTGTTTCAGAAGAGAAAGATTGTTCATATTATGTTTTTTTCACGGCCTAGAGAAATCTTGAGTTAAAAAAAAGTAGAAGAATCAAACAGATGTAACTGTCACTGAAACTCACAAGTCATTTTAAAATATTAAGTCAAGTATATCTCACTCAGTATCAATTTCATTATCCATCTAGAGGTCTGCTGCATTTTTCAGAAAGGTTCCATGGGTTTCATAAACCTTTTAATATCCTTGACCTCACTTCAAAGTATTTTTTTTTTGCTAGTAAGTGTATTTACTTTTGAAATTTTAAAGACAGAAGGCCTATTGACCCCTGCTCCCAAACATTTTAACAGACTTTACTCTACCCTTTGGGAATGGGAAAATACATAGCATTTAACATCCTACCAACACTGACAAATCAATGTAAAGCACTAGACAGATTCGGTGCAAGTCTTTCGGGACAAGCATCATTTCAGGTCTACATACCATGCTGAGATGTACATCAGGATAAAAGTATAGATGTGCATTTCATAGTTATTTGCCTGAACATGTGTGAGTGTGTATGTGTGTGCTTGAGAGATAAGAGCCAAGGGAAATCTGAAAATATTTTATTAATTGGGAAGGTTTTATCAGTACTGAAGAAATAATTTCATATATAAAGGCACCTTTTTCTGTGATACAGTTTTTTTTATATCTTCCAAAAACCCTGTTAATGAAAAATGTTGATATTAGAACATTTCATTCCTTTCTTTCTTAGTAATTTTAGAATATCCATCATGTCCAACCCTTCCTACTAATGCATAATTTTTGTAAAAAACAAAATAGCAATAAAACTGTGATTACATAGCTAAATGATTTGTCTCTAGCACTCAAAGACATACTTCTTAAGGACTGACTAATCCACTGTTTTATATTTGAGGAGCGCAGGTAGGACTCTGTGGTTCAGAAGAAAGTATCTGCCTAAGAAAAATATGTAATCTGATTTACTGAATAAATGCCTCCAAAAAAAAAAAAAAAAAAAAAAAAAAGGCACCATAATGTCTCAAAAGAACATATATATTTTAACACATATGAAGTATCAGATGCTTTCAGTAGCAAAAACGGGGTTGAGTAGTGTGTGCAAAATAGCCTGAAGGTACACATGGAGCTGCTATCATCAACATCATCTACTTTCATCCTAGATGTTCATTAATCTAGCAGCAGACCATCTAAGCTGTTATAGGTATTGTAAGGAGTATATAGTGTCCAATATAACTAATTAGATGTCTCCCCTTTCTTTCATCCTTACAGCAAAAAGACTAATGATGTCCTGTTTTCCCAGTTTTTATCTACAGTTTTGTCGATGATAGATGTCATTTAAGTGCTATTGTCAAATAGCATAGGAATGAATAACAAGTGAATTGCAAAAATACTGTACCCAAAAGCTATGCATTTGTTAAAAAGGTGAGGGTAGATGTCTTTTGTGACCTGGCTCATTAATTAAAAGAAGACCCTAATAAACAAAAGGGGGCAAGTCTACATTAGTTATTCTGACTGGTATGAAAGTTTGGGAACCCAGCAAGCAAAAACTATTTCTCCATCCCCAGGAGTTAAAGTGAAGCTCAACATCTCATTTAATGGACAGATTTTCATTGTGGAAGTGTTAGTCTTTTTAATAAAAGTAAGCTCTTCAGACTCTCCTTTCTAAGGGATATACAAATTTTATGTTTAAAATATCAAGCCAAATTACGTTATTAAAGGTCTGACATGAGTGAATAGGTTTGATGTGATTGGATTTAGCAGCAATTTGAGATTTATTGATAGTATAAGGTAAAACAAAACGTTGAATTTTAGCATCACTTAATGATTAACCAATTTAAAGATTAACAAATGATTTGAAAAATAAGTTGTAATAAAATAGCAACATAATTACAGATTTGATCACACTCACTACACAATATGCTAAGTCAATGTATGTACGTATAAATGCAAAACATACAAACAAAAACATACAAACACACACATACAGACAGAAATACTTTGATCCAGTGAAATATATAGATGCCAACTTTCGTAAAGTACACATACAGAATCAAACACCCAGAGACACCAGCTCATATGAGGTTCCTGGTCTTTTAGTTTCCTACAGGCTCACCTTGAATAGACTCCTCAAACAGTTTTGTGGTTTTGTGAGACAGACGTAAATAACTCTCGCTCTCCTCATCTAGTAAAACCTTTCTTGGTATCAGGTAGGAAGCTAGGACATGAATGAAAGATGATTCTTTTTCCTTTCATTAGCTTGCTAATACAACAATAGGTAGTAAATGCATCTGTTGACATATTTTACATGTTGGCTTTAGCAGTTTTTCTGGACTCTTAAATAGCAATCATCATAATTTTTAAAAATACCCCACAGGTTTTGTGCTATTGCAGTGAAATATTGTGGTGAAGCTTGGATATGAGTGTGCGAACTCCCTAGCAAGTATTTAATTCATTTATTTAATATTTATTTATTTTAATATTTGTTTATTCTGAAAGCATTCATGGATTAAAATATACAAGATTCTTATGAAAGGAATTAAATCGTATTCCAGTTTTTAAATGCTTCTGTAATTTTAAATTGGAACACAATTAACTATGAGCAGGGGAAAGAGCCTATTTTGCTGCATAATGTGTTAAGAATTAAAGGATGGAAAATATATGGAATATCAAGAAAAGCCAACGTCAAAACACCTTCAAAACAATATTACTTAATCTAATTAAAGTTAGTGACTACTTAATTCTTGAGATCCCTTTATGTGGACATTGGGTTCAGAGGATTTCGCCCTAAGTTTTCCAATACACAGCACCTGAATTCTAGACCAGAAAAACTGTTGTTGGGTTGAGTATCTACTAGATCTGAGTCGTGATGATCGTCCGTTTCTTATTTGATGGTGACGTAAGATTCAAGTATGCCTTTGTCTCCATTCCTCCTGCTCATCCTCTGCTTCTCTTTAAAGGAAACGGAACAGTGCACTACCAGGCCTCAGTTAATGCCATATAGAACATTGTAACATCATCTTTTCATCTTTCAGTGACAGCAGTAGGCGCCCACAGACAGTGTCCTCTGAGGGTTTAAAACCACTTCTTTACAGCAGGGCTTTTTTCTCCTTACACCAATTTTCACAGGATGAGGTCAGTCCCAAAGAAAGAAGTGCTCAGTCATTGCTAAAGTAAAGGATTAGGTATCCAAGAAAAACTCCTTTAGAGTTTCAAAGTCAGAAGACTGTGAAACTCAGCACTTCAGCCCTTCAGAACCTTCTTTGAGAATAACCACAGAACCTTTGAGGGAAGGGATAAAAACGTGCCCAAAGACCACTGAAGGACACTTCAGACATCTTTGAACAATCTTTCTGACTCTCTGCAAGCTCAGGTCCGTCTTAGTACATCAGATGTCCCTCAGACTTTCGTTTTTGAAGATATACATGGCAGTTAGAAATGTTAGAAATATTAGAACACTACTCACTTTCAGAATTTCAGATGCTGTAGCTCAAAGGACATATCCATAATGGCTGCACCTTTTCTCATGACATCATACCTATCTAAAAGATTTTTCCTGGCTCTTTTTTCTACCTTTCACTAGGAATAGCAAGATCTAGAAAGTGCTTTTCTCTTTTTAGCCTTATATCAGGCTTCTGTCTCTGCTAGATTGCTCTTTCCTCCTCCACCCAATGTGGAGTTGATATTTTTCCCACATTTAGTACATTAAAAATTACCACACCCTTTACCCTATCTTCAGCATTCCCAAGGCTATTCCAATATTACTTCTATGTATAATTTTTCTACATGATGTTGCAGACTTTAATGACTTACATTTTGAAAAACAAGAAAACAAAAACTGAGGAATATGTCTAGTGTTTAAATTATTTGAAAAAAGTCATATATTGAAGAAAGAAAAGATTAGGATTTAACTTACTCACTGATCTAATAAGTGGTGTGGGTTTTATGACCTAGACTTATATGCCTAGATCATGATAGCATCTATATTGTCAACCTATTGAAAAATGCATTCAGAACAAGGAGCTAGGGAATGGACCAGGACATTTTCGAGCAGTAAACAACTGTTTCACATTTATCAACAAATTGAGTCAATTTCTTCAATATTTATAACCAAATGAAACTGTTATCTTACCTTGATAACCCTAATTTTGGAAGGTTGTGTACCGTGGTGCTTTGAGAAACTTCATAGTCAAAGCATGTGGATATTCACAGTGATCTATTCAGAACATATGGTAAGTCCTAAAAGAGTCAAGTTTAGTTGATAGCACTTTAAAACCCATATGGAACTGGTCATAATACCTCACCTGGCACAATTTGTTCCAGCAGTAAGTAATCACACTAAGCCACTCAGAAATCAGTTGATTATTAGATGGCTACTTTTTTTTGGTTTTGTCGCCGGTCGGCTGAGGCAAGCCGATGCACGGGGACGAGTCCTTCCCTATCCCTGAACCCCTCTCCTCCGGGAGAGAAAAGGGTTCAAAAGCAGAGATACGAGAAGGAAAAAAAATAAAAGATTTTGTGAGACCTCTGAACGTTTGGAAAACTGAAACAAAACTTTATTAAAACTAGAACAATATATATAACATGCAAGGAAAAACCAATGCAAAATCTGAGAATCTGTGCAGGATGGAAAGGTGAGGGTTTTAAACACAAGAACAAAGACAAAGGGGGACGGTACCACGTGCAGTCCAGAAAAATGGCACCGGCCACGTGTGCGCTTCCGTGGAGCGAACAAAGAAACCGCGGCTGTTATGAACGCCGGGCTGTAATATGCAGGAAACGCTGTCCCTACCGCTTTCTCGTTGTGCAGAGAAGAATATCAAAGCAGCAGAAAAACCTCCAGGCGAGCAGTCTGTCCCAGGCGGCGTGGCGGGGGCTGCCCCGGTGCACGGTCCACTCCGGCAGCCTGCAAGGTCCCCGGAGCGACGCCGCAGGATTTGGAGAAAAAGCCTCTTCCCCGGAGCGAATCTGAGGTCCTGCAGTGACTCCCGCAGAGCGGAGAGTGTCCGGAGCGCCGAGGAGCCGCGAACGAGCTGCGAATGCCCCCCGAAGCAGTCCGGAGAAGCAGCCCCGCAAGTCCCGACGTAGCCCCGGAAGTCTCGAGTAGCCGAAATGGCCCCGAAGCCCTCTGGAAGGCAGCCAGGAAGTCCCGAGTAGCCCCCGGCCGTCCCCGAGCCGCCTGAGCCCGCAGCTTCTTAAAGGGGCAGTGCCCTCTCGAGAAAACTTTCTCATCCCATAAGATGGGCAAACCGTAACATGGAAGGGAATAATTCAATTAATCAGTTTACACCAAAAGCCTTCGGGCAGGTTTTTTTCCTTCAACCTGCTACAGGTTTGTTTCATAAAGACATTTAATAACAAAAGGAACCTAGTTTTGTAATGAATTGTTCTTATTCAAATAATGTAGGGTTTTTTTAAATTTTTTTGTATTTTATTTAACAATAAAGGTCATTTTTTGGGAGATTTTTTGGTTGGAGTTCATGTTTTACTTCTTTTTTAAGTGTAAAGTTTTCTTTTTTCTAAACAAGTAAGTTCATGGAATTTTATTAATGTTTTCTTCTTTTTAAGTAGGTAAAGGAAAATATTTTTACTATATTTGCTATCTAGAAAAAAATAAATTCTTTTAAATTGTTTTATATGCCTTTAATGAAGGAAAAGTTATATTCTACCAGAGCCTTGCCTGGAAAATTGTTCTTTTTCTCATCAGTTCCTGAGATACTACACATGAGTTTGACAATTTCTATAAAGTTATACAACAGCAAGGTGTGTTTTCTGAACGAGACAAGCCACATTTGCAAAATCTGTAGTAGGTACCACCAAATGCTATAGCATGACCAGATAAATCAACATCTAACTATTTTCACATTAACTTTTACTATAATTGCACAGTAACTTTTATCTCCAGAGTCTGAGACTTTCTGTAGAGCAGCTATTCAATAAGTCTTTCTATTGTTGCACCTCATGCACTTAACAACATGTTCAGTCTTTGGAGTCAGGCCGTCAAGGCTCTTCTTTTTAACAGAGGTGAAAGACAAACACGTGCTTACTGATTCCATATGCTATGTATGTATTGCACATAAATCAATAGTTTACATCAATAGTAAGTCTAGAACCCAAAAATATGGCTTTTCCTGGTCTAAGCCAGTGTTTCTCCATTTCTGTGGTTCTTGCATGGTCTCCTCCTGATTTCAGATTCTTTGTGGTGATTCATTATGCACTATGTCTCTATGGACTCAGGAGAAAATTCTAAATTATCACAGACCTTAGTTGCAGTGTTATAAAAATTTTACATCTCTAATGGGTTGAGATGGCGCAGGCGGGGGGTGAGACTCTTTGTTTCCCCTTCTCCTTTCCCCTAAAGCACGGGAAAAGTTTTCTTGTGACTTTTGGGAAGAGAAGTGCCAGCCCTCTCCCTTCCTGATTGGGAGTCGAGACATTTCAGACACACCTCAGCAAATAAGCACATAAAAAGCGGAGTTTTTCCAACACATCCTGGAGCGCACATTTGAGTTCTCAGAACAGGACCCGAGAGAGAGACTTCTAACACAGAGAGACAAAACACCGCTTGCCTCCACGTAGTAGTAAAGGATTTTCTTTCACAAGTACTTTCCCATTTGCCTTGAGGGGGTGGAAAGGGGTATGCGAGGTGACCCTGGCCCCACATCGAGAGACCCACCGCCACTGGGGGATGTGAGATGGATCACCGCCCGCAAAGCCAGTGAGGAAAGTCCTGCCGGGACCCGACACGGCCATCGGTGTCCAGTGGAGGGACAGATGAACACCCAGGGAGAAGACGCGATGGAGTCTTCTGCCAGTGGTGAGAGGAAAGATTTTTTCTGTGAAAGTTTGCTTGGACAGTTCGTTCTGGACTGGACTGGAGGTTGAAAACTCCTTTTGAGCGATTCTCCTTCCCCACCCCGGAGAGGGTGCCGCATGGCTTGTCCTTTGTTTAAGCGGGGATGTTGATTTGGCGGGGAGAAGGAATGTGTATCTATCTATCTATTTATGTATTTATTAATCTCTCTCCCTCTCTCTGTCCTTTCTGACCGGTCCTGTTTAAATGTATATGATTGTTTTATGGTTTTAATTGCGTTTAGCATTAAAACACTTCTGTTTCCACCCCTTTAAGTTAAAACCTGTCTCACTGGCTTTTGTGTTCCTTGCCTAAACAAAACCTTAATGAGGCACTAACACTTTCTTTTTTGTAGGCTTCAACAGTTTTACATTCCTGCCAGACCTACAAAGCTGAGATACCTTTCGGAGACCACAGCCTTCTCCTTTCAAACCACGACAACATCTCATTCTAGCTTTTAGGAAATGGTACAGTCACCTACCAGTTCAGACTGACAAATCATTGTCAGCATTTATTGTATAAGCAATGGCTAAATTCACTTAGAAAATATCTTGTCACACTAAGTTCTGGTCGCTCGTGAAATAAATTACAGCCTGCTAGAAGCCAAGGAGAAAGGACATAAAATTGGCAGCACAAATTATCATCTCTCTGCCTTTTGTTGTGTGATAACTAAGCTGTATATAGTCGCCACATTAGGATACTTGTTTAATGTCAATATGTTGAAGTGTCAAGGCAACACTTAAAAACCATAAGATATCAGAAGTGAAAGTCCTGAAATTAACCATAAGGCAGGTAGAGAGGCAATGAGAGCTAAAGCATGGCTCAAGAAGGCTGACCATCACCTAGTTCTATTTTCTGATGCTAGGGTCACCTTAGGTGCATTTATTGATGTTAATGAAGTTAACATGAAGGTTAATAAATTTTTCTATAATTTAGGAAAGAATTAGATCAGTGGCAGCCGGCATTAGACCCATGATCCCTTTTCTCCTTCCCTCACCCAACAACTACTTCAGTAATTAATCATTTCCACAGCTGCTTCTACATTCAGTCAGCTGCTCTTGTTGAGTGCTCCAGTGATAAGATCTTACTCTACAACCATCCGTCTTTCTCACATTTATGCCAGGACATCAACAGAATAATATTAAGAGAGCAACAATATCCCACACTTCACTCCTGGAAACTGTTCTGGTGATATTTTCGTTGCCAGATAAACACACTTCATGCAAAGTCTCATTCACCTTCTTCAGCTCTATACTGGAATAGTGCTGATGAAGTTTCCGTATGAATAATTAATCCTCTAAAATTTAATGAATTTTCTCCTGCAGATTTTAAAATTGGAATTTTATTTAGAGTTTCATATATTGGATAAATTGGGTGTGTGTGTGTGTGTGCTTCCTGAAGAGTAGTAAAAATGAAATCATGCTACTTCTACAGCAAGATGACCACATGTTGTTAAAGCATAAATTTTGCTCTTTTCAAACTTCACAGTGAAAAAACATTTTTTTTTTTTTGCATGTACAAAGCATTTATTTTCCATATTGTCAGGCTGCATTATTTTAATAAAAACTTAAAAGTCAAAGTCCACATGGTAACAATTCAACTTAGGACTGGTTCCTGGCACTAAAAATTGTTCCACTTTTAAGATTAAAATATAAAGAACAAAAATTTGGTCTTCTAATAGGAATTTTCAGGAATTATTAATATCAGATAGTATTAACACTTAAACAGTATACATCTCCAGCTAAATTACAAAAATACTGATTTTTGTTTATTCTAGGCGTCTAGCATGATATGCCTGGCACCCTACCTGCAAGGGCATTAAGGAATCAGAAGAATATTCTTTAGCATGCATCCCACTGTTTCAGTGTCTCTGTCAATGAAACCATGTGAAAGTTTTTACTTCTCGTATTTATTACCTCCTCTTCTAGACTATGAAAGACCAAAAGACTTTTATTTCTAGTCTTCACATCTTGAAGACAAAAATAAATTAAAACAAATCATATTTAAGCAGTAAGTAGATTGACATTTCTTCTAAGACAATAACCATATATCTTTCAGACAGAAAAGAAGGAAGTTAGGCTGCTGTTAGATGCATAAAGTACTTTTCTGAACTTCTAAATTGTCCTTTTTTTAACATTGTTGGTTTTGAAGCATAGAGAGAAATTGGTGTTGGTCAAACACAGAGAGACAATGCCCATTTTTAAAGTATAGAGTCTGCAGTAGCTACCTAAAGTCTGGTTCTGAAAGGTCCTACAAGAAAAAGAAAAAAGTGCATTTCTGCCATGTTTCAAATCTTATTTATTTACTGATAGATTTCTACTCACTGATTTTATAATTGCAATAAAATCTTTTTTAATAAGAAGCAGAATACAAAACAATAGTACAAATTTCCTCTGGAAGGAAACATGCTTGAATTTTTTATGAAGTGAAACAAAAAACCAAATGTAGTCTGATTTAAAGGTTAATCACAGTTACTTCCCAATCATAAAAAGTCATCACTGTCAAAAAGCACAAGGTAGAAGCCTGGAAACAATCCTTCAAAACACAATAACCAAGTCTCTTCCATGCTTTATAAGTAGTCCTACATGATGGTACACTTACGCAGATGTGTTGCTTTTTAAACACCTAACGTGTGACTAGACTCTGACCAACTCAATTCAAATTCTTAAAGAAATAAAAAATCTCAAGATGTGTCTCTGACTAGAGTACAGTCTTGAACTTTGAATTTAACAATCACGTTTTAAGGTGATTTGGTTTCGTGATGTCTCATCCTCTCTATCGTAATGATGTTGCTATCACAGTTTTCTTTATTTTTTTAACAGAAGTGGAATTCATTTTGATACTTTTTTTTTAAGTTCAGTTGTAAATACTACAATAAACATGAATACAATTGTGTTTTACTGGTTTTTAATCTGCTTTCCTTCAGTCTGGTTTGGTGGTAAACTTACGGTCTCTGAATATTAAGTAAGTAAACACAGTTTCCTTATTTATCCATTCACTAATTTTCTGAATTTCAGACCTTATTTGAAACAGATTTCTCCATGTGGTAAACAAATTGCCAATTGTCCAAGCACACTGAAAATTCTTACTGAAAATTGTTTTTAAGCACGTGTGAATAAAATAGATTTTCATAATTCAGTAAGTGAAGTTATGAAAGCCTTTTCTACTTTAATTTCTTTACTAAATCCCTGAGAATTCAATAGATTGCAGGCTATTCCATTAATTATTCTAAAATCCAAGTTTCCCAGTGCCTCGAAATAGACTACTAGAATGGAAAGTGCTAAAAAAAAAAAAAGAAAAAAAGTCTTTTAAATCTCCTCTCCAAACAGTTTTTAACAGAAGGTGAACTGAAGTAGATTTTGTATATTACATCTCTCAAAGTTATTAGGTCAGTTCAGAAATAAAGACAATTTTTATTCCTAACAGCCATCCTCCTGCTCAGTCAGTCCTTTAGAACAAGCTGATTCTTCCAGGATTCATTTCTTTCAGCTCCGTGGTTTTCTGAACGGCAGCAAACCCCTCACACAAATTCCTAGAAGACTTCCTTCCCCAGCATCCAAGGCACAGCTGTCTGGTTTTTACAGCTTTCAGCAATCTCTTAATCTTTCAGCAGGAATTTTCAGTTCTTTGCTGTGACTTTCTCTCTTTTCGACCTGCAGCCCTTCGACTCTTCCTGTGAGTGTAATCCTCTGCTATGCACAGCCTCCCTGCCCATCTTCAAAGGGAAAACAAATTACTACACGTGCTTTCTTCAAAGACCATCTCTCAAAACCAAAGACTGAGTAGGTATCTAGATTATCACTTCAACCTAAATTCACGTATTAGTTGAAACTGGTAAATGTATTGGTTGTAACCCAGAAGTTGTATTTCTCAGGGATTTTGTTTTCCTGTGTTCATTTTGTGATTGGTAAAAGAGATCATGCTTTACCTAACCTTTGTACATACTCATGATAATATATTTACAGGTTACCAGCTTGATGAGTTTTAATGAGTGATGAGTTTTTATAACTAAATATGTTCCATTGTCTCTTCATGGTTCTATAATAAGGAAGGCATTTGACCCCAAAAGCTAGATACTGCATGCATATTCCCTAAATGACTTCATATAAAATTGAAACACATTATTGTGCCTAAGCTCAAGGACTTAGAACTGCTCTGGTGTAAGAGAAGAAACTGATAAAACCTTGCTTATGTCCTATATTCTTTTTTTCCAATGAAACATTTCCACCATATGTAAACTGTAAGGCTCTTAATAGCACAAGGTGTGAGTTTTGCCAAGTCAACAGAACTCAAACTGTAGTACTTGTGACAAAATATTCCATCATTAGTATACCTGTCACTGAAATGATCTTAATCTCGACTGAATTTATAAGAACTGATTAATAGAGGTTGGTTACTAAACAAAACTTCAATAAATTCTGGATAATGTGTTATAAAGAATGAGGACAAATTATCCTTTGAGGAGTCTACCTGCAGCTAGACTATACATCATGTAAAATTCACAGAAATATCCATTTTTTTTCCAATGTAATTCCTCATAAATATAAAATTTGCCATATTCTATTATAAAATTATTCATTAGTGACAAGAAAACAAAATTCAATTTCATCTTCTGCTGTAAACCATAAGAACAATCTGATGTGAAGCCATCATCACCATAGTTTCATTTAATATGTGATCATAAAAATATGATTTTCTCATGATGTGTTTTCCCCACACAGTCTAACATGTTGAGTGAGGATGAAAATTCCATTTTTGCATGTAAGATAAAGAAATTATCTTTTTATCCCTCTATTTACAATGAGAGTCAATGATGTATATTCCACCTCCCAGTGTTTGTCACATACACAATTCTATATTAATTTAGTGAAAGTTTTCATGTCTGGTCTCCATCTTATGCTGAATCCTCCAGTACAGAATAAAAAAGATGTAAATAACTTTTTGTTAATGGGAAAGCTAATTTTCCATTTAATGTAAAGAAATGTGATGCTATATAATTTAAGGCATTAATGAAAATACATTAAAGAAAACCAGAAATTTTTATTGTGCTTATCTTCCAAATGAAGGCTTATATACATATTTTTCAGGACAACTAAAACAATCATATTGGTAAATCTAGTATTTAAACAGAAATGAGAAGTGAGGACCATTCTGATGTATTAAGATGTATTATGAGTTACATCCCCATTATGTTTAGCCCCTTGAGGACCTCAGACTAACGCTTGTCAAGAGACACAGCTCACGGTACACTGGCAGCTTGTGACAATGGTTGGGCAGCTTCAAGTGATTTCCTAAACCTTCAGGTAGTAGAAATACTAGAAATAGATCAGTACCTTTTGAAAGAAAATGAAAACAATACAAAACCACCTCAGGAATGGAGTGTCCAAGGGTTCTGAGATAACCCAGAATCAGCTTTATCTGGAAAAAACCCAAAACCCTTAACTGGGAAATGTGGAACTTCAATGAGGCAATGGAACAACGTTCCAAAACAACAAAACAGAACAAAACCTCATTAAGTTTCTGTATAAATGCGCCCCTCCCCCCGCCATTTCTTTTTTTGAGCATATCATATGGGTTATGAGTCTGGGTAATTAACCTGTACAGGTTTTACAAGTTCTGGAGGGGTTATTGGGGAGTTTGTTTCAGGATTTGTTTTTTTTCCTTTAGTCATATCTTTATCTGTAAATTGGCCAATGGGGTAGCAAACACATGACTCTCTAGATTATCTTCAGTCGGAGAAAAACACAGTCTTTCTTTCCCATGCTGTCTATCCTCCTTTTCCTGGATTTCAAGCAATGAAACATTTCACCATAATTTAGGAAATTATCTCTTATTTTCCCTTCCTGCTTAAGATTTCTTATTATGTCTGGTGTACAATTTAATTTGGTTTATTCTGGATTGCAGCTTCAGGAAAAATTGTCAAGTAGCTTATAGAACACACAATTTACGGTTTCACCATTTAAGAATTATACTTTTTAAGTTGCAGCAAATTCTGCATGGTACATGTGAAATCTAAGAACAACAAAATCCCTGACTATGCGATTTCAACGAGTATAAATTTTTATTAGAACTGTGTGTAAGTATCCTTGGCAGCCCTGTAAGCAAAAGTTGAAGCACAGCAATCAGCAGTTAAAGATTGCTTTCCTTGTTTGAATATGTCCAAATATTTCTTCACCTAGGAGAAAGGGATTCAGCTGCCAAGGTAGGCGTTTCCATTGCAGCTACAGACAAAGTCTGTGACAATAGCCGGAACAGCCTGTAACTGTATGCACAAAGTTAACAAAAACAGGTCAATGTGTTTTAGGAAGGTCAAATCTATTCTATCATGCATAAACATAAAGTCTTTGTCACAGTTTAGTGTATTTATCTAAAAAAAGACTTGAGTGTGCTAAGACAAATTATATCTTGTTTTGCCACTGTTGTCAACAGTAGAATGAAGTGGCAAACAGGTGACATAGAGCACTAAGAGTGACACAGTTAGACTTAATCCTGAAAATATACGTACCGTGGAAATCCATGAAAAAAATTATGATCACTGTGATGGGAATAAAACGCATCAGGACTGCTGCCTATGAGCAGTCACACCACAGTCCTCCAGACTGCAGTAACAGGGATGTGGTTTTTCCCTTTGGGTTTACACCCGGTAGCTTGGGGTTGAGATAGGGTCCTGAGACAGACAGAGCTTTGAGGCTGTGAGAGTTCCAGGGTGTCTGCAAACCAAACAAAAATTAGGTCAAACAAACCAGAAAGTAATAAAGATGAAAAATACCCTATGCCCAGCTCTTGCTGCGTCAGCTGCGGGTGGTTTGTTTCTCTCACCTCAATTCCATGCCACCATACCCAGCTTTGCTTTGCCTCCAGGGTGTTCCCTCAGCTCCGAGTCCTGCCTATCTGCTGCCAGCCCAGGCTGCACCAGCGTGTCTCTCTGTCTCTGTGGCAATACCACAGCAGCTCCCTCAAGAAAGGGGTGATCTCCCTTTTCCTCCACAGGAAGCACCTGAGCGACCTGGTCCTTTCAGTGAGCATAGACCTATCGGAAACAAGGAAGAAGATAACAGGTCTGTAACCAATACCATGAGAAACTGTTAATGCACGAAAGGTAACAACTAGCCACAACTTTGAGATAAATACTGAATAGTAAGGAAATTAATATAACCTCTCATTCCTTATAAAAAAGAGACTATTTAATGCTTTCAGCAGTTAACATTTTTCTGTATTGAGATAGTCAATTTAACTCCACATTGCTCTGGCTATATAATTTTTATAATATTTTTACTATGAATTATTTTTTCCTTGTGTGTGTGTTTAAAATGCATATTAGGAAAATAAATTTTATGATGCATATAAACAAGTTTCTTTGTAAAAAAATTCTTCCTTACCCTCTGTGTTGGTATTGATTTGAGCTTGCTGCGTGCATAATACATTAAATGTAAGCAAAAGAAGCAAATTATGTACCATAAATAACTTGTCAAATCATATCCTATAAAGTGTTGCTAAGCAGTCTTGACATGAACTGATGAATCAATAAAGAATTTTCAAAGAAAATCTGGACTCTATTTACTTATTGTAAACAGATTAGTGAATAAAACATAAAATAAAAGATCAACCCCCAGCTGAATATTTCTCCTTGCACAGAACAGAAATTTCATTAGCTCTAACTTGCAGAGATGCAAAAAAGTTAAAGTTGTTTTTTTTTAATAATTAAAGAATACATTTAAACTGCAACACTGCTTATACTAATAGACATTAGAAAATATAAAAAAATGGAAGATGTTTTATTAAATATTTCACTTTTCCCACCAGAAATAAGTGTATTAGATGCAGGTTTTTTCTATAAGTAAACTTGTTTTATATATTACATGTTTTATATATTAACAAAGAGGGAGAAAATGATAAAACTGTTGGCTACACTGGATCTACCACCTGTAATCTGGGAACATGCTGAGCTCTCTAGGACTGAATATCCTGTTCCTTAAAGTTCTGATTATACAATGAAAATAACATAGCTAAGGTCAGAGAAACTGTGAAAGGTTAAGGAACCTCCATATTTATCCAATATGTATTTGAGTAGACCTTCTGAGGAAGATTTGAAAACAAATAAAAATAAGCTTCTCCATGGTATTTTATTTCCCATCATAATAGCGAAAGGAACTGAAAGCTAAAAGCAAGCCAAAGTGAAATACTGAAATGAAAAAATAAATACAGACTTAAATATTTTCTGTATTTTCTACAGGTTTTGAGCCAAGTTTTATTAATACAAAACTCACTCTAGATAGCAAGATCGTTGATTGGCCTTTTAATGTGAATCAAGAGGGTACCTACAGGAGGTTAGTTTTGTTAATCAAAACAGAAAGTCACTCCTAGTGATACCATGTGGACTGGAGTAATGTTTTAGGCCATTATTTTTTAACTGCCTTTTAGCATTGAAACACTTCTCTGGACAGTTGTGCCAATGTGGCAGATACCTTATGTCTGTCAGGATTCAGGCGTGCTCCCCGATATCCATCTGTGCCGGCTCATGGATTTACCGCATCTTTTGCTGTTATCCATCTGTTATGTAGTTACAAAAAAACCCCACACATAATTCATGCTTAGTCTCTTAATTTTTCTTGTTTTGTGATTTAGGTGGGTTGTGCGAATATTCATTGAAAGCTTCTCTGGTAGCACAGGTGCTTCTGGATGCATTTGTCTGCATACCTGGTATTTCCTGGTAGCTAAATTACTCCCAGCTGATTTACCAATGTCGGACTCAAGAGCACAATTTTTTTGTTTATTTTCCTTTCTATCTATGTTTTGTCCTAGAGGTGCATTATAAGTGAGGAACATATTTATTTTTGACTAAATGAAACTGCTACAGATTCCAAACAGCAACGTATACCCGCAAAACCATGCTGATTTATGAACAGAATTTTCCTTCAGCTGTCATGAAAGTAATAATATGGTGTGACCAGTCACCAAATCCGTACCACAGAAGGAGGCTCAGAGAAGATGGAACCAGGCAACATGATTGTAGAAGAGTATAGGGACAATGTACTCAAGGAAGAGTACAGCGAGTGACCACAGCTGTTGTAAAGAAAGCTGAATTTAATGCAAAAGAGACCAGAGTGTGGCCTTTGTCTTAGGCAAACACTTGAGCTGATCAACTGCCTGGGTAAATGGCCTTCCCTGTAAAAAGGTTTGAATGTCTTTCTGAGCCAACCAGACCAGGATAGGGTAAGCGTATTTGTGGCTCAACCTCACAGGGAGTATAAGAACTGAGCAACACACAGATTAAACTTTGAATACACAACGGACTTGAGCTGGCTTCAACCCACGTACTTCTTCCCAGTGACTGAGGGTGCCCAGCATCCTGACAGTGAGTGTCTAGGGACTGACGGTGGGTGGGAGCCCTGTTTGCAATGTGCTCCAACTGTATGTTACAATTGCTATACCCTGTTTGCATTGCGACTGCACTACTTTGCTGCATACTCTGCTAAACCAAAATCCCACATAGCGTCCTTTATCTTCAAATGAGAACATTTGGTATGAGAACATTAAACCCTCCTCATGAACAGTATCTGAAAGAGCCTGATCAGAGGGTATTCGGCTCTGACACAGGAGTGAAACGGTCGTCAGATTTGCTAGCTGCAGTGTAGGAGGTCTACTTACAGGGTGGATCTTCTCCTGAGGTCTCTGAGAAACAGTATTCTTTGAAAAGGTCGTAAGATGTGTTTGATTGGCAATAAGTAGTATGGTATTTTCAATAATCCCCTGGTAAAACTCCGTGTATGAGGATCTTACTTTTAAAGATCTGGCTTCTGCTATGACCCATCAGGTTGGATTAACCTGTATCTGTGTTTCAATTTCTCAGTTTCGGTTTTGTAAAAACTACTGGCCTGATCTCGCTCATCTTCTTTTTGCCAGCATTCGGATCTACGTGACTGTATTTATTGCTGATGTTTATAAGAATGTATTTTGCTTCTGCTCTTTAGTTTTGGGTTTTTTTTTTTAAGATTCTACATGTAATTTTTTTTTTTTTTTTTTAATTCTCAGAATAGTGACTCTCTTGGTCGAGACTCACTTTTTGAATGGACAAAAGAAATAACGATTTTGTTGACTTTGATGATGAAGGATCTGGCTCAATTTCCTGTTCACAAGGAGTATTAATGTCTTGGCAGCAATGACTAGGCCGGCTCTGCAACTCAGAGCCAATATAGTAATACTCAGAGTGATAATCTCATTGAGTGAGGATCCCTGCCTTGCCAGTTAGAAAATGCAGTACAGGATCTGAGCCCCGGTGGACAGTGCCCAAAAATGCCACCTGTTGGCTTCACTGATTTCTGGCTGTTCTATGATCTCCTAACACGAAATGGAACACACTGGCTGATCTCTCCATTGCATTGTTCTACCTTGACATATTCCCATTCCAGGGGATAGGACAAGAATCTAGGTGTGTCTACATCATCTCTGTTCTGTCTTTCAATGAGGCAAATTCTGCGAAAAGTGGGATGGAATAAAAGGAGCAGATTACAAATAGTATATTATTGAGTTATATGATACCTGGTATTTTTAGGTTTTTCAAGATGCTGAGGAGTTTACTACCATCCCCACCTCTCAAAATCCCCAAATACTAGAAGTCTAGAATATTTAAAGTGAAAAGGCTAACTATATTATTATACCCCAGTTAGTTAATTTTATTCAAAAGTTTGGTTTTATTCCTGAGAAGATTCTTCTTTATTCATAGAAATTAGTTTACAACCTGCCTTGTATGTAGTTCACAGAGATGCTGTTAATATAACCTGGTTTCATACTTTTTCGTCTGTTGATGTCCATGTTTGGGTTTGGTTTTTTTTTTTTGTGGTATCACTAATCATAATTTGACCAAACAAAAAAACCCAACAGAACAAAGACATATGAGTGATCAACACAAAAGTCATTTAAAGTAAGCCAACAGTTAAACCATCTGGGACTAGAATGCAAACAATTAATCCCACTATAGCTAGACATTCTATTAGAGCAACCTAATTTTACAAGGGCATTTCTATAACCATATTACATGATCTATTCTGAAAGATGTATGAAGCAAAAATTCAGACAGTTCACAGTAACGGCTAGTTATTCTTCAGAAACTGAAACATTAATAAACCGTAATAACAAGAGTTTATGAGAATCAGGATGGGTGGAGATATTTTTTTAAATATGTAGTTCAGAATCCATTTTAAGTGTCTTCTAAAAGAAATTTTCCCTAAAAGAATATTTTTTTATAGGTAATTTTGAGAAGCAAGTAACCTGCATATGTTAGCTTTCCAGGAAGATAAAGGTTTGGGGGCATCAGAACACATGCAGATAAATAAACGATAGTCAGACTTCCTGTGCTCCAGGGTATATGTGCGTAACAAGATAGTTTAATTGCTCAGAGACACCTGGAAGTGTGGTCTTCAAAGCAGGGTGAAGGAAATGCAACTGGAGTTGTAATCCAGGAAGGAGAGTCATAAATTAAAAAAAAATCCCCTCCCACCCCCCAAAAAAACCATTTGGGAACTGCTGCTTATCCAGACATAATGTTAGATAGTATTACTGTGTGTTACATACTTGTGATAGTTCTCTTGGAAAACAGGTGGTTTACACACATCCGCACTCTGAGAACTAACCCAGTTTGGGCAGAACTAGGCAATGATGATACACAGAAAACCAGAAAATTCTGAGGTCTTTTTCCTAACAAAAACAATACATTGTTTTGCATGTACCTTAAGGTCCATGCTCTTCATTCTGCCGATTTGGATCAGGTTTTCTATTAGCTGGAAGCTGAAGAGATGATTACTTGGCCCTGGCTCTAGAGCTGTTGATGATAATTGGTATTTTCCGGATGCATTTTCCGCATGGTCTGTGCAGTATATACGATGCACACGGAATCCCAATGTCACTTTCCAGAGTCATGTAGTTGACTGGCTGTGAAAGAGGAACGTAGTCCTAGACACTCATGATGAGTTGTTTTTTGGAATAAGAAACTGCTGAAATTGTTGTGTAATAAATCAATAAAAGATCCGTTTTGATATTCTACTAAGTCCTGTTTATATATATACTCAGCAAAATGTAAAATCACATGACATTGTCTCACAGCAGTTTACAAAAGGAAATGAGTTCTTGTCTGTGCTTCACAGAAAAGTGGAGAAGCAGTGCAAAAGGAAGGAAAGTGTGTTACCTACACATAAAGTACATCTCTCCAACAAATTATATAGGCACTTGCTGTTTCTCTCTATGCCAGTATGAAAACTAAGCCCTTTGAATAAACATCTTTGAAGTCAGTGTCAGTTAGCGTTTGAAGTTAATGAGAAAAACCAGCTGATTGACTGCAGTTGAGGGGACAGGAGGGATGAGGTCGTTCTTCTAAAAGGGTACACATTCATCGCTGACTAGTAAAACTCCTGTTTTAGAAGTACAGAGGTTAGAGGTAGAGAGAGAAAGATGGACTCACTGTGAAATGAGTGCGGAGACATAGATTGTGTTCTGAATGAGGGGATCAAGTGCACCCTCAGTAAGTTTGCAGACGATACCAAGTAAGGAGGGTGTGTCAATCTCCTTGGAGGTCGGGAGGTTCTACAAAGGAATCTAGACAGGCTGGATCGATGGGCCAAGGACAATGGTATGAATTTCAACAGGGCCAAGTGTTGGGTCCTGCACTTGGGTCACAATGCTACAGGCTTGGGGAAGAGTGGCTGGAAAGCTGCCCAACGGAAAGGAACTTGGAGGTCTTGGTCGATAGCCATCAGAATATGAGCCAGCAGTGTGCCCAGGTGGCCAAGAAGGCCAACAGCATCCTGGCTTGTATCAGAAGTAGTGTGGCCAGCAGGAGCAAGGAAGTGATTGTCCTCCTGTACTCAGCACTCATGAGGCCACACCTTGAGTACTGTGTCCAGTTTTGGGCCCCTCACTACAAGAAGGATGTTGAGGTGCTGGAGCTTGTCCAGAGAAGGGCAGTAAAGCTGGTGAAGTGTCTAGAGCACAAGTCTTCTGAGGAGCATCTGAGGGAACTGGGGTTGTTTAGCCTGGAGAAAAGGAGATTGAGGGGAGACCTCATCACTCTCTAGAACTACCTGAAAGGAGGTTGTAGTGAGAGGTTTGGTCTCTTCTCCCAAGTAACAAGCAATAGAAAGAGACGAAATGGCCTCAAGTTGTGCCAGGGGATATTTAGGTTGGACATTAGGAAACACTTCTTTACAGAAGGGGTTGTGAAGCACTGGAACTGGCTGCCCAGGGAAGTGCTGGAGTCCCCATCCCTGGAAGTGTTTGAAAGATGAGTACATGTGGTGCTGAGGGACATGGTTTAGGGACCCTGGCAGTGCAGAGTGAATGGTTGGACTTGATGATCTTAAAGGTCTCTTCCAACCAAAATGATTCTGTGATTTTGTTCCTTAGTTTGCAGACTAAAATAAATCAAACATATATAAGAAGCAAACAATGACTAAAACAATACAAAACTTTTCTTGTAATAATGACCTAAGGTCGAAACAGAAAATAAAACATTCATTCATGAAGAAAAGGATATCAAATCACTTTAATTTCAGCCATTGTTTGTGAAACAAGCTACAAAAAATCCTGAGGGCTACCTCCAAGGAACATCTAAAGTCTGCAACCACTAAACTGATGGCAAAAAAATATTAGCTCTGCCTTGGTCATTGCTTGAGGGAATCTGGTCAATGAAAAGATGCTACTAAAATGCTATATAGAAATCTGCACTTCTTGCAGTGGAAATTACCTTTAACATGTATTTTCTCTCGAGGAGAAATGCTTGATTTAATACAGGCACATAACAATAAATCTTATCATTAGCTATAGACGTGTTTGGGTTTTAGTTGATAAAGTAACTGTGATTTGCTTGCAAACCAAATTTGAAAAGAAAGTAATCACTCAGGAACTCTATTGAGGATAGTAGCTTTTTGGGTTTGGTACTGTAAAAACACATACTGAGTCATCCATACAGAGAAGGGAATCTACATCAAGTAAAACTGATAATTTTCTTTCCTTTTGTTTTAGGACAAAGATTTTCTCTGTTACATAGTACTTCCTTCAGTTTCAAAGTTCTTATTCCATAACCAGAAAAAAACAGACCAAGAACAGTAACAGGTAATCTCGGTATAGTGTTAACTCTTCTGTAAACAAGCTTTGGTTCATGGAGTTACAAAAAAAAATTGTATTGAATCCAAGTCTATCTAATTGCATAATTTGTGCTCAGTATTAGAGATTATGATTGTTCTTCATATATTAAAAAAATCTGCAGTGATCACATACCCTGCATTTCTAGGTGCTTCATCTCAGTTAATCTTTTCTATATCCCCTTTCATTCAATTTTTGCTGCATCTTAATTTGCGTAATAGTCAAGAGACTCAGGTCTCAGCTTTGCATTCAAACTATTGCTATGGGCAAAAAGAAAACATGTCTTATAGAGAAAGAAAAATATTTATTGTCAACAGCAAGAGTTAAAAATTACTGTACACAAGTTTATGTACACACTTTTATATTATTGCAAAGCTGTGTCATATCTTAATTTACTATGTATTTTTCATGTACATCAGAAACTTGGTTTTTGCACTCTTTAAATTTTGTTTGTTTGTTTGGTTTGGTTTGGGGGTTTTTTGGTTTAGTTTGGTTTGGTTTGGTTTGGTTTTGTTCGGTTCGGTTTGGTTAGGTTCAGTTCGGTTTTACTGCTGAATCCGGTTTCGCCCATGTCCTGGGACTGCATTTCTTAAACCGACCAATTGTGAGCTATTTATAGTCCCAAGGTTGCCTGTGCCAACCTGTGCCCTTGTTTTGTTTTTTTTTTTTAGCATCCCATGTTTATAGTGCTCTGAAGTATGCATAGAAACACGTTTGTCGGGATATGTAATGAAGGCTGAGCTACTTTCTCTACAATCAAGTCACTTTAAGGAGCAATTAGTAGATGAAAATATGACAATATATTTTACTCTCTCAAGACATCATGGAAAGTTTCACTGTATCTTAAATACTCTTATAACAGAGCTAGTATACCCTTTAGAGTGACCTTGCTCTGTTGTTTAATAAAAATCAACTATAACTTGATAGAAAACAACATTAGCATGCACATAATAATAAGCAGTGTAATGACTCTTGAGCTACATAAGTTACATTAATATCTTGCAAGAAGATACAATTTATATTAAAAATTCACAACTGCTCCAAAACCCAATGTCATTACGGCAAAAGCCAGACAAGAGAAAACTGGGTTTTGTCTTTGCAGTATTGCACCCTGACATACGTTGAACAGGAGGGGGTTTTATAGACTCTCTTGGAGAGTGACAAGAGAGTATATATGCAAATCCTACTTTTTTTCACTTGAAGTTAAGATACTTGTTTTCATACACAATGCACTTTGCACATTGATTTGTAACTTTACCTTTGAGGAACCATCTGATTGGTATGGGTAAGCTGAGTACTATATTTATGTGACTGGTACAGGTAAGCCAGTAATACCTATCTCATCCATGGGACTTGATGCATTTGAAACTAAATGAGACCTTTACTAAGGGAAGAGTTTACAAAGACACCACAACTTTAGTTAATATTTAACCTACTTATATAGATTTACTTTTTGTTTCTTGCATTTCTGTTCATCATCCCCAACTTCTCTATTCAAATTGTGTGCTATAGAGCTAAGGGGGAAAACCGAAATAAAACACTGTTGTGGCTCCAGGGCACCTCCCCATTTCCTTGGTTGTGTGCGAAAGGAGGTAGTGTGGAGGAAGGAGTACCAGCTTCTGTAACTGGTGTTATGAAATGCAGCCCCCAGCTCCAGTTTTGTGTCTGCCCCTGGAGCCGAGCCATGTCCATCAACGCCTCTTTGAATAACACTATCACGTTGTTTCTTTGGCACATATTTTCGGTTCAGAAAGAGACAACTCCTGAAGTAGTCACCTCAGCAACAAGAACCATATCTTCAGTGCACTGGCACAGTAAAGATCTTCCAAGCAGCAGGTAGAATTTTTACTTTGCTGATTACTGGCAGGGGTGGAAAGAAGAGGCACTGGGAGGCAGGAAAACCTGGAAGTCCCCCCGAGCTCTACACAGAGAGTAACCGCTGGTCAGGGATGATAAAAAGGGTCAAAATGCAGAGAATGAAGGCCCTGCTGGAATGCGGAGAGAGACCCAGGCCATACCCTGGAAACCTGGTGACCTTTATGTTTTGTATCCAGGTCGAGTGCAGCGTTGGAGCCATCAGCCCGAGGGATGCGCACCACCTCCCCGCATGGAGTGGAAGTTTCTCCCAAACTAAATCAACTTGGAACTTAATGCAAGAGGTTAAAAGGACTGCACCTTTCCATTCCTGGAGTTTTTTGCATTTCCCCCCACCTCCACTGCAGACCACGTGTGAGGGTTCATAGTAAATGGTGGGGGTGGAGTGGAAGGGAGGTATATATATATTTATACATTTAAGATCACTGTTGTCTTTTTCTTTCTCTCCTACCCGAATTTAAGTGATGATTTGTGGGTCTTGTTGGTTTGGATTAAATTAAATTTCATTTCCTTACTATTCAAGCCTGCTTTTCTTTGCTTGCAGCCATAAGTGGCGTGTTAAGCCCTCCATTCATTTCCCAGCTCGAACACATTGGTTTCTTTTGTTTACCTGTCAGAGCAGATATAACTCCTCTGAGAGCAAATTGTCGCTTTTGCAGCTTTTCGGTTCTTTCAAACAGCAACAAACACCTTCATATTTTTTCACTAACTACGAGAACTGGATGTCCTGTAGCTTTAATTCTCTTCATTCTGGCTCACTATAGATCTTAGAAGCAAATTATTGCAAGTTCTGTGGGCTTGTAGTCATATTTAAGGTGTGAAATATCCAGTAACAACATGGTCGAGTGTGCTGTAGCCAGTAAGTTTCTGGACAAACTTTGTTTGGGAGCTCCTTTGGGCTGCATTAAAAATTACCAAGAAAAAATAGAATAGATTTTTTTTTCCTGGATGACTAAAGTTCCTATTTCACTGTTACATGACACCCGGTTTCAGAGCTAATTAAGGCTGACCAGTTGAGCGACATTTCATCTTCAAGTAAAAAATCGCAGTAGACTCACAGCTGCTCTGACATTTATTTGCTAATGTTTTGGACAAAAGACCATCTGTTGACACTAGCGTTTGTCATAATAAGCTATATTAATACTTATTAGGAGTGTTAGAATACAGGAAAATATTTTCTTCTTCTTAGTTTCCGAACCTACATTAATATGCAAAAAGACAGAGCACCTTAAAACATGAGAAGTCACTGGCTTCTAACAGGGTTAGCAGTTGCTGATAACTGACCAGATTATCTGTAGTCTAGCAGGATAGTCAGTAGCAAAACAGAAACCAGGCGTTTTTAAATTTCCTTAGAGAACCTGAACCCATCACGTTCCTTCGGCTTACTTCCTCCTGCCTTTTTGGAACGCTTACCCCTACATCACTTTTGGGGAAAGAGAGGCCATGTTGCTATCAAGACAGCAGTTCTTCAAGGTGAAATTACCACTGAGCAGCTGGAAATTCAACCCTTCTGACAGAGGATACAGGGGCTGATTATTCAAAATGATGGGCTTGTAAGAGCTGTCATAAATGGTACAGAAGATATTAAAAAATTAAAACAGAGAGGAAATTATCCTTGAATACATGCTGCTGTAAATCAGAAGGAGGTGACAGCATTTTGGAGAAAAATTGTGATCAACGGAAGGAAGGGGACAACAGGAAAGGAAGGAAAAAGAATTTGAAAAGAAGATGTAATCTTGCACACATATGCAAAGCAAAATTTCATGGACACAATAGTATCAGTTGTTTTGGGACTGCAAATGGAACCATATTCATCAGAAACAAAACGGGTCTAATAGCAATAATTGTCATTTCTTCTTTTCCCAAAAATGGTCTCTATTCATTTCATATTCATAAATCATCTTATGATTAGTACAAACTGTACTCTTACATGTGACCCATTATATGCAATAAAGTGGCTTAGTTGTACTTTAATGTATCTGTCTGGATTAATGAACACATTCCTTACTTCTAAAAGCTTATTCATCATTACTTCATAAAAATCTGTCTATTCACATATGGTTAAATATGAAAATTCCCTCTTCCTTTATTGAACTGAGTTGTAATTTAGCTATATTTATTTAGATGATTTCCTGACACATCTTATTGTTACACTTGTTTTCTTTCATGCTGAATTCTCATAGTATGTTTCCACATAGTTATTTTTCATTGACAGTTCTTATTTAAGAAGTCCAGTTTCAAATCTAGCTTGTTTCTGACTTTAAGCTGCCCACTTAATTGCTTTGACTTGATCATTTGTAGGATGGATTAGATTAACAGAAAAATAGACTAGACTAGAATATTTCAATTGCAAGGGCTCCACAGCCATCATCTAGTTCAACCACCTGACCAATTTGGGACAGTTAAAATACATAGTTAAGGGCATTGTCCAAATGCCTCTTAAAAGCTGACAAGCTTGGGGCATGGACCACCTCTCTAGGAATCCTATTCCAGTGTTTGACCAATCTTTCTGTGAAGAAATGTTTCCCAATGTCAAATCTGAACCTCCCCAATGCATCTTTGAACCATTTCCATGAGTTCTGTCACTGTATACGAGGGAGATCAGCACCTCCCTCTCCAATTCCGCCCCTCAGAAATCTGTAGAAAGCAAAGATGGTTCCACAAATACGTTTCTTTGTGAAGTGGCTCTGTGGCTGGAAACTTGCATTTCATGCCAACCTGTTCCTGAGTTACTTTGAGACTGGTGCGCACAGTCACCAAGAGATCCTGACTTGTGACTGAATGTGGCGGCAAGAAACTGCTTTGAGTGATAATGGGTCCAGAAATAGGGTTGAGAGAAGCTTGTTTTCATGCTGTCACATGTTATTTTTGAGATTTGGATATAGTTTTGTTATAGAGTAGCTATGTATTCTCTGTAGAGAATCTTTACTACCCCAGCTCTGTGGCGGAACAGCATGCCATGTAAGCTAATACAAGAATCTCTTTATATCCTAAAAGTGGACTTGTTGCCTGTCACAGATTGCATGAGCTTTCATAAGCCAATACTTACCTAACTGGAGGTAGAAAATGAATTTTCCCCATATGTAATTGCAGAAGGGTTTCGGGAGTTCCAACATCATTCAAAACCTCATACGCTATCCACTGCCTTTGCAGTGCTAATAGGTGGGCTAGAAACCCTCCTGTAACGTTATATGAGTGGTTTGAGCCACAGTTACCTTTAATCCCCCTCTTACCCCCCCTAAAAAAAACTTTTAACAGTTGATGATTTTTTTTTTTTTTTAAAATTGAGGGTGCCAGGGCATAGTGGACAAGAAAATACAGAGTTAATACTTACGATGTTGGTTATCTCAATTTAAATAGAATTCTTATGAATAAATTTTAAAACAATTTTCTGTTTCCCTTTGAAAAAGTAATAAAAAAGACGTATTATGAATGAATATTGCCTCAAAAGTGAAAGAAACAGCCCAGCACCGTACCCTGAAAGCATCAGTCTGGTTAGCTGCAACACAACATGACATTCAAAGACGATGAAGCATTTTAGGGGCACAGCATCACACTGGGGCCAGAGGAGACATGAAGCTGAATTCTAGACAGTGTGGAAATGACCAGACCTTCCTAGATATAGTTAACAATGAGTTGTATAGGCTGTCTCTTTAATTGTTTCAGTGCCAGATAGCACTGAGAGTTTCTGATCCTTTCTGTTTCTGTTTCTTTTTCATTTAGTGTACCGTGGGAGTTAATGTAATTGAGTCCCTTCTGAAAACACAGTCATCTGCTCTTCAGTGCCCTTCAAGATTTATGCACACTGTAAGTGCACTCTCCCCAAGTTAATGTATTCTCACCACCTATAACCCAGACGCCTTCCAACAAGTGCTTCTCTTGAGTTCATGCAGAATTCCTTTTCTCTAGAAGTTACTTCTGTGCACTTTCGGCTTTTTCTGTTAAGTTACTAGCTCTGTTAAGTTATTAGCTCTGGAAAGTTCCTAAGCCTTTGAATAGACCTTGAAATGAGTCATAAAGTCCTGATTCACCCTACAAGGAAAGATGGTTTGTGGTTTTCTTCAAAATTTGCATCACTTTCTATTTTCTGTTGTTGACGTTTTTACATTATGTTTAATGGAGGGTATCTAAGGACCTTCTGGATTAAGCAAAACTTCCCAGGAGGAGACAGAAGTTTACCCGTAATTTTGCTGTTGGTATGCAAAGAATGCTTTCCCCCTCACCCTCCTTTTTTTCTCCTGAAAGAGTGGAAAGATATTTTGTAAGATAGAAACTAGAGAGACAAAAGTAAAAGCAAGAGGTTTTGTCTTTTGTGTCACCGTAGAGTATAGGTTACCTTATCAACAGGAAAATGCAATGGTTTCTGACTAAGACAGCCAGAAGTACTCTGTATGCAGCAATATCCAGTATCTTGTCAGATACAGATGTTCCTCTCTTTACTAGACTCCTGAGACTACTGAAGCTAAAAAGCTTTAACTCCCTTATATTAAGTCCTTATTTTACACCTACTTTTCAGCTTTAATTATTAATAGAGTTACATCTCATCCTGTTAAGGTATAATGGGATTACTGAATATGCAAAATTCGTATAAAAATACTGCAAGGACGTAGCAAATAGTAGTCCTTATATATATCACTAAATTCTGTCTTATGGTCATTGTAGGCACACTTACTACACTGGTAGAGTATTGAAAGAAAACAAACTTACAAGTACATTCGTGAGATGAGAAAGCTGCTGAAATTGTTGTCACTGTGTTAAAATCTAGTTTGTTCTTGAGGTGGGAACTGAAGAAGATTAGCCATTATAGAAGAGTGAATTTTCAAGAGACATAGTCATAACTAGCTGTAGAAGTTATGGTGAAGACATAAACAAGTTTTATATTCATAATACACTAGATGGAATTATTTTACATATACTGCATGGATGAAAAGCATGCTGCGGGTCATGGAAACGGAAAAGGTGAACCACGTATGTGTCAATATATCAAAGTTTACACGGCACAGAAAAAAAAAATCAAAACTTTGGGGCCTTTTAAACTCAAAACCAATGACTAAATGAAAAGCCTTGTTATGACCTTGTGTAGATTTTAGAAATCATTCTGGAAAATGCTTTACATAAATACATAATTAACTTAATGAATCAAATTTACTGTTCCTTCTCAGAGGGACGCTGAAAATTCACCTCTGAGTAAGTGAAGTGTTTTAAATGCTGTTCTGTTTATAGTTTCGTTGTGGATTTAAGGCCAATGAATGAGGCACTATGACACAAAATAGCCATTTGACTAACTGCCAATATTTGAGGCTGGAAATGTACGGTAATTTTACTAAGAAAAATGATGAGAAGCAGCCTTAAAATTGAATACATTTAAAGACAGAAAATGTGCTTTTTGTAATCTAATGTAAGCCAGTTCCTCCTAGTCTTGAAAATGTAATATGTTTATTTCACCTGGGTTTATGTCTCAATGATAGCTGTTAGCAATAACCTAGAAATTGTCCTTAAGAATCCAGCTTGTCTGTTGCTGAACAGACCTATGATGGTCTGAAGACAAGATGCAGCTCTGGGAATACAGCTCATGAAGGTAACCTACTTTAGGGTTCTAAATGTCCTTTCACAATGTGTCATCTTCTGTAGATTTTGAGAACTTGCTAGGCAAAAGCAGAAGAGAAAAAATATGGGACTTCAAAGGGAATGATTGAGGGGTTCAAATGCATATAATTTACATAAACAGATTTTCTTTCAAAAGGTTTGCGTAGAATTTGATACTCTACTTTCAGTAAAGGCGGCTTTTGTCCAGAATATCACAAAAAAAGCTGTGTTAACCACAGAGAGTCAGAATTGTGATTAAAAAAAAATAATAACTTGAGACAAAATTTTTGAGAGCAAAGTCTGATTTGAGGGAATTTAATGCTTTTACAAAAATCAGAATTGTTAAACCATTTTCCTTAAATATTTTAAACTCCTTCAGAAATATTTTAATAATAATACAACAAAAACCTGGTTTAGTTGTGCTAAAACTTTTTGTTTGATTGCCGTTGAAAATATTGAGGTGAATAAAAGAATAAAAATCTAAGAATTTAAAATATTTGCCCAGTCAGTTCTGATTATAACAACTTAGCTAGCTGTAAGATGTATAATAGAAGCAATCTTATCGCGACACTGATTTCACCATCTTATCTTTTAAATAAGAACCATGAAGGTTTTTTTTGTTTGATGTTTTTATCAAATTTCAGTCCCGTTTTCACTGCATTTCAGATATATTTTCCCCAGGTTTACTCTTAATTCTAATTCCTGGATTTCCACCTGTTGTCTGCCACATCTACATAGCAGCAAAATTCATCCTATAAGATGCTTTTAAATGCTTTTTATTAGATATTCCTTTGTGGGTGAATATATATGTGTGTGTACTGCAGCAAGATTCAGCAACCGTGTGCTCCCTGTAGATTCATCAGCTCAAATCTCTAGCACTGAGCTAGGCTTTTTTTTTTTTTTTTTTTTTAAAGGTAAAAGAGGCTTATAGGCAAAAATGTGTAAGTAGTTTAAAGCCAAATCCCTTCTCGAAAGCCATTCAAACACTTGATTCCTGCCCCTACCCCCGCACCCCCCCCTCCTTTTTTTTCATTCATTTTCAACACTGGTAGAAACTTGGATTTATTCAAAAGCAGAAAATATGGTACAATGTGGATGAAATTTTGTAAATGTACCAATCATGTTAAATATCTTTTTTTCCCCCCTCATTAATAGATCTAGAAAATAATTTTCAGAACTGCTAATTTAGACTGTTTATTTTCATGCCAGTCTTAGCATTTTTGCTTTTTACTGTTTTATGTAATGTGAGCAGGTAAGAGCAGTACTGTGCTCTTTCAAAAATCATCCTTTTTCTTAATGTGGTTTTTCTTCTTCTGTACAATAGTAGCGTTTAACAGCAATCAATTGTAAATTATTCTCAAAATCCCCAGGCTTAAAATGAATCTGTAGAATACAAATCAGTAACTTCTTGACTTCTGTTTTAAACAAAAAGGTCAGTTATTTTGTTCTCCCTCCCCTCATAGAGTTGGAGGCACACGTATAGCGGTGGGTAACTTCACAGCACAAGAGCAAGAACATAATGGGACATTACAACGCAGCTTGTTGCAAGTCTTTCATTTCAACAAGGGCTAGCTGTTTGATTATTCCTGTTCTTCAAATGCAGAAGACAGGAGGCGTTACATTCTGAGGGTTTAGCACTACCAGGAGAGTACTGGTCAAGAGCTGCGTATTTATTGAGGATGATACCACGGTAAGTATTATCCTGCTTTGATTAAGCATAAACAGAAGCAGTTAAAAACAGACTTTAAAGCCTGATATGTGAAGCAGAACAAGGAATTTGGACATACGATGTAAGCACTGACTCAGTTAAAGTTTGGGTCATCTAAGGAAGGCGATATTAACAGTTGATGCGAACTCATGAATGCTCCATTTTCTTCATTATATTCAAAGTTTTGCCTTACAAGATGCTGAAGGTTGTCTGTTATTTTTCACTTCCACAATCCCAATATTTCTCACCTATGATGGACATTTAATTAACTCTTCAGTGCTTCATTATCTAATTTAGTCTCATGACATACCTATGATTTGGACAAATAATCTTATTGTGAAGAAGATGAGTGATCTAAGGAAGGACATAGCTTGAGGTAAGAAAAGACACGAGAGATAATCAAATGAAATGAGTCATAGAAATATCAGAGTAATCATATTTCATAATCCATTTAGTCCGTATATTATGGGTTTTAATATATTATTTTGTTCCATTAATTGCATCCCATCTTATGGTAAGAAGTTTTATAGAAACTGTAAATAAATGAACTGAAAAAGGGAAAAAAGGGGGAAAAAAAAAAAAAAGAGGCTTATCCAATTATGTTTTTTATTTCCCTGGAAATTATTATTCTTAATGATTTGCAAAAAGTTTTCTGCATTAGTGAAATGAAGGCAGAAAGGCGGACAGACACAACACGTTTTTTTCCATCCACTTGGAACCTGCAGTGACAATTTGTGATCTTAGTACATTCTCTCCTGGCACTCATTAGGAAAAAGGACTAAACATTGTATAAACATGACAGGAGTAAATGTCCTTGTATGCCTGAGTTGCACTTACAAGCAAAAAAAAAAAAACCAGAAGGAAACATGCACTTTCAGCTAAAAAAGAACTCTCAACACAATAATTGTCTTGCCTCTTTACCATGTTAAAATGCACCTTGTGTCATTAGAGAGTGTAATAAAATTCACATCTGATCGTTTTTTATTAGGAACTGGTTGTCAGACTTTATTTGAAATGCTTGTTATGGTAAACATTAGAAACTGGAGCTTTCAGACCACTAGATACACAAAGATCTTTCATTCCATTTTGAAGCCTGTTAAGAGCCCAGGATCTAAGGAGAAATCTCAGAGCTTTTGAAAGAAATGGACAGTTACATTTTGATTTCCGAAGCAGCAACTCACCTTATTCAACTTGCTTTTAGAACACAGATCCATATCTGAAGATTCATCTTCGCATTTATTGTCACCCTTTTTGCAAAGATTAACTCACCCCATTGGGATTGTCCACAGAGGATGGTACATATCAAATGATATCTCCTTTATAAGAGTGAGGAGCATTTCCCAGGTTCCATATTTGCAGTATCCCTATACACAGAGTAAGAATTTGAATGCACACCAGCCTTTCCTGCCTCCTGGTTTCTGTCAATAAAGACGCTGCTCACGTAGGCTAAAGAGAGCCCTTGGACATTACAGTGTGTCTTTCTTTCATCCAGCGTTACTGGGGGACCAGGTTCTTAAGGTTCTCTGTGATGCACTGTGTTGCAATTTAGTCTAGACACAGCCAATGTAACTACATGCATCAGACTACCTCAAAGGAAATCAATATTTTTAAAAAAAACTTTATGTTTTATGAACAGAATTCTTCTATTTTCTGTCTGATGTGTGATATTTATTATACCTTTTAAAATAAGAATAGTACTGTCCTTGTAAATAAAAGAAGAAGCGTACAGCTGTCATTGATATAGAAAAAATATGAACAAACAGAAAACTCTCTTTCCCTCCAGTTTCAGTAGGCAAGACCTTGCAGAAAATCTACAAGCCTCAGTCATAGTGTAAACTCACATTTTCCAGAGTGTGGAGCACCGACAAAGAGTCATGAAGTATGAGGACCGTGAACAAACATTTCATCTTTAATCTAAGATATTCTTCCAGGGATGTCTCCTGCTCTCTGTACTGTGTGTTAACATAGGATATTAGTCATGTCAGTACAGGCACACAGCATGGAAGTGAACTGTCCCTACCATTGCACTGAGCGCTAATACCCAAAGGAGTACACCCAAGCATCAGTGATGTTCTCCTGCTTACCAAAGCACCAGTGAAGGAGACATCTTATTGTTATCTCTATATTTTTCCTTAAAATAATCATCAGTACATTGGGTAGCACATTGGAAAGGGAGACTTCTAAAACGTAATAGCCTAAGAAGTCTGCATCTTCAAAGCAAAATCATGTGCACCTAGCAATACTTCTGGACACTGGTGCAAGATCATCTTTATTAGAAAACAATGAGAATATTCCCTGCCACAAATTTGTCCTGTGCTAGCTTGCATTTGGGTAAACAGTTCTCAAGAATGGTTTGAGAGTTACAGGAAAAACTAAGAGAATATTTGTTCAATAGCCAATGTGCTTGCAACCATGATGGCCCTGGGGCTGTGATAGTTATGCCAAAAGGAGATGATGCCACCAATGTTCCCAAGCATGTTTAATTTCTGAGAGTAGAGTTGACCTGTGATCCAAATGGAGGATTTGTGATTGTGATATCCATACAGGCATACAGAATATGCAGAGCAAAAATCCACGTTGATAGACTGTGTCCTTTTTCATGCAATGACAATGAAGACTTCATGAAATTATTCTGAGCACCAAGATAGGTGAACTTGTTTACCATTACAGTAAACTAAATTAGAGCACTCTGTACCTACAGTGGTTTCCAAGACTTCTGGACAATCTTGGTATAAGACAAGTTCTGCTACTGCATGCTACTGTAAGTCTGAATTATATTTGACTCTCAGTGTTCTGTATAAGAAAGCACATGTCAAATACAAGAATTATAGGTTTCCTTGAAGGATAAATTGATAGAGAAGCAACCACTGATGTTTGGCAACTCTTGTAATTGGTACTAGCCTCCTGAGCTTTAGTCGCTGAAATATTTACGTCCTCTCACTGACAGAAGTTAGTGACCTGGGAAATTTTAGTTATCTGGAAGCCCTTCTTGTCAACAGGCCAGACCCACAGTAATTGTCCCTGAAATTCTCTAAACCTCTTTGTCCTGGAGCTTCCAGATCTCATTCTCCCCAGTCGGGAGAATAAAGTTTAGCTGAATAAAGAATTCCTTTCATGCTTTGCCTACTATACATACATTTTGCAGATCTCTAGCAGCTATCTCCAGAAGACTCTTAAGAGACATCTCATTCAGACTTCCTCTTTCCCCATTCAACTGCAGAAAATATCACATCTTTCTGCATAGGTTCTTGCTAAGAATATCTATCAGAAATTACTTTGACTTACGGTACTTCAAGGATCGCTGAACTTCTGAGAGTTTATAATGTACGTGGAAAAGAAGCAAACCAATACCATTTTCTGAGTGCTGTTAAACACTTTAAAATAAAGCACCGGAACATAGAATAAAATTAAATCTATTTTTTCCTTATTCAAATACCTCTATTTTTAGCATTTAACTGATGTTGAATTCTCTGTTGTAGACATAATATTTTTTAGCATGGGATAATAATTGATTCATTATTGAGCAGCAAAACACACTGCCAATTTACAGTTCCCATTTCACATTTCATTTTAAAAAAATTTATTCTATATTTTCAAAGGAAACAAGTTAACTCTTTATTGTTCCATTCACATCTGTCTCTGGTTGTGTTCGTTTATTTAACCTAAAACTGAAATGCATATAACTTAGTCAGTGTGTGCTGGTGTAGTAATATGCCTTTAAAGTGGTGAGCTCGCTCTGATCGATACATGGCTCAGAGTATGCTACGCTGTTGATGTATGTACTTTAGTTCAAAATGTAAGGAAAACATTACAATACTTGATACCATAGCTGTGCTCTGCAGAAAACTTGGTGAAATTCATCCAACCTAATCTCTGGACATCTGTGTTACAACTAGAAACCTCATCCTCCCCTAGGAGCCATTCCCTCAACGTTAAGAAGAAACATGCATTTGGTAGATTGATTGTGACCAAAAAAAAAAAAAAAAGTGCTTATTGACACTTTCTATTGATTGTAAAGGGAATGTAGTGTGAACAGTTAATTGAAACACTTCTGGTGTAAACATCTGAAATGATTAAATAAATCTTATTCACCATGTTGACACACTTTTTTTGGTCTATCAAATTGTATGGTTTTTTCAGATAGCATAGCTGCAACATTACATTGAATTCCCTTCAACCATATTCATGTTCTATATACATTTTTCTTTTGTTTTACACCTGTCCGTTGGGAACCTGCAGGCTTTAAACTATTATTGTGCGTGGTCATACATTTTAAGTTTGAAATAGTGTTGCCTGCATTTCCAAAATAGGGGTTTCTATGAAGAAAATGAAGCAAAAGTACATATTCCTTGCAAATACTGCGTGAAAGTATTTAAGAAGACAGACCCATAGTCCTAAAACCAGAAGAGCCAGCTAGATAAAGCAGATCACATAAAGTCTTATCTGGCTGTCGCAATGTTGAACTGGATACTGACTTGTGTAATAGCTAATAATATTTTTCAGTTAAGCATTCTGATATAAGCAAAACCAAGATTCCCAAACTCTTTTAACCCAAACACTTTCTAATGATTTTGCCCCAGACTGAATTCTATATGAATTCTGAAAGTGAAAGTGAAATTGGACAGCAAGTAAGTAGGCAAGAAAGGTTACAGGTTGATTCACAATGCCTTTTAAATCATATCAAATTAAAATTCAAGAGATGATGCTGTAAGATATAATGAATATTCAAATTGTTATTAATCACAGTAAAGATTAAAGTAATATTAATAAAATGCTCAAATATTGTTGACTTTAAAAAAAATTCAAAAGATATTTCACTGCTCTCAAAGGATAAGTTTTTCTTAGTTTCTGCTGGGTGTAAGGTATCACTTACTGACATTAGTGATTTATTACTAAGTCAGAAATAGAATTGTTTTTCCTTATCAACAACAGGATGAAACAAACTGTCTTAGTGGAGTACCATACTCAGGGTAATCTCAACCATTGTAAACTCTAAAGTCTCAATTCTTCTAGATTCCCATCCGTTTTATTTCTGATATTCAAATGATGATGGCTGATATCATTAGCTTTCCACTGAGACCATAAGGTTTGTGAGTTTTGTAAGGTACCACTAATTCATTGCTCAAAACTTGAACGCTTATGTGGTTTGAGCAATTTACCAGCATTCTTTCCAAACTAACACATTAATTTCTTAGACTTCACCTCTACCTGTTACTTGCAATAAAAGAATTATCTCTACTGTGCACTTGTAGAAGAGATTATTAGCTAGTTAGTTTGTACTGATTTTGTTGGGTTTTTTGTTGTTTGTTTGTTTTCTTTTCTATACTGTGTTTATAATTGAATCCTACTTCTTCTCAAAAGAAGCAGATCTAATATCTGTGATCATACCAGATCGGGATGTCTGTTTGATAGTGTCACCGGTTGGCTGAGGCAAGCCAGTCATGGGGACGTGTCCTCTCCTATCCCTAAAACCCCTCTCCCCTGCACCAGGAGATAAAGGGTTAAAAAGCGGTGATAGAAAAAGGAAGAAAGAATTTGTGAGACCTCTGAACGTTTGGAAAACTAGAACAAAGTTTAATAACATCAGAACAAAATATATTATATGCAGGGAAAAACCAATGCAAAATTGGAGGGTTTTGTACAGGATGGAGAAAGGAGGGTTAAACGCGGGTGAGGGAAGGGAACGATACCGAGGAGTGTTCAAAATGGCGCTGGCCACGTGGGCTTTCTCTCGCGGAGCGGAACAAAGGAGTCGCGGCTGTTACGAACACCGAGATCCCACGTGCAAACCGCGGGCTGCGCTGTCCTACCGGTCTGGTCGTGCGGGTTGAAGGAAGAAAAGCAGCAAAAGCGTCAGCAGCAGGGAAAGAGCAGCCCCGAGGCGTGGGGTCTCCAGCGGCGAGGGGTCTGTCCCAGGAGGGGGTCTGTCCCAGGCGGCGCGGTGGTTTCTGCGGCAACAGCTCCGCTCCGGCAGCGCGGGGTGCGGTAGCCACAGGGAGGCAGGCAGGTGAGTTCCTCTGAAGGGTTTGAGCCGAGGGCACACAGCCTGTAAAGTCCCCAGAGCCAAACCCCGAGCCTGGAAAGCCTTTTCCTGGAGAGAAGCTGCAAGTCTGCGACACCCCTCGGAGTGCAAAGCAGGAAGTGTACGGGACGTCGCCATCAGAGAGCAAAGAGGAGTGTACAGGAAGTCCTGCAGAGTCCCAAGAGAGAGGCGAGGGTGATACGCACCTCTTAAAGGGACAGGAATGCTCACGAGAAGTTTTTACAACCAATGAGAGGTGCTAAACTTGACATGGGAGGGAATAGTCCAATTGGTCAGTTTAAAACAAACCTTCCAAACAGGAGAAACTGGGGGTTTTTTTTCTAACCTGGGACAGATAGCTAGCCTCAGAAAGGCATAATATTCCTGGATTAGACCAAGGACATTTTTCACCTTCTGGCATGTCATCTTTGCTTGCTGCTACAACCTAATCCTCTAACAGATATTTTTTGCTCTCAATTTTTAAGTTATTATTTGGGAAAATAATAATTATTTCAGATTATTCCTTCCATTGTTATCCAAACCAGGTATTTCCATGTGATTACTTGAATAAAATCCACTTTGGTAGCCTGGATGTGGTTCATACAGTCTGTATCACAATGAAATACCTTTTGGAAAAAAACAAAACAAACCAAAACATTCATTTTAGAGAGATGTGATAAATGTTGTAATGATGCACACTTCATTAGGTCACGCTGCTAATCAATAACAATACTGAACAAAGTCATCAACATTCTAACACTGCACAACACAGCTTATCCTTTTTAATGTTTCTGATTATAAACTTCTTTTACTTTGAAGGCTGTTTTTGTGTTCTCAATTCGAGTTCAAGAAGAATTATCTTTTAAGGTTCCTACAACATAGACAGGTGTAACACAGTCCTTTTCAAAAGTTCTTTAACAGGTAAGTTCATTCCGTAAAGCATATTGTATACCTAAGTACATCTGGAAACATTTCAAATCTTTTCCTTATTGTCATATTATATAGCTGGTTTGTGACAAAACTAGAAAACTGAGAAAAAAGCCTGAGTGTTTCTGGAAAAAACTCCATGTCCTGGTTTAAGATAAACAGGACGTGTGCTCTGCCGGCTCTGCAGCTGCTGCTGCCGCTGAACAGACTGGTAGATTTATTGCCGCGTTTCTTTAACCGTGGTTTGAGTGTTTCCCTACCCTCAACCCACCCTCGCTGCACCAGGTCTAATCCTCTATCAACCTGTTAATACCTTGTTGTTCTGTATATAGTATCTTTCTATTGTTATTAAAATTTATTTTAGTTTCTTAAACTTAACAGAGGCCTCACAAACCTTTTTTTCTTTCTTCTTATCTCTTTTCTTTACCCGTTCTCCTGGAACAAGAGGCGGGCTGATTAGAGAGAGAGTTTGTCCTGTGATTGGCCAGCCTTGGTCAACCAGTGACACTCTGGAAAAAATATCCAAATGTGTAATACATCAATCAGGCTTAATATCCATGTATTAATTACTTTTGCTAGTGGAATCACAGCTGCAATAAGCTTGACAGAACAAATTCCCTTGAAATGTTAATATTTTTTTCTCATGACTTTATTAGAAGTGTAAAGTACAGTAATCTACATAGTGGACCATAAACCCCAATGTAATGTAGTATTGGGGAAAAAATATGATTTTTACAAGCATCTCAGCTTGGCTGAGAAGGTCTCTTATGCTATAACTTAGGGCTAAGAGGAAAGTGCACGAACTTTGGAAGCAAGGACAGGTGGTGTGGGAGGACTACAGAGATGCTGTCCACCACTGCAGGGAGAAAATTTGTGTGGTCAAATCTTTATTAAATTTCAAGCAGGTCAGAACTGTGAAGGACAACAACAACAACAAAACCTTTTTAAAAATACTTTAACAGCAAAAAGATCATCAGGAATAACGTTGGTCCATTGCTTGATGAGATTGGTCACCTTACAAATAGGGATGTAGACATAGGAGAGACATTTAACACCTTCCTTGCCTCTTCTTTTCAACACCAATGACGGGCCCTGGAGCCCTGTGTTGGAAGAACATGACTGGGAGGATGATAAACTCCCCAAAACCCCTGAATTTATTTCACTTGCTGCTCCAGCTGGATGTGTATAAATCTATGGAGTCCAATGAGAGTCACTCCAGGGTACCGAAAAAGATGGCTGATGTTATCACAGGACCTCTCTTCATCAACGGTCTTGGGAGTCTGAAGAAGTCCCAGTCAACTGGAAGCTGGCAAATGCTCCAATTTTCAGCAAGGGTAGAAAGCAAGACCCTGGTAATTACAGGCCTCTCAGTCTCACATCAGTGCCTGGTAAAATTATGGATAATCTTATTGTGGGAGCCCTTGAAAAACACTTGAGAGACAATGTAGATATTGATCATAGCCAGAACAGGTTCATGAGGAGAAAGTCCTGCTTAACCAGCTTAATATCCCTTTATGATAAGGTCACCCATCTAGTTGACCATGGGAAGTCAGTAGATGTGGTGGTTTTGAATTCTAACAAAGCTTTTGATACTGTCTTTCACAGTATCCTTCTGGCCACAATGTCTAGCAATACAGCTAGACAAGTCCTTAATACTCTGGGTGAACAACTGACTGACAGGTTAGGCTCAAAGAGTTATAGTACCTGGAGTTATATCAGGCTGGTGGCCAGTGACCAGTGGGGTTCTCCGGGGCTCAATTTTAATGTTTTTATAAATGACCTGGACACAGGAATCAAATGTGCATTAAGATTGCCAGTTATACTGTTAGGAGGATCTGTGCACTCCCTTGAGGGTAGAGAGGCCTTATGGAGTGATTTGGGTAGACTAGAGAGCTGGGCAATCACTACCTGTATGAAATCCAACAAGAGCAAGTGCTTGATTCTCCACCTGGGATGGGGTAATCCTGGTTACGTGTACAAATTTGGGGACGAGAGTCTTGAGAACAGCCCCTCAGAAAGGGATCTGGGGGTTTGGGTTGATGGCAAGTTGAATATGAGTCAACAATGTGCCCTGGCAGCCAAAAGGACCAGCCGTGTCCTGGGGTGCATCAAACACAGCACAGCTAGCCAGTCAAGGGAGGTGATTGTCCCACCCTGTACTGCACTGGTGCAGCCACACCTTGAGTGCTGCGTAAAGTTTTGGGCAACTCAATATAAGAAGGACATCAAACCACTAGAATCTGTCCAGAGGACGTTGACGAAGATGGTGAAAGGACTTGAGGGCAAGACTTACAAGGAGCAGCTGAGGTCACTTGGTTTGTCCAGCCTGGAAAAGAGAAGGCTGAGGGGTGACCTCATCACAGTCTACAGCTTCCTCAAAGGGGCAGCAGAGGAGGAAGTGCTGATGTCCTCTCTAGTGATGGGCAATAGGAATGAGGAAATGGCATGAAGGTGCATCAGGGGAAGTTCAAATTGGATAGTAGGAAAAGATTTTTCACTGAGATGGTGGTTGTTCATAGGAACAGGCTCCCCAAGGAAGCGGTCACACCACCAAGCTTGTCAGAGTTCAAGGACCATCTGAATGGCCCTTTTAGTCCTATGGTTTAGTTTTAGTTAGTTCTGTGAGGAGCAGGGAGTTGGACTCAGTGATCCTTATAGGTCCTTCCCAACTTGACTTATTTTATAATTCTATGATTTACATATGTATTGATTCCAAAAAGGAGAAAATAAAAGCATCTCCTAAGGAAAAAATTCGAAGAAAAATTTTAAAATAAAAACAGGAAATGTAGAAAGATATATAGATTTATAGATATATAGATTTTAACACGAAAAGGGACTTTTTTTAAAAAAGAAACATCACAAAGGAGGCTAAAGGTGAAAAAGACAGAGGAAATATTCAGAAAATATACAAAATGTGCTGAAAAGTAAATTAAAGCACAGCAAGAAAGGGAGGGAGATAGAGAAAAATATCAAATGGGTAAGAAAGTGAAAATGAAAAGAGACGCTAAACTGTAAGGCAAAAACAAGGAAAATTTTTACAAGGATGATTATATGTGGTTAATGAAGAAAAAGAAGACACAAAAAGAAAAAAAAAAACAAACCAAAAAAACCCAAAACCCAAAACTGAAGTGCAGGAGTCAGTGTTTGTATTCCACACTGGGACAGCCTTACTCTCAGTGTACCAGCAGGATCTATGCAGTGACCTATGACATTCACTATATTTATATGAGGGAGTGAATAATGAGCTGCCAAATTTTACAGATAACAAACACTTTTCCAGGAAAGTAAATAAGAAAGGTGACTGCAAAATGTTACAGAATGAGCTCATTGTATTCAGTGATAAAAAATGACAGATATTATTCAGTGCTCATAAATTCCATGTAAAGCACACTTGAAAATATCACCCTAACTGCGGAGATGGAATGATAGTCTTTGACTTAGTGATTACCCTTCTCAAAACTCCTCTTAGAGTAATTTTAAATAGGCAAATATCATATCAGAAGTTAAAAGCGAAGAAGTATAGAATAAAACTAAACAAACAAACAAAAAAGAAGTCATATAAATGCATGGTATACTTCATGCTGAATAACATCTGCTGATCAGCCATCTCCGAAAAATCTAGCAGATTTAGATAAAGTGCTGAGGATGATCAGAAGTATGGAGTGACTTCTACATGAAATGACACCGAAAAGCTTGAAAAGAAAGAACCTATGGAAGGTAAGATAGAGGTCTTTAAAGTCATGAATGTTGTGAAGAAAGAAAATAAAAAATGGTTACTCACATTTTCTCATTATATGGAAAAAAGAGGAAAAATATGAAAATAGATTGTGTAACGGTCTAATGCAAATTATTAGAAAGAATTAAAGAACTTAGGCATAACATTAATCTCATTGTCACAAGGTATCAAGGAGGAAAAGAGTGGCTTCAGGAAAAGGATGGGCTATTATCACCCTGGTCCAGATATACCTTCTGCCTCAGAAAGTTCCTAAATGTTAAGCCGGAATGTTAAGATGGAAGAATACACATGATGAAGGATCATAACAACCGTGTGATAATTTTCACGTATTTCCCCTAAGCATCTAGTGAAAAAATTTAACATACTTTTGATTTGACCAGAAAAGTAATTTTTAATGTCTAAGAAAATGAGAAAATAGACTGCAGGAGAAAAATAAAAAGAAACAAACAACAGCAAAAAAAAAAAAAAAATCCCAACCAAACAAAAAAAGAATAGTTGGAAGAAGACAGAGGAAAATGAGGAAAAATAAAATTGGACAATCTCAGTATAATTCATATAACTTCTTTTAGTGTTTTTGAATAGCTGGCAATTTTTGCTATGGTAGATGGACATTTATAATAACCATTTTATTCATTCTTCAGAAATATTAAAGTTACATAGATAATGGAAATAATCTGACTGTTTCAGATCACTGTTTTCACAGAGATTTAGACTTAGGAGTAGACTTCTATAAAACAAGCAACACTACAGCAATGGTGGAGAGAATCTCTCAGTTTAAACATCCATGAACACAAGGTTTGGCTACTCTTACAAACAGTTAAGCACATTAAAATTTAGGTTTTTAAGCTCAGAAAATAATTTTATATGCATTGTACCATAAAAGCCAAAGGAATTATCTTAGTTAAAACATGCACTTACAACAGCTTGACCTTCACAGTTTGGGTTATACAACGGTGAGCTAAAGAGCGCATTCGACATTTAAAGACTTATAGAAAAACAAGAAAATAGCAAATTATTAAAACAGTGCTCCGTTAGATTTTTCACTGTCTTCATTTATGTGAACATCTTATTTAAACTGCTTAATTTAGTCGTAGTATGTCAGATGGATTTCTGCAGCTGAAGGTCATGCAGTCAGGTATCAGTGGTAAACACCTCATGGAAAATAAGTTTTCTGTTTGTATAGTCAATAAACAAGCCGCCATCAATAAAAGCAAAATACACTCTAATCAGAGAGAGACACGTGCATTTGTGATTATATTTCCAAAAACTGTGGGTCATGCTCCTCTGGATGAGGCATAAAAACTACCTGATGGTCAGAGGCGGCATAAGAAGGGGTGGGTTTCTTACTTCTGTTCATAATACCAAAATCTGATCATTATGCTAAGCAAAATAGATGTGTAAATTTTTAAAAATTCTCTTGGTAGCAGACAAAGGGCGGCATGCAATGCAATTTGTGAAATGCTGTTCTAAGGATCTGCAATTATAGTAGATTATTTTGCTAGAATATGAAATATTTAGGAGTACCCACATCCAAAGAAAAACGTTCAGGTATGATGCTATAAACATCACTGAATATGCATAACTTATTTTTCTTCCCCCCTCCCCACCCCTCCATGGACACTTGTAAGTCTGTCCTGAAACAGAGTACTCACGCTCTGGGCGTTATGCCATGCACATTTTTCTTGAGGCTTTAATTGTCTTGCATTAATGACAGTAAAATTAAAATTTCTTCCCACAATAAAGAATGAAGTGAAACAAGGCAGCACATGAAAAAGACAATGAAACAAAGAAAAATAACATTCCAACCATTCTACCTATTTCCTTTTGTTACAACCGGTATCTCTGTTTGAGACTTTGCTGGGGAATGTCAGAATACCTCCAATATTTATACTCAGTGACTATCTAGGTGGGAAATTTGGACCTGAATTATTTGCTGACAGTCAGCCATCTAGACCCATCTGAGATGCTCCTGACTTGTCTCCATTTTGCACTATGTCACATATTGCGGATGGCTTTAGATGCTTATACATGGGCAGCTCAACAGAAAAGCAGCTCCTCATGAGGATTCACTGTTCACTGAAGATTTTTTCCCGTACATAATTCTCAAGAGTCCAGTGTGTATGCTAACTAGCTCTCTGTTAAGTATAATGGGACTTTAGATATCCAGATCTTAAATGAGGTGCTTCAATTAATCCCATCCCTACAATTAGTTGTCATTATTTCATCCCCAAAACATGATTTGTATGTAGCAGAAGTACATGGTACTTTCATTGAACGCGCTTCTTGCACCCCAAGAAATTACCGCAGCTGCATGTTTGGACAACAGCTGCTTTGATCAGCTCTGCCTAGCAAAAAAGTTGGAACATCCGTGTTTCTTTGCCCATGCTATGGAAAATCTAACACAGTGGCAAGAGTGGAGTTTTTTTTTTTTTAAGGTGTAGAAAAATAGGCAAGTGCTCCAGCACTTGTTCTGAGAAAAGCCTCGTAAACAATTAGACTAAAATAATTTTTAGACCTGGTTTGGTGCACTGAAGATATTGTTCTTCACATCTCTTAACTGTTGAAAATAAAAATAATTTGAATTATTTTTGGGTGCATAGCTCCTTCGTGTCTACATTTTTCCATGTTTCATGTTACGTTATCTTCCTTCAATTCATGATTTTTCCAAGGTACAAACTAATTTTTCTGAAATCCGTATGAAATGTAGGCTGAAGCTTACATGAAATGTAGAAATCAGAAACTTATCAAAGTATCATTAAATTATACTTTCTTCATATTGGACTGAAGTCTCTCATCTTTACACTGGCATTAATTCCTATTAGAGACTTAATTGAAACTGAATTCCTTTCATTAAGACTGTACTTCTGTTTTATTGTTAAAAGGGAAAAGATTATCCTTTTTTAGATCCAGTTATCTTAAACAGAACATTGATAATATTTAGGCAAACCTATGAGCTTCAAATCAGTTATAAGACTTGCAAAAGTAATTACAAAAATAGTGAAAACTTTTTTATTAGCAGTTATTAGCATTAACTTTTCTCTTAGAATTAACAGTTAATGATGAAAAGCTTTCAGCTCTTCTTCCTCTTAAAAAAAACCCAACCAAACAAACAAAAAAGAAAACCCTGAAAATGGAAGATTTTAAGATATAAAAATATTTTTTCTATTAAATTTTCTGGGTTTTTATTTTCTTTTAAAAAGTAACATTGTATTTAAAAGTATGCTTCTGAGAAATTTTGAACTAAATAGAAATATTTCTGAAAATCTTCTGGTCAAAATACAGATTTTTTTATAGTTCAACTTTAGAAATAATTTTTATTAGCGCTATGAATTACAATTTTTCTTAATAATGGAACAATAATCAGCAAGATTATACCTCAGTAAACTCTCCAAAAGGAAGCATCTATGACCTGAAATAATTGGGTACAGAGCTGACACCAAAGAATGCTATTTTTACAAGAACTATCTCTTAATAAATCTCCCCCACCCACCTAAAAAAAAAAAGTTGTGGTTGTAATTGGCTTATATACATTGTAAACACTTATAAGTTAATTTGTACAGCCACATGCTTCACACTTTTCATCACCCAGGGGAAGAACATCAAAACCATTTGCATAAGCAGTTTGAATAAACTTGGGGGGTGAGGCTCTTGATTGTGCGAATGGCTTGTTTTGGTTTGGTTTGTAATATGAATTGTCTACGTCTGCAGTAGATTGTCTTCAGCTAATTCCGTGCAGCTGTTACTAAATTACAGGCTCTGCTTTCCAAGGCCACTTGTGGAAAGGAAAACTAGCGCTGTTTAACCACTAATCTGACTATGTAATGATCTGAATGAGAAGAAGAAAAACATTTGCTATTTCTAGTTGTACGACTGTCAAGGGTTAGAGCTGGGCCAGCTCCAGACGAGTGACAGATGCTCTTTGTTACCCCCTACCCCCTTCCCCCTGCAACCCCTGCAAGAAGGGAAAGAGAAAAAGAGCAAGGGAGAGAGACTTGTGGATTGGAAAACTAAAACTGCTTTAATTAGAATAAAAATAATAAAATGACATATATACAAATACATACAATACCAATACCGAACCCAACCCCCCTGATGGCACCAACGTCACCGCCACCACTGATGCTGTGGGCAGGCACTGGGCAAGGCCCAGGCTGGGCTCAGCAGTAGATGGGAACTGGATGCAGGAGCTGGATTCCAGAACTGGATTCAGGAATGCACAGAATGGGATTGAAGGCAGAACAGACAGAGTCTTCCTTGGACATCAACCATTGAAGAAGAGGAAGAGCGGTTGACCCTCGTGATCCCTCAGCTAACAGGGTTTAGCAGTGACCTTGGTCTGCACAGGAGCAAGTACAAGCCAGAGCCTTTCTGCACCCCAACCCCTGGCAGTGACTGTGACCATCAAGCGCTCCCTCACTTCTCGAAGCAGACGCTGTCTGCAGAAAGACACCGTTAACTACAGAGAGTGCCGTGACTTAGCAGAGCCTGATCTGGCTCAAACCAGGATAACACCACAGAATCTTTGCCAACTCCTCACGTGTCTCAATGGCTGCCATTTATTTGCTGATAAAAGTGAAGGATAACAACTTCTTTCTTTTAAAATAATATGACAATAAATATTTTTTTTTTAATTAACTGAAGCATCATTAGCCAAATATTATTTAGTGGTAACCAGTAGCAGCTAAAACATAGCAGCTTCAGCAGTATCTGAATATGTGAAGGTCTGATTTTAGTTAGTGGATTCAGCTGCATAAAAGTCACCTGAGTATCTTCAGATTATTTCAGCCTCATTAGCAATGCTTTTTGCAATATCTAGTTTTAAGCAGTAATAGAAGACTTTAAGAAGTCTCCAGAATAACTATTAACCAAATCCTTTAAAGAGTGGGTGTTTAGTTATATGACCTAAATCTACAGAAATATGACAGCATTCTTATTCTAGCTGGACCAGATAATTTTACATTTGCAAGACATGTTATCTACTGATAATACCAAAAGTCATCAGGTCTACTGGTTTGACACATATTCTCTCTGCTAAGAAGAGGAATGTTTTAAAGGACCTATATGTATTATATTTACAAAATATGTTTCTGGGCTCAATTCTTATGAAAGTGACTGTTAATAATGCTGCCCTCCTGTTTTTCTCGTCAGGGAAGCACAAAATACCCCTGAATATACCCCTGACTTTCTGATCATACCACTACAATGACAATGTTAACATTTTTATTTAGCAAATAGGGGGCTTGGGGCCAGAAGGTCTTTACATAGGATTTGATTCCTTAATACTGTATTATTTTGATCACAGGAAAGTATGAACACATGTATTTTAAAAAGCTCTAATGAGTCTAGGTTATTTTGATTTTCAAAGGAGATGAGATTTACAATACCTATATTTTTCATCTCTTTCGTCATCTTTCCTTCTTTTAATCTGTAAAACTCAAAGGAACACAGAAATATTTCATTTTTGTAAGGACAGAAGTGAGGGGGGAAAAAGCAGAGAAAAAGATGGCAAATAATTGTTCTACCTCCTTTTTTCTCAACCAAAAATGCTAACAGGAAATCAGAGCTAACCAACCTTACCATATGACAAAATATAGTGATTCTAGAGTAGTAATTCTCGTAGTAATGAAGTTGCTAAACTACAAGTTTACATCATGTGTTTCAGAGTATTTTGGACCTTGCCAATTGGTGATTTTGAAGATTAAAATTATTTTTGGTTTCACAATATTGTTTACAAGAGAGCTTCCTCATTTATACATTAAGTTCATAGCATTCTGTAGGCTGAAATTTGTTTAGGAATAACAGTAGACTGACTAGATCTAATAAGCAGAGGAAATCATATTGCTGTAGCTTGTGACTAGGACTCAATGAGAGTCAAAGGCTCCCAGGCAATCGTACTCCGAATGCTCAGAATATCATGGTCATTGATGAATACTAACTATTTAATATGAGGCTCAGGCAATGTCTTGAAGATGGTAGTTTAATTAGAGGATTTCGGTCAAGTATTTCTGATAAATTGTGTTCATTATCACTTAAAATTAATAATACTACATCCTGTAACTTTACAGACCATTGCTTCCTCTTATTTCAACTCTTACATGTGTCAAAATAAATAATTAGGGAGCAAATATGAAATAGGGACTATACAGAAAAGACATTACAGTGCAAATTATTGTGCATCTGTGAGCAAGTTTAGAGCTGCTTCACCAAGAAAACCTAATCTTAATGCATTATACAGTGTTTTTTCCTTCGCTCTACTACGCATAAAATGCTTTTCAACTCTCTATGCTAGGAAACTTTCCTTGTAAATACGAAGATTTATCGCTTAACTGATTTTGGTCCTTCCTTTCTACATATAGAATATTAGACATTTATGAGGGCTTCTCCAAAAGTCCTGTCTCCTGTTTTATGATGTTGGCCCACAACGTCAGAGGTGGATGTTGGTGGTCTGGCGCCAACACTCTGTTGAATTTTGTTGCCGTGTGACAGACGGCAGCAGAGAGGAACTCTGACAACATGGCCTCTGACACGGGAGTGCGTGTGAAGCAAAGGTGTGCAACTGAATTCCTCCAGGTGGAAAACATTGACATTCGTCGACACTGGCTGAACGTTTATGGAGACCAGGCAGTGGGTGCCAGCACAGTGAGGGGGTGGGTGGTGCATTTCAGCAGTGGTGACAGTGACGGTGCGTCCCCTCCGCTGGTGTGGATTTTTAAACAAGCGCCACACGCAGGCTGTTGTTCATCGCTGGTGAAAATGGACAGCTCATGGTGTTGACTCTGTCGAAAAACAGTGTTTTGTAGGTGAGAATTTGCTCTACCAAACGGTGTCATTGTGCTCTTTGTATCCGTTGTAGTTCCCATGGAAATAAACAGGAGGTATTACTTTCAGAGCGACCTAAGTACTTTCCAACAATACTTTTCTCCTCTTTCTAAGCAGATTTGTGTTTGCACTACTTGCCCTTGAAACTTATTTGAAAAGCATTTCAACAATGATAAAATCTTTGTTGAAAACTCAGTCCTGAGTCTAATGCATGTGTCCAGGTAATTTCAGAAAATTATGTTATTATAATGTTGCATTGAATATACTTTTATATGAGGATTTTTTGTTCACACAACCTGTTACACGACAAAATATGTACAAAGATTAAAGCCAGCGTAGATGTTTGAAAGAATTTTCTACCTAAAATTATCAATTCAGATATGTATCCTCAGTTCAATTCAGTGGAAATTGTTTTTATCTTCATGATTTTATAGGGTATGTGCAGTCAGTTCAACTTGCCGTAGATAAATATTGCCAAAAAAATCACTGCAGTGTTCGTGTATCTCAGGAGCTAGCTCAAGATTGTAAAAAATATGTTTCAAACATGCATTGAATAGAATATACTCACCTTTCTAGTTAAGAAAAGCAAGTAACATATTCAGTGAGAGCTACTTTAAATGCATGTTCCAATTGTCTTTCTAATCAGTTTTCTTAAAAATAGTCAAAGGTCTGAGGAAAGGAAGCTATTTTTGTGCACTTGTATTTCTTTGTCACGAAAAAAGGCAGGTTTTGTTTGCTTGTTCATTTTTCTGTAATTAAAGACCACCTGATCATTTTTCTGTCAAACAATGCAAGTAAAACAAATCGGCTGGATGATGAAAAGGACAAGAAAGTAAGAAAAGTATTTCAGAAAGCTATCTATAAATAAAAAGGTTTTAAGCGATCACCATAAGCAGAATTCTTTTACGATAAAGATGTGTGCAATATCCACAAAACCGATATGGCTGAAAGGTCATGAACATCATACCTACCGTTCCAGTGAAGGACCATATGCAAAGACATGGACGTCTTTTATTCCTGATAGTCACTCGCCCTGCATATCTTTAAGTATGACTGACAAAAGGTAAATGTTCCACAACCTTCTAAGTGACTTATTCAATTGCACAATTTTCTAGAAAATATTCCCTAATATTTAACTCAAGCATTCCTTGCCAAAGTGTAATCGTATAGACACCATATCTGGGAAATATACCTAAGCCAAATACTATGACTTGACTCACAGTAAATGAGACAATAAAAAGTGGGTATTTCAGAGACAAGTCAAAATTATTTTTAATAATTTCTGAATTAAATCCTTTTCTTTTAAATAGAATGGCATTCTAGTTCTAAATGGCATTCTCTTCATCATGCATCTTGACTTTGAAAGACTGTAATACCTCTGATAATTTATTAATTTCTACAGCACAGTTCCTGAGATTGCTTGCTCCTCATATAGAAAATTTATTTATAAAAGAGTTATTATATTGTTATTATTAATAATAATGACAATATCAGTAATTGTTATAACTGAAGTATTAGTTAATATTCTGTATTAAGTATATGTTCGTTAAATTTTTGATGATGGGGTATGATACCTTAAAATTATGTGTCATGTATGTACCAGCTGAAGTATGTTTACATTGACTAAAATATGCCTAATGAACAGTGCATGGGTAAGAGTATTAAAATGACTTTTAATATCTTTTTTTTCCATTCCAACTATAACAAATCCATATTTTTACTCAATTATGAAATATTTAGTAGAAGTACGTGTTTTTATCTCCAAATGAAATTCTTTACAGCAGCTAATGAGGCATTTATGCTCACATGGATCAGGAGAAGCATGTTAGTCTCTCATGCTTTAGGAAACGCAGGCAAATCTTCCTAAGGCAAGGTGTCTCGGTGGATGCATAAGGTATATCTAAGGCACAAGGACAGTGTAAAGTGCAGAAAATCATTACCAGTTATAGCTGTCTGCCCTATGATTTACCCTTAGTAATGGCTTGGCAAACCCTGTGTGCTACCTGACAGACCACAGCTTCCAACACAGCTGTAAGATAAGGCTCATATAATTACACCTTCTGAATTTATAGCAGAGCACTTGACCTTTTATTTATTAACAAAGGTAAAATGTAAACAGCTGTCATTGTTTTGTGTCAGAACCTTCATTTTGCCTTTTTCCGATCTGAAAAACCACCCCCGTTGGTGGACTGGAATACAGAAGACATCCACTCCCTGTGTAAAAACTACGTTAGTGATGCATTTCTATCAGGTAAAGGATATTTAATCTATCCACTACAATTCTCTACACATTCTAGTTAAAATTGTCCTTCTGACTAGTCAAAATTTTGATTAACTGATAATTTAAGAGATTTAGATTCTCTGCGCGTTGTTCTGAAATGATGACTCAGGTTGCACAGAAATGTTCAATCAAGACTAATTACATCTGCCCGTGTTTGCTCCTTCATCTTCTACCACTGTTAAGTACTGTTAAGAAAAGCTAAAATGAATATCTGATTATTTAACTGGAGAGCTATATTAGAATGCATATGATATATAGGATAATAAATTACGTCTGTACAAACAACTTGAGTTCTGAGAAGTCATGACTGGTGACTTCTGACTTTAATAAAGGAGTGATTAAAAATATATTTTAAACATTCAGTGCACACATTGCAAATTTTTCAAAAATTCTATTTTTTGATGCACCAGCAAATATTAAATACCACCAGATGGCTGATTTTTAAAAGACACACATAAAATGAACAATGTATAATCAAAACGGTTTTACCTTCAAAATATAACAACATTATATTTCTGTTTTCCAAGCATTCAGAATTAATCCATTCTTCTCTCTATTTCTTCAGATTTTAAAACAATAAAAGAGGGTTTTTTCCCAACCTTTTCTGAAAGAAAATATTTCATTAAAGGCCCTTCAATTTATGTTTATTGATTATCTTTCAGATAATGAAGCAGAAGTGAGATACCTGCTGAGTGTTGTTCTAGGGTTTTTTCTTTCTTCATCATTGATGACATAAAGGCAATGGATCTGTTGAGAAAAAAAAAATATACATTTTGACTTGATTTGATGTTACACTGACACATTGCAAATGAAATTCAGTATAGGCAAATGGGAAGTAACACACGCAGGGCACAGAACCCCTGAATGAATGGTATTAAGGGTTTTTTTAGGAGGAATTCATAAGAGAGTCTGCACATTTTAATCTCTTATAAGCTAGAAAAAAAAGCATTTGGCACAGTTTTCTTAAAAATAGACACTGGATAATTGCCAAACTATTAATGCATTAATAATTATTATGTCTTAGATGCACTTGCCTCAGAAGATATCACGCTTCATGACAATTCCTGTAAAACCTACCGTAACTCATCGTAGCTCACAGAGTAGGTTATACACATATAAATACATTGTCAAATTCTTGCCTTTTCTAAAACCTGCACATCTCTACTTAGCCTGGGCTACGCTCCGTTTCTGTGTCATGGAAGAGTCTGGTATCCCGTGCTGGGCGGGTTGAAGACCACACATTCCCACATCACAAATATGCAGTATCTTGCTTGTTTGAAGACCTTGGTTCTGTTGCAATTATTGTGAAGATGGAAGATGGATTATTATGGTTATGGATCATCTAGAAGTAATTTGTTTCTAATTTCAAGGTACATGACACTAATAGTTGTTTCACTTTTATGCTTTAAATGAAAATATCTCATGCTGGAAAGCTTCAGAAATTGTAAAAAATATACCCTTTATCAGAATATAATTCTAAAAATACATTTTTAAAGTATACAAATGCAGGTTTTTTCATATTAGACAATGACCCCTTTTTAAATTTTATTGATTTTCTCTTGAAAAATTGATTGGTTTTATCTTCTTCAAACCTATCCATGTATTTCTTAATTAAAGAAAATAAGTACTGAAAAGACTGAATCAAAAAAAGCATGGAAAAGAACAGTTACTTCCACATTTATTTCCCCAATGGCTGCCACAATTTTTTTTATTTGGTATATTTAATACTAGCCTTTTGGATGTTCCGGTAATAGGAAAATAATAACAGATTAAGGCTCCATTTAGGTTAGTTATCCCTTAATAAGAAATCAAGAGAAATGATAAAAAGAGAGGAGTGAAAATAGGGTAAGTTGACAACACGTCCATAGTCCCCATTTATCCTTAATGAGACCCATTCCCACTGGAGAACAAAAGGATATGTATTTATTCCCGTTGTCTATTTTTCCTCTTATTTTTATCATCGTGAAATAATTTTTTTCTTAACTTATTTTAAAGCAAATTTGGATCCCAGCTAGACTGGTCACTCATCTTCTCTTGAATGATATAACTGATCAGCTGAGGGAAGACTGAGTAATATTAGTCAACACTAACAAAATGTGATAGCAGTTGAAAGGCTTAATATATTTTTAATTACAAACTGCAGGAAGGATGACAAGTTCATCCCACAGCACTATACCTCAAGGCAAAATAAATCTCTATAAAATAGTTAGAGTTTAAATGAGCGTGTTTCATTGAGACAAATGATATAAAGACAAAATAAACTATAATTTTAAAATGCTCTAAAACCTGAAATGCTGAGTCAGCTAACAGGTAATGAAAAGTAGTCTGTCTCCTAATGGATTCCAGCACACACTCATTTATATCACAGAGCATCTTTCCTTTGTTGGTCACAGGGGTGAAAATTCATACCACTCTGCACGATCAACAAATTCAACTTTCCAGAAAAGACTTAGGTGGTATAAATGGGCCAATGGAAAGACCCAGCAGTATTTATCCCAGGTTCTGCTGTTTCCATTTTAACGATATGTCTGTGCAGATTTGTTCTAAAATTAAATGTGGAGTTTCAGATTCTCTTTTTACTGGATATTGGATCCCTTTTAAATTATTTTTTTAATTTGTTTAACAAATACAGAGACTATATCCTTAGTGCTTAAAACTACTTTTGCAGTATTTTTATTCTAGAGAAGTTCTTGCAGAATAGTTTATCTCCTGCAAAATACTGGACGAAAATTATATGTTCTCTTGCAGTTTTTCATGCTAGTTTTCCCAGAATCCTTTCCTGTTAATTCTTGTTCACATTTTCTTGGCCACATAAATCCTTTGAAGGATTGTTCATTTTCAAAAGTGGAGAAATGTTCCTTTGTTTTCCTCTGAAAGGCTGTTGTAAGTCCTTCAATGAGTAATGAAAACTATTATTGTTCAATGAAAATTAATTCCATTCAAAAGAAATCTTTTGATTTTGGATATTATATTGTGGAAAAATGTTTTATAGTAACTTGCTTTAATATAACAGGTTTTTAAACACCCCAGTTGTCTCCCTATTTTTACCTGGCACATTTATTTAATCCGTAATCTTACATTTCATGTTTTCTCATTTAAGGTGCTGTCTTCCATAAAACCAGTTCTTTGTTTTCCTGAATACATTAAAATCTATTTCCAGATTCATTAATACTCAGAAATGGTTTAAAAAAAAAAACAACAGAAAGAAAAATATAAAAGAACTTTTGTCATTGACAAACAAGATTTTCACTAAGTTTCTTCAATGCAAATAAACTGCCAATGTAATTTAGATTTTTTTTCAGGTTTATTTAAAAAATTCCTTGCTATAACATCCTGACTTTTTCAGCAGATATGCAGGAAGGACTAGATTTATAAGCTCTTAGGCAGTCCATTTGTTGTTTATTTTAGATGCTTTGGCTTGCAGCTTCTCAGCATTCATGTATGACCTTTCTGCAAATCCGCTGTTTTTACCGGAGTTGATTTAATTGCAGAGATGAACTTTAACTTCTGAAGAGTCATAATCCACTCATTTGATGCATATGTAGTTGTCTTTCATGTACTCTACCATAACGTAGCCTGTTAAAGTTCAAAACTGGCTGGTCGGGTTTCAGATCTAAAAGAATATAAAATGCTGTATATTACAATACTGTCTCACTTTTTATTCTTAAGAAGGCATTCAGTGACATTACTAGGGATGTCATCCAGCTCTTCCCTATACATGCTCACACATAACAGAAAATTTAAAATTTAAACAGAGATGCCTCAGTATGTGATAAGGTCACTTTTCAAATATCTTCCATTTTGGTAAGTAAACACAAATATCTTAAAATCCAATAAACAAGATGTTCTTCATCAGGGTGATGGGAAGAGAGATGGTGTGGAGTTCATTTTGGATCTCAGTAAGTAAAGTCCTGACAGCAAATGACATAATAAAAGAGCTATTTAAATGAAATAGAGCAAAAAGTGTAATATAGATAGTGAATAAATTTTACATCCCTTCAGATGCTGGACATCCTGTTTCATGCAGCATCAGATGGACCCCAGATGGGGTTTTTTGCACAGGTTCTCTTTGTGGAGATGTCCCCCCAATAGAGAACACAAAAGTACCTCTTTTAAGTGAGTATATATGTTTTAAAATACTCAATGATTAAAATACATAGCACATTGATAAATGGAACAGGAAAACAAAGGAATATCCGTAGGAAATTTGACAATGTGGACATAATAATAGCGTCAGCCAGTAAGCCTACTCAATGTCTGCAGAGGACTTTCAATCATGTATAGTGGGCAAATTTTAATTGAATTGACGAGCTCGAAGTACAAGAACAAGAGTTGCTGAGTATTAGGAGTTTGATCCAACACGTTGATCCAGTGCTAAGAGTTTGATCAACAAAAAGATTCAATTATTTTAATAGGAAGGAGTACCACTTTAAATAATTGTGTGATTATTTTGTGACTCACCTCCATAGCATCATTGGTTCTCATCCAAATGTTGCTATGACATTTAATTTAAAATATAATAAAATGTAAGCAACTTTGAGAAATGGAAAGCGAACACTTTCTTGTCTCTGTATGGTACCTTTGAAGTCAGAAGTATAGGGATAATACAGCCACCTAAACATTGGTATCTTTTCCTGTTGAAGCTATGGAGGTGTCTGCATGGAGCTGACAGATACAGCGGAGGACCAATAGGCAGTGTCTGCCATTCAGGAGCGGGCAGTTGCTGGACTGACAGGGTACCTCACTAAATTTAAAGTGGCAGCATGTGTTTATACTTAGAATGAATCTTCATTTTAGAATCTAATTTAATCTTGTTTAAGTTAAAGATAAGTTATCCTTGCCATCAAGATGTTCCTAGCCATCTTTTGACTTTATGCAATAAGCAATCTTTCAGCAAGCTAAATGCAAAATAACTATATATGCTGCTGGAATTCCAGTTGCATTATGCATAGAGTATTGCTATGAGCTGAAAGAAATATACTTTATAGATAAAAGTTTCTAGTATCATATAAATCTTAACAATCTAATCAAACGTTCTTTGATGGTCCAGATTTAAATATTGCAAAAGAGAAAAAAGTAAAATTAAGAAACACTATTATAGAAAGCCAAAACAGAGTGTTAAAATTGTAGTAATAATAATAATAATAATGCGGTTAAAATTATTACCTTTTATGCTCACCCTTTGTACTCTGCAACTGACAGCACCAATATTCCTCAAACAAGCAGGGCCACTGGTGGGGCAGAGTTGGGTATAGATGACGGTTGGAGCAGGTCATGTGTGCTCCAGGTTTTTTACGTTCACTGTGAAGAGGGCACTAGTGCTATGTTTCTTCTTCTACCTATTTTTTTCTTCCTCCCCTGCTTTCTCTTCATTGGTCTGCAACTTCAATGTATGCATGAACTTACTATATATGGTACATTTTATGTTAGACACGGGTTCTTTGTTGGTTTTGTTGCTTTCAAACTCGTTTTGTCCAGCTTCTAGATCTTCATTTCTTTAACCAACCACCTACGGTGTCCCTTACCATTCCCTGCTGCACTTCTCTATGCTGCATTCTGTTTACCCACGTCTCCAAGTCTCTCCTATCAAGCCAGGCCTGTTGCCCTCTACACTCTATCACTGTAACAGTCGTAAGTATCTGATTTGCACAGAACAATTACTTGCTGATACTATCTATATAAAAACTACAGTTGTTTCATACAAGTATAAGAAAAATAAAACAAATGGTAGCCATATCTACCCAGTCATTTAAAAAAAAAATTCTGTGCAGTAAACCAAATGAGATCAAAACTCCAGGAACATCAAGGAAAGTTCAGGCAAACTGAGCCTGACAAGCTTCATTCCTGAGGCCTTGAAAATTTTGTTACTAGTCTGTTACTAGCGATTGCAATACGGTATTACTTGGCTAAAATGCCACAGCTGGTCTCCTTCAAACTTGGTTTTGCTGATCATTGAAACCTGTTCCACATAAGAAAATCTTATTTGTCATTTTATATGAGTGAATTGAGAACTCTCCTAGACTTCAGGCTTTAAGATCTTGCTGAATACTTTAGTCTGTGGACTGTGAACAATTTTATATCGCATTTTTCCTTTCTTTCTGTTTAAAATGTGGTATCAGTTTCTAGCACTACCAATGCACCAATGTCTATATTTGTGCAGATATATGTTCTTGTTAAAAAAATACTTGCTCTTCTGTGTCGACTTTGCTTTGAAACATACTGCAGTCTGTAGCAAGAGTCACTTCAGAGGAGTTATAGGTGTACTTTCTGCCACAGACAAATGTGAATATGTAAAACAAAGTAGAAATACATCTTGACGTTTTACTTCATGGAATTGGGCTTAAACTCCTTTTAACATCCTCTCTAAACATACCGCCTTTCAAGCCTACAGTATATTTACTTTGGCCTTCCCACATGGGCAGTTGTCATTTTATATCACTAAACTCTCTTTGTGAACAAAGTAAGCATCAGATGTCCTTGAGAAAGGACATGAGGCTTTAACTTTGGATCTTGGTGACAAGTCAGACAGAAGAGGAAAAGTGAAAGTAAACCATGAGGAAAAGACTCCGTGTGTCAGCTTTAAAACATGTGAAAGTAGCTGAAGCTGGTACATCTGAATAGGTTCTTTTCACAAAGACGAGATAGAATGTTTTTCATTACTGCACAATGAAACTAAAATTTTGGTGAAAGAATGAGATTGACTGGGCTTTGCAGAAAATTGGTAAGCATTCTCTTCAGAAATATTTTTTAGTCTGCACAGTTCTTTAATACATTTAAACAAATACATATATGTATATATATGAGAGGAAGATTCTCTTAAAATGACGTTTTATGTGTATTCAACATTAATGAAATCTTAACCTTTAAATAGTCACAGGAGCATCCTCTGGGACCCAGAGGCAACCTGGGCCAGGTATTATGAAGCTTGCTTATGTCAAACTTCTCCCGAGGAGGCTAGCTCTAAACTAGCCCTAAATGGGGATGGACTCTGTAGCGCTTATACCACTAGGAACTGGGGTTATATCCTTATGATGGTACAGTTAACCATGGAAAGAGAACTGCGGTTTATTCTGCAGAGGTGAGCAAATCCTTTCTTGTACAATACCGAATGCAGTTGAATTTTAAAAGATTCTTCCTCCAAGGAAAATTCTTAAAAATATTCTTCTTCCATAAAATTACATTAATATAAAATATTCCCAAGACTCCTCTTTGGAAGTAATCTAACTTAATGTAGTTTTATTTTATTTCATTTCCTTCTCTTTTATAGTAGCAGGACTATAATAGGTTTTAATCTACTCAAGTGATGCCTGAGGTGGTACAAGAGAAAGGTAGCAGCTCTGTGCAGTGCAGGATGCAGTAATACCATCCTCCGAATCCTTTAGTAGGGAAACCACAAACCTACAAACATGCAAAAAGCGGTACGTATCATGGTGATAGATTCCAGTTGTTCATTCCTATATTCACTGTTCAAGCACAGCTAAACCATTCATTCCGTTAAAAGAGGAAGAAGAGAGGGGGTTAAGATTAGGTGACTCTGGAAAAGACCACAAAGAAAAAAGAGATCCCGATTTCCTCAAGCTTGTACTTAAACCAGAGGAAGAATAAAAACCTGATGCTACTAGGAACTAGTTCAGGACTAGACTCTTCAGAGCACTCTAAACTCTCAGAACTTCACTGCACAACAGAAATAAAGGGAATGAGATCTTAGATAATGTCTCTACTTGTTAAAAGTAGTCAAAGTAAAATATGATGGCAGCAAGAGGAAGTGGAAATTGCTACAGTCAGGGATATCTATAATTTTATTGGGACAGGGCTTAGGGAAAACAAGTTATATTTCAATTGCCAAAATCCTTCGTAGGGATTTGTTTATGTGAAGAGCAAAACATGCACAAAAACCTTTGAAATAAAACTTTGCAAGTGGTGTGATACATATTGTGTTCTGTGTTGTAAAACAAAAATATTTTTAATCAGTTGAATCTATATTGTTTAAGTCCATGGTTTTCTGTGAAAAACTAGAAGTCTGTGTTTATAAGATGCATTTTGCCTTAACCTTTAGAAAACTATGTTTGCATTAAATTAACTGAATTGGGGTCTTGAGGATAACATTAACCTTTTATATCATGTGGTAGAACAGGCTCATCTCTGACCTATTGATTATTAGTCACCCAAGAAAAGTTTTTAAAGGACAGTGACCTGAAATTATTGATTGCTTTTCAACTCCATTTTGAAGATCAGCCTGAAAGAGTAAATGGACATTTTACAATCTCTGATGGAAATTAATATCTTATGTATCCAAAACGATGATCACAGAGAATGGTGTGACTTTACAGGAAAGCATTCGTAAAGAAAAAAATAATGAAAAGAGAAAGTAACTTTTACCCTCTGGTTTCTAGAAGTATTACTAGCGGTAGTGAAAATTGTGCCAATTGGAAGTTCATTAGCAGGAAAGAAGTTCCATTAAATAAGAAATACGTGGCTGAGGTTCCTAAGGTTTCTCAGATGAACTCATTCTCCATTATTTACATGCATTAATAGTGAGGACAGCTTTTCTTTTCCTTTTCTCTTTCATTTTCTCATTTATTTCTTTTGAGAGAAGGGAGAAAAGAGAATATAGAAATGAATGCAAAAATGTATGGCAATTCTAATATTTTTCAGTGATGGATTTTAATTTTCTCTTTTCCCTGACTAAAAGTCTACCTACAATTTTTCAATAGAAAAAAATCCTTTCTTTTTGTTTGTTTGCCTTTTTTTTTTTTTTACTGAAAATAAGACAAAGTTTATAACATGACAATTAATTTCCTCTTTCAATCTTTTGTAAAATTAAAGTTTTGCAGACTACAACTGCATTAGGAAGACACATCGACTTTAGGGATGCTATTTAATTAACATTTTGCTGTAATGTTGAATTCATGTTATGTTAAGGACATTCTGGTTTATGTTGTTAGTGTTGCACCAAAGTATTTGAAACCTTTTCAGGTCTGTGAAATAGCTACTGCTATGTTACTTAAACTGTTTAAGAAAAAACTACACATCCTGGCAAGAAAGAGTGCTTCAGCCTTTTCCTTTAACTTGGAAAAGGAAAACAACAAAAGGGGAGAAAGAAAGAAAGAAAGGAAAAAAGAAAGAAAGAAAGAAAGAAAAAAAGAAAGAAAGAAAGAAAGAAAGAAAGAAAAAAAGAAAGAAAGAAAGAAAGAAAACTATTTTTGAAAGGTCTGCCTGTTGAAGAAGCTAACAGTCCAAGGAACTTTCAGATACATCATTTCATGGGATTAACGTTAACAGTCTTAAAGCTTGTGTTTGTCTATCCATCTGCGGTGACTGAACCAACAGAAGTTATAACATGCAAATGGTAGCCCAAGTATCATCTTTTACAAGAGAGTTCTTGCCCCTGTCTGTGATCAGAGAGTTCGCTATGGCCACATACACATGGACAGACACACATGGCTTTCTTCACTAGCTGTCCATAGGTGCTGGGTCTGTCCAGCAGCTGGTACCCAGCCCCTGGTCTCTGCAGCTGTAGGCACCCACATCTCTCATTGCACTCACTGGATAGCTCATGTTAAAGTTCACAGCCAGGTCATTCATGTGTGCCCCCTCAAGCAGAATAGAAACCTCATTTCATAGAAAATCTTTAGGAATACTGTGTATTAAGAAAACAGGACAGGTTGAAGAAACGGATGCAGGTGCAGGGCTCTGTTAGAAAAACATGTAGAGCAGCGTCTCACACAAGACCAAGTGGTTCCTTCTATCTCCATTTTCCCAGACTCATTCTTCCCCCACTGACCTCCCATCTTTTTTCACCCTTGCCTCTTTCCAGATAAACACCCCCCCCCCCCCCTTACTTCTTTCCCCAGTGGTGCCAGTTTTGCTAGTTCCGTACTGAAATTTGACGTTTCTTATGCCATTATCTAGGTCATCTCACCATGCGGTTACTGTTACTTAGGCACTGCTGGCTCTGCAAGACACTGTTCTCCAAAAGATCCTTAATACTCCTCTCAAAATATCTGTGAAGTTTGTCTGTCTTTCACATATTTCCCTTAACCATCTGTGAAATCCTTCCGTTCCTCACAACTCTATCTGTAATTTCATTTTCTATCCACTCTACTGTCACGCCCAGCAATTTTGCATGTTCTGCCCAGGCACTCATGGTTGTACAGATAGCCAAACCTCAGATCAGTGCCCTGTGGTCCACCTGCAGAATTTCACAGAACAACCGATGACTTCTCAGTAGTAGACAGCTCTTGGAAGATAAGATGCCAGCATGCCCCTATCTCTTATATTCTAGACTAGTGATAGAGAGTAAAAAAAAAAAAAAGAATTAAATAGGCAGGTCCTAATTTGTTTAGCAGTTCTACAGTCACCTTATTTTCCAAATATCCTGAGTTTTTCTTGTAGCTTCTCTTTTTCCAACCACCCTCTCTTCCAACTTTTGATGATTTTACTTTTACAACATCTTCTTTCTTCTTTATCAGGATGCCTTCCAGAGCAAGACTCAAAGCAGCAAGGCTCAAAGCAGCTTACAGCAACAGGAAAAGTGATAGGCTATATAAACAAGATGCAACGTGGGCAGATGCTCAGTTAGAAAGATCTTAATAGGAGACAAGATACAAAAGGAGAGAGCAAGACTGAGAGACAGTTTCCTATGCTATCCGTGGTCACAAAGCCACGTTGACTCATCCTAGTTGTTTGTCACCTGATGCTACTTAAGTTGCATTAGTTATTACTAATACCGCTACACCCACAAAACCCCACTGACTCTTTTCTAACCGTATCTTTGTTTTTCTGCAGAGCACCCCTACCCACACTTCCTAAACTACTGCAGCCCTACCACTCTTTGTTAACTCTCTCACTGTGACATCTTTTACTCTAATGTGAACCCATCCTGATATTGCCACGAAACTTAATTTTACCAGTGTAGACAAACAACCTTGAACTGTCTCTGAAGTCCGGGATTAAAACCACCTTGGTCAGGGTATTTTCTAATACTGAAAATCTACGCCCTTTGTTGTGTCAACAAAATACTCCAATGAATTTCACAGTTTTTCCTGGCATGAGAGCTCTCTTCATGGACCTATGCACCAAATGTGCTACGAAAGGACATAACATGTTGCCACTCAAAGATTAACCAAATCATTTTGGTGTGTGTGTGGAGAAATTTTATATAACATACAATCAATATTATGTCTCCTGTATTTCTCTATGTCATTGGCTTTTAAAATAATGACTAACTATAGAAATTAACATATATATATATATATACATATGAGATTACTAAATATTTATAAGACTTTAAATGCGACCACCTGCAACAGTGTCTGATCTGTATGGGATGTAATATTGAAAAACAGTCTGAGTTGATGGCATCTTGCCTTTGAAGTTTCCTGACAGATTGAAAAGAGAGTAGTTCTACTGCTGGCCACTTTGCAGTGACATCTGGGTGAGGGCATTGTAACCACCGAAGATAACTTTCCATATGGCAAGAATGCCTACCTGTTTATTTGGTAATCACCAGTGTATGCTCATTAGGACTCAGAGATGCATAACCTTATTGAATGTGATTGTCTGCTTATAAATTCTGTTATGTTTAATTTACCTGCAATATGTTACCTATAAAAAAGAGTCCAAGTCCTAGTTCTTGGACTCAGACATAGTTTTTGATCATCAAAAGTGGAATATTTATGTATCTGGATCCTCCTCCCCACCACCCTCTCTCCTACTCCCTCATTCTCTTTCAGAGATGGGATGAAAACAAAAAATATACAGATGCAAATAAAAATTATTTTTTCAGTCAAGCTCATCTGCAGTCAATAGTCAGATAGTTTTTCCACTGTTTCTGTTGCTTTCTGCTTCTCTGAAGCCCTTCATCACAGGAGTACTAGTGGCAAATTTACCAACTGCAATTCCACATTTCCCAGCTTCTTTCATCTTATCTTTCCCTGGATGATACTAAATACCTATATTTAGATAGACTGAATCAAATCATAGGTTTCCATTTTTTAATATTTCATAACAGTAGTGATTGAAGTGATAGGAATATCTGTTCTCTGAAGAGATTATAGTATTTCAGCGGGATGCAGCTTCTCATCATTGCAATACTATTTGCTACTGTCTTAAACTAAGATAAAATATTAAATAACATTAACCGTTTAAAAAATTATAATGCTTTCTAAAAAAAATATCACAAGCAAGATGTCAAAATTTTGAAAATGAACTGAAAATTATTTATTTGATGGTATAAAAGCGCTAGAACCTCTTTCAAATAAAATAATGTTTCAGAAATACGAAAGAATATTAAATATTCATTGGCAACTTACTTTCAAAGATTAAGAAGAAAACACTTTTTAACATATAATATCTAGAATTTTTAATACTGCATTATCAAATATGGACATTTCACAAATCCTACTATCTACAACCAAATTCTTCCTCCTTTGCTCCCACTAAAAGCATGAAAACCTACATGAAAATACTTCCTTTTTTTTAATGAGGGCTCACAGAAAAGAACAAAGAACAAAACTTTCCTTTTTAAATTACATTCATCATACTGTAGAAAGCCTTTAAACATAACCGACTTAATTAACTGATATCTAGTCTCATTCTATGCCACATTCTATACTTAAAATCATAATTTTATCAGTTTCTTGGTTCACTGGTGTGGCAGTTTGAGGAAAAAAACTGCTTGAAAGCTTTTGTTTTAAACTGACCAATTGGACTATTCCCTCCCATGCTACGATTACACATCTCGTTGGTTGAGAAAGTTTCTCACGAGCGTACTGTGCCTTTAAGAGCTGGGTACCACAGGCTCTTTTGCGGCTTTTTGGGGGCTTTTGGTCTTTTTCCGCCCTCTGGGACACTTCCGGCTTTTGCACTGCGAGGGGTGCCGCGGACCTTGCAGCTTCGCTCCGGGAAGAGGGTTTTCCAGACTCGCGGCTTGGCTTCGGGGACCTTACAGCTGTCTCTCCTCGGCTCGGACCCTGCCCGCCTGCCTGGCTGCTTGCGGCTACGGCTCCCCCGCGCTGCCGGAGTGGAGCGAAGCTGTGTGCCAGGAGAGCCACCCACCGGACCGCTTGGGACAGACTGCTCTGGCCGCTGGGACCCACGCCTCGGGGCTGTGTCTCCCTCTCTGCCGCTAGCGCTGCTGCTTCTTGCTGCTTTGCTTCCTTTAATTCGCACGACCAGACTGGTAGGAACAGCGCTTTGCACGTTGGAGCCCCGCGTTCGTAACAGCCGCGGTTTTCCTTTGTTTACTCCATTAAAGCGCACACGTGGCGATGCCATTTTGGACTCCACGTGGTACCGTCCCCCCTTCTCTCTTTTCTCGCGTTTAACCCTCGCCTTTCCATCCTGTATAAACCCTCAGATTTCGCATTGGTTTTTCCCTGCATATTATATATTTTGTTCTAGTTTTGTTAAAGTTTGTTTCAGTTTTCCAAACGTTCAGAGGTCTCACAAATTCTTTTCTTCTCTTTTTCGTATCTCTGCTTTTTAACCCTTTCTCTCCTGGTCAGGGGAAAAAGGGGTTTAGAGATCGGAGAGGACTCATCCCCGTGATTGGCTTGCCTCAGCCAACCGGCGACAACTGGCAGTAGAATGTTTTGGACATTAAGGAGACTGAAGAAAAGCTACACAAATATTCTGCTTTACGAAAAATAATTATGCAGCAAAGTCATAGCTTCTATTCCAGTCAGTTCGCTCTTTATTAATCAAGCACCCATAGGGTCTTTTTACTGGAGCTGACGTTACTATTCTTAGAACTAATGAAAGAGTTTGGTTGGAGGGATCTTTGAAGGTCACCTAACCCAAGCTCCTGCTCAAACCAGGGTTAATTTCAAAGCTCAGCTCAAGCTGCTGAAGGCTTTGTCTGGCTGAGTTCTAAAAGGCTGACAGGCCACTTAAAAACCAGATCAAGCAGATCTGAAGCACGGTGATCACCTGATACCTGCAAAGCTAGTGGAAAGAAACAGGCATATCTAGCATTCAGCTGGTCTCATCTTAAAATGCAAACCTCGGATCAGCCAGGTCTTCTAAAAGGCCCTGATATTGCCTATTTATTATCTTTGATCATAACAAAAAGGCTGAAAATTACTAACTTAGAGATTTGGACACATTCTAGTGTCTAACATTAGAGAGAACAGATTTTAATCTTGGACCTTCAGAGTATTTTATGAGTGATTCTGTACACCAAATTTTACCTAATCCTTAAAATCAGTCAGCCAACGGAGGCTTATTTTGAACCTTAAAGAATGCTCAGCACTTAGGTATTGGCTTTCAACGATCAGATCCGTTCAAGCTCTGTCATAATTCACAGATGCTTAAATCCTCAAACTAATTTCTATTTTAATCCTTTAAATGTGTTTGAATTGGACTACATCCAGTATGTGCAGGGATCACTGAATGCGATGCAACAAAAAGGGTCAGGCTTATTTCAGTTAGAGCTTGTGGAGGAAGAGGAGATTATCACATTCAGTGAAATTGTATATAGTATTGCTTAAAAATTAGAATGCATGTTTTCTCTTAGTTGAATAAGTTTTTATTCATGTCTTAGTGAAGTCTATAAAAGATCTAGACTAGATCAAGACTTTTTTAACTCTGCTGTTTATAATGAATCACTAAATGAAAAAACATGAAAATGCCAGGGATAAAGCAATGAATGAGAGGTCACGTACAACTATATCTCACCAATAAAGACACCTCCTGCGAAGACTAATGGGGGAGTGCTATGGATCTCTGAAAGTTGTTTTAATATTCTGTATTAAATGGTCATACAGTAATGCATGAATATGTAATGAAGTATACAAATCTGGGAATTAACAAAATCACATTCAATCACAGTTACAGTTAACTAGACAGCTGTGAAAAAGAAAAGACATGTGTCCTCAGATATCACCAAGGCAAACACCCAACCAAGACCATCTCGAGTACCCGACAGGGGTAAGACTGGAAAACCCCAGAACCCCTCTGTTATATGACAGGGGAATAATGCGTTAAAACCCACAGGAAGTGTTGTCATGAAACCCAGAACCATTTAATTTATACCATTTGTTTTATTTTACTTGTTAATCACCTTCTGACTTCAGTTGAGCTGGCTGGTTTACCTTGCCATCCACTAGGCCTTGTACAACACACATGGCAGCAAAACACAAAACTTCAACACATCGCGGTTTACCAGTCCCTAGTTGCTGGTGTAGGCGTTAAACAAAACACAGCAGCACTCTCCAGAAGAATTAATGCTTCTGTTAGTGTTTTCATCAGGGATGACTCTGGTGCCAGTTCAGAACGGGCTGCTTAGCTAACCAGCCAGCTACCTATTGTTCCCCCAAAGCTGTGCATTAGGCTCTGAAAACCAAACACTTTCCAATCCTTTACATTGCTCTGGCTGGTCCATAACCTAGGCTCTGGTTTTGGCAAGGTTATATACCATCGGCTGTCTATTTTTGTCAGAGAGCTCTCTGTTATAGGGGAAAGACACCTATCACACAGAATGGAAACTAGCCTGAGACGGTCAGTTTGCACCTATGGTCTGCAGTAGATTCACTACAGGAAAATATAATTCATTCTGTTTTCTATGCTGTAGCAGGTTGAAGGAAAAAAACCCTGCTTGAAGGCTTACTAATTGAATTATTCCCTTCCATGTTACGATTTTGCCCATCTTATGGGATGAGAAAGTTTTCTCTCGTGGGTACTGCCCCTTTAAGAAGCTGCGGGCTCAGGCGGCTCGGGGACGGCTGGGGGCTACTCGGGACTTCCGGGCTAGTCGGGACTTGCAGGGCTGCTTCTCCGGACTGCTTCGGGGGGCATTCGCAGCTCGTTCGCGGCTCCTCGGCGCTCCGGACACTCTCCGCTCTGCGGGAGTCACTGCAGGACCTCAGATTCGCTCCGGGGAAGAGGCTTTTCTCCAAACCCTGCAGCTCAGCTCTGGGGACCTTGCAGGCTGCCGGAGTGGACCGTGCGCCGGGGCAGCCCCGCCACGCCGCCTGGGACAGACTGTTCGCCTGGAGGTTTTTCTGCTGCTTTGATTTCTTCTCTGCTTCAACGAATTCGGTAGGGACAGTGCTTTTCCACATATTACAGCCCGGCGTTCATAACAGCCGCGGGTTTCCTTTGTTCGCTCCACGAAAGCGCACACGTGGCCGGTGCCATTTTTCTAGACTGCACGTGGTGCCGTCCCCCTTTGTCTTTGTTCTTGTGTTTAAAACCCTCACCTTTCCATCCTGCACAGACTCTCAGATTTTGCATTGTTTTTTTCCTGCATGTTATATATATTGTTCTAGTTTTAATAAAGTTTGTTTCAGTTTTCCAAACGTTCAGAGGTCTCACAAAATCTTTTATTTTTTTTCCTTCTCGTATCTCTGCTTTTGAACCCTTTTCTCTCCCGGAGGAGAGGGGTTCGGGGATAGGGAAGGACTCGTCCCCGTGCATCGGCTTGCCTCAGCCGACCGGCGACATAATTGGCGTCCCTGGGTGGGCACTTCTGAATAATTTAATAATTCATATTTTTATTAAAGTTTGGAAACTGAAACAAACGAGGTTTTTCCAGGATGGTGCTAAGCGAGCTTTTGTTTGAAGCTCTTAAGCAGTACGGTTTAAAAATGCTTTATGATCTGGTGCCTGGCACACCAACTGTGATGTCAAATTACCTGTTTCTAATTGGTACTGGTTTATGGTTTGCTGGTCTGGGGCACTTAGCAAAGAAGGTGTTCACCCTGGCGTGTGTAATTTCGGTGTTTTGGTCTGTACTCAGTCAGTTTATAATGCTCCCAGTATATTTTGCACAGTACATGATAGTGACTGCTTATGATTCCTCTAGCAAATGGATGATGGGAAATAACACTTCTCCATTTGGTACTGGATCGATGGCAATTGAAACTGGATATTCGGCAAATGGTATTATTTTCCTGTATTTGATAACTTTGTTATCAGTTATCTGTAACATGGTCCAGGGGTGGATAATTATCAAGAATAGGTATCACATGGGCACTACACCCACTAAATCTGCTGCTGCCTCTCCATCCAAACAAGCACAGGTTGCCCCTGTGAAAAAGAAAAATAAGCCCTCTGGTGCTAAACACCAGAAAAAGACTAATTATGCAACAGATAGCTCTGATGACGATGCAGGACCAAGCACCTCTCAAAAGCGTCCAGGAAAGCCTTCAGGGAATACTGCCTCAGCGACTCCACCAGCACAGCCCTCCCAAGGATCCTCATCACGGGATGAGTCATCAGATCAAGAGGTAAACACCCAGCCTCAGTCCAGGAAGGACCTGAGAAGCATTAGAAAGGAATTTAGCAGGCATGATGGTGAGTCACTAATGAATTGGTTGCTTCGCTGCTGGGACAATGGGGCTGATAACATTGATTTAACTAGCAAAGAAGCCAGACAGTTAGGAAATGTGGCCCGGGAAGGTGCTATTGATAGGGCAATGGGCAAAAAGGCAAAACAGTGCAGTCTCTGGAAACGGCTTCTGACTGCTGTGAAGAGCAGATACCCTTTCAGAGATGACATAGAATGCCGCCCTACTAAATGGACTGTCCTGAGCAAAGGTACTAACTACCTGAGAGAGCTGGCTATGAAAGAGGTCATCTATGGTGACTGGAATGTTAATGTCAACCCGGACCAGGTGCACAGTAACGAGCCTTTGCTGCGCAAATTTGTGCAGAGTGCACCCCAGTCATATGCCCATACATTGACCACAATGCTGTGGGAAAGAGAGGGTGAAAATCGGCCACTCACCATAGAACACGTGTCTAACAGGATTCGCCAGTATGAGGACAGTCTTTCCCATACCTCTGCCTTCATTGCAGCAGTGGAGAAAGTGACAGACAAAATGACAGAGAAAATATTGGACTCTATTAATAGGTTAGAACAAAGAACCGTTTCCTCTCCTGTGTATACCCACGTGTCAGCTGTTAGGAGAAATCGTCCTCCCAGAGCAAGGCGCAACAGACAGGACAGGCCACGATGTGACCGCCAGTGCTGCTCGAGAGGTCGTGAAGACACGAGGAGATGGGAACAACGACCTGCCGCTAACCACGGGGTACCAGCACATGAGCTGCAGAGCAGACCACACCAACATGATGACTGCAATCGAAGAGTTGTCGCTCCAGTCTTTGGTGAACAGTGCTGCAGCCCAAGGAGAAACTCCTATGAACAAGGTACCACAAGCCGGATAGACCCTTCCACTGACTGTGGACCACACCCTAGGCATTAGAGGGGCCCTGCCTCTAGCCAGGTGGAGGAAAGGGATAACAGGGTATACTGGACTGTGTGGATTCGATGGCCTGGCACATTAGAACCACAGAGGTACAAGGCCCTGGTAGATACAGGCGCCCAGTGTACCTTGCTACCATCGGATCATCAAGGAACTGAGACTATCACGATCTCGGGTGTGACAGGAGGATCACAAGAGCTTACCTTAGTAGAAGCTGAGGTCAGCCTCACTGGGCATAACTGGGAAACTCACCGAATTGTGACTGGCCCAGATGCTCCATGCATTTTAGGCATAGACTTCCTCCGGAAAGGGTATTTTAAGGACCCGAAAGGTTATAAATGGGCCTTTGGGATAGCAACCGTGGGAGCCGATGGCATTATCCGGTTGTCCACATCGGTCGAACTTTCGGATGACCCTTTTGTTGTTAGCAGAATGAAGGTGGAAGATCAAAAATTGCCTACTGCATCCTCTACAGTTCACCGCCGGCAATACCGCACCAACCGAGACTCTCTGCGCCCCTTAGAGAAAATGATTCGAGAGTTGGAGAGACGAGATGTCATCAGCAGAGCTCGCTCACCTTTCAACAGTCCTATATGGCCTGTGCAGAAGACCAACGGGGAATGGAGATTGACAGTGGACTATCGTGGGCTGAATGAAGTGACACCACCGATGAGTGCTGCTGTTCCTGATATCTTGGAGCTTCAGTACGAACTGGAGTCCAAGGCAGCCAAGTGGTATGCCACGATAGACATTGCTAACGCTTTCTTTTCCATTCCTATAGCACCAGAGTGTAGGCCACAGTTTGCCTTCACCTGGAGGGGTATCCAGTATACCTGGAATCGATTGCCCCAGGGGTGGAAGCACAGCCCGACCATCTGCCATGGACTGATCCAGGCTACCCTGGAGAAAGGTGGTGCTCCTGAACATCTTCAGTACATCGATGACATCATTGTATGGGGTGATACCGCAGAAGAAGTCTATGAGAAAGGTAGGAAGATAATCCGCATTTTGGTGGATGCTGGTTTCTCCATTAAGAGAAGTAAGGTCAAGGGACCTGCCCGAGAGATTCAGTTCCTGGGGGTTAAGTGGCAGGATGGACGCCGCCACATCCCCACAGATGTGATCAACAAGATCACAGCTATGTCTCCGCCTACCAACAAGAAAGAGACACAGTCTTTCTTGGGAGTCATAGGCTTCTGGAGAATGCATATTCCTGGGTATAGTCAGATTGTTAAACCTCTCTATACTGTTACCAGGAAGAAGAATGGTTTCACATGGGGCTCTGACCAACAACATGCCTTTGACTTAATCAAAAGGGAAATAGCACATGCTATGGCCCTGGGACCTGTGCGAACAGGACCAGAGATTAAAAACATTCTGTACACTTCAGCTGGGGACTGTGGTCCTACCTGGAGCCTTTGGCAGAAGGCACCAGGAGAAACCCGTGGTCGTCCCCTAGGATTTTGGAGTCGTGGATATAAAGGCTCAGAGGCCAATTATACTCCCACTGAGCAGGAGATATTGGCTGCCTATGAGGGAGTCCGAGCTGCCTCAGAAGTAATTGGCACTGAAGCACAGCTCCTCCTAGTCCCCCGACTGCCAGTCCTAGGTTGGATGTTCAAAGGGAAGATAGCATCTACCCACCATGTCACAGATGCTACCTGGAGTAAGTGGACCGCCCTGATTGTACAGAGAGCTAGGATAGGTAACTCTGGTCGCCCAGGAATTGTGGAAGCCATTACAGACTGGCCTGCAGGAGAAGATTTTGGGATGCCACCGAACGAGATAGTCACTCGTACCGATGAAGCACCCCCATATAAAGACCTCTCAGACCAGGAGAAGAAATATGCTCTCTTCACCGATGGATCCTGCCGCCTCATAGGAAACCAACGGAAGTGGAAAGCTGCCGTATGGAGTCCTATGCGCCAAGTTGCAGAAGCAGCAGAAGGAGAAGGTGAATTGAGTCAATTTGCAGAGGTCAAAGCCATCCAGCTGGCCATGGACATTGCTGAAAGGGAGAACTGGCCAAGACTGTACCTGTATACAGACTCCTGGATGGTGGCAAATGCCTTGTGGGGATGGCTGGAGAGGTGGCAGAAAGATAATTGGCAGCGTAAAGGTAAGCCTATTTGGGCTGCCACTCTGTGGCAAGATATTGCTGCCCGCCTGAAAAGGTTAGCTGTAAAGGTACGGCATGTAGATGCCCATGTCCCAAAAAGCAGAGCCACTGAGGAGCATAAAAATAACCACCAAGTGGACAAAGCAGCCAGAGTGTTCCAGATAGATCTGGACTGGGAACACAAAGGTGAACTATTCCTTGCTCGGTGGGCCCATGACTCTTCCGGTCACCAGGGAAGAGATGCAACCTATCGATGGGCTCGCGACCGAGGGGTGGATTTAACCATGGATGCAATTACCCAGGTTATCCATGACTGTAAGATTTGTGCTGCAATTAAACAGGCCAAAAGGTTAAAACCTTTATGGTACAGTGGACGGTGGTCGAAGTACAAGTACGGAGAGGCCTGGCAGATTGATTACATCACTCTCCCTCGAACTCGCCAGGGTAAGTGCTATGTTCTGACAATGGTTGAAGCAAGCACCGGATGGCTTGAAACCTATTCCGTGCCTCATGCCACTGCCCGTAATACTATTCTGGGCCTTGAAAGGCAGATTTTGTGGCGGCATGGCACTCCGGGAAGAATTGAGTCTGATAATGGGACTCATTTCAAAAACAATCTGGTGGCCAATTGGGCCAAAGAACATGGTATCGAATGGATTTATCACATTCCATACCATGCACCAGCCTCCGGTAAAATAGAACGCTATAATGGCTTGCTGAAAACCACCCTGAAGGCATTGGGTGGTGGAACTTTCAGAAACTGGGATAAACATCTGGCAGAAGCCACCTGGCAAGTGAACACGAGTGGATCAATCAATCGAGCCGGCCGTGCCCAATCAGACCTTTTACATACCATGGAGGGGGATAGAGTTCCTGTGGTATGTGAAAGTAATCTGCTGGGAAAAGCTGTCTGGGTTTCCCCTGCTGCAACCCCAGACAGACCCATCCGTGGTGTTGTCTCAGCCCAAGGCCCTGGACACACCTGGTGGGTAATGCAGGAGGATGGTGAAGTCCACTGTGTACCACAGGGGAAGTTAACCCTGGCTGAAACACCCTGAACCAGAGTCTCATGCTGTTAATTTCTGTATAATACAATGTAGATGAGATGCGCATAACGTACATGGTATGGAATAAAGGGGTGGAATGTAGCAGGTTGAAGGAAAAAAACCCTGCTTGAAGGCTTACTAATTGAATTATTCCCTTCCATGTTACGATTTTGCCCATCTTATGGGATGAGAAAGTTTTCTCTCGTGGGTACTGCCCCTTTAAGAAGCTGCGGGCTCAGGCGGCTCGGGGACGGCCGGGGGCTACTCGGGACTTCTGGGCTAGTCGGGACTTGCAGGGCTGCTTCTCCGGACTGCTTCGGGGGGCATTCGCAGCTCGTTCGCGGCTCCTCGGCGCTCCGGACACTCTCCGCTCTGCGGGAGTCACTGCAGGACCTCAGATTCGCTCCGGGGAAGAGGCTTTTCTCCAAACCCTGCAGCTCAGCTCTGGGGACCTTGCAGGCTGCCGGAGTGGACCGTGCGCCGGGGCAGCCCCGCCACGCCGCCTGGGACAGACTGTTCGCCTGGAGGTTTTTCTGCTGCTTTGATTTCTTCTCTGCTTCAACGAATTCGGTAGGGACAGTGCTTTTCCACATATTACAGCCCGGCGTTCATAACAGCCGCGGGTTTCCTTTGTTCGCTCCACGAAAGCGCACACGTGGCCGGTGCCATTTTTCTGGACTGCACGTGGTGCCGTCCCCCTTTGTCTTTGTTCTTGTGTTTAAAACCCTCACCTTTCCATCCTGCACAGACTCTCAGATTTTGCATTGTTTTTTTCCTGCATGTTATATATATTGTTCTAGTTTTAATAAAGTTTGTTTCAGTTTTCCAAACGTTCAGAGGTCTCACAAAATCTTTTATTTTTTTTCCTTCTCGTATCTCTGCTTTTGAACCCTTTTCTCTCCCGGAGGAGAGGGGTTCGGGGATAGGGAAGGACTCGTCCCCGTGCATCGGCTTGCCTCAGCCGACCGGCGACATATGCCTATTTCATTCTAATCCTTATGCATGCATTACCTCAAAAATCAAAGCCAGCCTTTGTTCTTTTTTTTCTGCAAATGTTTTCAACTTTAATATCTCTGTCTTACCTTTTCTTATAAAATTAGGAATTGAATGTATGCAAACACGGAAGATAGGTGATGCCATCTGTACAGAACTACATCAATGGGCTACATTATACTTCCAGATTTCTGGTAGAAATCTATCATTGCCAAGAAGGAGACTTAGGAATAGACGTGTACAATGACCAAGATGCAATGAAATACAAAAACTAAATGAAAAGGAAGAAAGGACTATTCCTTTCTTTCTCCTCCTTTTTGGATTTTACTTTGTGATGATGCTTTAGCCAGGAAGCCTGCTTCCTCTCTTTTCTTTCTATAATATCATTATTTATCGGCACAGCTCTTGACTTTTTGCAGAGGCCATTGGTGCTTTCACAGGAGTCACCTTAGGTAAGCAGGGAGAACATCTTCACTTCATGTCTCATGAATTCATCAATTGAAATGACAATTCCATTGAAAAATCAATACACACAAAGCAAGAAGCTTTGGAGATTGTCAGCTGAGCTCAGGGAAACAAACCACTCCATGGTCACAGGCTTAACTGAAAAAAGCCACTGTGCAGTAGGTTGAGGTTATATCTCAGAGAGCAGACTTATCCGCACAGCCAATTCTCTGTGTTCCACATTTTACGTGTCCCCATCAATCAAATAATGAACATGGATAATCACAAGCAAATGTAGAAACAAATTACTCTTTTACCACTCTTGCCAGTTTTCCTTCTTCATTCTACTTCTAATCTGTGTCATTTTTAGACTATAAAAACATACAACATGTACCACTGTTCGTCATTTTTTAGGACTAAGTGTATTTCCAGAGTGCATGTAAAGAAAGTTTGATATATATGGCATATTATTAAAGAGCAAATGAATGATTGAAATTGTTTACTGTGATGTATAATAGAGGAATGCATAGGGCCGGTCATGGATAGTTTGCTCATTAATGACATTGGCTATAGTTGCCAGTTCTTAGGACACGAAGATACTGCTATAGTGTGATTCCACCAATATGAGATGAATATAATAATCTAAAATCATATAGGTAGGTACTGTACTCAAACTAAAACCACATGCAATATCTTAAGGATCTGTTATTTTCTTTTCAGTGCAAGAATATTGACTTGGCAAAATGAAAATCTCATCTAATCTAATATCCCCTTTCCATATTTCAGAGAATATGCAAGCCGTTCAAAAATCATGTATACCTATGCATATTCAGGAAAAAGTGTATTTTAGATGATAGATTACTGTTTTTTTCAAACCAACTTCTCTACTTCTCTATTGCCAAATTACCCTTTAGCAAGGAATACCCTCATGGGATAAACTGTTTTCAGTACTATTTTCTGCCTTCAGGTTGCTGGCTAGTTTTACTGCTAATTGGGTATTTCCTGATGTATATTTCTCAAGTTATTTTTTGTGGGGTTTTTTTGGTCACCTGGAGGAACATAGTAATATACTATGTGAAAATAACACTACTGAAAATAAAGAAGGTAATATTAAACCTCTAAAAACTCATTAATTTAGAAGTACTTGTAAAAAAAAAAGAGAACAGAAATAGATAAAATGTGTTTCTTGGGCTTTTTCCGTCTTGAGTTGTACTTTGTACACACAGTAGATTTAGCTGTGTAACATTTTATTGACTGCAAATATATGAATATATGTTAACGTATTTGTAACCACTGTACTTATTGGGAATAGGACCATTTTATCTTTCCTATATATGATTTTTTAAGCTTCTGCTTCTGCCTTATTCATATACCTGTCAGTCTGTTCTATCAAAACATTGGCTATTTCTTTATTTCCAACCACACTTACAGAAGTACTATTACTACTCGCTCAAGGGCTACTCTTTCCTCCACGTGAGTTCTTCATTGGTTTCAGCACTATTGTGCCATGTTGTAACAAATGCATAGGTAACATCCTGTATCTCCATTTATATCAGCTTGATTACAGAGTGTGATCCATAATCAGTTCTGAATAGTAAAGTAATTGTGTACCTTGTGTACTGATTATCTAAAGAAAGACAGATGCTTAAATTTAAATTATATATATTATATGTACGTATATGTAAGTCATTAATACGTTACGCAGACTTCCTGCTGCATATCTCCTTTACAATAAGGTTTATAAATGGAGGAATAATTCTAATATCATTTAATAACTACCTTTCAAATGACATACCATGACACTTTTTCTATTCTGGATTTGTGCAAATACAGAAGAAGAATGATAACATGTATTTATAAAAAATGATGGATTTATATCAGTATTTTTGCAACATTTTGTCATGAATGCATTCTGATGCTAATTTCTGTCATAATATTACACATTATTTTTATCTAAAGCCCAAGTTCTGAAATGTAACATTAAATTCAGTTAAACAGCATTTTGAAGTGTGTTCAGAGAAGGGCAACAAAGCTGGTGAAGGGTCTAGAGCACAAGTTTTATGAGGGGTGGCTGAGGGAACTGGGGTTATTTAGTCTGGAGAGAAGAAGGCTCAGGGGTGACCTTATCGCTCTCTATAACTACCTGAAAGGGGGTTGTAGCAAGGTGGGGGTCAGTCTCTCCTACCAAGTAACAAGTGATACGACAAGAAGAAGTGGCCTCATGTTATGCCAGTGGAGGTTTAGTTTGGGTATTAGGAAAAATTTCTTTACAGAGAGGGTTGTGAAGCGTCAGGCTGTCCAGGGAGGTGGTGGAGTCCCCATCCCTGGAAGGATTTAACAGACGTGTAGATGTGGTGCTGAGGGACATGGTTTAGGGACCCTGGCAGTGCAGGATGAACGGTTGGGCTCGATGATCTTAAAGGTCTCCTCCAACCAGAACGATTCTGTGATAATGCAAGGAAATGCTTTCATTATCTTGCAGTCAAGAATATAAATGAGTTGTTAATATGTATATCTTAATTTGATATTTTCATCCTTATTGTAAAGTTAAAATATAGTATGTTGAAAGAACACTAGTTTCTGGTATTTTCATCATAAATGCTTTAATGTATTTGATATAACAGAATAAGTGATACATTTTAAGCTCATGCAGCAGCAGACTTCATGATAATGTCCAAATCTGAAAAATACATGAATGTTAAAATTTTTAATGCAACTTTAACTTGATCCAAATTTTACTTTAGAACAAGATATTCTTTTTGTTAGACACCTTTATGAGTAAAGATTACCAGGGCCCAACTTTTTTCTTTCCGATGAAAATAATAAAAACAATTTCTATGTAGTTTTGAAGTTCTGCTTATTAACAAATTTGACACAACCTGTCATTGCTGAGCAATGGGATTTTTTGCATGCCTTTTCCCTCAAGCCTTGTAAAGTTCAGAGAAAGGCAATTTCTTCTCCATATTAAGAAAGCAGCACTTGTCTCCAGAGAGATGCTGCCTGTTGGGCAGGTGGAAGAGAGGTTGTGATAGGCCTCTCTAACTGGGTTAGAAATGAGAATACTGAATATTACCACACCTCTTGTTAAGGGGGGAAATTTTTATGCAGCTGAAATCTATACACAGAAGGGCAGGGCTGTGGGGAGCTCTAGGCTGCCCTACTGTGGCATTGCTGCCTCAGGGCTTGGTGGCCCCAGGGATCTGCCATGGGATCCTGGGCCCTAGGCAGGGTGGTGGAGTGCCTGGGAAGCTGGGCAAGAACATTCAGGGCTGTTGATGCCCTCAAGGACATGACAGTCTCCCAGCCCATGTGCAGCCTTTAATAATGAATGAGATAAACCATGCACATTCTGAATGGTTTTAAAGTAAGAAACAGACAGTGAACTCTTCTAAGAATTCATTAGTGCAGGTCCTCTTAGCCGTTGCAAAAATGCAGTTTATCCGCAGAGGTAGGCTTCAGCTCTATAGCTGGACACCTCCAGCCAGTTGTCTACAAGTGAACTTTGCATCTAGCCTACAATAATAGTCTCTAGTCAACAGAATCAGGGGGATTAGAGAGCTAGTCAGCTTATTCCGAAGAAGGTACCTTTACTTTGTTACTGAATGTATTTGGACTCTTGAGTTGTACTGCCAAAATTTTCACTGAGTATTGTGGGAGAAAAGAGATGTCTTTCACATGTAGATATGTATGTTAAGGACTCTTAGAAACAGGTTTCTGAATTTTCAGCAAAATCTTACCTTTAATTCATTTTCCTGTAAAAAATTTAAGTGCTTGTAGACTTCTTGCTGATGAGTATTCAGGCAGAGCATTTTCAGGGAACTTCAGATGTCTCATCCTATGTATTTTGTCTTTCATATCTCAATCCTTCTATGGATCCAAGATCTTGTGCTTTCTACCACTCTGATAGTCAATTCTATTTTTTCACGTGTAGTACTGATCTAAATAACTAGTGGTCAAACTATTTGCTGTATGTTGGTTAAAACAATCAGTTTTCATTAAAAAAAAAAAAAAGGAAAAAAAAAGAATGCACTTGTATATCGATTTTCTGCTTTTAAAAAATACCCACTAAATTTGCATAACCATTTGCCAGGTCTGATTCCTATCATCTCGTTCAAACCACCTAAGAAGATGTTGTATGACATTAATTTCTCTCAGTTCTTTAACGGTCTCATCCATCAATATTGTGTCCCAGGACCAGGAAAGTGATACAAATGCAGAACGCAATAGATCATACTTTATTGTATTCACTCTTCTAACTTTCTAACAAAGACTTTCTAACAAAGACTAGTTGACTGAAAGTTAATTCCTTCTTTCACTGTTACTCGTGCAACTGCATATACATAAATATATCTTTTTTCCTCCTTGTATAAGGTTTTGCCTCTTAATTCCCCAAAGCTATCACATCAAAAACTTTTCCTCAACAATCTTGCCTTTAAACGTATGATTGCCTTTGAAGTTCACTGAAACTTACAACCTGTCACAAAATCTTTCCTACTATTTTCAAGTTTGATTAGGAGAAAGTATGAGTATTAAAGAAAAGCTTGAGATGATTCACCATAGAGGGACTATACAATGTTAACAATTAATCCTGCCTGTCATCTTTTGATTGTTGTAGCTATTGAGGGAAATATGTCCCCAAAGTGTAATACTTGCTGCTGTGATTAGTATTAGGCAATTTTCAGAATTTATGTGTGAAAATTTTTTTTAATAATATCTAGAAAAAAAAACTAAACAAAAAAACCATTTCTTTTTCTTCATGAGACGCCATAAATCAAGAGTTTCTGCTTCTAACATTTAAAAGGTTCCTAGCATACTTCTCATGTATGAGTGAAAACTCACGTATGACTCTGATGAGAGAACTCTGTTTCATTGTATTCACAGTGTTTGTTTGCTCAGACTTCTCCTCTGACATTGTAGACTCTATGTGCTTTGTGAATTCAAATTGCACAATTGCTGCTAGCTGTCTGCTACTGCTTACTCTCTGGAGGCTCGCAAGAGAATCCACGAATCCCGCACCACATATTCCTTGCCTTTCCTTCTTATATATAAATATTTAGAATCTATTGAATCCATTTTTATTAATCTTACTATATTCTGTAACTTGCTACTGTATTGCTTATTGTGTTATATTATACTGTATTATTATTTCTGGATTAATCATAAGGTAGAGATTTAGAAAAATTATTTTTTATTAAAACTTTCATATACTACTGTCTTTTCACCATGGCTACAACAGTCTAACTTAAAACAAATATGAAGTCCACTTTACAATTCATATACTAATTTTAGTTTTCTCCAGAATTTCCCCAACTAATGATAGGACTACACTAAACACTTCAGTGAACATCAAATCAAGTCCACTCTTCTCCTTTTGCTGATAAAATAACAAGACTCGGGTTTTGTTTCCAAAGAAAGAAACTTCTTTAATATGTCCTAATCTAACTTTAATTTCCAGTTATTGCAATTTCTTCTTATGTCCTTCAGTTTTTCTTAAACATAAAATATCGAGATCAACTGATATCTCATTTATGACTTCATACTAGACTCAGGAATACAATGTCTTTGGTTCAGGTGAATTCTCCACTTGCGGTCTGCTTCAATCACAAGTGAAAATTAATCTGTCTCTGTTTTTTGTGTGTTGTGCACACCAAAACCAGATTTGTACAGAAAACAAACACTAATGTATCGGCTAGAGAAGAGCTGTGAAAAGCTTTAAACCAGTGAATCTGCATGTTACTTTCTTTCCTTTAATTTGTTAAGACAACGCTTATTTTATTTCTCCAGTCACACCACCATTCCTTATGACTGGACAGAAATTTCATGAAATATTTCTTTACCGATTTTGAATTCTGGAAGATAGTTTCTCTCTATTTTGAATACGTTTGTATATTTGAATCACATATGTGTTGCTGGTGTCTCAGAGTTAATTCTCCTTTTCCTAGTTCCCTGTTCATAACACTGTTGGAAGGGATACGGCCTCTTTTACAGCTGGGGAATGCTGCCATTGATTTTTAGTGTTTAGAAAGATTGGAAACGAGGCCTGGAAGGTATATATCTGCTTTCATATTGTATTGATCATTTTTATGAACGTCAATACCATGTTATAAGACTTCAGTTTATAACACATGAACACAGTAAAATCTCAAAAAATTCACTACACATACTCAGCTCTTCATCGAGCTAAGATACTGTTATAAAAAACACTTGGATATAAAGTGACGTGGAACTCTTGTAGCAACTATGACAAAAGCCCTTTACAAAAAAGCTTAGTACAGAAGACAGACAAAAGTATGACAGAGCCACTTATATTTATTCCTCTCTCGTAATAAAAGACCAAGCCCTAAGATGAATCAAAGATTCCTTATAAATAAAAACTCAAAATCTGAGTATTCACAGAAGATGAAAGGTACTTTTGTAGGCAAAATATACTGCACATAGATTTATATAAACATATATAAATGGTATCATGTCTGATACTTTTATTTCTCAGTAGAGAAACACATGAAAGAAAAAGATATTGCAATTTAGCAGGGAAAGAAACAAAGCATGTGGCTAATGCAGTGCATAGTTAATGACAGCATAATTCATTGGGACAAATTTTAGCCCTTAATGAAAACCATCACAGAAACTTGTTGAAAAATACTGCTTTCTTTTTTGTTATAAAGCGCCAATTTTCTACAGTCAAGGCTTGAATTTTGTCATAAACAACTATTTCTAAAAGATAAATCAATAATTTTTTTTCAGTTTAATTAGTACTTTAAGTAAACAAGCTGTTGTTAGTCAACAACAAGCATGGTACTAATGAATTAATCAACCTGTTGAATGTTGCGAGTAAAGGAGCATAAGACTAAAAAAATAAAAAATAAAGAAAAAAAAATGAAGAAGAAAGAAAGAAAGAAAAAGAGCACCATGCTTGTCAATAATTTCTTTACAGTACCCAAAATTTAAAATGAACTTCTTGTTTCATTTGGTCACTACTCTAGCTCCATAATGGATGCTGACAGCAGATTAAAAAGAAGCATCCTATAAGTAAAATATTATAATATACATGCTTACTTACAGTAAGTGAGTATTCAATTAATCCAGTATCAGCATCAGGAATGAAAGCATATTAGGGGTCTACACCTTCACTACGTTTCACCACCTCACATCGGGATAGCCCTACTGAGTCTGCAGCCTAATCCTTAGATCTCTAGAGGCCAACCTAGAAAGATTTGGTCATATTCAGCTTAAAATTTCAGGAATCTTGATGTGTTAATGCTGCTTATCTTTTCTGACCATCTTTTAGAAGGAAAGAGTTGTCCACAGCTGGAATGATGAGTTAGGTACAGAAAAGCAGGTGGAAAGCTTGAAAAGTAAAGATCATTTTTCCATCAGCAGCTAGATCACTCTCGCTGGAGACAGCTACATCTGCTGTGCTTAGAAGAAGAGAAGAATTCTGTGGTGGATTGGGATACTGTTGGGAATATTCTACTGCAAAATTACCTTATTTTGTAATTCCACCCACCCCACCCCCCCCCTTAAATAGATGTATTTAGCTGCGTTCTGAACTGGACTGTGACTTTGCGGCTACAGGGTCGCCATTATTAAAGAAGGGCTGAACTGAGGAGTGACTTAAATCTCTCAATATAGCTGCATCTTCTCCAGTAACTAGGTCAGAATGATATTCTGTGAATAAAGTATGAGATCTACAAGGTAAATATTAATCTTTGATCACACGACCAGTTCCTGTGTCCTGGTGTAAATGCTAGCAAGTAAGCTTCATTGCTTGCCTTGATAAAGTGGTTATATAGTACAAACATTTCATAATGTATTGAGCTCCCATAAATCAATTTGAAATTAGTTTACTGTCAAATTGATAAATTTCATTTTATCATTATACCTTGAAGGTGATTTAACAGGTATTTCACAGCGTATAATTTATACCATATTAGAGAGAGATAAGAAAACAAGTGTTCCAAACCAATAATTATTGTCACATTCATTTATAAATTTTGCTATGTTAGAGCTTTGAATACAGTTTTGAATAAAGCTTTTAGACACAAGCTATGCATAGTAATAAATCTAGTGTGTAAACTCGGAAATCACTTGAAGGATTAACTCCAAGGTATTGTATCTTTTTGTGGTTTAGTCAGCCAGCCTTTCCTAAGACTGGAAATAGGCTGCTGGTCACCAGTGTAAGTGTGAATAGCACCTGAACATACAGAAAAGGTTGCATGTTTATTTTTAATGTTGATTTTTACTCTCTGTGATAATCTCAAGCAGTGGAAATACATTTGCTGGAAGACATGCGGATTGGTTTCTGGAATCATCTATAATGGAGAACATAGATGACAATTTTCTCCAATTTCCGGATTTCTTGTCTTCTTTAATTACAAAAGAAATTTAATACTATATATTGCGGAGTAACATACACACATGATTATAACTGGGTTCGCGAAATCTAAGAAGTGTAATGTATGTTTATTCACAGTGCATATATGAATAATCAGAGGCGTGATATTATGTATACTCACGGCGTTTCTGGCTTCCAAAAAATGAGCCCAATCATAGCAGAGTGGTGTGATTACATTCCAGGGCTACCCGCAGAAACTGGAAAAGGTTGGGTTTGTCACACAATTGGAAGTCATAACTATTCAATCCCACGCAGGCAGTTATCTCAGCATCCCTAAGTGGATATCTGATATCCTTTTCACATTGCTGTAGATATATCTTTACTGCATCATGAAATGCAGTGCAGGGATTTCTGGCCTCAACCGCCTGATCTTCCTAACAAACCAGCAGTCTTTTGCTAATGCAGGAATGACAGCACTGGTATTTAGCTAGCATTTCTGCATGGTTTAGATCCCGTCAGCGACTAAAGCCGTGCAGTCATTCCACTTTCTCCAGGAGGAGAAAATACAACAGCTACTTAAGGGCAGGGAACAAGGGAGGGCTCACGCACCACTTGTGGTCAAGGGCAAAAATCAGACTTGAGTAGGGGAAACAAAATCAGTTTAATGTAAACAACAAAACCACAACGAAATCATCAATTAAATTAGAGTAGGGCAGAAAAGAGAACAACATAATCTTAAATACACCTTCCCCTCATCCCTCACTTTTCCTTGGGCCCAGCATGTTACTAGCTCTCACCCCCCACTCAGTGCCGGAGCGGGGAGAACACAGAATGGGGGGTGCAGTCAGTCTTAACCCTCTGCCTAATATTCCAGGTTCTTTCTCCAGGGAAAATATGTCTGACAGGTCCCTCCTGCCACATGGCATCCACCCCACAGGAGACAGTCCAGCATGAAGGTCTCCAGCCCATGTGGAGGTCTGTTGATGGGGTCGACTCTCCCAGCACCAAGCCGACCTGGTGCCAAACATCCTCGAAGTCACCACATTTTTCAGGAGTCCTGCGGCTTTGTTCTACCAGGCTCTCTGCAGCCCATCCGTTTCTCCTGCTAGTGCTCTACGAGTCAGCCAACTTGCCACAGACCGAAGGAAAAATCACTGTACTGGTTACCTCTGTGACTGCACGGTTGTTCTCCTTCCATCCCATCCCCTCCAAAACAAAAGAGTGCTCCCAAATCGAAAAGTGCTTCCCACCTTAAATAGGCTTATTTGCAGAAGCACTGATTGGTGCAGCCTGGGCCAGAGTTGGGGCCAAAATTGGAACGGGGGGGGCTCCTTTCATGCAGTTAATTACAGAGATCAAGCTAAACAGTCCCATCCCCTGCTACTGAAACTGCTCCAAATGAAGGTGGCAGCCTCCTCCCCCTACTGCCAAAACCGTGCCAAATCCTAAACTACAACAAGAGTTCTTCGTTTAGTGGAAAGAAGGTCACCCAGCGTCTGGTGTCGCATCATGGTGACGCAGAAAGAACAGTATTGCCATTGCCAGTAACAGGCCACATGTTAAAATTGTGATAACTTCGCTGTATTGCAAACGTGATGCTCTAGCCTTGGTCAGTCAACGTGCCAGAAAACTGGCTGCACACAGCTCTACCAAACTGGAGTTTGGTACCAGGTATCTCGTTACGATAGACAGGTTTTAAGTGTGAGATAATAGTACTAGTCTTGAAAACATGGACACAAGTTGAGAAAAAACATCACTAATCGTCAGTGGCTTGTCACTGAAGACGAAACCAGCCTTGAGAGCTGAGAAAGGACTGCTTCAAGAATTACAAAGAAAGGAAGTCGTCGACAAGTGAGAAAAAATAACAGAGCAGCAGCAGAAGGCACCTGTGATGGGCTGGGAAAACCACAGCCTGGCAATGAGCTGCAGGCAGTCCAGGGTGGCTGGAGCCAGGGGCTGCTTAGAAACATCTTGCCATGCGAGGAGACCTCCAATGGAGGGAAGAGGGGTTGCAAATTTTCGTGATGGGAGCTGTGGTTGCAGGAGCACCACGGGACTGTGGAAGCCAGGTGTGTGCCCTTGGGCTGCGTGCAAGCTCGAAGATGCAGCTCTCCTTCTCTCACACTCCTCGTCTGCTACCATAGCCCCCTTGAGGAATCTGGGACCTGCCTGAAGGTTGTCCCAGACTGCCTGCGATGCTGCAAGCATACATGTGTGTGTCTCTGAGTGCATATTTTTCCTCACAAATTCTGCACTCTTTTCCTTGCTAAGGCTCCAATCCCTCAGCAAAACCCCACTGCCTGTAAACCCAAGGTGAATATTTATGATTTTGGGCAGCAGTGTTACATGGCCATGTACAGGAGACAATCTTCACCACAGTCTGTAACACAGACGGAGGAACTGAAGCACCTTACTGGTCAGTACATTTCATAAAATTTCATTTAAAAAATCTGAAGTTACTCTTAAAAATTAAAATTTAGGCTAGAAAGTTAACTACTCATGATGGTAAATTCCTCTGAAAGTACTAAACTGTGCATTGCTTAGAACCATGACGATCAGATTCAGGCATTGTTTAGCAATTTCATCCTGTCTTATATTTAAATATAAGCATTCAGACATGTTCTGTGTTGTATTTTAATAAGCTGAAGTCATACATTATGATAAAATATTTGCTCTTAATCTCTTTGTAATATGTATAATAGATTAGGCAGATAAATAAAAGGGAATTGGTAAGCAATCTTCCAAGTGACATCCATGTGTACTGCTGAAGCTTAATCCAATATTTAATTAATTAATATTAACTTTAATTAAATACTGTACCACAAATCACATTTCTTGCTTTACTATGATCTCCTAGACTTTTTATTTTTTAATTGATATCATTTTCTGTTCGAGGGTAAGAATATTATAAATAATATTGAAAAAAAAATCAGAATATAACAAAATGATGTTTGAAATATTCCCCTTCATTTAAACCAGCTTCAACTCTGAAAGCACTGGAGATAAAACAGTGGAGAAAAAAAAAGCCTCACTCAAATTTCAGCCAGTTGGCAAGATCAGAGATATTGCAGCTCTATCTGATTTGCAATGGTGATGAGAAAAATCAGTTTTTGTGGTGTTTGTTAAGTAACAAATACATATAGAACTATATTTCCACCTGCCCCCCTGCCCCCCCCTTTTTATAATCTTAGAGGCTATGTGACCTAGATTATTCCTGAGTATGTAAATATACTTCTGTATTTCTAAGGAGAGAAATAAGTCTGTTTAGCTCTACACCAGATTCGATGATGAACAAATGGAGTTACATAGTAAGGTTTCTTGACTTCTTTCTCTTTATTTTAAATTTATTTAAATTATTATTATTAAATCTATTTTGCAGGGAAAATAAACATTAAACTCCTCTAATTTCTTAATAGTAAATGCAATTTATGGTGGTGCAGAATCTTGTGGATCTTTCTCCTCCCACTATTGCCCAAGCGTTTAGAAGACTATGGAGTCAGTTTTTCACCATAAAAGGGCAGAAATGAAATGGAATGCAGCAGTGCTGACAACAAACACTTCGCAGATCCATCTGAGACCATTTAAGGGCTATTTGATTTTGGATGAAGGATTAGCTATGAAAGAGGTTGCAAGATGAATGAATAGTAGGGTCAGTACTCCTTATCGCCATGCAATAGAAGGAACAGGAATGTTCTAGGTAGACCGGCGATGCATCATACATCTAAGTCATACTGAAAGAATTAGAAGACTCTGGTGAGAAATGAAGCTAAAAGAAATGATGATTTTCAACATTTTTTTCAGCAAAAGTACCGGTAAAAAAATAAAAAGGATTATTAAGTCTTTTCTTGTAAATAAAATAGGCAACCTACAGTCTCCTAGAGGGGACAAAAGGCCATATGTGATGAATATAGTCAAAGCAAGTCACTGGGTGCATCTGTAGGCATGTGACTGTAGACGTTTAGATCATACGATCCTCTTGATTCATTTCAGGGGAGTAAGATTTTAAAAAGCATCATAGGGTTTTGTGTCATAAAGAATTTTTCAAGCCTCGTCCATATGCTATAGACATTGGGAAAAAATGAAATCTAGAATAAAGGAAGGATGAAGAAATGGGATTGCAAATTGATATTAAATAAATATATTTTTCTAATTCTGATTAGGAAGGACTTATTGAAAAGTGACATGCTTTTAACTGATCTGAACAAGACCTTGTTAGTGTAACCTGGCGTATATTTGCATCAATTTTTGTGTGCTACTATCACACTATCAAATTAAGTTCAGGTTCTTTGGTGTGTTTTAACTGATGTTTGATTGGTTTTTATGTCTGTTGATTAAGTGTAAAAAATACTCTCGTACTGTCTTTATTTGACTGTGGCTTAGAGGTGCAACAATATGAGTATATTTGAATTATCAAGATATATGTCACATTTCATTAATAGTTATGTGAGGAAATAATATACGTGCCATTTTGTTTAACTAATAAACGTACTTTTGAGAGACCACAAAATCCAGTGCATGACTACAAGTAACTTGAGTCAAAACACTCTGAGCTTTTTCTGGTTCATGACTTACTTCAGAAGAAAATTCTGGAGTACCATTATGGATAGGAGATATTAATTCTCATTTCACTGATTTATTGTCACTGAAATGAGAGTCATTATTCTCCTATAGCAGACCTTCGATTCCCTCCCAGCGTACTACAGAGCTGAAGGAATTTACACATATGCAGTAGCCTACTACTGCTGTTCTGGTAAGTGCTATAAATAATAGAGGATATGCAATGATTAATATTTGAACTGAACTATAGATTTTTGCATACTCTTAACCTGGTCTTCTACGGAGCTTTTGAAAGTCAAATCATTGCCTTGGCTCTGGGTGCTGAGCGGGGGAGTACCGAACTGATAAAGACAGCAAGAAATCAGCAAGATTTCTGATAAAGACAACAAGGTTCTTCGCAATGCAACACTTTCTTGAGGGCAAGTGTATGATTAATTAACCTTCAAAACTAGATCAATGGTTCCAGGTTATTATCCATTTACACTGTTTTTTGTTTGCTTTCTTCATCAACAGGCTATGCTCAGTGGGAAAATTAATGATAAGTAGAAAATTTATTTTCCCTCACTTTGTGCCAAGAGGGTTTAAAATTAGATAATTGTGATAGATTAGACAGCTGGCATAAAATCTGACCTCTTTCGCTGTTCTGTTTGAATGCATTACAGCGTATAACATCAGTGCCCCCTACTCAGATAGGTTTAGAGTGCAAGGCAGTGGAAACATAATGTTCACACATTATGATACAAATTCTTAAACATAATCTAAGAAGTCCTATTAGTTGACACTTTAAATAGCATCATGGAAAACATTTCATGCATTTCGCTGGATTTGTGACCATTTGCTTTTAATAGATTAAAACCAGGAGCTTATAGCTCATGAAGGATTTTCTCCTGAATTCTGCTGCTAAATATTTTAATCTTTTCATCACTGCTGGATTGCAAAATCACAGAAAAACAGAATGCCTGCTTATGAATTAATTTTTTCTTTACCTATGAAATATGTATTTAATTATCAAAATTCTATTTACTTTTTATTTCTATTTGGATTTGTAGGTTCATATGTAAGAATGTCAAATTTGGGATTCTCTTCTGAGTATATTTTAATATATTTTTTATTGAGAACATTGGGATGATTACTTATTTCTTCCAGTGATGTCAGAGCTATTAATCTTTCCTTCAGCTCTGTCATTGATAATGGTTTAGGCTGCAGTTGAGCACTATGTTGAGTCTATTAATATGCATGCTGTTGTTTTTCACCTTATTTACGTCAGTGTTTTCAAGATAGCAACCTGCTTTTCCCAGAGACATGGAAACCTCCTTAGTTCACTAAAAGATGGTATTTTTCTGTTAGGAAGTTCAATTTGTTTAGGATGTTTTAGGGTTATTCAGCATACAGAATAGAGTTGAACTGTATTTGTATACAGTTTCTGCCTAAGTTTGTGTAACTAAGCCTTTTCGAGTGTATTGTCCCGCATTTTAATATAACCTTCCACCTTTGTAAACATGAATTTAGTGATATTCTTTATCTGTCAGTAGAGATGCTGCTGTCACTTTCATATACAAAAACCCTCCAAAACGTTAAATTATGCTCCACATAATGCATGGTACATGATATATAAGCTATGCAATAACAGTTTTTTCTGCTATTGATACTTTCTGCTACTCTGAGTATAAGTAACGTAAGCCCAGGCACCAGTACATGCTGGAGGTGGGGCAGGGATGACTGGAAAGAGCTATGAAGAGAAAGGATCTGGAGGTCCTGGTGGACACCAACCTGCTTATGAGCCAGCAATGAGCCCTTGCAGCAAGAATGGCCAACCACCTCCTGGGCTGCATTAGGCAGAGTGTAGCCAGTAGCTTAAAGGGGATCCTCCTTCTTTGCTCAGCCCTGGGGAGACACATCTGAATTGCTGGGTCCAGTGCTGGACTCCCCAGTATAAAAGAGACACGAATTTACAGGAGTGAGTCCAGTGAAAGGACATTAATTCATTGAGCAAAAGGAGGTAACTGAAAAATCAGATTGCTGTATAATTAAGAGCAGTCACAAACAATATAGACTGTACCCATGTAAAGCCATACCTATGTCTCAGTGACACTCTTTGGGACAGTCAGTTATACTACTGGTTGCTCCTGTGCTCTTCTCAGAGTCTGCACTTCCCTGGCAGACCAACAATTTCAGGCCACAGCCAACCTGGGTGTTGAAACACTTTGAAGTGATTCTTTGGCAGGTAATACCGTATAGGCTCAAGAGCACAACTCTCAGGACCCCAGTGTTAAACTGTGGATGTTGATGTTCTCACTGGGTTTCCCATATAACTACAGAGCTGAGAAATTAGTCTGTTACATCATGAATGAAACCAAATGAGCTTTTGAGATTTTAGAAACGGGTGACTGCATTTCCTGAAGACTTTTATGCTGTAAGGATGATCTTGTAACATCTAGTACGCAACAACAGCCATAAACTATTGCATGTGTCCTCTGTCAAAATGGTGCGAAGCCACCAAACAATAATCTGATATATGCTGGGGGGCTTCGGGGAAAGGGAGATGAAGGAAAACTGACATCCTCCTCTCCTTCTTTTGAAACTGTAATTTTGCATAGACTATTTGATTTATGATGGTAGAGAGACAAAGAATACACAAAAGTAACATTATGTCAACTAGTGATTAATTTCCAGTGAAATACTGGAGATGAGAAGAGGCAGACTTGAGCTCTGGCCAACATTTTCAAACTCCTGCATTTAAAGATTCATTAATAAATCTAAATGAAGATAACTAAATGACAATGTCTTAATTTCTAAGGGTGAACTCCTGCACATCAAACTGCATGTTGCACTACTAGTAGATGCCTACATTTCCTAAATATAGTGGTTGACCTATTTTGTGCCTAGGTGCGTTTTTAGGAGATTACGTTCTAGATTCACACTTTAATACTCTGGCCCCAAGATGGCTATTTCATTCTTTAGTATGAAGGGCAACCTGCTGTAATTCTGCACAGTGTCTTAAGTATAACTTCTGCAGGTAAAAGCCAACATCTCAGTGATTAAGGCCAGATCAGATTTACTTAAATAAGTAAAGCATCTAAATAATTATATGACATAATTTTTTTCACTAATTTCTGTGATAACAGTTCAAAGTGTCTTTTGTTCAGCTGCTTTTAGACTTCCAAAGAAAAAGTTATGTTCTTCTATTGTTTGGGCCTTCTGAAACCCAAACTTTCACATACGACCAAAAAAACCACGCAGTTTGAAAAGTAAGCAGGTAGATTTGACTCAGTTTGATTGAAGGTTTAAATATCTTCCTGAACATATATTGAGGAAAACTAAGCCTTTGTTAGATATTGCAAAACCTCCTTGCACATTAATTTTGTGTTCCCCAGTGCAAATCAGGAATGTCCCTTCTTCCTGTTTCAGCATAGAAAAGAAAGCAATGCAAAGCTGATAGTTTTGTAGTATGTCATCTGAGATATGGAGTTGTGTTGAGTTCGGCTAGGATAGGGTTAATTTCCACAGCCAGGATAGTGGGACTGAAGCAGCTAATGGGATATTCAATACAGATTTGTAAATATCAGGTTATAGGAAAAAAGGCATTTTCCGTGCGATTGAAAGCTGGCATTCAAGCGGGGGGCACAATCTATTTATAGATCACTTCCTTTGAATAGCTCCTGCAAATTAACACTTGGGCAGGAATTCGAAGAGAAAAACCAATCCAATTTAATAAATTTTTATTGCAGAGGGGCTCTGCATGGAGAGAATAAGTACCAGTGAGAATTCAGAGAAAGTAGGATGACAACTTTGTGGTTTCAGCCTTAAGGCACCCCCCAAAGAAAGTAGAAGAAGGAGAGAAACATATAACAAACTTGCTTAAACAGTCTTTGTGATGTCAGAAGGTTTAAACAGAAATATATTAAAATAGCAGTAGTCCACAAAAATAAACAGAGTTGCGACTATATTCTACTCCTCTGTGTCTATTTCTCAGAAGCGGTAGTTTTTCAGGTGACAAGACAGTTTTCACGATCCACAGTCATATGCTTCCCTTTCTTGTTTACTCTGTAAAGATTCAAACCTTACAATTAGGTAACATTTTCAGGTAAAAAAAAATTGATGGCGATTTAAAGACAAATGTTTCTGCAGAAATATTTGCTCACTAGGAACACAGTACATACTTTTTGTATTAATTTAAAAAGAAGTTCCACAGAAGTTCTCTTTCTTTCTCTCTTGATCTCTCTTCTTTTCTTTTCATTGTGAATTGAGTAGTTGTAAGACTGCAGTCTAAACTGATGTGCTCCCAAGGCGGCAATTTCTTATCTCAAAGGGAAACTCTTCACTTTCTGAAGGGGTTTATTTATTTATTTGTTTACAATGAATAATGTATTTAAGAGTTACTGGGTTTATATAATATTTGTACTTCAATAACACCCGTGTTAGTTATTTTTTAATTGCCATATTAAAAACATATAATGAGGTGTGTGTATCTGTTCAGAATGGGATGTAACTGTCATTAAAATTATAATTGTTAAGGAAAAACGTTTCATGCAGAGTTTAATATGATTGTGTACTAAAATGAATATGTGCATTTACACTTATGCACTGTCAAAACTTGACTTCCTACTGAGATCTGGAATCTTTATTTTCTTTCATAATGCAGAAGTCAGGGTAAATACAGAGCCAGAATAAGCAGAGATTAAAGCTGACACAAAGAAGATGTCAAATGTTTTTAAGTGCTGTATCAGAAAAATAAAATCTACTGAGAAATTTTATCAAAATAAATTAGATTACATACAGGTATAAGGAATAAATTAGATTACATACAGGTATAAGGAATCTACAAAAGCCACATTCCCTTACAGTAAAAAGACAGTCCGAGTAAAACATGAATATGAAGCACAATGTATTACTCTTCATTTAGATTTTCCTTTAAACTGCTTAGTCTTTATTATGTTCTTCACTCACATTGTTCAGATATAACTACTTCCCCATCAAATCACTCAAAATATTTAAAATAAAAAGGGAAATAATCCCCATGTGTTTGTGCTGTTAAACTACAACTTACACTGTTTAAATCTGCTTTGCCGCTGCTGACTTCAATACATGGACTTCAAGCTGCATAGATCTGGAACACTACTTTTATCTACGTATCTTTTTACCCCCTCACAGTTTTTTCTAATTTAAGAAGACCAACATCGAGAAGAATGTAATAACATGCAGTAAAGGAATCAGAAAAAGTTTAAAGCATTCCATATTATATGTTGTGCTGCTCTCAGGATTTTTATGCATGGGTTATATTCTGCTTGTCAAACTGGTTTGGCAAAAAATTAAGTTTGTAGCACAAATGGAAACCACCTAAACCAGCATTTCTCTAACTTTTCTTTTAGACTCTACCTCTTAGCATATTATGCGTACTTTTGCACAATCCATGCAGCTGCATAATACTGCATACATGTATATTCTATCATTCTCTACAACCTTCTAAAAATCTTCCAATTCTCTAAAACCATGCTGTAGTCAGTGCTGACTTTTCAAACCCAAACATTCCTCATTAATTTCTATTCACTACCCATCCTTCGTACACTCAGTCAAGACCCATGCAAAGTACTCCCTGTCTCTACTGCCTAATTCTGCACCTGTTTAGGCAGATGTGTGTTCAACACATCTTCTTTCTTTCCTCATTCTTTCCTCCAAATTTAAATCAGAGTGCCAAAATACATTATGCTAGTTTTGGCTGGGGTGGAGTTAATTTCTTCACATTAGCTGGTATGGGGCCATGTTTTGGATTTGTGCTGAAAACATATTGATAATTCAGGGATGTTTTAGCTGTTGCTGAGCAGTGCTTAGACAGAGCCAAGGCCTTTTCTGCTCCTCACTCCACCCCACCAGTGAGCAGGCTAGGGGTGCACAAGAAGTTTGAAGGGGATACAGCTGGGACAGCTGACCCCAACTGACCAAAGGGAGATTCCACACCACATGACATCAAGCTCAGCATATAAAGCTGACAGAAGAAGAAGGAAGCAGGGGATGTTTGGAGTTATAATGTTTGTCTTCTTGCTATACGTGGTGGAGCCCTGCATTTCTGGAGATGGCTGAACACCTGCCTGTCAATGGGAAGTGGTGAATGAATTCCTTGTTTTGCTTGAATGCACAGCTTTTGCTTTATTTATTAGAGTGTTCTTATCTCAACCCACGAGTTTTACCTATTGTTTCCAATTTTTTCCCATCCCACTGGGATGGGAGAGGAGTGAGCGAGTTGCTGCATGGTTCTGAGTTGCTGGCTGGGGTTTAACTGCAACATACTGTCATATAAGATATGCAGGATAATTTGTTAAACATCCTTTTCTGAATAGGCCATTTTTGAAAGAAACAGTTAAGAAATTTCTGCTGGAAGAATACTATTTCTTTTGCTTCAGTTACAGTTGCTATTCTATGATGACTGTATGATTTTTGGAAGCCTTAAGAATCTCAGTTTCCCTGAATTTCAAAGGCAGTTTAAGGTGTTCAACATATTCCAAAAAACAGACCTAACATTCCTATTGATAAGCAAGAATATCGTATTTTCAAATAGAAACACTTTGGAAGAACAAGTCACATGTTGAGAAATTTCTGTGAAAGTGTGAGCTCTTAAACACAGCTAATAGTAAAAGAAAGAGGAAAAATAGCAAAGACATTGCCCCATCCTGGCCCCCAAAGGAGACCATTTGAAAAATAATTGACAATGTCTATTGATCAGAGGAAGTCCATTTGCTTACTAGAGCTGTCTGCAGCAGCACCCATTCATAATAAACGCTGAATGGATTGTGATCATCAGACTCAGCTAAGGGAAGTTATAAAAAGAAAAGTTAAGGAAAAAACAGAAGAAATGTTCCACATCTAAGAATTAAGTTTCGCCAAAGGTGCAACAGACATCTGTAGTAGTGCAATAATTAGGTCTGCTGGGAACACTCCTCCAGGAAGAGAGCTGGTAGGTCATGATGTGGGATATCTCTGCTGATTTCAAGCTTGGTAGCTCATTCTTCTCCCTAAATTGCCACTACATTTTTGGCATGGAGTACTCAGTCTTGATGATGACAAGAATACAGGAACTTTCTTAGGCTATTTATCACTTAGACCAACCTGATCTCCTTCTATGACAAAGTGACCCACTTAGTGGATGAGTGAAGAGCTGTGGATATTGTCTACCTAGACTTTAGCAAAGCCTTTAACAGTTTCCCACAGCATTCTTCTGTAGAAACTGACTGCTCATAGCTTGGATGAAGTACTCTTCACTGGATAAAAAAAACCTGGATGGCCGGGCCCAGAAAGTGGTGGTGAGTGGACTTAAATCCAGTTGGTGGCCAGTCACCAGTGGTGTTCCCCGGGGCTCAGTATTGGGGCTTCTTTTCAGTGCACCCTCAGCAAGTTCATAGATGACACCAAGTTAGGTGGGTTTGTTGGTCTGCTTGAAGGTAGGGAGGTTCTACAGAGGGATCTGGACAGGCTGGATTGATGGGCCAAGGCCGATGGTATGAGGCTCAACAAGGCCAAGTGCCAGGTCCTGCACTTGGGCCACAACAACTCCCTGCAAAGCTCCAGGCTTGGGGAGGAGTGGCTGGTAAGCTGCCCAGCAGAGAGGGACGTGGGGCTGTTGGTTAACAACTGGCTGAATATGAGCCAGCAGTGTGCCCAGGTGGCCAAGAAGGCCAACAGCATCCTGGCTTGTATCAGCAATAGTGTGGCCAGCAAGAGGAGGGAAGTGATTGTCCCCCTGTACTTGGCACCAGTAAGGCTGCACCTCAAATACTGTGTCCGGTTTTGGCCCCCTCACTACAAGAAGGACATTGAGGTGCTGGAGTGTGTCCAGAGAAAGGCAATGAAGAGAGCACAAGTCTTATGAGGAGCGGCTGAGGAAGCTGGGGTTGCTTAGCCTGAAGCAAAGGAGTCTTGGGGGTGACCTCATCAATTGCTACAACTGCCTGAAAGGAGGTCGTAGCGAGGTGGGTGTTGTTCACTTCTCCCAAGTAACAAGCAATAGAAAGAGACGAAATGGACTCAAATTGCAGCAGGGGAGTTTTCGCCTGAATATTAGGAAAAATTTCTTTACAGAGAGCATCACCATGCATTGGAACAGGCTGCCCAGGGAGGTGGTGGAGTCCCCATCCCTGGAAGTGTTTAAAAGATGTGTAGATGTGGTGCTGAGGGACATGGTTTAGGGACCCTGGCAGTGCAGGGTGAATGGTTGGACTCAATGATCTTAAAGGTCTCTTCCAACCAAAATGATTCTGTGATTCTGTGACATAGTTCCTTAGCTGAAGTCTTCTGTTACATAGATTTGGATAACTGCATGAAAAATCAGTGCTAAACATGCCTCCTCATTACTGAGAGGAGACACGTCAACTGGCACAGTACTGGCATGGTTATGTGGACTGAGCCCCTTGATCTCCTTTAGGTGGCAGCACTTTGGCTCCAGTTTTTTGCCCCCAGAGACTCAGGCGCTTCTATTTTTCTGTTAACAGGAATCCTTATGTTGCTGGTTCTCCCATTCTTGATGGTCGTTATACTCATGTTGTTGCTGTTTCACATATCACCCTTGTTGGGCATCTCTTTCCCACTCTTCCCATTTGAACTTACGTCACTTTGAAAATTATTTCAGATCCTACCAGAATAATATGTAAAAATTATTATACATTTATTTATATTATTATAAAGAGAGAGAAACAGAGTGGGTATTCGTCACCTCCCTAAGATTTTGTTTATATACCCCATTGGTAGGAACATGACGGTGGATCGGTCCTATCAGCACATCATCATTTTGTGTTCATCTATTTAATAAAGCCACTAGTCTTCCCTGTTTGCTGGCTGGATGCTTTTTAGCTCTGTATTCTCTTACAACGCAAGATCTTCCCTGGTAGCTGGTGAATTTTGTGGAGTAAGCAAGCACTCATTTCTATATTCCTCTTTGCTGGAGGGACTCTCACAGGCCTCTATGTGAGGGATCACTGGGCAAATATATTTGTCTGTGGGAAACATGAACGCTTGCCTAATGGAAAGTAATTAACATTTTGAATAAGGAGTATGATGGTATAGCCCATTTTCCTTTATATTTAGTTTTAAATCATTCTGTATAACATGATCTGAAAGTTTAGTAGTCTAAGAGGTTCTCATAGACATGCAAAATTCAAAGATTAATGTTTAGCAGTTTTCTGCAGTGGTATCCTACTAGTATCTACCAGGTACTCTTAAATGAACTTAAACCAATGAGGCATTTCCCTTCATATAATTTCATATTGGTGTTTAAAAAGTCATGGCAATAGCCTTTTGTCGTGGTTTAAAAGACCCAAAAGGCAGCAAAAGTGACAATCTGCCCTCAGGGGGAGGTTTATCTCCTCTGAGAACTAAACAACAGAACTAAAGTTTTCAAGCTGGGAAAATAATGGAAGGCTTTAACATGGCACTTACAGCTACTGGCAAAGAAGCAGCAGGCTTGAATACGGGGGAACAAAAATTAATTTAACTCAAAACCAATGAGAAGCACAAATCATCACTTAAATTTGGGCAGGACAGAAAGAAAAGAGAGAACAGTGATATTAAATACAGAAATACATATACATCTCCCTCCACTCTGCCCCTTCTACCACTTACTACGATCTCTCACACGCGGTCGGCACTGGCGAATGGGATGGAGGGGGAAATGACAAAGGGGAAATGCAGTCCTTTTAACCTCTTGCATTCAAGTTCCAAACTGAATTTTTTGGGACAAACTTCCATTGCAATGCTTAGCCTGTCTGGGGTGGCTGCAAAGCTTAAGAGTCACTGGGTTTCCAGGGGACATCTTGGCTCTCTCTCCCTGGCTGCAAAACATGAGAGCTACCAGATGTCCAGGGAACATTCTGGGTTCTCCGCGTTCTAGTGGGTTCTTCATTTTCAATCCTTGAACCCTTTATCCTCCTCCCTTACCAGTGGTTGCTCTCCGTGCAGAGTTGGGGGGGGGGGGGGGGGTCCGGATCCACGTCCTTTCCTCCTGGTGCCTCTTCTTACCACCTCTGCCAGTAACCAGCCAAGTGAAAAGTCTACCCGCCGCTCAGAAGACCTTTACTGTCCTGGTTGCCGAGGTTTCTTCAGGAGTTCTCTCTTTTCATCCTCCTTCTGCTGAAAGTGAAAAGTGCATGCCAACTGAAGCAACGTGGTTTGCAGCTTTTTATAGTATTATTCAAACAGATGTTGATTGACATGGCTTGGCTCCAGGAGCGGGCACGAAATTGGAGCCAAGGTGGCAAAAACTTCTTTCAAGCACTAAACAAGGGAAGGGGGTGGGGGGGAGCCGAAATCCTAAACCACAGCACCTTTAAATCTATGATTGAACTATAAGCTTTAACACATTTTTAATAGGCATAAAGGACAGTTAAAATTTACAATGACCTTAAAATTTAAACAACCATAGTTGAGAAAACTGGATTGCCCATGAAGATAGCATTTCAAATGCTCAGCCAAAGAAAGTTAAGAAGTCTGTGAAATGAGATTGAGCCCGTCATGCTAGGTTGTTTTTTTCTTGACTTTCTCAGTATTTTCTATATCTACCTTGGCCATACACAGTCAAGCTTCATTTTAATAATATTGTTGGTTTCATCAGAATCAAGACATTTTATTGTAAGTGCTATTATTTGAAGCACAAATGCATATAAGTTTTCCTTAGACAATCAGAGATTGGTTTTAGAGATTGGATCTGATCTTTCTCTGTATTTTACAATGTGCTGTAATTTCAACAGTATCAATAAACATATCTGTAAGAGTTTATAATATCAGCCAAATAATTGCATTTTATCAATGGCATAATATAAATATTAAAACTAGTATAAGAAAAACTACTTTATGCCATTGAAAATAATTTTAATTTACCGTTGTGGGTAAGCTAGTAAACATTTTGATTGAATATGTATATTTGTTTTAATAGTATTTTCAGGAAGAAGGAGTGGCTGCAGTAAGCCCCCTTGAAGAAATAAGAAGTTGCCCTATACGGTGATAACAATGCTTACAAATAACAGGGCATAGTCAGGTTTTTTGTTGTGTTTTTTGGGTTTGGTGTTTTGGGGGTTTTTTTCTGTACCTCTAATATATGGAAATGATATGTGGCAGAGCTGCTGAAGATTAAAAATAAATGTCATCTTCATATAAGTATTGAAATGAAAACTAAAACCCTAAAATACATTAAACAAATTTTGTGATGCATGTAACTAAAAAAAGACTGCTGATTTAGAAGTGATTATTGTGTATAACTAACTGATGGGGCCTTTCATCCCTCACTGACATAATTTTTCAAAGAAATGTTAGGATCTGTCAGTTTCATCTCGGTGAGAGGCTGGTAACCTCTTCTACTTTATCCAAGGGAAACAGTGTCACCCCGTTGTTTCACTCTTTAAGAAACATGCCTTACCTTCACAACACTGCGGTGAAGCCAGAGTGGCTTTGCCTGCAAGAAGCTCTGGATGTGATAAGATTTGGATGTGTATTATAGAATTTTTGAACGTATTGCTATAATAGTGAAATATTATACTGAAAGCTACTGCTTTTATTAAAGCTCATAGTCCTCCTTTCCTCTTGGCTCATTAAGGAAGTTTAATAATTAGAATCTAAGAATATAAGTAATGTATTCTATTATTTTTTGCATTTATTTCTTTTTTTTTTTTCCTTTGATTGTTTCTCACCCAGGCCTTTGTTGTCTTATTGACCTGACATTATATTATATGATGCTGAAGAATCTCGTCAGATAGGTCTTCTCGTTTGCATGTACGCATTGCTGTATATAACAAACAAGCAAGGGCAAAAACCTCTAGTGGTGTATAATGTAGATCTCCACTTTAAAGTAGGCCTTTTGACACCTCAGCTCTTTTTAAACATAAGGCAGATGCTACAGAAGAGAAGATGAATATAAGAAGCAGCTATTTCCGTGCTTCCTTACAAGTGCTGTTGAGCAGTGTAATTCACACCTCACATCAAGACCTTTGGGAACTGTTGGGGACTCTGACACAAACAAAGTATTCATTTCATCTTAATGACTTTCCTATTTTCAGGAAGTTTTATATTTAAGAATATATTGCATATATTTTTTTCAATAACTTCTCTTTCTACTTCATATGTATTATACAGTGAAGAATGTCATGCAGTATAACTGATTTAGTGCATGCGTTCTTCAAAAATGTCACAAACAGTCCCAGAATAATGGAAAAAGGGAAAAGCAGTTATTGACTATTCCAATCATGCTTGAGTTTGATACTGCATTGACAGAAGAAGCTGTTACTGCCACTGGCAAATGGAACATGCAAAATAGAAAAAGAAAAAAAAATAGGAAGAGAAGATGTACAGTTTTGCTTTTAAGAGTTGTTTGCTTTTCCTAAATCTTAGGATCAAAGAAGTGGTGGAGCCATTTGCATTCAAAATTCAGAAATTTTGGATGGTCTGATTAATCCACTTAATATTATGATAGATTTTGTTCTCTCTGAGTGACCAAACAGTAATAAAATAGCTCATTCTTACTGAGCAGTTCTCTTACTTAGTGTTAGGCTGATATTCTGCATTTTTAGCATCTGGATGATGAGACACCTTCATAAGCAGCAGTTTGTCTTACATCTATGGTCAATCAGTCTGAAGAGAAAGTGGAAATAAACTTAAGACTGTCTTCAATGGTGAAATGAAGTGCAATGGCAAACTCCTGGAGGTTAGACTGCACTACTTTCTCAAATTCAATAAAATGTATGTCTGATGTAAAATTTAGCCTTAAAAGGGGAATCCAATAACAGCTTTTTGCTATTTAGGCAAAATACTAGCATCCAGCATTTTAAGGAAAAAAAAAAAAAGACTTTGATTTTAAGGAAAAATAAGGAACAATAGACTTTATTAATGAAGAATGTATCAATCTGTGTAGGCTTGTAGGAGATTTCTGTCTGAAGAAACTAAGTTTCAAAGTAAGTAGGCAAAGAGAACCATTTGTGGAATCCAGGCCTGCCCAACAAATATGGAACAGAGAAAATGTTTCATAGAGATAATAGTTCTGCGAGTACTAGAAATAAACTGGCAAAAGCATGTAACTACTGAACCCTGTGATCCGTACTTCAGAGTAACACTCAGTGTTTTAAGTTGCAATTTCTTTAAAGTGATGTGAGATACTGAACTTGACCTTGAGCACGAGTAGTTGTGCGATACCTTATGGTGATTAAAATAACAATGTGTTTTTATGTTTATGCTGTCATTTCATCCCTGGAAATTGTCGAGTAAAGTCTCATGCAGAACGCTTTGATTAAAAAACATGTGTAGACAGTGTCTTCAAAAAAATTACATAAAAAAAGCACTTTTGCCCTTCTGTGTATTCTTTTTACTCTTTCTGTGGGTAAGAAATCACATGGAGAAGTTCATTCTCTCCTCAGAGAGGGCTTTTCATAATGCATCCCCCCTGGGACTATGTATGTGCATAGTGGTTTTCTTAAAGCAGATGGAAGGTGAAAATGTCTTGGCAGATTGTTTAATATTTACTCAGAGAGCCTGCACGGATCCTAGTCTCAGTGCTGTCGAAAATTCAGTGAGTGCTCTTTGCTTTATCTGATGTACATTTCAAGTTTGCAGGGGAGTACATGTATATATTTTAATGTCAATGACACATGAATACTGGTTGTATTTAATTAAGTAATTATACACATCGTAAGAAGCAAGGTTTTTCTCCAGTTCCCTTCTGTGTTCCATTTTCCACAGTTTTCCATTCTTCCCAAAACATACTCCAAAAAATAAGAAAGCTGTGAACTCAATAAAAAAATAGAAGCCTTAATAATAAGGACTATAACTTGATAGGACTGAATGAATAGGAAAATTCTCTGAATTTAGAGCGTGTTTTGAGGGGTTGGTTTTGGAAGGGTTGGGGGGGGTGATCTTTCTGTGATCTTTCTAATTCATACACCACACGGATTACACCAAAATAATCTACTGCTGTAAAACACATAAATATCATTAGATTAATCTGAATACTTCTAAATGGCATGATTAGACTTTAGATCACAGGTCCACAGTGAGCCATGGGAGCAGAGGAAGGCAGGAGTAAGAAAAACAGCATGGAAAGAAAAAATGGTCACTTCTGTTTTTTCCTCCAGAGGGAATGCCCCTTAAAGCGTGTGAAAAAAATGGCTGGGAGGTCTGGCATCTTGAGCTACATAGATCGCCTGATTGCAGTCTGAAGTAACATTTCGTCCTTTTCATGCTCACACTTTATGCAGAAGCTAAATTTAAGAGTCAGACACAGATAACACTGAAAAGGAAATTAAAATGGCTCATGAGAATTTTAGGAAAACCGTACAGAATACAAGCCAGTCCTTGGCCCAGTGTGTTTTCAACTCTTAACAAGTCAGGCTAAATATCTCGCCAATTGTTTCTAGAGGGATACAACATCTCCATTTTAGTGCGCAGAGCTTCTGGATTTTGTGTGCTTTTGATTCTTTTTTGACAGAAGAGCCACAAACAAGGCCAGAATATTCACACAACTCCTCAGCAAAACGACACTACGGACACATGCCCCTGTCCAGGGTCTTCCCTAATTAAACAAGTAGCACCCCTGATCTCCATGGGGAGAAAGGAACTACTAAAGATGAGGGTCATTATGGTTCTGTTAATGCATCTTGCATTTAGCATCTCACCTGTCTATCTTCTATGACAGAGTTTACATATGGTTAGAGAAAATACAAACAAAAGTATGCGAATGTCACCAAACTTCATGCTACATGTCCAGAGGAAATCTTTCCAAGGGTACTGTCTGGAATTATAAAAACATGCTCATGACTTCCTTTTAGGTCTTTAACATCCAAATGCCGTATCTTCCTATTCTTATGAATCCTTTCTGAACTTCAAAAGCTATTTAGACATTTAAGAAAGCAAGCAAGAAAGGAATGGTGTGAGTCATTTTTTGTCTCAAAGTATAGTTGGAGAAGGAACAACTGACTCCGAGCTTTTGCATGCCGGTCACAGAGTGGTAGGTTATTTTATAAACCAAACCAAATTTTATCTGCCCTACATTCTTTTCCATATGGGAGATTTTAGCTATTTCAGGATAAAACAGATACAACCTTCATCCATTTTGTAGAAACTGGGTTATTTTGCCAGAAATAGCCTAAAGACAGACTGAGTTCAAGAAGTAGCAGAGATGATAAGCAGAGATGATAGACCTATCTTTACAGAGGGGGTACACACACCTGATTTCATTTTCAATTTCGATGTTAAAATAATTTATCTCAGAACAGTTGACGCCTTTCATCCTCTTAGAGATTAGTGTACTCAACTTTCATACATCTAAATTCTTCCCAGAACAGTGAATTTTTTATTACTTTCCACAAAACCAGATATTTTTCACAATAAGGGCGGAATTCAATCATAAAGTGTGGATATCTGTTCAGATGTCTAAGCAAGAGTTGAGGCCAATACAGTATGTTGTAGCCAACAGAAAACAGTGAATAGAACAGGAGATCTCTTCACCTTATCCTGAAGAAGGTGCTCATGTTTGAACAGGTGAACAGCTGTCTAGAGTAAATTAATTATATTAATTAGTGTTCCACTATTTACAATGGGAGATGATATCTAGATGCTTGTATTTACATGTCTATGGCTTGAAGCTTCGAATACCTTTGTGAAGGAAAGGTGATGGGATGGAAAAAATGGACTAAAAAGTCCATTTCAAATGTTCCTGAAAGATAAGCTTTTGAGGCCTTTGGTCCTTGTGTGGATTGGATTGGATTTTACATGGTTCTGTTCTGTAACTAAGTATTTTATAGACCAAAGCTTTGTCTAGAGAGGTTTGTCTAGATAATAGATAAACCTTGATCTTGGAGAAATGGGAGAGTTCCATGATTTTTTTTCCAGAGACACTAAAGCAGAAACTCTAGGCTAAGTGTTCTCCTCCTTTGCTGGGAACAGTGAAGCAGGTCTCATATTTTTTTTTATTTTTCTGTCACAGTTAATCTCTTTCACACCTCCTGCATTTAATTCCAAGAAGCCTGCATCCTCTCTGGTAGCTTGGCCTTCCCACACTGCAGAGATTCATTCATTACAGTGAAATTAATTACTCTTTTACACAAGGGTACCTTGCCAACACCTGATCCTATCTGTAGCCCCACCCAGTCTTCAGAGAGTGCACTTAAGTCAGAAACAGGACTGTCGCAGAATCAGGACTCTGAAGAGGATGGTGTTTGGGAATGGTGCTGTGTGTTGTGACTTCGCAGACCTACGAGGATAGTATTCTTTCCTGTCATCCAGATATCCTCCAATGATGAGCAAAGACAAACACCTTCTCCTCCTGACATATCTGCAGGAAATAATTAGCGAATGCCCAGGAACAATTTCATTCTTGGTGGTCTGCTCCAGCTCTTCAGGATGATCTGGTCTTCTGAGCAAATAGATTCAGGAGAGCTGTCCATTCTCTTGTGGAGATGTATGGGAAGACTCATAATAAAAGAGAGAAAGGCTCTTGAAAGATGCAGAGTAACCTGGCATCATTATTTGAAGGACATGGATACCAGATTAGAAGAAGAATGGTAGCAAGACACTCTTAAGATGTAGTGACAGTGATAGTTTTTGAGTGTCTTCTCCATCTTTCTCTGGATGCAGAACTCTCTATTCTCAAGTGTCAAGCATGGCTATAATGCTGGAGGAAATATGATCTGTCATTTTCAGCCCATTCTGTTGGCTGTAAAAAGATGCCCTGGAAACTTTCCTGCTCTAAGGGCGTTAAGTGTTCTGTCCCTGTCATGGGGCATCTGTGTCAAAGAAATAAGAGTTATTGACATCCCACAGAAACATCTCAAGGTGCAGGAGTTTAATCTGATCAAGAAAACAGAGCACTTCATCTCCAGATGTCACTGCAGCCTCCTATCCCGTCTGCCTGACACCATATACATGTTCCTTCTGGATTGTGGTTGTCACAATGGTTTCCAGGTTGGCCCACAAAGGGGGGCCACTGGGGTGTCCACTTAATTTTTTATTTTAACATTTGGAAGTGCTATAGGCTCAGTCATGTTTGTCAGTTGCATGAATCAAGTTAATGTTGTAGTCTCTAGAAAGATTTGTGCTTAAACTGAGTCTCCTTCTGTCATACCAGGCCAGACAGTGTTAGATCCAAACTACTTCTGACCAGGTTAGGCCTCTGGTTCGTCCTATTGATGCAAGTAAATTGACAAATTTTGCAATGTTTAAAGACAACAATGGGATTAGTAAATTATTAAAGAGTAATAAAATATTTGAATTGTAATTATTTTCTAATAAACAGAGAATAATAGGAAGATCTGCCTGTTTCCTGGCTTCCTCTGTCCTGCCGTTCTCTCTACAACCTTTCTGCTTCCTTTGTTCACTCGCTTGGTTCTGGCTATGTGCAGCCTCTGTGCTGGAGCACTACTCTGTAGAGTTATGTTTCCAAACAGGATCCAGGAATTTTGGTGATACTGCTACTTCTTTACACGTTTTATAGCACTTCTTTATGTATTATATACCCTGACTTTTGGAAGCATCTATGCAAGACGATTCTTCACTGCCTGAAGTGCAGTGCTAGGTTTTGATGCCAACACCTACCCATAAATCCAACAGAACTTAAACTGAGAGTACTGAGCTGAACTTACACTAAAACTGTCAGAGGTCTCTTAGTGAGTTATAAAACGACATGAATTTTAACAAGCTCTTCAAAATGGGGAAAAATGAATTAAGAGAAAACCTAGTGAAAATAATTTAATTAGGGGATTTCACGGTTAACTTGGTTCTTTATTAATGCATTGTCTATCTGGTTTATGCTAGTCAACATAGAACAAATGAAGAGAAAGCAAAAAAAAAAATATTTACTATAAATGAGAAGAAAAAAATATTCTGATTGTGAAGATCCTTATTGGCCTGAAATATTAAAATAAAGTACATCAAGATTTCACAATTTGTCTGTTGTACATTAAGCTAGCCAAGATGTTTACCTCTCATTTCTGGATAGTTTGTATATTTTCTTTTTATAAAGATACATAATCAGGTTGAAGATACCACAGTATCCTTATTTTTAATCTCCTGTTGACAGCAGAGGTGACCAAGATCTTACCTTAGTCAACCTTAAAACAAATCACAACTTGCAGAGAGCTGATGATTAAACCCTAAGTCAGGGACCGAAATGGAATGCCTGGTAAAAGATCAGCACACATTCACTAAAAATCACAGAGAAGACAAAAGGGATGGTAGAATAAGAATGGGGTATTTAAACAGATTCTATCATACTTACTCTATTAAGAAACTAAGAAAAGTACCCAAGATGCTTACATTAAAAGTTTTGGTTGTTACTACTTAACCATAGAAAAAAACATTAATAGAATCATAGAATGGTTTCGGTTGGAAAGGACCTTCAAAGGTCATCTAGTCCAACACCGCTGCCATGGGCAGAGTCATCTTTCACTGGGTTACTCAAAACCCAGTTCAACCTGATCTTGAACAGTTCTAGGGATGTGGTGTCCACAACTTCTCTGGACAATCTCTTCAGTACCTTGCCACCCTCATCTTAAAAAAAATTATCTAGCTTATATCCAATCTAAACCTGCTTTCTTTCAGTTTGAAACCGTTGCCCCTTGTCCTGTCACTACAGACCTTGGGTTAACTGAAGTGGCAGCTAGAGCTGGGAATGCTGTTCTTCAGAGAAAAGAGGTTCTGTTATGAGATCTAGTGAGAGCACAATTCATTAATCAATTCTTTCTCCTCCCAGAAGTGGGCTGTAATAATTGCACCTCGTTTAATATAAATTATGATATTTTGTGTCTAAATCTGGATTTCAATTAATTTGGATAATTTCTGATGGCCTAAACCAGACACTATTGGATAAAATATGAATCTTTCCATTAGTTTCAAAGAGTTGCAATACAGCTTTCTATAGACTGGGAGTAGGAAATGTGTTTTGTCTTCAGTTTAAGAGTTTCGTGCTTCACGATTTCAAAATTTGTAGTAGTAAAGTAAATAATTGGAGCTTTTTCCTCAGACCTTTACATATGACTTTTCAAATCTCACTTTCATAAAATGACACAGTACACTAAAGCTGTTTCCACACACTAGTAATGTGATGAACATTCAATAAAGGAAGATCAAGATTTACATTTTACAGAGTGACTTTATATTCTTGGTATCATAAAAAATTAAAATTTCTTAATTAAATAAATTTATGTTCATTTATTAAACAGTGGATGATTGAATTTATCATCTCATTTGGCTCTCTCTTCTACAAGACTGAACAGACCACTTGAATGCAAGTGCAATTTATTCTGTTTTATAAAACACGGTATCCTGTTGTCGCTACATTTCTTTTTCCTTAGAAAGTCAGTATTGTAAATTTTACTGAAATGAAAAGACCCAGCCCCACCCCGCTCTGTACTGGGACAATTGCATAAGACATCATGTTCAAGAAGTTGGTGATCTTGGGCAGGCCATGTCTATTCTACTGAGGCTCTTACTTACATCTTGAGAAACCTGTATGTAATTAATACAATGCGCAACTTACAGTATCTTTGGGAAAGGTAAACTATAGCAAGCAGTAGAATGTATTCATTTAGGAGCTAGTGACTCACATCACAGCTAACCTGAGCAGGCACAAGCCTGTGCTGCACGGTGCACTAGAGTGGTCTTCAGACCCATGATGTGCTGCAGACATCCCCTGGCCACAGGGTGGGCTCAGCCAGCTCACCATGACAGAGAAGTCTACAGACAGCTCCCATTTGGTACCAGCGATTACACCATCTGAACGGCCTTGCCTTTTCCTAACAGTACAGTAACAAGCTCTCATGAGAACAACCTTCAGCAATAGTTTTCTTCCGAGTAAATTAGACAGTAGCTCAAAGGACCAAAAGCTTCATGATGAGGGTCTGCTCTGCTTGCTCTGCACAGTGCACAGGGGAAAACCCAACCAGGATCTATTCGATGTTGCATGACAACTGGTGCCCAGCATCTGACAGGGTGTAATATTTACTCGCTACCCGTGTTTCCTTTCTTATTCTGACTTAAAGCATTTATCTTATTAAGCTATTTGGTTTGGGGCCTTTCTTATTGAGATCCAGAAAAAAACCTTCACTGTTTCACCTCACCTCTCTCCTCCCTAGTACAGAACACCCTTCCCAATATTTCTAGCTCAATTCCAGAACAAAGTCTTGGAACGTAATGCTAAATTAAACCAGACATTAGAAACATTAAACTAGATTATGACAGAAACTAAATTTATTTCATGGTTATGCTCACCATTCTTACCTGGAAGTGTTTTAAGGTAATTTTCCACCCATTCCACCAAGTAAATTAATGTAATAACAAGGACTGTTGAGTTGCTAAAGCTTTTTAGGTCTGTAAATAAGTGATATTTTCTTTTACCTTATTTCTCTGAAATGCATGTAATGCCTCTATGAAATTCTGACTGTACAGTTTTAGTTATTACCAGTTTGCCCTGCCAAGATTTCAGTGTTAGCGTACCATTTGGTGACACAAACCTGTTTACAAAAGTAGCGCAACTGAAATTATTTTAAGCGTAAGTATCCCCTCTTCATAACAAATCCATAATCATCATTACTTTTGACCTTTAGTTACGACCCAAAATGGTTGTTTCATAATAAGATCTCTAAAACTAAGGTACTGCCCTGTTTATATACCAACTGCTCATATTTAATTGTTTGGAACATATTGCACATTTTTACATGTACTTTCAACAAAACATGTTAGAGGTAGAATGAGTGACAATTTTGTAATTATGACCTCATTTTCATACATAGTGAGCTATATTCTAGAAGTAAATAATAAAATGGGTGGTGGCTCAATGCTGCTTGATAAATGGTAAGTTTTAATTATTTGTATGTGATGCTCAACAAGAGTCATGAAACTTTTTCTACCATATACACACACCTGGAAATTGTTTGCTTCATGATGGAAATGAACAGAAATCACTGTCTGGCTACAGATGTGACATAGAAGTTCAACATGTGAAACATAACATTTCCCATAGGTAATACCTGTTATTAGGAAACCCAAGAGCACTTTCGGGCTATTACATTCCCATGCATACCCCAACAGAGTTTCAGTATGATATCAGGAGACAGCTATTGGCAGATGATAGCTATTCACTGCGCTTTCGGTTGTCATAGATGGAGAAGCTAAGCATGTAGGCAGTGATAAGAAAGTGAGTGCTCCATCTTCACATCCTAGAAAATGAGTCTGCATGCAGTCTTTGCAAAGAAGAAGGATTGCTGCTTCTTTGGACATTCTTCTATTCTTGTCAGCATGGCTTGATGTGTTGTCTTGCTATTAAGAGCAGTACAAAAGAGACAGCTGTTACTTTAGGACAGCTTTTTAGAACCTTAGAAGGCGAAGAAGAAGGGACCTGCTCAATTGCAGAGCACAACAATATTTACTGTATGACCAGGTAAATATACAATCTTTTAAAAAATTATTTTATTCTTTAAGTTTGACTAAATTGTATCATTCAGTGTTACACTATATTATTGTATATATGATTGTATAATTCAGTGCGTAATTCAGACACATAATGTACGTCCAACTTATTTTTTCCCCAAACTTTTTTCTTTTTCTTTTTCTTTTTCTCTTTTTCTCTTTTTCTTTTTCTTTTTCTTTTTCTTCTTCTTCTTCTTTTTCTTTTTCTTTTTTTCTCCTTCTTCTTTTCTTTTTTTTTCCTTTTTCCCAGTGCAAGTTCTACTGAATCTACAGCTGAACTAAACATGTCACTGATAACTGTAATCTGGTGTTAGATTATGATACTATAAAACCTATAATTCATAAGTTTTGGAGGTCTTTGCTTGGTTTGAAATGTATAAATGAAACTAAGTTTAAAAAGAAAACCCACAACAGTAAGAATTTAAGCAGTACTATGCAAGCAACACTGGAAAGAAAGTTTATGCTTTGAAATAGATCAACCTTATGTGATGTTGTAAGTTAAACAACATCAGAATGCCATTTGGATAAGGATGAATGTTCCTCTAGTTCAGTATTTTGACTCTAAGCACAGCCAACAGAATATTCTGGGGCAAATAGTAATTAAGAACACAAGAAGCACATGATGAAACTTCCCACTCTGTCTCAGACATCTATGGCTGAAGACTTTCTATTCTAGAATCTTCATCTTTATACTTTATAGCCTTCAGTGCCCTGTTCTTCTAAAAATTTGCATAACAGCTTTTAAAAATTATTTTCAAAGTAGTAGCTTCCATACCATCCTTAGCAATGTGTGCCACAGTGAAATTGCACATTGCGTTGAGGAGTACCGCATAACGTACGGCAGTGTTTTGACTCACAGCACATTTACCACAAAAGGAAATGTGAGATGGAGTGGGCTGATCCCTGCCATTAAAGCAGAGGCTCAGTGCTGAGATCAGGCTGAAGAACAAGCAGTTTCAAGAAAAAGTCTCCCTTCTGTGAGAGCAATTGCATGTCAGGTATGTACTCAGAACTCCGTAGGGGAAGCCCTGTAAGGGCAGAACCGATGCAGGCATGCATTCCTCTGAGCACAAGAGCTAAAAGCCAGTAGAGAAAATATGATTAACTCATCTCCACCAGGCTTGTACGTTTGCATTATCCAAAGATTAAAAAAAAAAAAAAAAACCAACAAAAAACCTGTGGTTATATCTCAAAACCCACATCTATGATCTGTAGACATGATCTTCCCCCCCCCACCTCCATATTTCAGCTTTTTTTTTTTAGTTCCTGAAAAGCTACATACAAAAGTCTTCTAAGTTATTATCAACCACAATTAATTTCAGATAAAAAGGAAAATAATGTTGATCTATCTTGAGGTATCTAGATCTCCATAGCATGAGGCATGTCTTTGTGCTTTAGTTTTCATAGTGAAGATTGTCCTAGATGTTTGTTTATTCATTCTAGACGTGTTACTATGAAAATCTAAGTAGGTGTTTCTCTAGCTTCTTTTGTCATCTTTGGTTAGCCACCGATAACCACTAGTATCAAGCTATAGCTCCTGCCTGACTTAGCTGGAAAGTCTCACAGGAATGTGCTTTATGAAAAATGGTAATTATAAGCAAAATAATTGATACTGAGCTGAACAGAATTCAAATGACAAAATTAGAAAAATAGTTCAGTGAGGACGCCTTTACTGGCAGATAAACATACAGTTATTTCAAAAATTTTAACAAATTTTTATGATTTAGAAATTATATCCAAGGGTGAGATCAGATTTAGTGTTTAAAGAAAAAAAAATAGCTTTTATGTTCTGCTTTTATTTAATGACAAATCGTTGGATGTCTCTTTTTAGAGTTTTATGCAGGAAATACTGTTGTTTCGACTCTTTCATGGGCACCCCCTTGCCGTGGGGAAAGAGCTTGCGTGCCCGTGAGAAGTTGAGAGCTATGCTGGTGGGGGCATATGCCTCCGGTAGGGTCTCCCAAGCCTGACAGGTCTCAACTGAAGGGTCAGACAAAGTGTGTCCACGGGCAGGATGGGCTCACCAGCCTTCGGGCAACCATCCTAGGAGAAGGACAACTCTAACTCCAAACCCGGGCAGATGGAGCTCGTTTAGCCCTGTAAGGCCATCCATCTAAGAGAAGGATACTCTAACCAAACCTACGACCTGAGGACTTCGCTGTCACTGTCCAAGCTCGCTAGGCCCTGGCAGATGAACCTCAGGTGTAAAGGGTGGGGCCAGTCTCGCGCACGCTGCGCCTCACCTAAAAAATCCACCGCGCAGGCTTGAAGGGTGTACTCACGTTTGCAAAGCCCTGTAGCGACAGGCAAGGGACGAAACGGCAGGTGGAAAGGTGTCACTGGAAGCCGCAGACCCAACCCTGCATGCAGGCGGTTCAGGACATTGGTCGCTTGAGACTAACCCGGGAGATGACAGTCTCGTTCGGCAGCATCCTGAATGACCAAGCAGCCTTTTTCAAGGAGAGCACTGCTTGCTCCACATGGAGAGGGGCCTAGAAAAGGTGGCCTAACCAAAGCTCATCTCCCCTTCCAATCTGGTTGGCTAGCCGCAGCCAACGGACATCTTCTTCTGCGGTCAACCAAAGACAAAGAGACAAAGGCATACACCTGCCTCCAAAGGTGTGTCCAGATTGACACTCGCATGTTGGAACATCAGAACCATGCTCGATACAGCAGACAGTGGGCGTCCTGAACGCCGTTCTGCTATAATTGCTCACGAACTGTCACGACTCAACATTGACATTGCTGCTCTCAGTGAAGTTCGCCTTCATGAGGAAGGCAGCCTTAAAGAACATGGTGCCGGCTACACACTGTATTGGTCAGGCAAACCCAAAACCGAAAGTCATCATTCCGGAGTTGGCTTCATGATTAAAAACTCCATCGCCTCTAAACTTGAAAATTTGCCAACAGGTCATTCCGATCGCATTATCTCCTTACGCCTCCCGCTACACAACAAGCAACATGTTGTTCTCTTCAGCATATATGCCCCAACTCTCCAAGCTGACCCTACAGAAAAAGACAAATTCTACACCGATCTGCGCCGCCTTACTCAAAAGGTTCCTGCGGATGATAAGATCATAATCCTTGGTGACTTCAACGCCCGAGTAGGTAAGAACTCTGAAGCCTGGAAAGGAGTACTAGGCAAGCATGGAGTTGGAAACTGCAATGACAACGGTCGCCTCTTGCTAGAGTTTTGTGCTGAGCAGCAGCTTACCATCACCAACACTATCTTCCAGCAGAAAGACAGCCTGAAGACAACCTGGATGCATCCTCGATCTAAACACTGGCACCTCATTGACTATATCTTAGTGCGCCAGAGAAATGTTCGCGATGTCTGTCACACCCGAGTGATGCCTAGTGCAGAATGTCAAACAGACCACCGCCTTGTGCGCTGCAAACTTAACCTCCATTTTAAGCCCAAACCTAAGAGGGGCGGCATTCTGAGGAGGAGGCTCCAAGTTAACAATCTTCAAACAGCTGTAGTGAGAGACAGCTTCCAGGCAAACCTTCAAACTAGGCTTGAAGACTGCCCCATAGACTCTTCTCCTGAAGCGCTTTGGCAACATATTAAAAATAGCATCCTGCAGTCCTCCGAAGAATTCTTAGGGTTCTCCACAAAGAAGAACAAAGACTGGTTTGATGAAAACAATCCAGAGATCCAGGAATTGCTGGCAAAGAAGAGATCTGCTCACCAAGCACACCTCGCTCAGCCATCTTGCCATGTAAGAAAAGCAGCCTTTCGTCTTGCATGCAGTAAACTCCAACAGAAACCTCGAGACATCCAGAACAAGTGGTGGCTCAACCTAGCAAAAAAGACTCAACTATGCGCAGATTTGGGTGACCACAGAGGATTCTAGGAGGCTCTGAAAGCAGTGTACGGACCCACACACCAAGTTCAAAGCCCCCTACTCAGCGCAGATGGCCAAACGCTTCTCACAGATAAAACCTCCATCCTGAATCGATGGTCTGAACACTTTCAAACTCTCTTCAGTGCCAACCGTGTAGTCCAAGACTCAGGAATCCAGCTCATCCCAAAACAAACGGTGAAAAATGAATTGGATATAGCCCCTACTATGGGAGAGACCCTTAAGGCCATACAGCAGATGAAAACCGGCAAGGCAGCTGGGGTCGACGGAATCCCGCCTGAAATCTGGAAACATGGAGGCCAAACGCTCCATGCTAAATTTCACGAGCTAGTTGTGCGCTGTTGGGAACAAGGCAAACTACCACCAGATCTCCGTGATGCAATCATCATCACCCTGTACAAGAAAAAAGGAGTAAAGTCAGACTGCTCAAACTACCGAGGCATAACTCTGCTCTCCATTGCTGGAAAAATCCTCGGAAGAATACTATTGAACAGATTGGTACCCGCTATCGCAGAAGAACTTCTACCTGAAAGTCAGTGTGGTTTCAGAGCCAACAGAAGTACCACAGACATGGTATTCGTTCTCAGACAACTGCAAGAGAAGTGTAGGGAACAGAACAAGGGTCTCTATGGAACTTTCGTTGATCTCACCAAAGCCTTTGACACTGTGAGCAGCAAAGGTCTGTGGCAGATCTTGGAACGATTAGGATGTCCCCCCAAGTTCCTCAAAATGATTATCCTGTTACATGAGGGGCAGCGCGGCCAAGTCAGATATGGCGATGCACTCTCTGAGCCCTTCCCAATAGCCAAGGGTGTGAAACAAGGTTGCGTTCTCGCACCAACTTTATTCACAGTTTTCTTCAGCATGATGCTCCAAAGGGCCACGGCAGACCTCGACGAACAAGACGGCATTTATATCCGATATCGTACCGATGGGAGCCTTTTCAACCTAAGGCGACTGAAGGCCCACACCAAGACCCTGAATCACCTTGTCCGCGAGCTGCTTTTTGCTGACGATGCCGCCCTTGTTGCTCACACAGAAGCAGCTCTGCAGCGCTTAACATCCTGCTTTGCAGAGGCGGCTGAGCTTTTTGGGCTGGAAGTCAGCTTGAAGAAGACAGTAGTTCTCTACCAACCAGCACCACAAGATGATTACCATCATCCCCACATCACCATTGGCGAGTCAGAGCTTCAGTCAGTCCAGCAGTTCAGCTATCTGGGTAGCATCATCTCCTCAGATGCCACGATCGACAAAGAGATAGACAACAGAATAGCAAAGGCAAACAGAGCTTTCGGAAAACTCCATAAAAGAGTCTGGTGCAATAAACACCTGAAGAAAAGGACAAAGATCAGTGTCTACAGAGCCGTGGTACTGTCTACTCTTCTGTACGGGTCTGAATCATGGGTCATCTACCGCCACCATCTGCGACTCCTCGAACGCTTCCATCAGCGCTGCCTCCGCACAATCCTAAACATCCACTGGACTGACTACGTGACTAACGTTGCTGTCCTTGAGCAGGCAGACGTCACCAGTATTGAGGCCATGTTGCTGAAAACGCAGCTGCGTTGGGCAGGGCACGTCTCCAGGATGGCGGATCACCGCCTCCCTAAGATCGTGTTCTATGGTGAACTTGCCACCGGCTGCCGCAAGAGAAGAGCTCCAAAGAGGAGATAGAAGGACTCCCTGAAACAACACCTCAGCCTAGGCCATATTGACCCCCATCAGTGGTCCACCCTGGCCTCCAATCGGGAGATTTGGAGACACACCATACATAACGCTGCTGTCTCCTTTGAGAGCACGCGTAGAATCAAGCTCGAGGAGAAAAGACAGCGCAGAAAGAACCGTGCCTCGACTATACCACCCAAGGAGACCCTCCGGTGTGCTCTTTGCAACCGGTCTTGCCTATCGCGCCTTGGCCTTTTCAGCCATCAACGCGCTTGCAATAAGCGTGGGCAAAGCCCTTCCCAAATCTTCGTCCGCGAAGCCAAGCCATGATGATGATGACTGTTGTTTCGAAGGCTAAGGTTGCTAACACCCTCCCCTCAGATTTTTCTATTTGAAGATACATCTGCACAACATTTTATAAACAAACCTGTGCTCGGATCAAAGTCAAATCTTTGCTCATCCAAAAGACATCTATCCATACTGACTATGCTGTGCCTGAGTTTATATCCTATTTGAGCTTCTTAGACTTTTAATGTGAAACCAGTGATATGCTAATACAGTCACCGGACTTTGGACAAAGGCAGGTCTGAAACTGGCAAAATAATGGTCAGAAAGTATGAAAGCTAAAGTAGACATGGACTGTGTTGTGCGTTTGAGTACTGACATGACTCAATTTTCTTTCTACCAAAATTCAGGTGGAAACAGAAAATGACCGTACAGAAAATGAACTTAATTTATAATGGACTATCCTAGAAGTGGGGAATCTCAATTTAAAGTCTTCACAAACATGTTCTGGAAAAGTTACTTCAATCTAGAAAAATAACATAAGAACGCAAGAGTCCTGCATCCGGGGAGAATAGACAGAAGGGTTTAGCTGTGACTTTGGTACTCAGACAAGATGGTAGAGATTCTAAATATATGTGACAGAAAACTTTAATCATCATGTTTTATTTTGTCTCTCAAGTACTAAAATCAGGGAAGCAAGAATTTTTTTTTTTTACACTTCTCTCCAATTATGTTACCTCAATTCGACTACAGATGAAGGCTCGGGGCAGAAATGTTATTTTGGATGTTGTGCTGAGTGCTTAGATAACTATATTGTCTGTTATTGGGAATTAAGATTTGCATTTGTGTTTCCTAATGCTCTTTGCTTGTAATTCAAGTAATACAACATTTCACTAAATGTAAATGTCATGTAAAACACTTTAGACATTCAACTGGAACAAAACAAGCATTTCACTGCTTTCAGCAAGAAGGTGCTATGCAAGAGCAGAAGTAAGATTCTAAAAGGCTGCTTTGATCATTGGAAGAACGAACTGATATCATACGTATTACGAAACGTGAAGTCAGTAAGTCAGTCATTGCCCAAGAAGCAGAAGTAATCTAAATTCATCCATTACAAATAAGGACACCTGCAGAAAATCTGTTAATGAAATAATTCTTCATAAATACTTTGAAGTCATCTTTTGCTGAATTGTTTGGCCTGAATAAACAGGTACTATCCTGGTTTTGTCAAATAAGATAAGCTCTGAATATTACTGTACCCGTGTAGTAAAACTCGTTGTCCTTTCTGATACTTCGTATGCTGAATCAATTCAATATATTGATCTTGGCATTTAGGGGGAGTCATAGGGCAACTGAATTAAAGACAAAAGGGCCTATATATTTTACAGTTAACTAAACTCATTGTATTTGAGTGTCAAAAAAACAACTCAAAAGACATTGTCAAGTCTGTCGTCACCATAGAAATTAGAATAGCTGAGAATAAAGAAAGTAATTCCTCACATTTTTTTCTGGTTTCATGAGACTGGATAAATGGATAGCATCCTTGAATCAATCGCATGAAGGTTTTTATGCATAAACCCCTCCTTTCTTACTCCTAGATTTTTTCATTTAATTGCTACTTTACCCTCGTGCAGGTGAGCCGAAGAGGAATCTCACCGACACTAAGCAGGAAGTTGTAAGTTTGTGGAAATGAAACTCTCTAGCAGTCACTGCTGGCAGCATCTGAGCCCAAGGGAGGTGCTCTGCCAGTCTAGCACAGAGAGTTGCTACACCTGGTGGCAAGGTGGAAAAGGGGAGAGGGAGGGATGCTTCACTGAGGAGAATGTCAATGGACGTGTGCCAGGCACTTCCTGACATTAGGTAAGAATGGACTATAACTTTTGTTAAAGAGATGACACTTGAAATCTACAATGAGAGAAGTGAAACTTCGGTTTGAAAGACCACAGGACACCATGGTGTGTCGAGAACCATAAAGCAGGCTCTGAGCCTTAGCTATTGCAGAAAACGGAGAACAAATATTGACATGAAATTCCCTAAAGTTGCAATTCTCATATATAAATATACATACCTACGCACTAAACACTCAGTCGCAATATAGAATAATTTGCTATATCTTACAATAATAACAAATAAAATTCCCAAGCTCTATGTTAAGATCAGTGGTGGACTCAAGTCAAATTATCTGAGGCTTTATAATTTTTTTTATGTGGGGATAAACAGTTCACTAAATGTTAATTATATCCAAAACAATATTATTTTTATTTTCCCAAGCTCATGACCAGTATATGAATACTTTACATTCCTAACTCCATTTTGCTTGAAATTAAGAAAGCGTAAAATGGTCATCAATGTTTCCAAAATGGGACATGCCATTTGGAGACCTTTTATTCTGATATGTAACCATAGAACTTTAAGAAACATATATTTTAATGCATTTAAGCCTGGATTTCACTAATTTTCAGAATTCCAGGTGTATCTGTTTAAACCTCTGTACGAAATTACATCAAGCTGAATTTTTAATGCTGTATTTTTGTGACTTTTTTTCTGCTGACAAATTTAATTTCTTTAAATTGCCCTTGAAATGTTTAATACAAACCTTACTTTATAGCTGAGCTTTGCCATTTTGTTTAACAGTGTTTCTCTTTTCTGCTAGATTATGGAACTTTTTTCCTTTTTTTTTTTTTTCCTTTGAACCACAGTGCATTTTTCCTCTATCCTATTCTTAATTGGATTTTAATTAAATAATATGTTTTACTCCAGGCATTTACTGCATCATAAGAACTAAAGTTACTTGCCAGAGGCCATGGTGGATTGCAGATGAATATTCTCCTGATAGGCAGAAACCAAGAAAGCTTGGGGGGAATTAAAACATTGGGATATACTGTCTGAAAGTCTTGTGTATGTCACCATAAAACTACTTTTTATCGTATTTATTACTTTACAGAGTATTTCATACTATGCTCGGCCACTTCTCCGCACTTCCCATAGGTCTCTTCCATGGCGAATGAAACACATTTGAATCTTTTCATAAAGTGTTTTGGTATTTAGTTTTCAGCATTTTCCCTAGCAATAGCAAGGTATCAACGGCATCAGAAACATTTTCAGGGACTTCATTAATGAAAAAGATACGTCTGTACAATCAAATTAGACTGTACCATATAATCCAAGATGGATTGTTCACAGATTGAATTTCTTTTTTTTTTTCATGTCACTGTCTCATGAGACACTTTTCTTCCTCAAAAGGCTTTTTTTCTTGTCTGTCTTTTCTTACTTGCATGTTATATACTCTCATGGAAATACTAAGGAATTCTGATGCAACAGTTTAAATCCAAAATATCATCTTACGATTACGATTGATCAGTAGTCAGAACACTGGAATACGCTTCCGAATATAGGTCACAAATTAGGATTGAGTGCTGCAGTCCTTTAAATTCAGGATTAGCTGCTGCTTCTAATAACGTCATTTTCTTTAGTCTATACCAGAGTTTATTATTTTCTCTACAGTAAATGATTTAATTCTTAAAGGAGGTATAAATCTTTCATTTACTAGCAGAGAAAGGGAGAGGGGGAGAGGAAGGCTCCAAATCTTCCTTCTCTGCTCAGTTCATCACTGGCCCTTTGTTACCCCCTGGAAATTTTGACACTGTGTGAGAGTAAGGGCAACAGCTCCTTTTCCTGCCCAGAGAGGAAATTCTACTCCTGCTCATCCACAGCCAGTTCATTTACAACAAAGACTTTTTGCCAGCAAATCTTAGTGCATGCAAAATAAAATCAATGCAGAGAGAATCATGTTTCTATGACATCTCTTTTGATATTCTAATAAGGTATTTAAAATTCATTTATTTGCTTCAAGTATATTTTTATGATCAAAGAAGATATTTATTATGGTTTGGTTTTTAAAAGTGCTTATTTTAGTACTTTGGTGAGTCAAAAATTTACTATTTAATCATAGAGGAACAGTGCTGTTCACTATTAAAGTTGCTAGTTAGCATGTGTTGTTAATTTTGTTTTTTTTTCAATAATAAATTCAAATTTTTGTTTAATTTAATGTTTTAAAAGATTTAAAAAATGAAAATATTTTAAATTACAATCTGAAGCATTTTGAATCATATTAGTTGAACTAAAATAGTTCGATCAAACTGAATTCATAAGCTTTTAACACCAATTAGATCATTGGATGAAAGATACTGTTAGCGAAAGAATTACGCCCGAAGAAATTAAGTGAGGTTAGAGGGAAATAACTGTGATGTCAGAAACATGAAAAAAAAATTAAGAAGCTAATGCAACTAGTGTAGAATAGTAAACGAGATATTATTAGAAGATCAGAAATAGAATATCAATCACAGCATATAAACTTTGGAGAGTTATGTCACTTGGGAATGATAGAAACATAAGTTGACGTGTCCTATGGAGGAGGTTTTGAATGCAAGAAGAATAGTTACATGATAGAGATCCAAAATAACTAAGGTAATATAAACGAAATAATAGAACTTGTTTGGGTCAAATTTTGAAGTAAGGTAAGCTGTTAAAAGATCATTTATGCAAGTAGGGTGGGAAATCTGTTATATTACTAAAAGACTGGATTTAGAAATGGATACCTATTTACCTAAAAGAATAAAATTAAACATGTAATTAAAGAAATTTTAAATGTTAAGATACCGTCTAGATAACAAATACTCTTGATAATGGCAGGCTTAATATTTTTAATTTAAATATTTAATTTAAATTTTTTTTTCATTTAAACTAAATGATACCAAAATCTTGCTTTCAGAAAAGATGATGCGAATTGAAATGAACCATTCAAGGAGCTGAATAATCATGAAGCTTAGATTTCTTTAAATCACAAGCTTACAAATTCTATGGAATTTATGTTCCCTTCTAAATATACAAATGAGACAAAAAAAAAAAAAAAAACCCCAAAAAAACCAAACCAACCCTGATGCTTTTATAGATAATTTCAGTAACGTTTGGACTAATAACTTGAATCTCAGAAATTATTAAGTAGAGAGTCTATTAGCAATGGAAATAACACACAGATCATAAAGGAAGTTATTTTAGAGTTCAAGACAGAGACCTGGGTGAGTTACTGGAAGGCATGCATAGCCAGACCGGTATGTATTTTTTATGTAGATAAAGGAAGAATAAGCAAAACAAAACAGAAGAAGAAAGTAGAATAGAATGAAATTAAAAATAATCTAAATACGATCTCCAATCTAAGTGAGTTTTATCTCTGTTTTCAAAAAAGGGTGATAATATTGGGTGATAATATAATATTCCTGTGTAGGAACAGGAGCAAAAGGACTAAAGAGAAAGAATGTCTATTTTCCCTTTGAAGTTAGAGGCAAATCGAGGAATCTCTTTGCTATAAATATGAAATAGCTGTTACATTAAAATAGATAGTTCAGTTAAAAAAATTAAAAAACCCACATATATATATATATGGTTTATATGCATATAAAAAACATATAGAGAGGTAATTGGTGGGAAAGACAAATCTTAGTCTGGCAGTCAGATTCTTAAAATACAGTCTTGGAAGGAAAGGTTCACTTTTAAACTGTGGGTGAGTAAAACTGAAATGATGGGTAATAGAGAGATGAGTGACAGAAGATCTTACCTACACTTCACGTTACCAAGGGGATGCAGAAGGGAAAAAAGGCAAATATTACTCTAGAACCTATTGGAGAGAATACATTTCTCTCTCTCCATGAAAAGAAGAAATAAAGGTGCAACTTTCAAAGCATTAATAAAATCTCAGGTTACAGTTCTCAGAAGCTGATTAATTGATGTTATGCTAATGTAAACATATAAACAAAAAATGTCAGTGGGTCTAACCATACTTTAATATACAGTATGTATCTCAAGAAAACTACTTTTCACTGAAATGAAACTGAATTTTCATTGACAGTTAGTTGTATTTTTTTCACAAAATACTCACTCACACACTCTTGCACAATACTCTTGAAAAACTTGTTTCTTTATATTTTAGAAGATGAATTATGATTTTTAAAAGCAATGGAAGCACATCTGGTATTATATTTTGTATGTTAAAACAAAAAAATCTAAGTATAACATCTTTTTTTTTTTTTTTTTTGCTAAAGACTGTAGCCTATATCATACAATAAATGTTATATCCTTATTATTCAGCATTGAAAACAGTGAGTTAATTCTCACATGCTCATATAGGCAAAGTATGTGTCTTTCTAAGATGGATGAATTGCAGAATCCAATTTTGTGAACATATGTATCTGTGAATTAATTCACTTATCATCACTCACGTCCTTACACGCCAGATTTCCTTAAATAACTAGAGGATTGATTTACTTCAGTATCACCATGGACACATAAAATTGAACTTAGAAAAAGGGGAGTTTCAACATCTTTGGTCCTCTCTGAGCTGAAATTTGCACTATATCAAAAACAATAGCTTGAAGAGATGAACAATGGAATGAAAAAATAATCAAACTAAACCCAGTTGAGCAAAAATGTATTGACAGAAATGTCTGTTCTTTCCCTGCAAATACTAACACACTGTAAATATTTCTTTTTCTTCGTTCTCGTCATCATCCCATTAGCCAGACCTCAATGAATCTCTTTGGCAAAATTGTCTTAGCAAGCGTTATCGGTGAATGTTTAATGGCTCAAAACATAGGGTATCCCATGCTGTGTAACTGTGGCCCATAACACACTGCAAAGTTTTTCTAGAAATTTTAGACAATAACTCAAAATGTTTAAATCCCTTTACTTGCAAGGTACATACTGTGATACAATTACTGCAACAGATAAAGGGAGGTCTTCATGTTAACATGGAGGCTACTGTGAGCTCTGGAACCTGAGGGCAAGTCAGTCCACAAGACGTTTGGTAGGAAATATCTTTATAGAAACACATCTCAGCCTGGCAGTGACAAAACAGGAGGTTTAATGGGGCCCATAAAAATACCAGTGTAGAAAACGTGCATTATAGCTTTGACTTGTTTGCCATAATTTTTGATATAGCCTCCTTCCATAAACCTCTATTTCTGGTGTTAGTCTGTTTCTTCACAATGGAGAATGAGACAGAGAATTTGTCCGAAGCAAAGGAAATTTCAAAAATAAACATGAATTACTTTTCACAAAAAGTACTACCCTTACGATGCATGTTAACTGAAAATATGACAGGCCTGTACCACACTGGGTTCAAATAAAACTAATACGGATTATATGCTGCCTGGTGTACATGCAATCTACAGGTGCCACAGGCTTTTGTTGTATGCTGGTTGCACGGCCTGTAACAGACTGCCACCACAGAGCCCATAACGCCTCTTATCTCGACCCACAAGACTTCAACTAGTCTGTCATACCCTCCACAAAGGGGATCCAAACATCTCTGCTGCTCCTGAGGCAAAAGGAAATTCCACCTTCTCCTCTTCTTCTCTTCCTGACTTTCTGGAAAGGCCTGTATCCCTCCATCTGCATATGACGCTTTGACTTCTGCTTTTTTCACAGGTTGCTGGCATTGTGCATAAGGCTTTTGCTTTAGGTTTTATGATCACATTCATGTTTTATGACTTTTACTCCCATGACACTGCCCCAAGGACTTGCCACCCTGTTCCCTGACTTATCTGCAAGCTGTTATCACCACCCCCTGACAAACCTAGTTTAAAATTTTCCTCACAAGGTTAGCAAATTGCTGGAAAATGTGCTCTTGCCCTTCTTTGCTGACTGAGCCCTGTATCTTGGCAGCAGTTCTTTTTCCCTCTGTCGCCGGTCGGCTGAGGCAAGCCGATGCACGGGGACGAGTCCTTCCCTATCTCCGAACCCCTCTCCTCCGGGAGAGAAAAGGGTTCAAAAGCAGAGATACGAAAAGGAAAAGAAAGATTTTGTGAGACCTCTGAACGTTTGGAAAACTGAAACAAACTTTATTAAAACTAGAACAATATATATATATAACATGCAGGGAAAAACCAATGCAAAACCTGAGAGTCTGTGCAGGATGGAAAGATGAGGGTTAAACGCGAGAAAGAGAGACAAAGGGGGATGGTGCCACGTGCAGTCCAGAAAATGGCACCGGCCACGTGTGCGCTTTCGTGAACAAAGGAAAACCGCGGCTGTTATGAACGCCGGGCTGAAATGTGGAGAGGCGCTGTCCCTACCGGATTCTCGTTGTGCAGTCTGTAGAAGCAGAGAGAATATCAAAGCAGCAGGCAAAGAACGGTGAAGCCTTACGGCAGGCAAAGAAAAGCAGCCTCCAGGCGAGCAGTCTGTCCCAGGCGGCGTGGCGGGGGCTGCCCCGGCGCACAGTCTCCGGAGCCAAGCCGCGGTGTCTGGAGAAAAGCCTCTTCCCCGGAGCGAAGCTGAGGTCCTGCAGTGCTCTGCGGAGCCGAGAGTGTCCGGAGAGCCGAGGAGCCGCGAACGAGCTGCGAATGCCCCCGAAGCCATCCGGAAAGCAGCCCAGCAAGTCCCGAAAGCCCCGGAAGTCCCGGGAATCGGGAAAAGCCGAATGCCCCCGAAGCTTCTTAAAGGGGCAGTACCCTCCCGAGAAAACTTTCTCATCCAATGAGATGGGCGAAGCGTAGCATGGAAGGGAATAATTCAATTAGTCAGTTTACAACAAAAGCCTTCAAGCAGGTTTTTTTCCTTCAACCTGCCACATTCCACCCCTTTATTCCATACCATGTACGTTATGCGCATCTCATTTACATTGTATTATACAGAAATTAACAGCATGAGACTCTGGTTCAGGGTGTTTCGGCCAGGGTTAACTTCCCCTGGGGTACACAGTGGACTTCACCATCCTCTTGCATTACCCACCAGGTGTGTCCAGGGCCTTGGGCTGAGACAACACCACGGATGGGTCTGTCTGGGGTTGCAGCAGGGGAAACCCAGACAGCTTTTCCCAGCAGATTACTTTCACATACCACAGGAACTCTATCCCCCTCTATGGTATGTAAAAGGTCTGATTGGGCAGGGCCGGCTCGATTGATTGATCCCCTCGTGTTCACTTGCCAGGTGGCTTCTGCCAGATGTTTATCACAGTTTCTGAAAGTTCCACCACCCAATGCTTTCAGGGTGGTTTTCAGCAAGCCATTATAGCATTCTATTTTACCGGAGGCTGGTGCATGGTATGGAATGTGATAAATCCATTCGATACCATGTTCTTTGGCCCAATTGGCCACCAGATTGTTTTTGAAATGAGTTCCATTATCAGATTCAATTCTTCCTGGAGTGCCATGCCGCCACAAAATCTGCCTTTGAAGGCCCAGAATAGTATTACGGGCAGTGGCATGAGGCACGGAATAGGTTTCAAGCCATCCGGTGCTTGCTTCGACCATTGTCAGAACATAGCACTTACCCTGGCGAGTTCGAGGGAGAGTGATATAATCAATCTGCCAGGCCTCTCCGTACTTGTACTTTGACCACCGTCCACTGTACCATAAAGGTTTTAACCTTTTGGCCTGTTTAATTGCAGCACAAATCTTACAGTCATGGATAACCTGGGTAATTGCATCCATGGTTAAATCCACCCCTCGGTCACGAGCCCATCGATAGGTTGCATCTCTTCCCTGGTGACCGGAAGAGTCATGGGCCCACCGAGCAAGGAATAGTTCACCTTTGTGTTCCCAGTCCAGATCTATCTGGAACACTCTGGCTGCTTTGTCAACTTGGTGGTTATTTCTATGTTCCTCAGTGGCTCTGCTTTTTGGGACATGGGCATCTACATGCCTTACCTTTACAACTAATCTTTTCAGCCGGGCAGCAATATCTTGCCACAGAGTGGCAGCCCAAATAGGCTTACCTTTACGCTGCCACTTGTCTTTCTGCCACCTCTCCAGCCATCCCCACAAGGCATTTGCCACCATCCAGGAGTCTGTATACAGGTACAGCCATGGCCGGTTCTCTCTTTCAGCAATGTCCATGGCCAGCTGGATGGCTTTGACCTCTGCAAATTGACTCGATTCACCCTTTCCTTCCGCTGCTTCTGCAACTCGGCGCATAGGACTCCATACGGCAGCTTTCCACTTCCGTTGGTTTCCTATGAGGCGGCAGGATCCATCAGTGAAGAGAGCATATTTCTTCTCCTGGTCTGAGAGGTCTTTATATGGGGGTGCTTCATCAGTACAAGTGACTATCTCGTTCGGTGGCATCCCAAAATCTTCTCCTGCAGGCCAGTCTGTAATAGCTTCCACAATTCCTGGGCGACCAGAGTTACCTATCCTAGCTCTCTGTACAATCAGGGCGGTCCACTTACTCCAGGTAGCATCTGTGACATGGTGGGTAGATGCTATCTTCCCTTTGAACATCCAACCTAGGACTGGCAGTCGGGGGACTAGGAGGAGCTGTGCTTCAGTGCCAATTACTTCTGAGGCAGCTCGGACTCCCTCATAGGCAGCCAATATCTCCTGCTCAGTGGGAGTATAATTGGCCTCTGAGCCTTTATATCCACGACTCCAAAATCCTAGGGGACGACCACGGGTTTCTCCTGGTGCCTTCTGCCAAAGGCTCCAGGTAGGACCACAGTCCCCAGCTGAAGTGTACAGAATATTTTTAATCTCTGGTCCTGTTCGCACAGGTCCCAGGGCCATAGCATGTGCTATTTCCCTTTTGATTAATTCAAAGGCATGTTGTTGGTCAGAGCCCCATGTGAAATCATTTTTCTTCCGGGTAACAGTATAGAGAGGTTTAACAATCTGACTATACCCAGGAATATGCATTCTCCAGAAGCCTATGACTCCCAAGAAAGACTGTGTTTCTTTCTTGTTGGTAGGCGGAGACATAGCTGTGATCTTGTTGATCACATCTGTGGGGATGTGGCGGCGTCCATCCTGCCACTTAACCCCCAGGAACTGGATCTCTCGGGCAGGTCCTTTGACCTTACTTCTCTTAATGGAGAAACCAGCATCCACCAAAATGCGGATTATCTTCCTACCTTTCTCATAGACTTCTTCTGCGGTATCACCCCATACAATGATGTCATCGATGTACTGAAGATGTTCAGGAGCACCACCTTTCTCCAGGGTAGCCTGGATCAGTCCATGGCAGATGGTCGGGCTGTGCTTCCACCCCTGGGGCAATCGATTCCAGGTATACTGGATACCCCTCCAGGTGAAGGCAAACTGTGGCCTACACTCTGGTGCTATGGGAATGGAAAAGAAAGCATTAGCAATGTCTATCGTGGCATACCACTTGGCTGCCTTGGACTCCAGTTCGTACTGAAGCTCCAAGATATCAGGAACAGCAGCACTCATCGGTGGTGTCACTTCATTCAGCCCACGATAGTCCACTGTCAGTCTCCATTCCCCGCTGGTCTTCTGCACAGGCCATATAGGACTGTTGAAAGGTGAGCGAGCTCTGCTGATGACATCTCGTCTCTCCAACTCTCGAATCATTTTCTCTATGGGGCGCAGAGAGTCTCGGTTGGTGCGGTATTGCCGGCGGTGAACTGTGGAGGATGCAGTAGGCAACTTTTGATCTTCCACCTTCATTCTGCTAACAACAAAAGGGTCATCCGAAAGTTCGACCGATGTGGACAACCGGATAATGCCATCGGCTCCCACGGTTGCTATCCCAAAGGCCCATTTATAACCTTTCGGGTCCTTAAAATACCCTTTCCGGAGGAGGTCTATGCCTAAAATGCATGGAGCATCTGGGCCAGTCACAATTCTGTGAGTTTCCCAGTTATGCCCAGTGAGGCTGACCTCAGCTTCTACTAAGGTAAGCTCTTGTGATCCTCCTGTCACACCCGAGATAGTGATAGTCTCAGTTCCTTGATGATCCGATGGTAGCAAGGTACACTGGGCGCCTGTGTCTACCAGGGCCTTGTACCTCTGTGGTTCTAATGTGCCAGGCCATCGAATCCACATAGTCCAGTACACTCTGTTATCCCTTTCCTCCACCTGGCTAGAGGCAGGGCCCCTCTAATGCCTAGGGTGTGGTCCACAGTCAGTGGAAGGGTCTATCCGGCTTGTGGTACCTTCTTCATAGGAGTTGCTCCTTTGGCTGCAGCACTGTTCACCAAAGACTGGAGCGACAACTCTTCGATTGCAGTCGTCATGTTGGTGTGGTCTGCTCTGCAGCTCATGTGCTGGTACCCCGTGATTAGCGGCAGGTCATTGTTCCCATCTCCTCGTGTCTTCACGACCTCTTGAGCAGCACTGGCAGTCACATCGTGGCCTATTCTGTCTGTTGCGCATTGCTCTGGGAGGACGATTTCTCCTAACAGCTGACACGTGGGTATACACAGGAGAGGAAACGGTTCTTTGTTCTAACCTATTAATAGAGTCCAATATTTTCTCTGTCATTTTGTCTGTCACTTTCTCCACTGCTGCAATGAAGGCAGAGGTATGAGAAAGACTGTCCTCATACTGGCGAATCCTGTTAGACACGTGTTCTATGGTGAGTGGCTGATTTTCACCCTGTCTTTCCCACAGCATTGTGGCCAATGTATGGGCATATGACTGGGGTGCACTCTGCACAAATTTGCGCAGCAAAGGCTCGTTACTGTGCACCTGGTCCGGGTTGACATTAACATTCCAGTCACCATAGATGACCTCTTTCATAGCCAGCTCTCTCAGGTAGTTAGTACCTTTGCTCAGGACAGTCCATTTAGTAGGGCGGCATTTGATGTCATCTCTGAAGGGGAATCTGCCCTTCACAGCAGTCAGAAGCCGTTTCCAGAGACTGCACTTTTTTGCCTTTTTGCCCATTGCCCTATCAATAGCACCTTCCCGGGCCACATTTCCTAACTGTCTGGCTTCTTTGCTAGTTAAATCAATGTTATCAGCCCCATTGTCCCAGCAGCAAAGCAACCATATCATTAGTGACTCACCATCATGCCTGCTAAATTCCTTTCTAATGCTTCTCAGGTCCTTCCTGGACTGAGGCTGGGTGTTTACCTCTTGATCTGATGACTCATCCCGTGATGAGGATCCTTGGGAGGGCTGTGCTGTTGGAGTCGCTGAGGCAGTTTTCCCTGAAGGCTTTCCTGGACGCTTTTGGGAGGTGCTTGGTCCTGCATCATCATCAGAGCTATCTGTTGCATAATTAGTCTTTTTCTGGTGTTTAGCACCAGAGGGCTTATTTTTCTTTTTCACAGGGGCAACCTGTGCTTGTTTGGGTGGGGAGGTGGCATCAGCTGATTTAGTGGGTGTAGTGCCCATGTGATACCTATTCTTGATAATTATCCACCCCTGGACCATGTTACAGATAACTGATAACAAAGTTATCAAATACAGGAAAATAATACCATTTGCAGAATATCCAGTTCCAATTGCCATTGGTCCAGTACCAAATGGAGAAGTGTTATTTCCCATCATCCATTTGCTAGTGGAATCATAAGCAGCCACTATCATGTACTGTGCAAAATATACTGGGAGCATTATAAACTGACTGAGTACAGACCAAAACACTGAAATTATGCACGCCAGGGTGAACACCTTCTTTGCTAAGTGTCCCAGACCAGCAAACCATAAACCAGTACCAATTAAAAACAAGTAATTTGACATCACAGTTGGTGTGCCAGGCACCAGATCATAAAGCATTTTTAAACTGTACTGCTTAAGAGCTTCAAACAGAAGCTCGCTTAGCACCATCCTGGAAAAACCTCGTTTGTTTCAGTTTCCAAACTTTAATAAAAATATGAATATTAAATTATTCAGAAGTGCCCACCCAGGGACGCCAATTATGTCGCCGGTCGGCTGAGGCAAGCCGATGCACGGGGACGAGTCCTTCCCTATCCCCGAACCCCTCTCCTCCGGGAGAGAAAAGGGTTCAAAAGCAGAGATACGAAAAGGAAAAGAAAGATTTTGTGAGACCTCTGAACGTTTGGAAAACTGAAACAAACTTTATTAAAACTAGAACAATATATATATATAACATGCAGGGAAAAACCAATGCAAAACCTGAGAGTCTGTGCAGGATGGAAAGATGAGGGTTAAACGCGAGAAAGAGAGACAAAGGGGGATGGTGCCACGTGCAGTCCAGAAAATGGCACCGACCACGTGTGCGCTTTCGTGAACAAAGGAAAACCGCGGCTGTTATGAACGCCGGGCTGAAATGTGGAGAGGCGCTGTCCCTACCGGATTCTCGTTGTGCAGTCTGTAGAAGCAGAGAGAATATCAAAGCAGCAGGCAAAGAACGGTGAAGCCTTACGGCAGGCAAAGAAAAGCAGCCTCCAGGCGAGCAGTCTGTCCCAGGCGGCATGGCGGGGGCTGCCCCGGCGCACAGTCTCCGGAGCCAAGCCGCGGTGTCTGGAGAAAAGCCTCTTCCCCGGAGCGAAGCTGAGGTCCTGCAGTGCTCTGCGGAGCCGAGAGTGTCCGGAGAGCCGAGGAGCCGCGAACGAGCTGCGAATGCCCCCGAAGCCGTCCGGAAAGCAGCCCAGCAAGTCCCGAAAGCCCCGGAAGTCCCGGGAATCGGGAAAAGCCGAATGCCCCCGAAGCTTCTTAAAGGGGCAGTACCCTCCCGAGAAAACTTTCTCATCCAATGAGATGGGCGAAGCGTAGCATGGAAGGGAATAATTCAATTAGTCAGTTTACAACAAAAGCCTTCAAGCAGGTTTTTTTCCTTCAACCTGCCACACCCTCAAAGGAGGGAACACAGGAAAAATAGCCAAAGCCCTACCTGTAGCACCAGCCACAGACAGTTGATAACTTTTAGGATGCATCCTCTTCTAACCAAGCCCTGTCTGTAGGCTCAAGACCTCCTGGGCTCTCTTACCAATCACCTTGGACCCCAGGACCATGTTCCAGGTTTCCCTTGTCAGCGTTACTGCTCATGTGAATGAACAGCAAGGGTTGTCTCCAAAGGGCAGATGAGATTCAGCAGCGATATCCTGAAATTGATGCTCTGCAAGCAACAAATCTCACAGAACAGTCTACCTAGATGAAGCATTTGTGCCTCCAACCCTTGCAGAAGGGAATCTCCAACCATTGTCACCCACTGCTTATTCTCAGTTCTAATGGTGAGTCCGTGCCAGCCTGCCTTGGAGGCCTGCCTTTACTGAGCTTCTTCCCCTTCCTTGTCATTTAGGGAATTGCGCTGATGCTGAAGGTGGTGAAGAAGTTTTCTTTTTGCCACGAACTTCCTGCTTCCCCCACCTTTGGAGTCTCAGTCTGCTGTTAAGCACAGCCTTTAATTGTTCCTACTTCCTTGCATCGTCTGACTCAAAGCTTTTGCCTCTTCAAGGCATCTGTGAAAACACTGTTAGTCCCTGCTTAGTGCCCTGACACTTTGTAGTCTGCTCACTTCCTCTTGTACCTTCTGCTGTTACCCCAGAGCAGAAAGGGAACCAGGCACCCCTTCAGCCCCAGGTCTGGGTGGCAGCACCCACCCTCTGCAGTCTGAGTGAAGGGCTCCAGTTTGCCGTGGGTACTTTCTCCAGCTGGTAAAAGATGCAGAAATGGCCACAGCACCCTCCACCCAGAGTGCCAAACTGCCTGGAACAGAACTTCTAGGCCCCCTTCACATCCCCTGCCCTGGTGACAGATGATGTCTGTGTTAGGTGCGCTCCTGTCGATCAGCTAAGCAGGTGCTCCCCAAAGCAGAGGAGCAGGAGCCTGATATTCCTTACTTAGCTGTCTGGTACAGACCGCTGCTGCTGTCCCTTTTTAATCAGGATATCTTTTCAGGAAACCGCTAGCAGACACTGTTGGCTGCAGAAGTCTCTAGGAATTTCCAGAAGCAACTACAAATAGAATCTAAATTTTAGAAAAACATGGACCGAACAAAACAGAAACAAAACCAGAAAAAAAAAAAAACAAAACCATAAGGAAACCCCACAAGAGACAATTAGGAAAAAAGCTTCTGTAATCCTATATTTTGCCCATCCTCTTCAGGTCATCTATGAAACATTTCAAGATTGTGTGTGTCTATCTGTACAATAGTATTTTTATTTTTTGATTTCTGGTGGAGACAGAAAGAGAAAGCTAAGTGAATTGCAAGAGAAATGGATTTCGGCTTTCCTTTGCCAGAACTGCTGGCAGTATTAGGAGACCATGAATCTTTGACTTCTCCTCCTCCTGCTTTTTTACCTCTCTTAGCAGTATACTGTGACAGATAGTTTCAAAATGGCAAGTTATTAGTGCTTATGCAGAAAGGGTTTGTGATAACTGTGATAAATGGAAAGTGAGAGGGGGGAAAAAAAAATAGTTGGAATCCAGCTGTTAAAGCCTATAACACTTCTATGTCATTAAAGATCAAAGACCCGGCCGTATATATCAGAGTAGCAAGAGTCAACAGAGAAAGCAGGTTAATAGTCCATTGCAATACTCTCATTAGTGCAGTGAGTTTCTTTAGACTCCTGACATTTGATTTACACTGCATCCCGTCTTGGGTGATCAAACATTTAAACTGCCATTCATAGCTCATTACGCATTAAAAAATTCCTGATATTCTGATTTGGCAAACTTCCAATCTCATGAATTAGAAAAGTGTTCCAATAATTTTAAATGGCTTTATATCGTGTGAGTCCAGAGTTCTGCTCACTTTCAAACTGAAATACTTACAAAAATTTCTGAATTACTCTAATAATTTTGCACACCTGCAAATCATGTGTATCTTGAGCCCCAAATCTTTCCGAAATAAAGAATATTTTCAATGTTGAAGAATATGTCTTGATTTTTCGAAGCAGAGAACTCAGAGACAAAGGAGCCAGACAGAAATGTGAAATCTGGATTGATTGTAAGTCAATCAGAAGTAAAAGTTATGAGCCAGTGGTTTGCATTCATACCATATAAGAAGATGGTTCTCAGTTAGCACGGTTCACTTAAAATAATTATTAGTTTTGAAATACCATAAATCACAACAAAAAAATGAGTGCCTATAAAATCATAAGAATTCTGAAATATCCTTCAAGTTTCCCCTTACTATTTTTTAATATGCAGTAATCTAATCAGAATCTGTTCTTATATCCCCAAAGAGTTAAAGGCTCATGATTTACTGTAGATACTTGTGATGCTTTAGCTTAGCTTCTTCAGACGTCTCACTGACTACTACTGTGGACCTTTCTGTATCCTCTGTTTCTGTGTTTGGTTCACACACACACACACCCCTGCCCCCGCAACACTACAGGCTTGGGGAAGAGTGGCTGGAAAGCTGCCCAGGAGAAAAGGACATCGGAAAGCATGTTGGTCAACAGCCGGCTGAGTATGAGCCAACAGTGTGACCCGGTGGCCAAGAAGGACAACATCATCATGGTTTGTATTAGAAACATGGTGGCCAGCAGAAGCAGGGAAGTGATTGTCCCTGTGTACTCGACACTGGTGAGGCCATACTTTGACTACTGTGTTCAGTTTTGGTCCCTCCATTACAAGAAATACAAGGGGTGATGCTTTTTGAGGGGGGTTGTGAAACACTGCATTCAGGTTGCCCAGAGAGGTGGGAGATGTCCCATGCCTGGAAACATTCAAGGTCAGGTTGGACAGGGCTCTGGGCAACCTGCTCTAGTAGAAGATGTCCCTACTCACTGCAGGGGGGTTGGACTAGATGACCTTTAAAGGTCCCTTCCAACCTAAACCAGTCTAGGATTCTATATTTTTTTCAGTATGGTTTTGCATTTCTCCTTTGTACGCTTTTTACGAGTAAGTACAAAACAAGGAATCTACTTGAAATATAAAGACAAATTTTTCCAGAAAAAATGACTTAAAACAAAACCTTTCAATGAGAGGTGTAAGGAAATTGAGTGTAGCTTATGGAAGGTGACTTGTTCAGGTCCTACAATTATTTAATTAAAAGTGTCACTTGGCAGGGGAAGAGTCATCAATTCAGCAAATAAAGGTAGAGAAGATCATAAGGCAGTATGGTAAATCTTAAAGCCCTCTGAGTCCATAATAGTTGTAACACCGTCATTCATTCCATTCAGGACACTATATTTTCTAACCTGCTATGACTTGAGTGATGCATCATGTGAAAGACATGATTTATTTGCACATAGTTAATTGCCAGGTAAGGACTGGAAAAATATAATAACCATGTTTGTTAACAAGATTATTGATAATACCATTAATTGTTCGAGTGTCCATTCTTCTCTAAATATCAGACATATTTTAACTCTAAACCTTTATAATCTGTTATAACTTTATTAAAAAATAAGAGTATAAATCTTCTAAAATAGAGTAATTCTTATTGCTTTCTTATTGTAGTATTAGTCTAGTTAACATGTGCTTGGACTTGAATATATCGCATTGTAGGACACTTATTTTGGTAGTACCATTAAGCTTTGAAGCTAATCTTGTGAACAGCACTGATAGGAGTTTTGCACTGAAAAACTGGTTTGTTATGAGATCACTATCAACCCCAGTTCCCTGAAAAGCACATGTACAGCCAATACACTTCTTTGGAGTTTAATTAACACATAGGTCTTGTTTTGTCCTCCTTTCTACGTCCTTTCCTCATTTTTATCATGTTTTGCCACCTTCTTTCCACTATAAGACAGTGATGTACAAGCAGAGTGCAGAAGAGCTAATGCTCCATGCAGCCTGAGTCACCTAGAAGGTAATTTCTTCAAGCAGTGTACACCTGACCTACATTTTCAAGGAACCAGAGTTATTATTCTCTGCGATAATGGCTAAGCAGCTGCCGTAAGGAATCCAATTCTAGACACCTAACCAAGTTTATTGATATTGTCTTTCAGCTTTAAGTGGTCTTGGCAGCTGATGGGTTACTCTTTATGAGATGATAAATACCTTATTTATGTGATTCTACTTCCTACAGGTAGGACTTGTAATTTTCTTACTGAATATTTTAACAATGTGGCTAGAGAATTATGAAACAGAGTTAGTATTTCCTTTCCAGAAAGCGTTTAAAGAAAATTAAGCTCATTTGCTCTATGTTCCCTTCTAACCAGCAATAGTTTCAGAGCTATCACCAACACATTTTACAGACAACATCTGGTTACATCAGACATATCTCTAATGCAGATCTGAGAGACAGGAATCTTCGCTTTAAACATGAACCCACCTCAGATTTGCTGTGTGAATCCAGGTTTTTCTAAGCATCATAAATGGTACGAATGACTCACACTGTGAGTGTGAATATTATTGAAATTCTCTGTAAATATAATGCTGTATTAAGTAAAATTTTTCTGTACAGAAAACTAATGAATGTGCTGTGCTTGTGTCTTCAAACATTTTCATTTCCAAACTCAGTGTTGATGATGGCAAAAACTTACAATTAGTATTTCAAATGTTTAGTTCTTTAGGACTTTCCAGACTAATGATGCGAATTATTCCATTTGTTTTATTCTGCTGTGTATTTAATATTCGTCTTAAGATTTGTCTTTACAGCATTTATTTGCAGCATCCTCTTTATTATGGTATTCAGAATGTGAAATATTTGAGATGTATTTCATAGTGAGAAATACTCGGTGTACTTAGAAACGGATACTGCTACCACTGAAGCAGTAGGGTTCATTTAAATCTATTGCAAATGAAATGCAGTCATGGCCTAATTACCTTTTGTTTATCTTAGAATTTAATGAAGGTATTTTCATATGTGTAATCTCTATTTATTTGTAAAAAGATTTAACAAGATTTACCAAAAGTGTGTGTTGTACAGACATATAAGAAATGTGTCACCATTTGCATTGAGGCCCTTCTCCAGCAATTACATTTCATTGTTTATACCCTCTCCTCTGATGCCTCCAAGAACTTTTGTTACGATTTTCTGGCTAAGCTCATCCTGCGTAAAGGGATGGATACAGCACGGTCCTGAAGACCAAATGAAATGTGTAGTAAGGCACAGCACAGCACATGCTTGCACTCAGGTCAACTAACTCCTTGATGTGCAATAGTCTTCTGGCTAAGACCCCTACAATATAGTGGATAAATACCCCGCTAGTATTTCAGTGAAGAAAAATGAACAAAGATAAATAAATTGGAGCCTATATAGATATTTTTTAAATTTAAAAATCTTATAAAAGTTTCTTCTTTTTGTTTAGTTTGCATCTATTTGATTAATTGGTCAATCCATTTAGGGAGGTAATTTAAGATTATCTCATCAACAAGCTTCAAATAAATGCTAAACTCTAGAGTGTCATAAAGGATTTTGTAGATATTAATAGTCACAGTCATAATCCCTGCTTCATTAGTTTGAAGGTAGTGTCCTACCAGTGTACAAATTTTACACACACATGCATGCAGGAAAGAGTTGTTCTCATCTATATAGATTTATTTTAGAGTTATCCTTATTTTATAAATTTGTTCAGTTCCAAAATTTTTCCTAGTTACTTAATTGGCATCAAATATTAACACAAATCTTAGTTGTTTAAACACTGGATCACTTTCTACTAAACTCTTTTTTGACTTGAAAAAAACTCTCTGCTGTGAAACTACAAAACAATATATTCCTTGACTGTTCAGGCTGCATATCGAAATTATTTTCGGTTTCTGATGGACTATACAGGGTCAAGAGAGCGCACTGAAGTTTTATACTTTAAAGCAAGTGTGCTTAATCTGGCTGCTTTTTTATGTAGTTACTCTTATTGCTGTGACACAAAGGTTTCTTCATGCCTGACTTTCCTTTTCAGCCTTTTGATTACAGGAAAAAAAGGTGTTCGTACTCATAATATTTATGTTTATCTGCATTCTGTTCTCTAATTAATTTTTCTTTCTTGTTAAATCTTGTTGGCTGCTTTCAAACAAATCTCATGGAGACATAAGGACTCAAAGGTAATTAAAATCCTCCCCATTTCTGTTGAGTAGAAAAGAGAAAAGCTGTATACATGCTGCAGATGTGAGAAAGATTTCCTCAGTGCTCACACTTTCTAAGACACCAAAGAAGAGGAGAAGCCTTAACTTCTGTGGGAAGTTGCCATGTTTTAAACCAAGCTGGCAGCCGAACACCACACTGCCACTCTCTTGCTCCCTTCCCTCCTGCTCTGAGAGGGGGAAGAAAAAAAAGGTAAAAGTAGAGTCACACAGGTTAGGATAAGAAGTGTTTACCTGAACAACACAAAGAGAGAGAGAGGAAACGATAATAAGGTGAGTGATATACAATGCCCTGCTCACCCTCACCACACTGAGGGCAGAGCTTGGAAAAAAAAAAAACAAAAAAAAAGTGGAAAAACTGCTCCCCCTGTCAGCCAGACTGCGCCCTCCCCCCCGCCCCATATGTCCTGGGCATGACGTCAGTATGGTATTGAATATCCCATTGGCTGGTTCAGTCCGGCTATCCCGGCTGTGGAAATTAACCCTATCCCAGCCGAACTCAGGACAGAATTGTTTGGGACATATGGGAAAAGTTTGGGTTGAAAAAGCCGAGAACATGGAAGTTGTGATCTCATTCCTGCCTCCTCAGCTGGATGAACTGTCTCCACCCAACCTCCCCAGTCTCCCTGGCAGCCACAGCTGTCTGTCAGAGGCTGCTGCATGGTGATACTATTGCCTTTTTGAGACAATTTGAGACAATTTCATCCTTGACTGCGCAGTCTAAGTTTTGGATGCAATTGTAGTCATCCATCTCATTCCTCTCTTGACATGTGCTTGTTCATCCCCAATTTCTGGTTCCTGCTTAGCCTTTAGAGGCTTAATTGGCAGTAAACACAGCCTCCCTGGTTTCCTCTACATTCATCAGTTCCTGATCCTGCCTGTCCTTGGTGACTTATGGTTTATCTAATTACCCTGAGCACAAATACAATCATACTGCATGCTGAAGAGAATCAAATAAATTAAGAGTTAAGAAGTCTAGTAGCTGCTGCTTATGCTACCATACTTAGCTATGAAGATGTTATTTAGAAGTGGTTAGAAAGGTATTACAAATACTCATATAATTCATAGGTGTAAATACATGTCTATCTTAAACATGTTACTTGTCTTGAGGGCTTGGTGTGGCTCAGTCTTAACGCAACAGTGCACCTAAGTGCCTAGACAGAGGTCATATAGACTGGGTTTGGGACTGATCAAATATTCTACCAAATCTAGAATAAGGCTGACTTCTGATCTCAGCTTCTGATTACAGAAGCATAGAGCTTTATTCTTATTTCTCATTCTCCCCAATATATAAGCAATGTCTTACATTCTTATACCATGTCTTACATCTCCCTTTCAGAAATCCGAACTTATTTTGGGGTAAATACCACGGGTTCTAGTCTCATTTTGAGAATTATTTTTATTGGAATAACTGGTTTAAGTGGCAGAGAGCTGTTAATAACTGAACAGTTCTTGTACATGAATTGATCAATTTGGACTGTCATGGGTAGGATGAAAAGCTTGGCTATTCCAGGTGCCCGACTAACAGAACAGATCTAAAAGAAACTAGATTTCATGAGTTTCATAACCATGGAGGCATCCGCTTAAAAATATCAGTGTGCTTTTAGAAGCTTGAAGCTAATGCGTTAGATTAATTCAAATGTGTTTATAACATGTATATGCGGTACTATGTATAGGGTCAGAATACGGCTCTGTGTCATAAGAATATTGAAACAGATAGAAGAGATGGTCATTGCCTGAAGTGTTTACAAGCAGAACGGACACAGCCAAGTAATGGCTAGAGAAAAAAGTATCATATGTAAAGAAAAGGAGCACTCTGTGAACGGTGAAACTCATTTTAATTCGTATTAAGTCTCTGATTTCTATTTGGTTATAAATATAATTTCAACAGAGGTATTTAGAATTAAATACATTTTCAGATACCAGGGCATCTGCCTGTATCACTTTCAGAGACTTTCAAAAGAACCACACCTCCAGTCTAGACATGGCAGCATCTATCTGATAACTGAATATATGCTGGCATCTGAGGCAGTGTTTCGTTGAATCAAATTACCCTTTAGTTTGGAATGATGCTATCAAACACTCCAGTCAGAACTAGACAGGAAAACAGGAGGAAGCTAGGATTTTGGCTGGGTGTGGGAGCACCTGTGATCCATGGAATATCACAGCCAGTCATCAAAGCACACTGAACATTTCTGAGTGGAAGGGCACCACCAGAACAACTGCTGTTGAGCTGTTCCTGTCCCTGACTGAATTTTTTCCATTTACTTTACTAATGATAAAGGCAGAGGAATAAGGAAGAAGGTCATATGGAATACAAAGCTGTGGCAGGTTGAAGAAAAAAACCTGCCCGAAGGCTTTTGGTGTAAACTGATTAATTGAATTATTCCCTTCCATGTTATGATTCGCCCATCTCATTGGATAGAAAGTTTCTCGCGGGTACTGCCCCTTTAAGAAGCTGCGGGCTCGGGCGGCCAGGGGCTACTCGGGACTTCCGGGGCTAGTCGGGACTTCCGGGCTGCTTATCGGACGGCTTGGGGGGGCATTCGCGGCTCGTTCGCGGCTTCTCAGCTTTTCCGGACACCCCCGGCTCCGCTCTGCGGGAGTCACTCCAGACACTGCAGCTTCGCTCCGGGGAAGAGGCTTCTCCAAACCCTGCAGCTTGGCTCCGGGGACCTTGCAGGCTGCCGGAGTGGACCGTGCGCCGGGGCAGCCCCCGCCACGCCGCCTGGGACAGATGGCTCGCCTGGAGGCTTTTCTGCTGCCGTAAGGCTTTACCCTCTTTGTCTGCTGCTTTGATATCCTCTCTGCCTGCCACAACGAGGATCCGGTAGGGACAGCGATTTCCACATTTCAGCCCGGCGTTCATAATAGCCGCGGGTTTCTTTTGTTCGCTCCACGAAAGCGCACACGTGGCCGGTGCCATTTTTGGACTCCACGTGGTACCGTCCCCCTTTGTCTCTGTTCTCGTGTTTAACCCTCACCTTTCCATCCTGCACAGACTCTCAGATTTTGCATTGGTTTTTTCCCTGCATGTTATATATTTTGTTCTAGTTTTAATAAAAGTTTGTTTCAGTTTTCCAAACGTTCAGAGGTCTCACAAAATCTTTTATTTTTCCTTTTCGTATCTCTGCTTTTGAACCCTTTTCTCTCCCGGAGGAGAGGGGTTCGGGGATAGGGAAGGGCTCGTCCCCGTGCTCGGCTTGCCTCAGCCAACCGGCGACAAAAGCTCAAATTCAGTGTTAATACATAGAGAAGAGTCGTCCTCCTGCCATGCTAATTTAGTTCTTTCTCATTTGTTTAATTCATTTCTTATTCAAATTCTAATTTTAATTATTTCGTTCACTTATTTTATCTGTTTGGTTCAACGGCCCTCTTGCCTTTTGTTTCTGAATATTTAATTCTTGCATTTTTTCCCAGGAGCTATTGTTTTCCAGGACTGTGAAAAGATTATTTGAATAACCCTTTAGTACAGATGGAACAGATGAAATGCAGATGTAGCATAATGAAATAAACCATGGACTTACTGTATCTTGAGCTGAAAATGAAAATACACCAGTGAATACATCATTTTCAAGCCCAAGAAAAATACTGGAGAAAATGCAGGTTCTTAATTGTCTTCCTTGATATCAACTATTGTATTATAGCAGGTACTATGTTATTATGCTACGTAAATTGTAAAATGTAAAATGATGAATTCAGACCACGTAGATTTTATTTTTTTGTATTATACATGGTAAGTAATATTACTGATGCATTTTCATAAATTGATATTTCTTCATATTTACTGATTAAAAACCCAAACACTTAAGGACAAAACCAGTACTCCTTAACATTCATGGAAGTAGTTGGTTTCAGAAAGACTAGAAAAGTTATTAGCAAACATACTACCACATCTTGCAAAGCAGTGCAATTAACATAGTCCTGTTATTGCAAACATATATAAACTCTACTTTTGATGAGTGACATGTTGTGTGCTTCACTGGGAAAATGTAAATATTTTGTGAAGGATCAAGTGTGTTTCAAAATATTAAAAACATCACTTGTATACATTTCCCATCAAAGTAAACTCAATTATCTAATTCACGGACCAGTGAAGACAGTACTATCTCATTACAACAATTTCCAATCTGAAGAAAATGAGTACACATTAGCATGTTTACATTTTATTGATCAGTATCTTTGTAAAACAAACCACCAAAGGCTTTTGTAAACATGTAAGTTTTGTGTGTGTTCAGTGATGTGAAAGAGAAAAACAAATATTCACAGTCATGCCGTGAGTTCATAATCAACCTTTTTTTTCCACTCACTTTCTTGTTTTCTAAGTGGAAAAGCTATGTGTCACATTTAACAGTATTTATATTGGAGCCAAATGAGAACTTAAAAAATGAATTATTTTGCATTATTTCAGAAACTTTGCTCTGCAACCAAGCATACACGTAATATTGGAAAAATGTAATTTACCAAAATTTCTTTTGGGATGTTCACCAGTGCCCTTTTGGATGAATCCTAGCTCCTTTGTTAAGCCTAGGGGAAATGGTGCCTAAACAACACAATAAAATAGAGATAAATTCCAAAATCCATTTGAATAAGGCATCTGACTTTTTATAGCATCCCATGGCCCTGTTTCTACATACCCTTGCATAAAACAGTAAATTTACTGAACATTAATTGGAGGGGTGGTGGGGTGGTGGTGGAGAAGAAAGCCTTTGGTTCACCATTTAGAAATATATTGTGAACAACATTGATGTCACACGATAGAATGTATAATAGATCAGGTCATATGATGGATCATACAATAAATAGTAAATATGACAGTTTGTTTTTTTTTTTTTTTCATTTTCCTAAAATTGTTTTTCGTTTGTTCATAAGGATGAAAAACATCAACTCGACATGAAACCATCGACGACAGAAACATAGCCCAAAGAAGATGAACTGTGGTATGCAGTATTTCTGCAGATGAATATGCATTTCCAACAGAGAATGAGTTCAATTCCCTTCAGAGGTGAGAGAAATCTAATGAACATTCCTGTTTTGACTGTGCTTATGAACCACTGAAAATGATAAAATTACACGAATATCATGTCAAAAACGAATTGGTGATATTGGTAAAGATTTAGTTTAATTTGCAGATCCCCTGAAAATATTCTAAATATTAAGAATATTAAGGAGCTTGAAATGAACAATAATTTATTTAGATGTTGTTAGATCATTGTGTAATATGCAGCGTTTTAAATGATAGGAAAATTAACAAGTAATAATAGTGGCCATAGCATTTTTACTGGATTACTGAGTTTTTCTGAAACTGATACAAATTATTATATTAAGGAGGTTAATATGAATATTATTAAGAAGCCATTGAAACCAGTGCTGCTCTCCCATTCAACAGTTCTGTATTGTATTCAGAAAACTTTCTTTTAAAATACACGTGTACTGAAATCAGTTCATACCTGTTTTCTGTCTTTAGATAAAAGCAAAATATAAATTGAGAGGGTGTTAGGTTTGCAAGGTATAAATCCACAGATCTTTAGTTTTGAGAAATGAGAATATAGAATACATTTTAATTATTGAAACAACATTGTAGAAGACTAAAACAATAATCCCGAATCACAACTAAAAGGTCAGCAACTGCAATTTCCAAAAACTTGTTTCATCAAAAATTAATATTTTCTGTATTACAGCATCCTTTCCACCACAATAGACTGTAGTTACCACTGCAATTTGGGAATGAAATAGAACAGAAGAATTAGTTTGTTTTCTTCAAAATGAGAAAGAAGCAAATTAATAATCTTTATTGGTTCTTACCGCTATAAAATATCAAAGCAAAACATAAATGTGATGGGTTGAAGTTGCAAAGAATAACATTTCTCGGTAACAGCAGAGAGGATCTGTGCAGGATTCGGTTTATAAATGGTTTTAAAGGCAATATTTTCTGGAATGTCATTCATTGTCAAGTTTGTGCAACGACACCCGTAGCTCACTCCAGCTTGTGGGAGTCTCCACAGGCAGGCAGAGGACACGTCCTGCTTCAGCCTGGGTTTCCTGTATGTGCCTCTTGTTTCAGTGAATTGTATCGGTATCACCAAGGTATGTCGCTGAGCATGGGCATACCAGTAACATGGCCTAGCGAGGCACAAGGCGGGGTGCTGAGCTTAGGGGCAGCTCCCAAGTGAAAGCAGGGGGCCCTTGCAAGGCTCCTTGTAAAGCTTTTTCTCACAGATTTTTTTTTCCCCCCACAGCTCTCATTCAAGGCTACACAGTCACACCACATCAGAGCCCTCCTTGAACACAGACAGCTAAATCCCTAGACGTGGGAAGTCTATGGAGCTGTGCTCAGAGTCCTGGTGGCAATCACTTTAGATTCTCTATACAGTAATTAAAAATTGGTCAAATTATTTCTGTAATGAAGTACTCATAAAAATCAGGAAATCCAAGGTTTGAATTCTGTTTAGTAAATTCAAGGGAGAGATTAAAGTGTAACAATCTATATAGCCGTTCAGTTTGCCGTGATTTCTCTCTTCAGACCACGTAAGCAACGCAAAGGAATTATGTAGGCACAGCTGAGTCCAGCTGACTGTGTTTACCAACCAAGCACCACACAAAGGACCTACTCATTTCTATACTGTGCTGTTCTGCCACTTCTCAAATTACTTGGACATGCCAGAGTAAATCCCAGAATCTTCACAAGAATGATTGATCTCTTACTACACTTTTGTCTTCTTTCCTTTTTAAATGAGTATTACAAAGGTAAGGAAAAGCACCTTTAAAAAAGGAAGTGATGACACCTGTAAAAATGATGTAAAAAGTTGCCCCATCTGGATTCTTGCAAATGCATTGTTCTCTCGGCTGTTTCAGTTACGGGAAAATGGGATTTTGCTTTTTCTGGTATTTCTATAAAAGTTACTGCAGACCTTTCTTCACCGTTTGTTTGTATTAAATGAAACTTTTTTTTATTGCAATGAATTATGAGTATGTATGTTGGCTTATCTACAGTAGCAAGTAACTTATTTCCCCGATTCATTACTTGTTCCTGAATCACCATGACACTCGTACACAAAGACACTCTGCAATGGGAAGCACAGCGCATTCAAAGGGATTGTTGAAATACATGCTTCAAAAGTGCCCTCCTGATCTGAACTAGGGCACTGGTATAGTCACTTAGACTTATTTTGCTTCTGAGATGCCTTTTGGAAAAGAACAACTACTTGTGTTTGAGAGGACTACGCGTAAGGTCTGAAGATAATTTGCTATGGTCATTTCCTAACAGCAGTAAAAATGAGACTGGAACACAGACTGCCTTTTTGTCTGTCCTACCAAACCCTTGAATGTTATCCTAAAATCCTTGCAACCTTCAGCACCTTCTTATTTTCTTATGCAGTGCCCAAGAGCATGAAATGCATAATCTTTAATGAAATGCTACAAAAAACCCCTACTTTGGTGAGCTGGCACATGATCAAAACTCTATTTCAGGATTTTAGCACCGACACTGCTTGCTTTGAAAAGCAAACTGGATTTTAACAAATCACCTTTAGTATGAGAGCTTAGGAACCCTTAAATTCTAACAGAAGGGCAATAATATCATTGGGACATATATTTAACTGCTCCAGAAGTGTTCCAAGTATATGTCTGACTGTACAAATGCACAATTCTCTGAATTGTTCTGGATTCTCCTTGTAACTATGTGGTGATGTTTCGTGATCTAACACCAACAGTAGCGTGTATAAACTATCATAATGTAAAGACTTACCAAAACAAGACAAAAATCAGGCAGATTTTTCATGCAGATCAAAGGTATTTACCCACTTAGTTATAGGTGCTCCTTGTTTTTTCTGAAAATCTCTGAGACGATAGCAAATAAAAAGTAAAGTAAAACATGCTGGCCCAAGACATGTAGGATTAGACAGTGTGGCATGTTGCTGCAGGAAGCTGTGGAAGCCAAGAATGTACTGAGTTTCCGAGGTTTTTTGTCATTAGACAAAACTTAATCACATGTATCAGATGCAGTTTACCCATATTTTTTTGTAGAAAGGTTACCGCTTCCTACAACCGTGCTGTATTAGTTACCATTGGAGACAGGATTCAAGAGCAATAATAAATTCCAAGTTTACCTCTTGCTGAGTAATTAAAGCCAGCAAAAAACACAACGCAGAGAAGTTGTTATGCCATTGCTGTCGCTGCTGTGGCTTCCATGTAGTGTACTACTGTGAACAAGTGAACTTGCTGGCAAGCAGCATCCCTGTGTTAAGCAGATACACTCTGAGCTGGAATAGAAGTTACAGAAATAAATTTTAAGACTACATTCTCTATCTGTGCTATAATTGGTCAAGGTTAAAGCGATGGCAATGGTGAGAAAAACATAGTCATTTAAAGATGGTTCTTTGATGGATACTGCTCATATATTATGTCCTCCATTTTTTTGACTGTAGCCTGTTCCAGTAAAGTGGCCTAAAGTGCCTTCAAGGCTCTGCTGAGAGATCTCAGTGTTCAGTTTGGTTTTATCATCAGCAAAATCCTTCCCACAAATAATGAGCACTGCAGTATTCATTGCCAGTGGCACCCAACAAAGTCTATTTTTGTTATAGCCTGAGGTGCCTTTCCATGGCAGATCAACATTCATCATTTTCTTTTCTGTAATTTGTTCTGTCTTGCTGTTTCATTCAGTTATGTGACAAACCCATCTCTTGACGTGACTGATAGAATTGAGGGTGACATCTCACATCACTCACTGTAGTACCTGACCAAAAGAAGAGTTTGCACTGTTATAAAAAATTTCAGGCTTCCAGGCATAGATTTAAGAAGAAAAGCATATTTCCCCGCATTTACAAGCTTTGTAAAATGCTTTCTGGTCAGTGCTTGTTGGCAGCAATATTTTAAACACGAAGAGTGTTCAGAGGTAGGCAGGGAATTTCTCGTACTGACTTCCGTTCATTGATTGGCTTAACAAAGAGAGTATTAGGTGAGGTGCCTTTATATGAATGCTAGATTCAAAAGACAAGGTTTTCAGGAGCTCCGATCCTTTGTGGAAATTAGATAAATTACTACAGAGCAGTTCCTTTTATTAAAGGTCAGTTCTCAGTGGGATTTTGAAATGTCAGCAATACAGAAACAAACAGAAGTTACAAAAAGAATTTCCTTAGTAGCTCATTTCCTTGCACAGCATTGATATAACTGTGAGTCTAATGAAACTCTGAGGTTAAAGACAAGAAAAATAGACATAAATTTATCAAAGAGAGAAATAATTATAATTTTTTTCTCAATTTGGCAGGGCTGCTTATACAAGATTATTTAACAAAAATGTAATAGCATTATTATTATACAAAATTGTAATGACATTAAAGATTTTCTTCTTCCTGTAGTAAACTGCAGTTTTTAACACTTCGAACTTCTTCTTTCCAGTTTCCAAGAATGGGTTAATAACTTACATTATTATATTTCGTGATTTCATTTTATTATTACTGTCTTTAATCATTGGGTAATAATATTTTTTCCCTGTAAAATGAAATACACTCAAATGACCTATAACACCAAGGATAATCTGCAAAAAGTAAGGGGAGAAGACAGTTTATTAATAGGTTTATTTGTGGAAAGTGATATGATCTGAAACTTTCTGTCCCATAATATGAAAATGTAAAAACAAAATATGGAAAAACACTATCTTGCACACACAGCATGAACAAGCCCTCAGGTGTATTCATCACGTTTACGTTTGTGTGTATATGGAGTAATATGCATATCTTAGCCAGACAGCTCAGACACAGCATGGACTGGCTGAACAGGGAGAGGAACCTGTTTGACAGAATTTGGAAATTATTTGCTAAGGGAGGAACAGAGTATCCTGGTGATCACAATGTGTGTAAGCTCCTAAAAATCTGTACAGCGCAAATTACATTCAGTGTGTCCTCTAACGGATTTGGATTATGAAACGATACGCTGTATGATGCGATAACCTTGACCAGCTCATACGAAGGAGTGTGCCAACATGCTGCATATTGAAAGCGGGATAATTCATTCCAATTACCTGCATTGCAGCTGAGCAACTCTTAAACTCCTGTGAAATCCTACAGCATTTCATGCTAGCTCCCAGCCACACAGAAAGCCAGTTGTCACAAGATCATAAAATTCGTTTCTCATGCAGTACGCTAGATACAGACAATTACTGTCAGTGTTCAGCATTGCAGTTTTTTCATCTTCTAGAACAAAAGACACAGGTTTGGGCTTGGATTGTTCCTTTTCTTTTTATTATTCTCTCTCTTCTCCCCTCCCCCCCCCCCCCCCCCCCCCCCCCATCTAGGGGGGAAAAACAGTGAGAGCTTTGTCAGCCTGTTTGGCCATGAACCTTAAAAAACTCACTCAGTTTAACAGCCTTAATATCTTTGCAGCGCTATAAATAAGGATCTGTTTCCCCAAGGTAGCCGGCATTTCAGGAGCAGATACAAAAGAGGGAAGAAAAAGAGAGTGAAAGCAAGCAATGATAGTTCAAATTGGTCAATCACCAGCCTAACCCTTTTGACATTGAGGCTGGCAGCTTGCTATAAATTGTCATTCCATGGAAGAGGAGAATTATATTTGATATGCACCAAGGTAATTTAGACAGAGAAATTGCACGGCATCTTTTCTAGCAACACGGGTGACCTTGTTTTGCCAGGTTATTCTAACTTAAAGGGGCCAGACTTGGAGCACCAGCTGCTGGCAGTTGTTTCTCTGTGTTAATTGATGCTTCAGAATGACATTCACAGGGCATGTGGCTGGCTGGCTAGGTCTTTTGTATTTTGTTTCCCATCACAAAATGCTACCTACTTTTCCTGTAAGCCAAAATCCCTTGCATTTTCTTTACAAGAAAAATAAATATCCCTCACAACGACTTCCACTCCTGTACTGCTTTACCTCCCTGTGCAACATAAGGTTTGATGTGTTATGCTTGCTCGTTTGCATGTCCGTGTTTCAACCTTGTTCCCATGGGGTTCGTTGCTTGATTTCCAATAGTGATGCCCCTTAGAGCAACAGGGCTTCGGTATCGCTGCAGGCTTCCTAACATTACAGCCCTGCAAATGTCAAATGGTGTTCCCGTGAAGCCTGCTGGCTCAGAGGTAGTCATTTGCTCAGATCCCCCCCCTCCAGGCTCCTTCTAGCTTTCTCTTCTTCTTCCCTCCTCTCTCAAGAGCCTGATGCTTGGCCTATTTCCCAACTGCATTAGTCATGCCAGAAACAGAACCATGTATTTTCAACCGAGCTAGTTCCACAAGCTGCCCAAGACCCCTTATGAGGCCAACAGACCATACAGCTTTGATAATTTTGCTAGAAATTCACTGTTTATGGATGAGGAAGCAGTAATTGTGTATTTCAAGTGCTTTTTCTGGGCTTGTAATAGTAATAACTGCAAAGTTTGTTTAGTGTAAGCAGGAAACTTACGCTTACTGTTTAAATGTATTTAATGCTATGGACTTCAAACAAGCTTTGATTATCCAGAACCTTGTATGTTTAAATACAAGCCTATTTGTACTTAGCTGTCAACATACTGGTTATTCCTCAGGAGAAATCCTCTAACTTTTACGCTCTATCTGTCTGTATTAAAGCTAGTGAGAAATCTGGAAAACAAAGGCAAAATAAAAACAAACTCCCAATAATTTTCTGCTTGCCAAGATTATCAGGAGTTTGGGGTCCATAAAGAAAAAAAATCCACAGAACTTCATTTTGTCAATAAACTCTTTGTGGTATTATTCCTCATATTACTCCCCCTAAGTGCGTCAGCTTGTAAACTTCACGGTAATGACAAAGATATCAATAGCTATAGGCAGATGTCTGATTTACAAACTTCCATTAACCTCTATTGAGCTTCCACAAGTTTTGTGAATGATGTGGCAATAGTTTCACAAGCTTAAAATCTGCCTTCACAAAACATTGGTGATCAGAGTGGGAAAGAAGGATGGAGAAGAAAAGTGGACAAGGAAATATGTGTTCGTCCATTTGGAGGGCTGGGCACCCACTGCTGAAAACTGTGCAAAAAAGTATTAACACCAGTTTTTTAATCCCTATATTTGCAAACAAGAAAAAAAAGTTGAATTTTTGTGTGTGCGAACAGATAATGGAAGAAAAAAATGGAAGATGCTATGGGAAGGACAAAAGAATACAGGGATGTAGGAAGCTGTCAGAGTCCATCAAAGATGCTATCAGAGCACCATATCAATGAACAAATCTGCTCGTGTGAATTAACAGCGCTAGTGACATCCTTCAGGCTCATGCTATAGAAGACCTAGAAATGTCAGAGCGGATATTAATTTCAATTCTAAAAATATCTTCTAGTTGTTTTCCTAGTGGAAAAAAAATAATCTTTGGAAACATAAACCAATGTTAAGCAATTTTTAAGCTTTTATTTTGGTCTGTTCTGGAACCTGAGTCTCATCTATGCAGGATCCTCTGTCCCGTGTCCTCGTGTGTATGTCACATTAAGTGATTAAATGATTAACTAGCACTTGCCATCCAATATTACTTCTTTAAGCCTCCACTAAGCAAGAAACTTTCACTAGATTTAGAAACTGAAGTAGTATGTTGGGTTCCTTGACTGGAAGTGACTGCTACAGATTTGATCAAATTCTGGAGCGTGTCCAGTGAAGGGCAACGAAGCTGATAAAGGGTTTAGAGAACAAATCTTATAAAGAGCACCTGAGGGAACTGGGGTTGATTCGTCTGAAAAAAGGATGCTCAGGAGAGACCTTATTGCTCTCTACAGCTACCTGAAAGGAGATTGTAGTGAGGTTGGGGTCGGTCCCTTCTCCCACGAGACAAGAGGTAACAGCCTCAAGTTGCACCAGGGGAGATATAGGTTGGACATTAGGAAAAATTTCTTTACAGAGGGTATTGATAGACATTGGAACAGGCTGCCCAGGGAGGTGGTGGAGTCCCCATCCCTGGAAGTGTTTAAAAGATGTGTAGATGTGGTGCTGAGGGACATGGTTTAGGGACCCTGGCAGTGCAGGGTGAACGGTTGGGCTCGATGACCTTAAATGTCTCTTTCACCAGATGATTCTGTGAAAAAACTCTGACTCCTCCCGAAATAAAGAAAAATGGCTATAAAATCAGAGGTCTCTCAGTCTCTGACTGAAAGGAGGCATGATCTTGTGTTGTGAGTTGGAGCAAAATTTCTGTCAGTACTCAGAGTACAAGGCTGGGAGATAATGACAATTAACACTGCCTGTCCCACGTAGACTATGACAAAAAGAATATTTATTTAGTCTAGAGGTTGTTAGTATTTCAATATCTTTGTGGCAATTATTTGTTAAAAAGAAATGTTAAGTTCTATCCATCTTTAAGTCATGAACAGCAATGCAAAAGGAGTCACACGACAAAGTACCAACCTAGATTTTGAGAAAAGTAACTCTTTGAGGACCACAGCAATCTCTTTGGTGACAGTCGAAGCTTTTTGAGAATCCACTAGGATATTCATACTAGAATTGGGTGGAACATTTTCATCAAAATATGCATTTCGCCAAAACCTGAAACATCGCAAAGGCATATTAATTCTGTCCTTTTCAGTAGGAATTATTTCAGACAGACGATAAAGTTTCTATCACTTTCAGAGAAAGGAGGCACTGACAGACACAAAGAAAAACACTAGCATTTTCAGTCTGAAAGTAAGCTTTTTAGGACAGGTTCAACTTGTAAAGAAAAAAAAAATGGACTTAATGTGTTGTCTTTAAAGTTAACAGAAACCAAATATCCGTTTCAAAACCAGGACTTTACAAAGGAAGCTACCAAAGAAAGCAACCTTGAGGCTGACCTGCTGGAGCTGACAGCAGCACTAAGAACTGTATTTGAGGTGTGTTTTCTCTGTCAGGTAGAGCTGTGACTAGAATTGGGTGGGGTCTGCAGAACCATGTCTGTAGTGTAAGAACACAGGACCCTGTTCTTAGATGGCTTAAGTTCTGTGGTTACCTCCTAACCTCACTCTCCAAAGTCTAAAGGAGGGATTTCTAAGCAATGGCCTAAAGAAAAGTTTCTCATATATCCCAAGAGATCCAAGTTATGTTCTTATGATAACTTTTGTGAACTCTTTAATAATGATACAGAGTGGTTTTCCTTCCATGGTAATAGCTAGCGACAAGGAAAAAGTAGTGTTCTGAATGTAAAACTCCTAAGAATTCCCATCTCTGTATGTATGTGGCTAAGGACGTTGTATAAGGAGCTGGGAGATCATACACTCTGTAACATGGGACATGGCTTCTGGGCAGGAGCAGTTCACACAAATGTCAGCCCTTGCTTAGCAAAGACAAGGTGTTAAAGATCTTAAAATGGTATGTGAATTGTCTTTTACAGTTCCCGTTCTGCCTGGAAAGCTTATTTGTTAGTACACATATTAAAAGTAAGTTGGAGACTTAGTCTATAAAATGCAGTTTTGCAAAAAAAAAAAAAAAAAAAAAAATTATTATCTTGTTCCAAATTACAAAGAGCAAAAACTTGAGTCCGGATCACAAAGAGAGTGAAGAGGAAAGAACTTTTTTTAAAAAAAAGTGATTTGGAATAGGACCTTTTCTTCTCAGACTTAGAGAATGACTTTTGGAAACAGGAGCAAGTAGAGTTCTGTGTGAAGTTACAGGGCTACAACCTCATTATGATAGGGCAACTGTGGTGGGATAGCTCATGACTGGCATGATGCCATGAAAGAACAGGGTCTCTTTGGGAAGGATGAGCTGGGATGACGAGGAGAAGGATTTGCTCTTTTTATAAGAAACTGGTGGGAATGCCTTGGGGTGATAAGCCAGCTAAGAGCTTGTGGATCAGGATTAGTGGGCAGAACAACATGGGCAATGTTGTGTTGAGTGTTCTGCTACAGATCTACCAGTCAGGAGGAAGGAGTAGATGAGGCCTTCTTCAATAACTAGAAGATGCTTCATGTCTGCAGGTCCTGATCTTTATGCAGAACTTTAACATACCTGCTGGAAGAACAGCACAGCATGACAAAAGCAAGTCAGGAAGCTTACGGTGTTCATTGATGTCAACTTGCTGGCATTGGTGACTGAAGAGCTGAGGGGGGAAATCACTCTGATGGACCTGATACTTACAAATGAGGAAGAACTGGGTGGGGATGTGAAGGCTGTGCTGACCATGAAATGGTGGAGTTCAAGATCTTGAGAGGCGAAAGCAAAGAACAAGATCATGAGAGCAGACTTCGGCCAGTTAGGTGATCTTCGTGGATGACTCTCATGAGACAGCACTGGAGAGTCATTTTTCCTAATAATATCATCGTTTCTTCTCATCAAGAGAAACAAACATGTCCTTTTATGTAAGAGCAACAATACGCAAATAGTCTTTTATTTACATAACCCTTCACTTTCTCAATGTATTTTAATGAAATATTTAATATATTGTAGCAGAATTCATCTTCAATATGGTTTATGAAACTATTGACTCCTCAAAACCTCACAACATGCGTGGTGTAGGAAGGGATTATCTTCTAGGTTAGCTGTGGCATACAGTGTCTCATGAACCGTACTACCTGATGCAGAACTTTCACTTCCAAGTCTAAACTTCTTAGGTTAAGTACTGTAGTTGAAGGCCAGCAGGGAACAATCAACATTTAGTCTATTCCAATTCACTTGGAGATAATTAATTTATTTATATAATTTATATCTGACATAATTCCACTGTCCTCACTGAAGGCTGCCTTTAGCCTTCCTATACTGAAGGCCTGAGTGACTGCAACGCTGTAGTAATTATTGTCCATTTCCAAATGTCTCTCAGCCAGAGGAAAAAGCCACAGAATGAAAGAGGTATTACAGACTCACTCAGGGCACATGATTCCTCCTAATCTATAACAAAGCATTGTAATGTCTTAGAGTCTCAGTTTTCTGAAAGGTTGATGGAAATTTTTTTTTTTTTTTTTTTTTTTTTTGTGTTTGTTATGTTTGAGTTTTTGTTTCCTTTTAGTTTTGGTGGGAGGAAGAAGACAGGAGTTCTGATTTGTTTCATTTTACCTCTGGTTTTGTTTTGTTCCTTATTTTTCATATTTGAATGAAATTTCCTTTACAAGACAGAACTTCTGGAATACGGGTAAGAACAGTGGGAATAACTTCCTTTTGCTTCATGAAATATTACACAACCTGTGATTAGATAATAGTGCTAACAGAAGCACAGTTAAAACTCTGTACCACTCACCTGTCACTTCCTGCACTGTCACTCTCATTTATAAGAGTTAAAATTAATGACAAGCGCAAAAGGTGAATAATTAATAAACTAAATAACTAGTACTAAAGACTAGATGGAGATATTTTATGAACTGTGAAAAAGACTCATCATTTTTATTGACTGAAAATTCAGGGTTTTTTTCCTCATGAGAGTGTTTCTAAGTCACTGAAACTACATCTCAGTTAAAAATATATCAGGGGAAAGTTATTAAGCAGTTACTTGTTGTCAGCTGCATAACATACACATATTCTGTGAAATTTATCACACTGTTAAAGTGCAGTGGAAAGCCAAAAGAAATATTTAAATGAGACACTTTCTACGGCAAACAACTAACTTTACAGAGGCAACGCTCCTGCGAAATGGTCTTAAACAATCAGTTAAATAGTGATTTCCTCTAAAATCTTGAGATTTGGAGACTATTATTCCTAAGGACTTCTCCCCAGCAAACCCCCTTTTTCATCTTTTGCTTCTGACTTGATTTTTGGTGTGAAGTAGAAAGAAGAACTAACTATTTAAGAAAGGATACTGGGTACAAGAAATGGTGCCTTTTTTTTTTTTCCCCCAGGAAACATGCTTCTGCTGAATGTTCTTGTTCTCCAAGTAAAATCCAGAACATGATGAGATACTAATAAGTGATATTTTTTGAGTTTGAGATTGGTCAAATTAAACTGAGAATCTGAATTCAAACACTGAGGAACATTTACGAAAACGTTGTTTATTGAGTTTTCTTACACGCTAGCAGTTTTGATATGGCCTGCGAAAAGTTTCAAAATTTAGTCAAAATAGAAAAAAAATCATCCATGTTTGGGGAAAAAGATGGTTTCCCAATAAGCATCCATGTTTCCTATCTCTGTACACCTATGCCTTCTGCCCATTCCATCTTCCAGAAAAAAAGTAATGCAGTTGCCAAAGCCAAACCAGTCATTCTTATGCCAAACATGGGAGAATGAGCCTGTACAGTTCACGTTCAACTCACTTTTGTACTTCCCATATAAAATTTTAAATTAATTTCAATTTCAGATCGAAGTGTACAAAAGGTTCAGTTGAAAATGAAAATCAGTTAAAATTGGTAAATTGCAGCAAGTAAGGTTTTAACAGCAACAAATAATAAGTTTAGCCAAAAGGAAAAGAGACATCACATGTTTTTTTCTCCCAAGTGAATTATGTGCAATTTCCATTTTTTTCGAAGAAACATTGTTATTTTTTCAATAAAAGTCAGTTTTTAATAAAAAGTATTTTTGAAAGATTTTCATTTATGAAGATTAGAAAATACTTTTAGCTGCAGTCTTTGTTTTAGATCTGAGGAAATAAAATATCTACCCATAAGGTGAACACCTCTTACTTCAAATCTTCTAAGACCGAATGAAAAATCTTAGTATGATATCTTTTGTTGTAACATGAACAGTAGAAGAGGTTTTGAAACTACTTAATCATTTGAAATCTATTAAATAAAAAATTTATAAAGACCTTTTCTGAATTCTATTACTTGGATATAACTTTTTCTGTGCTAGTAATTATTAACTTTTAATAGTTTTTATTATTATAAATTAAAAAATCATAACTTCAATAAACAAGGCTTTTATTATGTTTTGATAAAGCAGTTCTCATTGTATTCAATTCACGTATAATAATACTTTGAGGGCCTTATCCTCTATTATTGGCACATCGTTATTTCAAATTACACTGACAGAGTTATGCATGCAGGAAGACAGCAGGAATATGAGGAGTGCAGGTGTGGGTATTTCACAGTCACGTAGCGATGAGGGAACATAATACCATAGGAGCTGAAGCGTTCTCTGCTCGGGCTGACATCGGCTTCTGCAAAGATCCTCCCGTTGGTGTCAAAATATTCAGCACAAAGGAAACAAAAGTGGTGTCTCAAGTTTTGAGGGAAGTTTGCAGTCAGTGGCCGTGGAGCCACTTGTTGCTGCGTACCCCATATGTCCCCCTTACTCTTTTGTTGCATACCTACAACCGTTCTCTGCCTCCTGAGAACTTTCTGCTCCGCTTCCTTTCAACCTCTTCCATGCTGCCTCAGCTTGCAGTTTCACGCTACTCTGGCTATTGGCAGTTCCTGCTGGGCTCTATACTCCTGTCTTCACCCCCTAATTAAAACCACTCACCTACTGCACACCAAATGCTTCCTTCTCCTGATTCTCCCAGAACGCTGTGCTACTTCCTTCCCCTTTTATACATACTGGGATATTCCTCCCTTCCCCCATTCCCAGAATGTCTTTAATAGAAGGGAGCGGATCTTTCGTATATTTACCATGAGTATCCCTATTAGATTTCCTCTACCTGTTCGATACGCCAGTCAGCAGCCTGCTGCGGTCACTTGTGGTGTGTCCCGAACAGTGTAAGAATAGCTTTTTCACGTGGCCAGCCACAAATTCCTGCAGGGTTCACATAAAGGTGATGGTAAGTTGGAAAAGATACCTTTATATAAAGTTATCCAAATATGGTTTCTACAAACTACATTTGAGATTTAGCTCATATAATACTGTTAAATAAAAATAACAGAAAGTTTAAGATGCTAAAGAAGAAGGGGGTTTATTATAACCTTCCCCTTCATCTCAGATGTTTTAAATTGGTCTTTTATATTTATACTGCCTTCATACATCTTTACCTAAAATTATGCTTTGTTTCCTAGTGAAGAATGATCTTTTTGATCATGGACAAGACTGGTGGAGTTCTTATTCCGGGAACCTAAGCACTGCCTCGTTACAATAAGTTGGAAACTTCTTACAACCATTTACAGGAATACTTCTATTCTGTCTTCCTAAATTCATTTTTTCCTGCCACGAAGAAAATGTTACTGTGAAATTCTGCCCAAACACTGCAATTTTGAAGGTGTATACTATAGAACAGTCTGGAAAAATTGGACATACTTACTTTTGAAAAAGTCCTGTTCACATGGTCACATTAGATAAATATGGAAAACCCCCAGCATATTTCTGACATCAGAACAACTCTATTCAGAAGTTCATATATACTGTAACTTGTGAAGAAGAATCATATATCACATTTTTCTATTTTGTGGGTGGGCTTTTTATAAAGACAAAGCATGCATGTTTGGAAATTCTTATTTTTAGCACAACTTTTGAAAATAAAGAGAGAAATAAAGTGCTGATGTTAGAGATGAACCTAATAGAAAATCGTCAACCTGAAAGTTGACAATTCGATACTTATGAGTAATCAGCTCCAGGCCATAGATACATCTTTCTTTTTAATACATGGATCCTTTTGCATATGAGCTGAGTATCCCAAGATACTAGTCTTTAAATCTACGACATATTAATGTTTAGGAAATCTAGAATGTTCCTTCCTTAAGATTACCTCTGTATAGCTTTCCACATTTTTTTCCCACTCAGTCTTACACACATACTTTCCACAACTTAAACAATTTCACAGATTGCAGCTTCCTTTTCCTGTGGAATATAAAGGATGAAGCATGATGTGTGGCAGCAATATTATTAGTTTTTGTTTAGCATGAATCTAATGAAACTATCACAAACACCAACTTCTAAACCCATCATGTTACATCAGCCACAGCTGTATTTTAAATGATCATAAATGCACCTCATTGGAACAGAAGGTCATAAAAAAGCAAAGAATTAACTATATTTTACAGCCAAGTAGCATAAATGTCATTGTCAGGTTGCCAGTAAGTTCAATTTTAAATAATCATCGCCATATATAAGAAACAGAATAAAACTGCCTGTGTTTAACCTGTATCCAGGGCTAAACTACAGCAGTTGCTCTATCACCTGATGATCCTGCCCCTATCCGAGAAGGGGAATTGGGAAAAGGAGAGGACACTTACGGATTGAAATGAAACCAATTGAATGAAACAGCCAGGCTAATACCAAATGCCAATATAACGTATACAAAGTTAGACTCAGCTCAGCGAATGTACAGTGCTCACAATAACTGGGAAAACCGTCCTCAGGAGAAGGAAGAGGAGAGGGATCAGGAGGAACCCAAGCAGAAAACCCCCATCTCCTCAGCAAAGTTCTCCCCTCATAACAAGCATGATGTTGATGGTCTGGGATATCCCTGTGAGCCAGTTCAGGTCGACTGCCCTGGCTGCCTCCAAACTGCTGATGGCCTGCAGACCACGGCAGGCTGTGATTCTGTCCAGCAAATCCAGGACACTAACAGAACAAAACCAGTAGTGTTTAGACCATTTTATAATTTCTAAACAGAGGTACAACTGATATCAAACACTATTAGTTTTTTTATGTGATAAAAAAATGATTCTTCCTTTGTTTTTTTGGGTTTTTTTAATTAGATTTATCCCGTGTTTCTTTGTCATTATGTTTGTCATTAGCTACTGCACAAGAAATATAAATAAACCCTGCTAATACATAGAGACCGGAATACATTGATATGTAGTAACAGATACAGAAGTTTTGAATTAAAATTATTTCACGTTTTCTGATTGAGAGCCAAATGAATAGCTTTCATTTCATGTTCTGTACAGAATATGCAGTTTCTATCATGATTTAAAGAAGAAATTTTAACTCTGGATATAGTGCAAACAAGAGAAACTGAATTTCCAAATTCCTCACAGATCCTTATACTGCCTCAGAAAGAGTAAATGAATGGGTGTCAAATGGGAACTCTTCCTCTTTGCAACACCGGTTTTCTGGGCTACTGTTCCAGGGATAGAATAGTGTAAAAAATATATTATAGGTGCCTGCATATTACTGTTGCTAACTTTTATATTTACTATCTAATGCTTCCAGTCTTGAACTGGAGATCAGCACTGCTGAAAGAAAGGGATTTCAAGGGTCAAAATTGACCAAAACTGGTCAGTTTCTAAACCCTGCTAAAAATAGGAAGGAATTAGGTGGCCACACACATATGTGCCACTCACCGCTTGCAAGCACTATTCATTCAATTAATTCTAGAAGTTGCTCTATTTATGTTACATGATGAGGGACAAAAAAAGAATAAAGAACTAAGGAGGGACTGAGATGGAAGCAGTTATCTTCAGTAGCATTCATAACCTGAAAAGCTGGACCCTGCCAATATTTTACTCTGATGACAACTGCAAATTTGTCTTTGCTGAATGATATACACAGACATCATTAATATGGCTGAAATTAAAAGATATTCAAGGAAAGTTGAAGTATATAGTGTCATTCATGTGGAATTTAGCTACCAATTTCTAGGTAGCAATCTTTACAATCTTCCATGAAAATTTAAGCTTCAGAAACATATTTCTTCTATAACACCATTAGTTTTATTAGATGCGAGTTCTTCCTGTGTTGATACTCAGACCTGCACAAATGCAACACCTGTATACCACCCCCTTGTCAGGTGTGACATACGCTGCGAGGATGAACTCAGCATGGGTACAGTACCTGTGATAATGGTGCACGTGTGAAAGGTAATGGTTCACAATTGTGAAAACTACACACATGTATCTCTGTGATTGGTGTATTCATGCCAACCTCAAGAGAGATAAGTGGTGTGCCTTTCATAGCCCAAGACATTTTCCAGTTGATACAAGCCATCCCCAAGGATGGTCTGAGAGTCAGAGCAAAGGTAGGTTTGAAACAAAGGGAGACTGCCTCATGATCTTGTACTTCTGGAAAGGCAGCTTTGCAAGGTCTCTCATTTCTTGGACTAATATTCTAATGAGAAGAGTGTAAACTCCAATATCTTTCTTCATCATATTTTGAAAGAAGAGGCTATTGTTTGAACTGCAAGGGAAGTTTGAGATTAATGTTTTGTTGTTCAAACTATGAATTCCAGTGCCAGTGTTCCAAATATTTACGGATGTATTTATCGTTTATGAGAAGTTAGCATTTTTCTCCTTGCTTGTTTACCTCTCAGCAAGCATTGAAGAAGGAGTTTATCTGGTATCTAAACACCTCAGCCACATTAAATTCCAACAGGAAAACTCCTAAAAGTTCATTTGGGATTCCATTTTTAGTTATTAGTAATAAGCATTGATGTTGATGGCCCTATATTTAAATCCTGAGCACATTTAAATCTTATGGAACAACAAGCTCATTCATTTAGGAATTATTAATATAATTTATGTAATACCAAACTAGTCAAGTTATATTCTCTCTTTGTAAAATTGTTGATCTGATTAGATTGGTAAAAACAATACTGATTTACTTATCTTATTTTGTTGATGTATCTAGATATGGCCAGTATTTTATTTTAATTTTTTTTCTTTTTATTTGAGATTCCATTTACATGTTAAAACTTCATTGCTTTCAAGAAATGGAAACTACAGGGTAAAAACTGACTGCATGGAATGCAGCTGAGCTAATTTGGAAACTCATTTTTTCAGCTCTGACTATTATGATAATATGAAGACATCTGAAGTACTATATTTAAAATTATTTAAAGAAGACAGCTGGCTACAGAATCCCAAATTGGCACTATTGTTTCTATAGCAACACACCATTAACTGAAGGAAAAAAAAATTCTATGGAAGTTGTTTCCATTATGTTAATGGCTAAAATCAATAAAGGATTTCAGAAGAATATTTCATTTATTATCAATAGGATTTACAAGTGGAAATGCTGTACTCTTACTCAAATATATTTGCTAAGACCAGGAAATTAAACTATAGAGTTGATTATTTTTTATATATCGGAGACAGAAGACTCATTAATAATAAATTGTGTCTCATTTTTTTCAGTGCTTATATTTATGTTCTGCACCTAGCTTTGTAGATCTATAAAAAATGACAATAATTGTTTTGTGGTTCATTAATATCCAAGTTTCTGATGTTTGTAGGTTTCTGGTTTTCCAAACGATTTCTAAGAATCCAGATAAGAGACTTTGCAGATGAGCTGTTTTATTCAATCTCCACCAGCTCCCTCTAGAAGTCAATAGTTCCTTTCTATTGTGTAGTCTTAGAGGTGTTCTTCAGTAGAACCACCAGTACATGAATCTCTCCAGATAAGTATTACTATCTCAAGCTTTCATCTGAGAAGAAATTAAGGATTTTGTACACTTGGGTAGTGTCGCTTGGCATACAGCATTCCACACAGATGACATCCCAAGAGTCCCAAAACCAGGAACGGTAAAGTTAATGTGCAGTGAGTCTGCTGCTTTTGATAAGAATTTGATAAATGAGCTGTACAGCACTCTTACAGCATTTCTACAGTTGGTTTGTGCAACAGATAAATAACCCCAATGTGATGAATTTCCTGAGAATGTATGGAACATCTTTCAACTATGTTCAACCAAAAGGAGGTTATGCAGTGATATAGTACCTGCATTGTCATGAAAAGGAAGATGAAATATTCTATAAGCAGCAGGGAGAAGTCCCACAATCACTTTGGCCTGTTTAGGAGACTGATTGACAGAGTTCCTTGGGAGGCAGTCCTGAAGGGCAAAGGAGTCCAGGAAGGCTGGACATTGCTCAAGAGGGAAATTCATAAGGCTCAGGAACACGTCATCCCTGGGGATTTCTAAGGTGAGCCGACGGGGTAGAAGACCAGCCTGGCTGAACAGCATGCTTTGATTGGAACTTGGGAAGAAAAGGAAAGCCTATGGCCTGTGGAAGAAGGGTCAGGCCACTCAGGAAGACTATAAGGATTTTGCGAGGCTGTGCAGGGAGAAAATTAGAAGTGCCAAAATCGAGCTAGAATTTAATCTGGCCACTGCCATAAAGGACAATAAAAAATGTTTCTATAAATACATTAACAGCAAAAGTAGGAGAATCTCCACCCTTTGCTGGATGCAGGGAAAACATAGTGACCAAGGACGAGGAAAAGACTGAGATACTGAATGCCACCTTTGCCTCAGTCTTTAGTTGTAAGACCAGTTCTCTGAGTGCCCAGCCACTTGAACCGGGAAACAGAGACAGGGAGCAGAATGAAAGACCCACAATCCAAGAGGAAACAGTCAGTGAACTATTGCACCACTTAAATGGGCACAAGTCTATGTGGCCAGATGGGATCCACCCAAGGGTACTGAGGCACCTGGCAGAAGTGCTCACCAAGCCACTTTCTATCATTTATCAGCAATCCTGGCTAACCAGGGACGTACCAGTTGACTGGAGGTTACCTAATGTGACATCCTTCTTCAAGAAAGGCCGGAAGGAAGATCTGGGGAACTACAGGTCTGAGAGTCTGACCTTGGTGTTGATAGAAGTTATGGAGCAGATCATCTTGAGTGCCATCACATGGTACGTACAGGACAGCCAGGTGATCAGGCCAAGTCAGCATGGGTTTATGAAAGGCAGGTCTTGCTTGATCAAACTGATCTCCTTCTGTGACATGGTGAGCTCTTAGTGGATGAGGGGAGAGCTGTGGACATTGTCTACCTAGACTTTAGAAAAGCGTTTAAGACTGTTTCCCACAGCATTCTTCTGGAGAAACTGACCGCTCATGGCTTGGATGAGTGTACTCTTTGTTGTATAAAAAACTGTCTGAATGGGCGGGCCCAGAGAGTGGTAGTGAATGGAGTTAAATCCAGTTGGTGGCCAGTTACATGTGGTGTTCCACAGGGGTCAGTGTTGGGGACTTTTCTCTTTAACATCTTTGCCAATGATCTGGATGAGGAGATTGAGTGCACCCTCAATAAGTTTGCAGATGACACCAAGTTGAATGGGTGTGTTGATCTGCCTGAGGGACGGGAGGCTCTACAGAGGGATCTGGACAGGCTGGATCGATGGGCCAAGGCCAAGTATATGAGGTTCCACAAGGTCAAGTGTTGGGTCCTGCCCTTGGATCACAACAACCCCTTGCAAAGCTCCAGGCTGAGGGAAGAGTGGCTGGAAATTTGCCCGGTAAAAAAGGCCCTGGAGATGTTGGTTGACAGCAGCTGAAGAGGAGCCGGAAGTGTGCCCAGGTGGCCAAGAAGGCAAACGGCATCCTGGCTTGGATCAGACATAGTGTGACCAGCAGCAGTAGGGGAGTGGTTGTGCCCCTGTACTCAGCACCAGTGAAGCTGCACCTCAAATACCATGTCCAATTTTGGGCCCCTCACTACAAGAAGAACATTGAGGTGCTGGAGTGTGTGCGGAGAAGGGCAATGAAACTGGTGAAGGGTCTAGAGCACAAGTCTTATGAGGAGCAGCTGAGGGAACTGGAGTTGTTTAGCCCAGAGAAAAGGAAGATGAGGAGAGACCTCATAGCTCTCTACAACTACCTGAAAGGAGGTTGTAGTGAGGTGGAGAGGTCAGTCTCTTCTCCCATGTAACAAGCAATAGGATGAGATGAAACAGCCTCAAGTTGCTCCAGGGGAGATTTAGGTTGGATATTAGAGAAAATTTCTTTGCAGTGAGGGTTGTGAAGTATGGGAACAGGCTGCTGAGGGACGTAGTGGAGTCACCATCCATGGAGGTATTTAAAAGTTGTGTAGATGACGTGCTTACGGACATGATTTAGTGGTAACTTGGCAGTGCTAAGGTAACAGTTGGTCTTGACGATCTTCAACGTCTCTTCCCACCAAAATGATTCTGTGATTTATCTGCATTAAGAAGGTCCTCCCTGAGCCTTCTTCAGGATAAACAGTCCCAGCAGTCAACCTTTCCTCGTAGGAGAGGTGCTCCAGACCCTTAATTACCTCTGTGGTCCTTCATTGGTCTCTATCTCTTATGTCCATGTCTCTCTCATACTAGAGAGACACTAGAGAAACACAAGAGACACACTCCAGGTGTGGCTTCACCAACTCACACACATATATATATAAACTGTCTTTCAAAGGCTCTTCTATATGAAGAGATTTTTAAAATACCAAACAAATTAAAAAGAAATATAAAACCTGCAATAATTAAAATAGACTCAATATGCAAACTGATGTGAGGAGGTAGAGCTCTTTCCCAAAAAATTGTCTTCCATTAGCATTGGATGATGAGTGATAACTCTTTCATTCAAAAGTTATTCTCTGATTATATCAGTAGTGGAGAGAGAAAAGGGAAATTTTGTGCTGAAATCAGCCAAAGTTTAGATGGGATTATAGCATTAAAAAAAACCAAAACAAAACAGGATTTTAGAAAAAAAAAATATAGAAGGCATTTTACTTCAATTAATAGCTTACTTTATGCAGGAAAATAATGCAAACACGAAATTGACCTTTTCTTGTTTAGAATATCATTCTAAGAGAGAAGAAATACCTTATGCCTTCACACAAAAACCAGGAATTCCTTAGATTTCAGCTAGTAGAAGAGGAACTGCAAAACCACCTGTAATTTTAAATAGCTTAGTAACCACATTTTACGTTGTGTTGCACTCTTCTCCCAAAGATTTAGGGCATGTGTCCATGTTCTAAAATCTTAAGTAGATAATGTAACTCCACCATTGTAAATCTTTTGGCTCCTCTTCATTGCTTACTACTTTTCTGCTATTTTTCTAATGTTTTTGCATGTGATGTTTCATATCATTATATAGGGTGGATGTTATCTTGAGGATAACAGGGACCATCCCTGCTAAACCTTCAAAAAAAAAAAACTCTCTAAAATACTTTTTTTTCTGCACTGTGCTGTTAGTAACACGTAGTACTACTACAACAACAACATTACACCCTTGCTATTTAAGAGAACAGTATCATGTAAATAAAGAATAGTATGGCTCATTAATTGCTTAGAGAGTACTAGTGAGGAAAGGATATTTGGTAAATATGGCTTGGAAAATGGGGCAGGGGTGCGGAGGAAATTCCTTTATCTTTCAAATGGCCTTTCTCCAAGATCCCTCTTTTCAAGCTCAGCCTAAGTAGTCCTGTTAGTCCCTTACAGTTCGAAGACAGTCAGCGAAATCCCCAAGTCTTGTCATCACTATTTTGATAATGACTAACCCCTATTAGTTTTGTTTTGTGTAGCATTCTTCGAAATCTTTATCGATGTACGTGGACCCCCACTCCCTCCCCGCAAAAACACTCACTCTCATGTACAAGTGTACGAGAACATTTCTACTGAGACTCTCCAACAGCGAAGACCATCAAAGACGCCACTAATCAGCACAGAAGCCTTGCACACCTGGAGTGCAGTCGAGCAAATGTGTACAGAGAGTACTCCTTCTGACATATTATGTTGGGTTTTCAAGTTCATAGTTTATCATTTGGTAACATTCCTTCTCGTGTACATATGTTTTATTCCACGGGTTTCCTGGTCAGTGGCTCTCTGCATCCTTTTATCCGGTTAGACTCAATTCTTCAGAGATCTTCTGTACTTCCAGCTCTATCTGCACCAACTCATGCCTCTGTCATAGATTTTTACAGTATTGATTATCTTCCTCTGATATATTACCTTGTTTTTCCGCTCCTGTATCTATTACAGATTAAGCTGTCATTCTGTGGCTTTATATCTTCTACATTTTGACATATAGCAAACTTACCTTGTCTTAACTTCATTGAGTTTTTCATGCTCTTTAATCTTTTACTTCAGAAATTAAATTAATTGGTTATTCGTCCTTTGACATTTGACTGGTATGAAAGTAAGGCATTCACTTATTTTCATGTGATTTTTTTTCACCTTGCAGATTTTAAGACAGTATACAGATTTCTACATTAAATAAAGGGTGTGTGTGGCGGGGGATGTGGGTATGTATTCAAGGTTCTTATGTCACAATTTCATTACCTTGAAAAGTAAGCTTTAGTAATAAAGAGCAAATATTTCAGTGGTATCAGAGATGCACTGATTTCTTTACAATTGAATGGAAAATTACAAATGAGAAGAAAAAAATAATTTAATTATAATTTTGATTTCTTTTACAATGAAAAGTGCTGTAAATTCTTTAGTAGAACTTTTACTTTGTTAAGGGACTCCATAATGAATTAAAACCAACAGAAATAGGAAGAAGGCAGCAGATCTAGTTTCAAAATTCAGTTCCCAAAATTCAGTCATGATGTGAACCTAAAACTAAACAGGAGTTACTGAGTTTTCAACATCCTGTCTATCCTGCTTATATGAAAGGGGAAGTTTTACAGAGAACAAAAGCTAGCACATATGATAAATGATCCATGAGAGTAACATGAGTCTAAGAAGCTGTGAACCTCATGCCTCTAAAAATAATATAGAGAAAAGAAAAAGTCTCAACCATTGAAAAAACAGGTGTGCCTTCTAGGGCTGACAACTGTTCAAATGCCTTTCCAGTACTGAGCTACCGTCATGCTGAGCAACAAATTCAAACTGCTGAGAGACTGCCTTATTTGCAGTGAAGTTACTGAGGAGCTGGCATTTGCCACCAGTGCAGCTGTGCAGTCTGGCAAGGCAGCACTCCACTGTGCCCTTGCCTGTCTGGAAGTCAAGGCACATCAGTACTCTCTGAATGTGAAAGGTTCAGCCAAAGTGAAGGATTTATAATGTAGCATAAGTAAGAAAAATATAAGTGACAAGTGCAGGGAATGCTTGTAAGTCAATAAATAAAGTAACAGAAGGAAACAAATTCTTTAAAACCAGCTGACTTTCTACCCAAACAGCTACAGTATGCAAAGAAGAGCTAATCTTTTTGTCAATAGTTCCTAATATAATTTAAAAAACAAACACACACCCTGACCCCCCACCCCCAACACTGCACAGAAACAAACTCCGAACAACCCAAACTTAGAAGACAAAGACAATAGTACCTAATATGTTGTGGCTTCATCCATACCACTGGCTTGGTCTTTCAACTAAATGCTGTACCAGCATGCTTGCTAAAAGATAGTGCAGCCCTTAGTTTAGGTTCAACATTGATCATGGAGGTTAACAGCCACAACCGCCATCTACAGAAATTGTTACAGCTGCTCGTGCCATGCTAAAATGATCCTTTACAAATTGTATTGAGCTTGGATGCAAATCAGAGGCCTGGATTACCATATGGCAGAAACAGTCCTTGCTCATTGGATTTAGCAGTCCAGAGGTTTTGGGTCCCTGTCGCAGTTTGAAACTCTTCAGCTGTTATCTCAAAAGATTTTGCGACTTATTGTAGTTTCAGGGGAAACATAAACCTACCAAAAATAACATAAAAGAGAACATAATGGCTCTTTAAGGCTCGTTTAGGCAAAGGGGAAAAACAATGTGACTCACAGGTTTTAACTTAAAGGGGTGGAAACAGAAGCATTTTATTGGTGAACACAATTAAACCCATGAAACAATCAGTTAAACGGGACTGATCAGAAAGGAGAGAGAGAGATATTAATAAATATATATATATATATATATTCCTTCTCCCCTCAAAATCAACATCCCCACTTAAACAAAGGACGTGCCACACGGCTGCCCCGCTGGGGCAGGGGGTGGTGGGGAAGGAGAATCGCCGGAAAAGTTTTTAACCTCCAGGGTCCAGTCCAGGAACAAACTGTCCAAGCAAACTTTCACAAAAGAAGTCTTTCCTCTCACCACTGGCAGAAGACTCCATTGCGTCTTCTCCCTGGGTGTTCATCTGTCCCTCCGCTGGACAATGACAGCCGTATCGGGTCCCGGCAGGACTTTCCTCACTGGCTTTGCGGGCGGCGATCCATCTCACATCCCCCAGTGGCAGTGGATCTCTTGATGAGGGGGTGGGGTCGCCTCACATACCCCTTTCCACCCCAACGAGACAAAATGAAAAGTGCCTGAGAAAGAAAATCCTTTACTGCTACGTGGAGGCAAGCGGCGTTTTGTCTCTCTGTGTTAGAAGTCTCTCTCTCGGGTCCTGTTCTTAGAACTCAAACGTGCGTGCCAGGGTGTGTCGGAAAAACTCCGCTTTTTATGCGCTTATTTGCTGAGGTGTGTCTGAAATGTCTCGACTCCCAATTAGGGAGGGCTGGTGCTTCTCTTCCCAAAAATCGCAAGAACTCTTTCCCACGCTTTGGTGGGGAGGAGAAAGGGAGGACGAAGGGTTCACCCCCGACTAGTGCCATCTTAACATATTACAGTCACACTGATGAACAATTGCAGAACTGCCAATATTGACACAACCAGAAGTAGTATTATATATTGGTGTTATGCATCCTGAGTCTTGTCTTATTTGCCTTGCTTAAATTCTTTTCCCATTACGTGCTCAGTACATCACACAAAGAGGACTCTGCACGAGCAGTCGTTACTCCCCAAGAATCCCATATAGCAGGCAAGTCACTTGATCTTCACTCAAAAAAGTAAGATAGAGTACCACTAAAACCCCTACTCTATCTCTGAAATAGAGATAGATTAGCTGGCAGCATTGAGTGAATTTCAGCAAATTGAAAGGCAAGGACACCCTGTCTTCATTGGAGAAAAAAGTTGTTCTACTTGTTTCCTGATTTTATAACTTTTTGAATTGCCTCACTCTCTGCAGTATTCTAGCCTGTTCTTTGCAATGAAAGAAATGCATTTTGCTCTGTTATTTCACAGCATGTATTTCCTGCAGCTTTTGTTGCACGTACATCAGAGGAAAGATAAAATAAAAAAAATTTAAAAAAAAAGCAAACAAACCCCATAACCCAAACAACCAACAATATATTATTTTAGTTCTTAGCTAAAGTAGAGTAAAGGAAAAACCCGAGAAGTTAAATGCGTGTTATTCGCTTGCAAACAATCAAATGGTGGTCAGTCACGTGGAAGCGTTGAAATGCCAGACCTTCAGCTGTAGAGCTGTGCACAGAGTGAAGAGGCAAAACCAGAGAATGGGGAATTTCCTCAAGTAAAGGTCATGGCAATACATTACGTTTATATTTAGTAATGCATCTTTCTTTGCAGAATAACTTAGGAGAAGGGTGTGTGGGAAGGGATATCGGGCATTGTGTGGAGAAAGCACCTTATGGTGCACCACCAGTCTGACTGGACAAAGGAATTAACCTCAGTTAAAAACAGGAGTCACCTTCCTGACCAGTAACTCAGGTAGAGGGGTCCAGCACGTATGCATCCATAGATTATGGCACCAGCAGACTATTAATTTGTTATCTACATAATTCTAATATTTCAGTATGTAAACATTTTTAGGATTTTATTATACGTGATGAGTTTTGTCAATTCTCAACTTCTGTAAGAATCTCAAAATCTTGATCTTACAACTGGATTCCTTAGCAGTGTCACTGTGTGGGACCCTTAGGAGAATAATTTCCCAAAGAAATCAGATATATCCTGTTGTATACCTCTTTGTACTTTCCCCTGTAGATTCTTAGCTGGTGTCAGCTGAGGTGTCTTGATTTATTAAGTAAAAGAAAGAATGAACCGATAATCAGAGAGATAAAATTAGCTGTGAAATATCTGAATGCATTTCTCTCCTTCATCATAATTCTAGTATATAGCAATGAGCAATTCAGATCATCCTAGCAAATAAGATGACTTTGAAAGGCGATTTTTGCTAGGTATCCAAGATAATCAGGGTATTACATAACTGGAAATTAAAGTGGCAAATACAGTCAATTTCACAGGACCACAGAATCACGGGATGGTAGAGGTTGGAAAGGATCTCTGGAGATCATCTTGTCCAACCTCCCTGCTCAAGCAGGGCCACCTAGAACCAGTTCCCCAGGACCATGTCCACAAGGCTTTTGAATATCTCCAAAGATGGAAACTCTGCAACATTTCTGGATGACCTGTGTCAGTACTCAGTTACCCTCACAGTTTTGATGTCGAGAGAGAACCTCCTGGGTTTCAGTTTGTGCCCATGGCCTCTTGATCTGTCTCTGAACACCATGGAAAAGAGCCTGGTTCCATCTTCTTTGCACCCTCCCTTCAGGTATCTATCTGCATTAAGAAGATCCTCCCTGGGCCTTCTCTTCTCCAGGATAAACAGTCCCAGCAGTCTCAGCCTTTCGTCATAGGAGAGGTGTTCCAGACCCTTAATTATCTCTGCGGCACGTCATCGATCTCTCTCTCTAGTATGTCATGTCCCTCTTGTACTGGGGAGACCAGAACTGGACTGGAGAGCCCTTTCAATTATGGCCTACCCTCAGCCACTGACACCAGCAGCTATGGAGGCCGCTGTCTCCAAGTGTATTCTAAGTGTGGCCCCTCTTCTCTTTGCCTAATATTCTGATGATGGCTTCTTTCACAGTGCTGCCTGGTGCTGCCTGGGAGAGTGGTAAGTGCATGCCAAGAAGAAGGGAAAATGGTGTAAGGGAAAGACAATAAAGGCACAAGAAAAACAAATTCCCTCTTCTCAATGTTAGATGCCAGGACCTAAAGTAGTTTGATGATCGAATATAAGCCCTTCTTGTCTTTGGTGTCGCTGACCAGATTCAGTTCCATCTGGGCCTTAGCCTTCCGAACTTTTCCCCGGATGCTTCGACAATGTTTCTGTATTCCTCTAAGGCTACCTGTCTTTGCTTCCATTCTCTGTACAATTCCTTTTTTCATGTTTGAGTTTGACCAAGAGCTCTTTGTTCATCCATGCAGTCCTCCTGGCATTTTTGCCTGGCTTCCTGTTCATTGGGATGGACTCTTCTTGAGCTTCAAGGCAGTGATCCTTTAATATTAACCAACTTTCTTGGGCCCCTCTTCACTCCAGAGCCTTACACTACAGGGCTCTTCTGAGCACATCTTTGAAGAGGCCAAAGTCTGCTCTCCTGAAGTCCAGGTTAGTAAGCTTGCTTTTCATCCTCCTCCCTGCCCTCAGGATCCTGAACACCACTATCTTACGGTCACTGCAGTCAAGGCTGCCTTTGACCTTTACAACCCCCCAAACCTCATCATTGTTGGTGAGTATGAGGTCCATCAGAGTATCTCTCATCCTTTGCTTGCTAGACACTTGGAGGAAAAAGTTATCAGTGCAGTCCAGAAACCTTCTGGATTGCTTATGCCCTGTTGTGTTGTCCCTCCAGCAGGTATCAAGGTAGTTGAAGTCCTGCATGAGGACCAGAACCTGTGAGTGTGAGGCCTTTCCTAACTGTCTCTAGAGGGCATGATCCACTTGTTCTTCTTGGTTGGGTGGCCTTTAGCAGACACTCACTATCATGTCCTGTTTGCCTGTTCTCAGTTTAATCCTGACCCATAACCATTCTGTTGGGTCCTCATCTATCTTCAGGGAGAGCTCCATGCACTCCAGCTGCTCCCTTAGATAAAGGCCAACTGCCTCTCCTCATATTTCCATCCCGTCCTTCCTAAAGAGCCTGCATACCTCCAACACAGCAATCCAGTCATGGGAGCCAATCTACCAGAGCCCCATGATGCCATCAAGATCATAGTCTCACAACTGCACTCAGATCTGTGTTTGTTTCCCATACTCTGTGCATGAAAATACAGGCACCTTAGAGAGGCACCCCAGCATCCTGAGTTCCTGGAGAGAGTCAGGATTATTTCTCCTCAATGATGCCTTTTAGACACGTCCTCACCCACATGAAAGTGCTGGAGGTGACCCTGCCCAGGGTCTGTTTCACTGACTTTGTGAAACTCTCCTACCACACCACGCCATGACCTTTGTTCATCAGTGCTGTCTGTTGTTCCCTCTGTTTTCCCTATTCGTGTGTATTTCATATTTATGTTTTCTCTTACTGAAAAGGAAAGTAAGCATAAATGAAGACTAAGCTAATTTAGAAATGTAAAGATATTGTATAGCCTTTATTTTTTAAATACTTATTTTGGCTTCATGACTCATATTTTGAAATTTCTTGCAAATGAACTAGTTTATGGTTGTTACCTAAATCAGTAAAATATGCTGGTTTACATAGGGTTTTTTCATTGCCGACTTTATATTATAGAATTAATAGTTTACTTGTTATGACAGAGTGATTTAACATAGAAAGATGTGGGGCACTTTTTCTTTCCTGCAGTTATACATATTCTATACGCTTTGCCTGTAACCTGGAACTTCAATCAACAAAACTAGGACATGAATGTATAATTATTGAAGAATAATTTACTATGCCTGCAATCAAAATCAAACAAGTAAAGGCTTAGAAACCATGAGCTCACATTTGCTGAGTGTCACTGCTTGGCCAAGGCTGGCCAATCACGGGACGAACTCTCTCTAATTAGCCCCCCGTCCTGTTCTAGGTAAAAGAGTTAAGAAAAGAGGTAAGAAAAAAAAGAAAAAGTTTGTGAGGCCTCTGTTAAGTTTAGGAAACTAAAACCGGCTGTAATAATAATAGAAAGATACTATATACAGAACAACAAGGTATTAACAAGTTGATAGAGGGTTAGAACTGGTGCAGCGAGGTGGTGGTGGGGGACAAATACACACTCAAACTGTGGTTAAAGAAACAGCAACACTAAAAAGCTACCAGTCAATTCAGTGGCGGCAACATGTGGCGTGGCTGGGCAGTAGGGAACGGAGCCGTGTTGGCAGCGGTGGTGGCAGTGGCTGTTGAGAAAGGAGGGCAGCAGCCCTGGGTGGTGCGGGGCGGCCCCAGAGCAAAGTGGTGGTAAGGATCGCGGCAGGCAGCAGCATCAAGTGGCAGCACGTGGGGCGGCAGCAGGCGGAGCGGCAGCAGCGGTGTTGGCAGTGGCAGCAGTTGGGACAGCGGTGGCATGGGGAGGCACCGGGGGTGGCAGGTGGTGAGAAAAAGTGGTGGGGGTGAAGAAAAAGTGGCAGTGCTGAGCAGCAGGTCTGAGTGCAGGCGAGAAAGAGGAGTCGCAGCAGTTTGAGCAGCGAGCAAAAAAAGGAGCGTGGTTTCGTCGGCACACCATTTTTAAGGAAACAAGAGTTCACCAAAAACTTAACAACCAGTGAGATGAGCTGACGTACATGGCGGGGAATACACCATTGGCTGTTTGATGTGTCCATCACAAACAAACCAACCCTGTTTATCTTAAACTCAGATACAGGGACAAAAAATCTTACCTGTGTAGGGATAGAAGGCTGGAAACACATTTAGTTTTGAGACCTGAGAGGTGACTACCCGCATTACTTCTCCTCAGTATCCTGACAGAGCACACTCCACAATATCCAGCGCTGACACATCCTTATAACGAATGTCCTACACAAACATTATGCGCAATGTAGAATTTATGCAAAGCCTGCTGTTTAAAATTAAATTAGAGGCTGAGTGCAAAGACCTTGAACTAGCTCTTTGCTCAGTTAAGCTAGTGTTGTCAAAGCTTCGCTTTAAAGTGACAGCAGTAGAAATCAGAGAAGACAAGAGTGTTTCAAGATGACTGACAATGTCCCGTTACAGCACAGTTGTACTCTGAGCAGCACGATATCATCAGTAACACACAGATACGCGTGGTTCTGTACACAATTTGCAGGGATGTAACAGAGAATCACCACTCAAAGTCTGTTTCTAAGAGAGTTTCCTGATGATTTATTTCCCCAGTCAAAACATGTGTTTCAGAAAGTCATGTCTTCAAGTCTGGTCTCTGAAAACACAAATTTCTTTAAAAAGAAAAAAACCAACTCCTTTATGTCAGAGTAAATATGCTACTCCTCCTCACACCTTTTTTATTAATATCAGTGTTAGACTTTACTAATTTGCAGAAAAATATAACCCTCCGCTTTGTCTCTCCGTGGGTACATCTGTACTAATGTAGAACCTCCAAAGTCACCTAATCGCAACAGCGTAGAAAATTATGCTTGATATTTGAGAACTGTTTTCATTCAGATTAATGTAATCCCTTCAATTCTCTTGAGAAAACAATCTCAGTGAAGACTAACCCTTGAGTGATTATTTGAGTTTAAACCACAGGTGTACCAAATTTTTTTATTCTGCCTGCAGAGAGGTCTTTGAACATCCTCATATCCATTTCAGTAGCAGTAATTGGTTTATAACAGCAGCCTTGGACAAAATGCTCAAGAAATCTTGAGAGCAATCAAAAAAACCCTGTTATTTATTTTATGGTGATGTTTAAAAGAAATTCACTGCATTGTAAGCTTACACATTCGGGACATAAGACATTTATGCAATTCTGCTGTACCATTAAATGTTATCTCTAGAGTATAGTTCTGGAAAAAAGATATACTGTTACCTTTTTTTCCCTCTTTCATTTTCCCTCTTGAAAAGACCTTGCCTTTTGCATCATTTTGAGGAATACTTTGGATTTGGTTATAGCCTGAATCTACTACAGGAAACATATGCATAGTTCATCTATCCCTAACATATTTCTGTAATGATGCTGAAACTCTTAACAGCATCAGATTATTGTTCCAATTTCTGTACACACTGAAAAGATCTTTAAAAGGCAAAGAAGGAAAAGAAAAACTGTAGAAAATTAAGAAAAAATGAAGAACTTTTAGCCCATACTGTAACTTTTCTTTTACAGTTGGATATATAAAATACTGCTTGAATTATAATGTACTAGAAACAAGTTTATTAACATTTATGTCTAGTTCACATGAAAAAAGGTTATGCGTAAATATTTTGTCTTTCCTACCCACCCTCCCAAGCATGAAACCTTCAGATGTAAAAATATATTCTTCCTTTCATCCTTCTTGAGCTCTAAAAGAAATTGTCAGCCTTTGCCTCCAGGTCTGTGAGGATCAGGATTCCTTCTTCACCAGCCTACTACTGAAATAATGCATTGCTCTGAAGCAGAAGCAACATTGATAGCCAGCTATCTTAGTCCAACTAATTATGATTATATTCTCAGTGGATAACCATCATTTGTACAGATAAAATGAACTGCATGAGTGAGGAATAGACAGGTAAATCTGAAAATGTTTCGGAAACTTGACCATGAATTTAGTAGTCAACTATTTCTTGCTGAGCATTTAAGCCTGCTGATGATTAGAATAGTTTTTAAGAAAACCTTGTTAGAAAATGTCTTGAGTCTATAGATAGCTGACAGGCAGGAGTTATATAATGTGAAGAATTTTATATAGAGACTTGTCTTCTCTGATTTTATCAACAAAGATTAGACACACATTACTGTTGTCATATAGTGAGGATTATGTAAATGGCATCGTACAAACACTAATTTTGAAGCTAAAAATAGAGGTTACAACATCTTAAAGATTTAGAAGAAATTTCCACTGATAGTAGGAAAATGATAGGACACAGAGAGACCCTAGCTATCTATAGTTAGCCAGACCCGTACAATCGCAGTTAGACTCTTCCAGGTAAACGATGTGGTATTCTGCAATACTTGCTTTCATTAATACCTAGCCACACTTCTCTCCCTCTTAGGCTGATGGGTAAGAACATTTTATGTTTTAGAATAAATTTATTTGAAGCGCTCAGATATACTTCATCAGGAAACAGAGCCCTGAAAGTAATCCACATTCTTATAAAATTTGTCATTGTGTATCAGTGTCTTCTGGTTTAAAGTATTAGTGGTTTCATTATTTCTGAAACAGTAAACACCATGAGCACAGAGCTGAACATTCTGCTGAAGTTCTGTAGGAGTGAAAAACAGTAAGTAATGAAAACTTCTGTTTTGTTACCATATATAAGTACACTACGTGAAAACTACATATATGTTTATATATAAACACATACATATGTTAGAATGCATAATATATAATTCGTATTGTGAGACTAATCTGTGACTACAGACATTGCAGATGAGCTTCATTTAGCTTGGTTGAAGACATCTTCATTGCTACATGAGTCACTTCAGGCTCCTACTACTGTTAAGGTAGAGAAGCAGAAATTTTCATGTTTTAGTTCACATTGATCTACTATAGACATCTAATCAGGTCCCACAAGTGCCTAGTTTTCTACATTGAGGAGAAAGGAAAAATGGATTATTAGCACAAAGGAAAATCACGCATATGCAGTTAAATAAGGTCAGTTTTTCCTACAGTCCTTTACTCATAGAATTTTCCATGCTACAGGACAAGGCTAGACTTGTTTGAGGCAAGTACAAATTTACATGCCGCAGATCACTAGTTATCCTATTGATTGGTCAGTAAAGGTACCAGTAACAAACAAAATTCCAGCTTCATATTTATTATTGTGAAATGCAGAAATTATCTACCAATATTGTCAATATTGAAAAGGTGGGGAAGAAAATACCTGTTGTCCTGATGTGTAATCTGGACTTCTCAGCATTCCTATATTCACAAACCTGAAAACGCTTCCACGTCCAAACAAAGATCTCCTCCCTATCTCCACACAGAGACATTTCTTTCCCACCACTTGCCCGATTTTTTTCTCACAGGCCAAGGATTGTCTCTATTGCACCCGCAAGTACTGCTGACCTTGAACTTTACCAAGTCAAAGTCTTTGCAAAAGTTGTTTTCTAACCCTGCAGCTGTTAAATTGAATCCATGTTTTTTGACTGAGCTTGTCTACATACCAAAATTAGCTTATAGTAAATCAGTAGATTGTAGCTCTCAGGCAAATTAATTAGTTTGAGTAACACGAACACTAAGAAAGAGAACTGGAAGAAGCTGAAATTGCATTTGGATGCAGTCATTCTAATAATATAGTGCCAAAATATTGCATTAATATCCACATATTCTAAACACCTTAAATAGTGAGTGATAATTATAAGATCTCAACATTCATAGAAAGCTGGCACAGACAATATTTGATTTGCATATTAGAGTGACAATTTTCTGTAACTGCAGAAATTTGGCAAGTGGAATTAAAACTATATCTATGTTTTGATCTGTAACAACTGATAGTGTTATTTATTCATTAACATATGAAAAGTTAAAAGTATCTGTTAATTTTCCCACTGATGAATGAACTTTACGTGATCAATTTTTTCTCTGCAGCATATGATAAATTCAAATTGAATAAAAGTTTATGTTCACCTTGAAGAAAGAATCACTATTTTTCTAGTATCCTTTTCCTCCAGCTAAAAATAAACCAAACCAAAACCCAACCTTCAAAGCCATCAGTTTTATTTCTGGCCATATTCCATTTTATGGGGGTAGTAGTAGTGTGCTACAATACTGTTTGACAAGGAACAGGTTCACCGTTAATGCTTTATTTAAATGTCATGTGCGTTATTTGATCCAATTGTCTAGTCTCGTGATGTAGTGAGAAAGATAAAACCTCCTAAATGTCTTATCCCACATACTCATTGTCAGGGTTTAATTTCTAATTCTAGTAGGACTGAGTCCAGGCTGATTGTCCAAAGACACCAGCGGATTCTAAAATATGATGGAAGACTTCGTATGTATCAAGTCCACTTGTATTTATACACACACACATTTATGTACATGTTAAGACCTTCCATTCCCACAACACACCACTACAGCTTCTGGGCAATTTAGACTCTGATTAACGAAGAGCCCTGATTTAAATTGGGGCGTCATTCTCTTTCAAAATTTTTGTCGATACTGCTGAACTAGAGCTTTAAACAACCTATCATTGAAAAAAAGGTGATTATTTTTCTGTTTCTCGCAACGTAGAGTTGGAGGTGAAAAAAATAATGATTTTCATTACAATCTTTTTTCCCCATACTCTTTCTCTGAGACATCTAAGTTGAGAAACGAAACATGAACAAAAGTTCTAATCTCAGCAAGTTAAGTGTACAATTCTTTTCCGTTTTGTCTTGTGAAATGAATTCCTACTCAATGCCCAGTCCCCATCAGCAAAAGGCATTGAAACCACTGTCTTTAGTTTCAGTGTGGCCTCTAGTTGAATGAATCTGGTAGCAAGCATAGGCAGGAGAAGCTGCCTCTCTGGGGACAGGTGCCATCTGAACCTAGTGGCAGAAAGGCTTTGGAATAACTGAATAAAAACAGTGGTCCTAGATCCAGAACTTAATTCTACGAAAAAAAGAAAGGAAGTTGATTATAGACATATCAAACAATGACCAAATTGATATGTAAAAGAATGGCATATGGAAATATTCCCGCAATAACTTATGCTAAATGTGCAAATATTATAATATAGAAATTCTACATTATATTTTATGAGCATCTGATCATAATATAGAAAATGCAACTTGTATTCTAGGAGTATCCATATGAGTATATCACAAGAAATCATGCTTCTGTTTAAGACCACTGTGTTAGAAAGCACCTTTGGAAACTGAAATAACAGAGAAATATAATTAAATACTTATGGATACTACCCAGCAGTTGTGGTATTCTGTAACTTCAAACACAATCACAACAGTTTGCACTATGTCAGAAACATTTAAAAAAACTGCCGTAAAATACATACTTCACAAATACTATTTCATTCAAAATCAAATAAACAAATGAACTTCTGCTAAGAGAATGATGTTATACTGTGATTTCAACTCTACATACTTAAATAAAACTTGGTGTGTGGGGATTTTGTTGTTTGTTTGTGGTTTTTTTAAGAAACTGAAGTTTAGAAAAAGCAAAAAAAAAGCTGATTTTTTGTTTTGAATTCACAGTAGAATTTTTTGTTACACGTTATTACTTTTTTGGTTGTTGGGAAATACATCTTCTATAGAGTAAGGGGAACATGAGCACAATTATATACTTCAACAAATGTAATTATTTTCACTTTCCTCAAAGATTGAAAATTATATTTTTCTCTCTGACAACTTCAAGCATTATTCAATAAATTTCAATTAAATTTAGACAGAGATCAGATAAACAAGTACTCAATGGAATTCTGTCAAGAAAATTTAATAAATATTATTCACAAGAAAACAATTTATCTTAAAATAAACAGATACTAAAAATTCAGGGGTTTTTGACAAATTGAATGCAAGCAGTTTTCTTATCTGTATTTTAAAATAATTATGCAGACCAAAGGCATCTCTTGCAACATAACAAAGTCTTCTTGTATATTGCTAAAAACATCGGAGTAACCTCATTGTACTCAAACTCTAAGTAACACCACCTTAATTCTCTGTTTTGTAAATTTTATACTAGCGCTAATGTTGGCATAATAGCTCTAACGTTGTCAATAGTAGTGCTGATGAAGTGAAAAGGTTTTGAAGCCTCTGACTACAGAACGAAATCTTTACGCTGAACAGCATGTCATAAAATATGTGCTTTCAGCTCCTCAATATTCTGCTCTCTAATACATTCTTCATTTGGGGGAAAAGATAGAATGCTTTTATCATTTTAATAAAACTGGACTGCTTATGCTAGAAGGCACTAAAGTATTACCTAACAGAGTTGGTTGTTTTTTCTACTACTCCTATGCTTGAAGTCTACGGCTCATCTGCAAACTCTTCCTTAGAGGGTGGCTGCCAGGGATTTTCTGGTACAAAATGAGTGGGTACTGGTAGATATTAATTTATAATTAAGTTGATGTTTTATATTAAATGACAAACAAATGTAGCACTCAAGATTGATATCACAGTTGTACCACTTGGCCATGAAACAATTACTTAATGTTGATGAAAAATTCTTTAAGAAATTAGCTCTTAGGTATAAATCAATCTGCATCGGTTTGAGGCGAATGTTCAAATCTAATTGTACAATTAGCTACGTTTTCATGAAGCCCTTGCACAGTAACCAAAGTTTAATTCATTAACCCCACAGCCTAATACGTCTTTTAACAATACTGAGGAATAGTTGTAGTATTTACTCAAAGCACAGAATACCACCTTCTTCATATATCTTAGACGATTTTTAGAATAAGTTCAGAGAATTGTAATTAAGTGAAAACATTTTGCAATGTTAAGGTTCTTCCTTTCTCTGTGCAAATACTTGCCTTTAGATTTTACAGGTGCAATAACATTCTCTAGCGATGTTTGGGAAAATCCATAATGCCATTACTTAATGGAATCCTACCTCTGTCTAAAGCATCGTTCTACCTGAAGATACACAAAAGTGACATTGAACAAGTCTGAGTCACGGGATCCTATGTATATCTTTCCAACTGCACCATGCAATTAAGTCTAATCATGCTGTTTAACTGCGTTCATATGAAATTTCTGCCTATTAGCTCTTAATACCCTACCTTTAATGCTGTGGTTTGTCATATCCCACGGTCAAGTGACAAGACTGCTCAATATAAAAAAGTTATTGTCCTGCAAATAAATATTCCTTCATAAGCGTTTTTTCACTGGTAACTGTAATACCTTGCAAAGTTTCATTTTTAGGTAAAGTAAATACACGGTGAGTATGAAGAAATTTTTATGGCTAACTGGGCCACTATGCATTTTCAGACTCAGTTGGAAGTTGAGAAAAATACTTTATTCTCTTACGATAGCATACTGATACCCCATATCATACATCATATTGTTTGGCAAACATACAGACCGTCCTGCACCTTGAGTCGCTTACAGGCCAAGTTGATTTAGAGATACAGTAAATAACAAGGGTCTAGGGTCTGCCATGGAGCAACATGTAGTTCAGAGGCTACGGTCAACTCCTACTGAAAAAATAATTGAAGAACATTTCTGAAGATTCTCAAGACCTTGCGTAGAGCTACAATTCTTTAGTTATTTATTTAAAAGATGTGATATCCTTACCTCCATTCATGCCATTTTACTATCATCACCTACTATGAAAAATTAGTATTAAACAGCTATGCAGAGATAGGATCAGTTAATCCAGCACTCTTCTTACAGAGGAAACAAAGAAGTTTCTTATTAGCTACCTGTAAGTGATTTTTTCGTTTGCTTAAAACAGACTTATAGAGACACTGAAATCCAGGTAGAGGTATTTGGCAAGTGTTGGTTATTACAGGGATTACCATTCTGGGGGTACAGATTGTGAAAGCACTCTTGGCTATTTTTAACCTATGCCTGTTTCCTGTGATTTTTGTTTTCCCTAAGAGGTGAACAGGTAATGGTACTCTGATGAAGGGTTTGGTTTTGCCTCAAAAAATCTTCACAAATAGCAGCTCTTGATGCAGAACTTCTCTTTCAGCTAAGCACATCTTGATGTTAATTACAACATGTAGTTCACATTCTAATCAATTATCTTTCCTTGGGGGGGGGGAGGGGGGGGCGGGGAGGGGGAGGGTAAGAAAATTGCATTACTTAGACTTGCTTTTCCTTTTCTATTCCTATAATAATCCAAAGAGTAATGAGGAGTTTTGAAAATTTAAACAGATTTGCCAACAAGCTTCATACTTGTGTCAAACAGGGTGATGATGAAATGCTTAGGGTAACCAAATTAGTTTTGACACAATAAAGTAAGAATAATGCTTTCCTAAATACTGCTTTTGTTTAGAATGATTTTGTGAGCTTCAAGGTTCTCTGGATAAGTGCACTGACTTATACCATTCATGTTTTTCTCGTGATCTCAGGAAGTATCAAAAGCATATGAAAGGTATATCGTAGATACTTTTGTTCCTAGTGAAGAATTTGCCACTGTATTTTTAAAATTCAGTTCTAATAATGAGAAAACATGTATTTCCTTTCAGTTGATAATGACCTTCTGCTTCCTTTGCAAGAAAGAATATAAAAACACCAAGCTAAAATACAACTCTGTTGTTATATTATGTTTGGCTAGGACATTCTTCAGGCAACTTTTTACAGTTCCATAAAATGCTCTATCTGCCATGAGAGAACAAATTTACATTAGGTGCAATTTCTTTCTGGTAGATACAGAGTAAAAACACACTTTTAATAGTCATGAGAATTCACACAGATTCTTTTTGACAATTCATACTCAGAGATTTTTAGTGAGGCTGAATCTGCAGGTTAGTAACAGAAGACAATGAAAAATTGTGTTGAAAAGTAAAGTAACTCAGACTATTGAAGACGTAATGCAAATGTGTCATTACACTCTTTAAACCTACAGCTTAATAACAGAAAATATAACCTCTGGAATGACATATTTTCTTATCTCATAGAGTGTTTTACTTCCTTTAACTGCAACAGATTTACTGTATAGCTCAGGACTGGTATCTTTCTCAGCAAATAATAAGTTATATAAAAAAATTTTACTCACTATATTCAGAAAATTTTCAATATTTAAGGCAAGCACATTATTTCTCTCTCCCTACTCCCTTCCTCATGTTCATGAAACTTACTTCAAGTCATTATAATTCAGCTGAGTATGTAGATGACAAAACTTTGTTAATTAATGTAGATTAAAAATCATATCCTTATTTCAGTAATATTTATGATGCTATCTTAAGAAAAAATATATATATATTCATATGCAGTAAATAAGATACAGTTTCCAGTAAATAACTCAAACATATTCTCTAATTTCCCAGTACCACTTTTGAAGATTCTATTATTTTGGAGATCTTCCCTTAAAAAGTGAGTAACTTAGAATTAATTTTTAAAAAAATACTTAGGTACTTACTTAAATGTTTGTAGACTCTGAGCTTTGTTTGAAATGAATATAAGATACAGCCATTAGGAGTATTCTGTGTGTGTTATTTAAGTAAGTTTACAGGAGTAGTCTGATAACTTTAGACTTCTTGAATACTGAGTTGCCACTACAACAAAACCAAAGAGTCCTTCTTTTTAAATGTTTTCAGTTGTATAGTCTAAAAATACATCATTTTATAGATTCAGAAAGCATTTTCATGGTTATTAGCTGTAAATAAATCATATTCCCTCATTTCCAAACTGAATGAACCAAAGATTTAAAAACAAACTAGTGAGTAAAACCAAACCAAAACCCATTTATTTTCAGAGTGCTCTATAATTTGTATGAAAAGATTTAGAATATGTCTCCTGTCTTAGTCTCGGCTTTGTTTTATTCTTTCTACATAAATGAACTTTATTACACAGCTTTGAGTATTATGATAGCTTTCAGATGTTGGTCATGAGAGTCAATTAATGAGCCTTATGTATAAGAATATCTTAAATTAAAAACTATCCATGCACTTGCAAGATAAATATCAATGACATCAACAACAAAGCTGAAATGTAAGCCCTGTTAAAACTTGGTACATTTTTCTTGTGAAAAAAAGAAATTAAATAGTAGAAGATTGTTAGCTTCTGCGCCTTGAGAACATACAGATGGTTTATCTAATTAAGCTCTCCAGATTATATAAAACACATATTTCATTGCTTTTTCCAAGAAGTTCTACTTTTCCCCTGCTTCCCCCCCATTGAATAGGCTTACAGACGGAAGTTGGAAAAAATGAAACCAAACAATACAAACATGTTTACAAAAGTACATCAAAGAGAATGCCAAAGCAGGTTTAATTAAAATTAATTCACTTCTGTGAATGTCACTACTGGCTTCCAGAAACATGCACATATGAACCAAAATCACTCATAGTGGGGAAATATAAAAAAATCTCCAACAACACTAGAACAAATGAATCTTTTGGCATCTGTAGTGACAATTTCCTTTCCCTGTCCTTTCTTCAAAACTCTGATCAGCATTTAGAAACGTGTAATATAGTGTTTCACAGTAAATACTGTGCTTTATCTTCCCCATACAGTAGATAAGAACCCAAAATGTAACATCTGAGCCTTCAAGCTTGCTGTAGTATCTGACAGTGTCAACTGAAATGAGAACACAACTGTGTCGCCAGTTGGCTGAGGCAAGCCAATCACGGGGACGAGTCCTCTCCGATCTCTAAACCCCTTTTTCCCCTGACCGGGAGAGAAAGGGTTAAAAAGCAGAGATACGAAAAAGAGAAGAAAAGATTTTGTGAGACCTCTGAACGTTTGGAAAACTGAAACGAACTTTAATAAAACTAGAACAAAATGCATAATATGCAGGGAAAAACCAATGCAAAATCTGAGGGTTTATACGAGATGGAAAGGCAAGGGTTAAATGCAAGAGAGAGAGAAACGGGGACGGTACCGGGCGGAGTCCAAAATGGCGCCGCCACGTGTGCGCTTTCGTGGAGTAAACAAAGGATCCGCGGCTGTTACGAACGCCGGGCTCCAACGTGCAAAGCGCTGTTCCTACCAGTCTGGTTGTGCTGTTTGTAGAAGCAAAGCAGCAAGAAGCGGCAGCGCTGGCGGCAGGGAGAGAGACACAGCCCCGAGGCGCGGGTCCCAGCTGCCAGAGCAGTCTGTCCCAAGCGGCGCAGCGGCGCGGCTTACCCGGTACACAGCTCCGCTCCATTCCAGCAGCGCGGGGGAGCCGTAGCCGCAAGCAGCCAGGCAGGCGGGCAGGGTCCGAGCCGAGGAGACACAGCCTGTAAGGTCCCTGGAGCCAAGCCACGAGTCTGGAAAAGCCTCTTCCCAGAGCGAAGCTGCAAGGTCCACGGCGCCCCTCACAGTGCAAAGCCGGAAATGTCCCGGAGAGCGGAAAAAGCCGAAATCCCCAAAAAGCCGCAAAAGAGCCTGTGGTACCCGGCTCTTAAAGGCACAGTACACTCACGAGAAACTTTCACAATCAATGAGGTGCCAAAACGTAACATGGAAGGGAATAGTCCAATTGGTCAGTTTAAAACAAAAGCTTCCAAACAGGAGAGAAACTGGTTTTTTTTCTCAAACTGCCACAAGCTGTTATTGCCAACACAACAGCAGGTTCTGGTTTATTGGTTTACTTTCTGATTCCATTTTGATCACTATGAAATTGTTTCAAAATGGCACCAATTTGTATCATGGCAATATAAAAAATGTTTATTGTTCAGTAAGGGAAATTCTACCCATTAAGCACTGCTCCTTTTTTTTTAAAAAAAAAAAAATAAATATTATTTTTGGTACTTTGTTTATACTGTTTCCACACTTGCATAACCAAAAGACTACACCTGTTTTGGATAGATATTGTCATATTATTTCTTTCAATTATTTCTGCAAGGTTTGGCTATTTGTTTATGATGCACTGTATAAAAAAATAGTCTGTCAAGGACTGATTTATTCTTTCCAGTGTCCATCTTTTGCACAGCTAGCTTTTCTCAGCTCAAATCTTGCACACACTGGGATTTCACAGCTTTGATCAATTAAGTAATATAGTGGTTTAAGTTGCCTGTCTGGGCTAGCATGAAACCTTGCATTTTGATGGGAAAACTGCTCCAAATGATTACTCATAGATTCTGGTAGATTTATCTTTTAAAAATATTTACAAATTCAGCACTAAACAAGATGGCACAAGCTTCTTGAGGTTTCAGCAATTTAGTACTTTGGGCTTAGTGCCCAACTTCAGGTGCTCATGCAGTGTTGCAAGCTTTTATCGCTTGATTGTGTCAGAGCTTTTAGACAAGGACTTTCTTTACTGCTTGTTCTTAAAAATCATTCAAGCCTTTTTTCAGATCTGTTTTCAAATGACTGCATCTGTTGACAATTTTTTTGTAAGTTATTTATGTATCTAGAAGTTTTCCTCTGCGGGAATACAACATTTCATTTTCTTTCTAAAATAGACTTAGCTCACAAAAGTTCTGTTTGAGCGTAACACAAACTTTAGGGGTAAGTGTGAGCAAGTAGTTAAATATAGCAGTGAAGAGAACAACTCCACCTGAGATCCCACTAATGAAACATGGCCAGTTAATTAGCACTTTCAAAAGCAACTTGATCAAAAGGATTATCTGGTCTATATCATTAGTTAGTAGTATTTGTCTTTGACGTATGGATGGCCAAGAATCCTGTTCCTCAAAAACTGTCTGCATATTTGGCTCTTGATCTCAATGAAATTTTATCTAATCACTACTTTTTTTTGTCTTTTTTCAGCATACTGTGTGAGTTAATGTACAAATCATATAATTATTTAATTGAGCTATTCGCAGTTCAACATAACAAAACAGGACATATAAAACAAGAGAGCAAGCACTATCCATGATCAGAAACATGGACATGAGGAATTAATAGCCGGGTATGATGCAGTAAAGATTGTAAACTTAAATTCTTAAGGAAAAGAAATTAGAAGTCTTTAATACTGACCAGAATATAGTTAATATGGTTCCTATTAACTTTATTCAGTTTTTGAATGCTACGTTTTTGATTGGACTGATTTGAAACAGAAAACTCACAGATTTCTTTTATATGCAGTCTCAAAGAAGAAATAGTCTTTACATAGGACTACAAGCATCCATGGTGGAACAAAGTTTTTGGGTTGTTTTTTTGTTTGTTTTTTTGTTTGTTTTATGCTACTCTGTATAGGTGCTATGTCTTTAGTAGACAAAATAAAAAAGGAAGTTTCTATATTTGCCTTATCCTTGTTGCCTACTAGGTAAATCTCTGGGTGAGTGTCCTGGTCTGAGCTAGAACAGCGCTCATTCTGCTCAGTGATTTCTCTTTCCCGCTCAGGCTCTGCTAAGTCACGGCACTCTCTGAAGTTAACGGTGTCTTTCTGCAGACAGTGTCTGCTTCGAGAAGAGAGGGAGCGCTTGATGTTCACAGTCACTGCCAGGGGTTGGGGTGCAGAAAGGCTCTGGCTTGTACTTGCTCCTGTGCAGACCAAGGTCACTGCTGAACCCTGTGTGCCACGGTGGGGTGCAGGAAGTGAGAGGCTGCAGCTGTGGGGAGGAGTGGACAGGACAGGTGACCCTACACTGCCCAACAAGCTGTTCCAGCCCATAGACGTTATATTCAATATAAAGCTGAGGGTCAATCCCTCTTCTTCAATGGCTGATGTCCAAGGAGGACTCTGTCTGTTCTGCCTTTATCCCAATTCGTGCATCCCTGAATCCAGTTCCAACATCCAGTGCCTGAATCTGGTTCCCGTCTGCCTCTGAGTCCAGTCTGGGCCTTCCCCAGTGCCTGCCCACAGCATCAGTGGTGACAGTGACATAATTGTCATTAAGAGATGTTGGGTTCAGTATCGGGTTTGTATATATTTGTATATATTTCAGTTTATTGTTATTACTTTCATTAAAGCACTTTTGGTTTTCCAATCCAATCTCCCTTATTCTCTTTCTCTTCCTCTTCGGGGAAGGAGAAGTGTTAATAGAGACTATCTGTCATTTGTGTAGTGGCCAGCCCTGCCCTAACCCTTTGACAGTGCGGAAATACTCTTTTTCTGAGAGTAGCAGAGCAGACATAACTATGCTTGTTGGCAAAATGTTGTCTGCAGCAAGGAGACTCAACTAAAAAAGTTTAAAAAAGTTAAAAAGTAAAAAAGTTGGTTCAATCCAGGAAAAACACTGAGGACTGATAAAGGGAACAGCTAGAACAGAGATCATCAAATCTGTAAAGATACACACATTAAGATAAAAGTTTACAGGGACAGCCTTTTTTACTTAAGCAGTTTCACATCCAAAAGTTTTAGAGATGAAAGTCTTCGGTGCCGTTTGATGAATAGGGGAATGGTCAGTTCTACCTCAAAACAGGCTGAACTCTAAGCAGAAACTTGCAATTTTAAAAATAGATCTTCTTTCTCATGACTATAACATTTTAAATGAAAATACAAGTAACTTCTCATATAGTTTCTCTACCATCAAACTCCCTTTTACTACATCACACTACAGATTTTTTTGTACCCATTTTCCAGGCCTGGCAGAAAATGTGCTATTCCCTTATAGTCTACTAATTTCAGCAAAAATTACTTTTCAATGCTTCCAGTGCAGAATGACCATAAGGAAGTTCATCCAACAATGACAATAATGTGGTTATGGAAGAGTCTTTCCCATTTTGTTTTGAGGGAAGAAAAAAGGACACATACATACCTTCTTTCCCTCCTCAACAACACTCACATCTGAGGATGACAGCAGTTAGAACAGAAACTCCTACTTCTCTCTTAAATAATTTTGGGAGATCATGCCCTCCCATCTCTTTCACAGAATGCTCAGACCCTGAAATATTCCCATTAGTTCTATAGGTGACGTTCAAATAGCCTGAGCATCTTGAGGAGTTGTTGAACACTCTCTCAAAACCCTCTTCTTCAATAGTCATCTTCAGGCACAGATTCCCTCCCTGTTCATCTACACGCTCCCCACATCCATAATGCAGGCATATCTTTGTTGTATCGGCTAATAATTTGTACTCTCTTTGAAAATTTTTAGAAGAGAAGCCTTTAATCTTACAACCCATCCTCTTGGATTTGCTTTATAATGTGCTGTATTTTTACACTTTAAATTATTAACTACTCCCCCATCTTATTTATATGATTTTAATAAATGTTCCTATAGAAAATATAAGAAATTCATGGAACTTGTCTTAAAGTTGATCTTTGTTTCTCTCCAGTTATCTTTTTCAACTTTCCTCAAAGTTTCCCTTCTTGTTAGGACTTAATTTTTAACTACCATTGATAAATGTTAGAAAGCAAACATCTTACATCTAATAACATAAAACATTTATATATACACACACATCAAATAATATAAACTCCCAAAAGTTGATCTACGTTTTAATTCCCTACACAGAACAAGTATCTATCAGAAGTTGTTGCTGGACTTGATGGAAAACAGGTATAAGAATTCCGTAAGGATTCTTCTCTAAACTTGGCCTTTTAAGATACTTCTTTTTCAATGCGTAAGATGCTTTTTCTTTCTCTTCCTTTAACGTTTTTTAGGTTTGTTGTTCTTTTTTTTTTTTTTAACCTCTGACAGTGCTTCTGTGAAGTTCCTCACAAAGTATCTATGTGGACTATTAAGGCCAGACCATTGAACTAGTAACTGAGAAGTTCTAGGGCCATTCGCTGGCACTGCAGCCTTTTGTCCCAGACTGGCCCCCCGCCATGCCGTTAAGCTTTCACACCCCGGAATGCGTGGCTTCATGTAAAATGCCTACTTAGAGCAGCTCCTGGCCTGTCTCCCAAACTGTGCAGAGGGATTGTTGGGGAGAGTAATTTTAATGGAATAAAAGTGTGCCAGGAACTGCAGGTAAGCAAGTGCTGGTGCCAAGAATGTTCCACGACACTGTTTAATGTATTACTTATGATGTAAATTTAATGTTTAAGAAGTGCCAGAGCCATTCAATTGCAACAAAACTTTTAGCCCCGGGAGAACACTTTCTCGCTTGTTTGTTTGCTTGTTTGATTTTTTTGTTGCAGAAGCTGATCTAAGAGGATCACGCCAGCTTCACGGGTCAAATCAACACCCCTTTTGAAATTTCCTCCACAGTGTTGATACAAACTAAACTAACTGACATCATTTTTCATTTCAGAATTTGTGTTTTATTAATTCTGCAAGTTCTTTCGCTTTCTGGAAAGTCCTACATGACCATGCAATAGATTTATTGACAGAGGCAATATGTGGCACTTAAAAAAATAAAAATAAGAAAAAGAGGGAACAGCAGAATATTTGCCAAAGCAAAACCTCTGGAGATTAAAATATACCAAAAAAAAAAAAAAAAAAAAAGCAATAAACAATGGCAGTGCATCACTACTTCTTGCTAATTCCTTTTCCTGCCTTGTTGTTCAAAGACATTTTGTATAAGATTTCTATGTTTTAGAAAGGAAAGTAAGTAACATTTATTTATCAGTCCATGAAAAATAATGAATCTGATGTAAGAAGAAACCTAGGATAGTCAATTAATACTTTTTCTTCCTTTCCTGGCATACATTAAAGTTGACGTTCTCCTAATTTTAATCGTCATCAAATGTCATGATCTAGATGGAACTGGTTGTGTAGAGCTCCTTAACAGTCAATGGAAAGAGAAAGAAATGGGGAGAGCACCTCCAAAGTATAATGCATCTTTTATTGAACACTCCTATGAGAATCCTAGTGTTTTCTTCCTTTCTGTTAAGGAAATTTCAAAACTAAATTTAGATTAGACTGTCCTAATTCCTCTGTAGATATATACAGTTTAACCTTATTTGTATTTCCTGCCTGAACATAGGCTAATAAAACTAAGTTTTGACACCAGCAAGACTGGAACTCTGGAAAGAACATTTTTTGAGAACATTTCCAATTTTTTTCCTTGCTGAGATTTGCCAAATGATTTTCTTTATCTGGAACATAGCAATCTATTGATTTTTCTTCTTGTATCAACTTGGCTTCCATTCCTCTGATCCTTTATTTTGCTAAACTGCTTCAGTAATTTGTCAGTTATATATCCAGCTCCTTTCTCGGTCCTTTTTTTTTGGCCATATGGGTTAAGTAATTATTTTTTAATTGTGTCTGTGTAATAATACTATTGGGGAAGAGTTGTCACAGAATATGTGAGAACAATAGCTAAACTTTTACATCTATCACGTGCCCTTAAAGTCCCTTAAATGATTTGTGTTCCATTTTGGGCTCCCCAAAATGCATTGACCTACTGGCTTTCCAGCAGTAAATCCAGCAAAGGAACGTGAATTAAGAGGACAGATGGAGAATGTTGTTTTCATTCAGCCTTAAAAATGAAGGCTAATGGTGACCTTATTGCTGCTGACGGCTGTCTTGTGTGAAGGTATGAATGAGACAGAGTGTATCCCTTCCTTGAAGAGCACGTAGGGGGATAAGAAGTGATAGAAACAAGTTAGAATAAGGGAAATTCCAACCAGGTAATGGGAGAAAACAAATCAAAATGAGATTGACCAAATGTTGGAATATTTGTGTATTTCAGAGTGGTGAATTGTACACCAATACACATATTTAAAGCTCAACTGCAGAAGACTGAGAGCAACCTGATCTAAGCTGGCCCTCATTTTAGCAAGAGTGAAATCACATGACCTCCAGATATCTCTTCTAACCAAAATTATTTTACAACGTACTGCATTTCTTCTTGGACATGATAAAATCAATTTTTTACAGCCTTCTCTCCTCTCCTTGCCTCTCTTCACCTACCCTCTCCTTTTTTTTTTTTTTAATTTTCTGTGTGTGTGAATACCTAAACTAGCACTTTAAAGATTAAAAGATTCTCCAGTGTTGTATCAAAAGAACTAAGAAGATACCAAGACACGCATAGGCATAAAAGAAAGAGATATTACGTGTTGTTAAGCCAAAATTAGATTGAAATCTGTGTTTTTCTTGTAATTTCTTATTTTAAGACTCTTTATGGTATGATATTCCCAACTAATTATCTGATAAAATATTTTTTGTTGTTATTCACAATTTCATTTTGCTGGTTTTTTTCTGATCTTCCTACTTTCCCCTAAAATTAAACAAGTTTTTTTATTAAAGACAAAGATGTAATGCCACAACTAAGAACAAGAAGTAAGTGTTTCAAAAATGTTGAAGACAAAGTGACAAAATCTCTCAAACCCTGTATGCTGTGGGAACATAACACAGGAGATAAGACAAAAGAAAATTCCAAGTTTCATATTTTATTACCTTATTAATCCAGGAATACCTGAGAGGTTGAAAATTTTTCCATCAAAACAGAGTAAGACCCCCGGACCAATTGCTAATGGAAACTTGTCCGCACCCCTTTTCACCACTTCAGGTGTTGCATGTGTTGCAAGAACTTGAAAGAGTGCCTGGCCCATCCCTGCCACAGATGCAGCATCCCTGTCCTGTGCCCAGAGCCCACCCTCCACGCAGGTCTGCAGCTTTCCCCTACGGCAGTAGGACTGCACTGGGGAAACAGGGGAGGTAGAGGAAATTTTCCATTGTGTGAGGTAAAAAAACCTGAGGCTCTTACCTGTCCTGCATGAGGCTGTCACCTTGGAAATACTGTTGGTTCTGCTGTGTTCTGCTTCCCAACAAGTGTCTTCTTTCCTTTCAAAGCTCTTGTCCAAAAGACGAGTCATTTTTAATTGCTTGTACCCTAGGAACAACTGAGGTTGCTCTGGGCCAATTCCATTCCACAGTAAAGTCAAGGGAGTCACACCATTTCAAAATTATTGACATGAATCACAACCCTTAAACTAGACGAAATCAGGGGAAAGCTATTTGAGAGAAGTAAAATAGTTTTGCTCAGTAATTATAATTATATTAGGAAATTAAGGTTTCACTTGGAAGAATTTTAAGCATGTACACGGTCTTTAGTATTAATACTAAAATCTATTATGTACAACACAGATATTAAGTACGTGTTTTAAACTCATTTACCTTAGTGGAGTTCATATCTGACTATAGTTAAGTTGTTGTCCAAGAGTTCTGAAAATGGATATACATATTCGCTAAGTTTTGGAACTTGTCTCTGTCCCAATTCCAAACATCCTGAGATATTTGTAGTCTGTTCAAGGGACAGGCTGAGTCGTCATTTTTTCTAAATTAGTTTTGGATGACTATTTTAAGGAAATTACTTAAAAACCAATAGGAATTAATGTTGCTTAAAGCAAAACTTTCCAAATTGGTCATACTTGGGTATTGTAACTAAAGCATTATTTCAAAGTGAGAAAATAATTATATACATTTATCTTGAACTTAACAAGATTATAGTTCAACCAAATTTGTGAAGACTTTTTCTTGTGACAAATGTAGCTTTGAATTAATATAATGCAATTATACACTTTTATCCAATTTTGAATTTTTTTTTTTAAACTATCATCGACTTATGAATTTATTTCTTTCTAGGCTTGTCAGAGTGACCTTAGGGAGTTTCATGTTTCAAATGAGTAGTACCCAAGGGCTGCTTAACTTAACTGAATTGAAATGTAGCACAGGAACAGGATCCTTAATCATGTATGTTATAATTGCTTTTGTTTTCACTTGTACTGCTGTTTCATTTTGACATTACACTGAGACCTCTTCCCACTGGCAATAAAACTACTAAATCATCTGTTGTGACCTTCAATTCCATTAAAAGTTTCCATCCACCTCAATCTCAGGGTTGTTTCAGGATTCTGCAAGCAAATAGACACTGAATGCAAAAATATTGTTGTCTTTTGTAGTTTCATACCCTTTTCTGATTTGATTTCAAGGAAATGACAGGTGTTAGAAGAATAAGCTTCCCACCCACCCACCCACCCCCCCAGTGTTGTGGGTAAATAGTTGTTTATTTTAACATATCTTATTTCTCTGAGTGTGTTTAGTAACACTCTCAGCAAATGATTCCTATGAACAAAATATTTTTGTATATTAAATAAAACTGGTTTTAATGACAGTTACTGACTGGTTTTTGTCAAAGTAACTATGTTACATCAGACAAATAATGACTAAACTGAATGCCAGCTACAGATAGCTGGTTGGGTATAACTACTATGAGTGGTCTTACGAAACATTTATTAAATTTTGTCCACAGAACTTATAACTTAAATACTATCTTCTCATCATTCAGTAGTTTGAAATTGCAATGTTTGAATAGCTGCAATGGTGTAAGAGTAAGTTCATTGGTAATTTTGCAGTATTATAACAATCCATACTACCTTGAAGAAATGTGTAACTGGCCGAACTATTACAATCATTTTGCAAAGGAAATATATCAGAAGGAAATAACATCTACACAGCACACAGGTATCTTATGTCTAGCAATATTCTTGAAAACAGAGTCTAACCAAACCAATTCAAACACAAATATGTCTCCAATAAATAGGATTCACAGTTCAAGTATGAAATACGTACAGTTTCTTTCCAGGCTTTCTCCAGCACCCAACATAAATTGTTTTAGAAGTTGGAGAACAAAGAATACATGAAAGTGCCTAAAAATTCCCAATGTATTTCTAGGGAAGTAAACTGTCTCACACATCAAAATCCCGCTATATAAAGGAGTAGACTCCTATCTTGCCTTTTTTTGAGGCACAATTTATCTTGCATTCTTTTCAGTTCCTGGAAAAGAAATGAACTCATTTCCTCTGTAGAAAAAAACCCAAACCCAACCAACTAAACAAAACCAACAACAAACAACCCCCTAGACCTTTCTCTATGATCTGCTTTGATCCTGGGTGACATTTTGTCTCACTACCTTCTTACTGGTAAGATAATTCCATATTTCAGAGCTTCAAAAGAATAAGTTGATTCCTTGCTATTGGTTTTCAATAAGTCATAGGACCATAGAAAAGTTCTACAGGGTTGGAAGACAGCTAATGATGTAGTATTTGAAAATGCTTACAGAGACAACTTAGTTAATTATTGGCTTGCCAGACTATTGATCCTGAACAAAATAAGGAACACCTTACAAATTAAAAGATGAATAAAGACTTGAAAGATGTAAATTAAAATTATTTCAGTGAAGATAGTTTAGGAAAAAAATAATCCTTTAGAACTATTCTGGTACATTTTTGACAAAGTTATACATTTTTTGGTAATAGTAATAGGTTTGATGTGATTTACTTTCATTATCGCAAGGTACTTGATCTGGTACCCATCACATCTCAGCAAAAATAAATTAGAATTTAAAATGACACTGCCTGTGTGGATTAAAAATTATTACATGACTTGTGTATTAACGACATAACTGAAGGCAAGACATTTTAAAAGATCTTGATAAGTTGGGTTTTCAACATTCATTAATTATTTTTAACAATGACATGAAAGAAAATAATCCGCATATTTTAATTGGAGGTGATGCATGTGTTCAGTAATAGGGAACGATTAATACCACACTGCTCTGAGTTATTTAGGAAGCTGTTTGCAGGAGGACAAGTTTTTTCCCAATACAGTTGTATGTAAAATTAATGAATGATCAACTATATTTTCTGTACAGTAACATTATTTCTGAAAACATTTGCTTGCCCAGTACTTGTGATCATTAGGAAAAGCAGCCAAATACAAGTTTTCTGTTGTGACGTTAATATCCAATTAGTTAGTCTAGTTCTGCGATTTATGAAAGAGGATGTAACTTCACAGCAGGAAAAATTCATTACTTGTGTATATGACTAAAGGGGGATCACTAGTTTTGATTCTGACAACTCCAATTTTAAATAACTACAAAAAATTAAAGATGAGAAGGAGCAGTCATAGGAATTACTGATGGAGTGATTTTTTTTTCCCCTGAGATTAAAAATTGTAGATTCTGCTCAGTTTAGTTTGTTAAAAAATGTTTGCAGGTAGCTCGATCATAGCCTTCAAGTACTTAAAGAATGTTAATAGGAAAACATTATTTAATCAGACAGAGAAAATGTAGCGAGACTCATTGGCAGGAAGCTGAAGCTAACAAAATCCAGGCCTTAAATAAAGTACCAATGATATAAGAACTATCTTGAAAGTTGTAAAGTGAATAAATGCACTGCGTATCATCAGAGTATCTAATCAGACAGACTTTCTAAATGTTCAGATTAGACTTCAGATTGTTCTTCTCAGTTATCACTGAACTAACAATTATTATTACTCACATGATGGCTTCTGGGTTACTGGAAAAGTTCATAGGTGGCCCAGAAAAATACATTGATCTCTTCTTTAGCTTTCACATGATTGCCTTTCCCATAGTTAATTTTTCTATAGTTAACTCTTTGTTTGCTTTTCTATGTAACTGGACTCAAAACAAGACTATGCACACTCCATTGTCTCAGCTTTCCCATGAGTCTTAGCATAGCTGGTGATGGATACTTGACCGTTCAGAAAACCTCTGAAGTGCCACTGAAAGTGCCCTCTCCCAGCCATTAATTCGAATGTAAATATGTAATGTTTTAATTTAATGGACGTGAATTACCAGTTTCAGAGCTGTTTGACACCTTGTGCCCTCAGTTTTGTCCCAAGAGTAGAGGCCTGAAGAAAGATTTTACTAAGCCTGTGCAGAAAACAGAGTGCCATATTAGATACAATGCAGGACAGGGAATATCACAGGCAGAATTAAATGGTGGCCGTCAGGGTGAGTTGAAGAACCTCAGGTAGATTGTCAGGGTGGTGTATTTTTATGCACTTAGCATGAGGAAACTGAAACTGAGGATGAAGGAAAAGGAGCTCACACTGGAAGAGTAGCAGAGAAATGTCCTTTCTCCTCACACCTCTAGGAGAGGATTCTTGCTGAGGAACCAGAATCAATGCCTTAAAGTGACAGGTCCGATTTTGATCTAGAACTGTACATTGTACTGATCACAAAGAGACATTATAGTTAGGGGATGACAGCACTTTTGTTAAGTGTCTCCTGTTGGAGGAGAGCAGTCTGCCATGGCTGATAAGATCTGACTCAGTCTGAAGGAATTATTGGTTGAGGGGGAAAACAAAGGAATATAGACAATTTTAACTTAGGTGCTATAGAGAAAGTTGAGACCTACCTTCAGTGAAGCCCAATTAGATTAGAAGGTGTATTTGTTCTCAGTTCATTCAAAAAAAGTGCTTGGTTATAGTAAACACTGGAATCTTTGTATGTATATAAAGGTAATTTGACCTAAGAGGAAATCAGGTAGGATTTTAAAGGAGAAATGCAATGCTGCTGAAAGAATCCGCTGCAGAGAGTTTAAGGCTGTCTTATGTCTGTACCAGTGTTTTCTGTAACATCATCTCAGGAATTCAAAATAACCAGAAATGAAAGTCCTGCAGAATGAGAATCTACATCAGTGATCTTTATAAAATAATGCAGAAAAGTCTTGACAAAATTGGTGATGTTTCCTGGTGTTCAGTTCTTACACACAAGGTTACCCCTCTAGTCTGCTGATGTAAACTCCATCTATGCATTACATACTCAAAGAAATGCTTAATGATTGATAAAAATTTATGAAATGTCAGTGCTACTGTTCTTTGACAAAAAAAGATTATTAAAATGTTATTAAATATTGCATTTTTTATAGGAAGACAGGTCACTGGTGTCTTTTATTCCCATTAGAACACATGCTGGGTTTGATGATAGCTTGAACATAAATTTTACATATAAGAAATCTGTTTATTTGATGAGTGTCAAGGGTTAGAGCTGGGCCGGTTGCAAACGAATGACAGATGTTATTACCCTCTCCCCTCTTTCCCCCCTTTTCCAAAGGAGGGAAAGAGAAAAGGAGAAGGGAGAGAGGCTTGTGAACTGGAAAAGAAAACTAAAACTACTTTAATTAGAATAATAATAATAAAATGACATATATACAAATACATACCATACCAATAGTGAACCCAACCCCCCTGATGGCAGCCACGTCACCATCACCACTGATGCTGTGGGCAGGCACTGGGGAAGGCCTAGGCTGAGCTCAGCAGCTGACGGGAACTGGATGCAGGAGATGGATTCTGGAACTGGATTCAGGAATGCACGGAATGGGATTGAAGGCAGAACAGACAGAGTCCTCCTCAGGCGTCGGCCATTGAAGAAGAGAGCGAGAGGGGGCAAGACCCTCAGCTTTACACTGAATATGACGTCTATGGGCTGGAACATCTTGTTGGTCAGTGTAGGGTCACCTGTCCTGTCCGCTCCTCCCCACAGCTGCAGCTTTGAACTTACTGCACCCCCACCGTGGCACACAGGACAAATTTATATTGCACGTTGAAGCATGCATTAAATCTCAACTGTAGTGTTAAAAGAACTATTAAATTACTTTCAGACATTACTTCAGTTTTTGTTCTAAACACAAACTGTTATTTGAAATGCTAATAGAAAATCAGGATCTAAGTGGCAAGATCCTTAAAAATTATAATCATATCATTGTTTTAGATTGACACAGTTTCAAGATGAGATCCATAAATCTGATGACAATAGCTGTCTTCATACTACCGCAGATAGGTTTAGTCGATACTGAAGGAAATTCACTACTTACTGCTTAAAACCAAACCTTCCACAAAAAAAATACTGCAAGAGCAATAATGGAAATAATGAAATACTAATGGAAATAGCAAACCAATCTCCTTTCCCAGTAGCCATTAGCAACAGGGTTTAAATAACTGCTTGATATTTGAATGCCCTAATTAAATATTTAGTTATTCCTTCTTTCAAGTATGTTTAAGGAAAACGTATTTTATTATTGTTTAACTTCATTGTGATTTTAACTAAGTGGTGGTTTTGTTAGAAACATAAATGAGGTCAGCCTGGTAGAAGTCTACATAAATACTCAGATCTACTCTTGTCACAATTTTGTTTAATGACATGATCTCAAATGAATGAGCCAAATTTAAACTCAGCTATAGTAAAAAAACCCCTTTGCTCTTCCGTTAAATGACTGCACTACATCTTAGGGAAGAAAAAAAGAATATCTGGGGGCAACGCGCACAAGTTGCACCAGGAGATATTTCATCTTGATATGGGAAAGAGTTTTTTTACAGTGAGAATAATCAATGACAGGAACAACCTCTCCAGGGATGTATGTGGTAGAGTGCCCATCACTGGAAGTTTTCAAGAGGAGACTAGACAGGGTACTACATAATGTCATCTATGCTCCCTTTCCCACAGAAGGTTGCACCAGATGCTCTTCCGACATCCTTTCCAACCTAGGCTGTTCTGTAATTCCGTAATTCTACAGTATTTCGTTCTGCCGAAGAGTTTGTGCTGGGAAAATAAATAGAAGTAATCTGTCAAAAAAAATCACTCTCAATGTTTTTGTCACAGTATCACTTACATGTTAATTCAGGCCGTTTCTTTTTGGATATTCTCAAAGATGGCATGTAACAGACAAAAGCCGTGGAGGAAATGACTTAATGAGTATTTAACAGATTTGCACAAAGTTGGTCAAGTGTGCTCTTCACACTCTCTGAGTATAAAGTGTGTTTTTTTAATCTAAATGGTTTGCCCTTGAACCTGTAGCAGTCATAACAAAGCATTCAACATTCAAAAGTCAATTTGCTTTGGTGGTAAACGGTTTCCAGTCTGTTTTCTCTCAAGCTCTCTCTCATGTCACTGTTGTACTCTAAGAGTGACCTGCCTGATGATAGGCAAAAAAAATTTCTGGATGAATTTTCTTCAGCATTAGTGAAGGGCATGGAAGATTCAAAAGCAATTAGACTTTGCCAGTGTGCTGTGACCCCTGGCAGATGCTGAAAATTGCATCTGTTCATTTCCAGAATGGTAGATGATAGTTCTCAAACATGCTATCTCCTGCTCTTTCCACTTTTATTCAGTCCTTTTACAGGGCTAATGTTTGTTACATTCCATTTGTGAAATAAGCGTTTTTTCTTTTTCTTTTTTTTTTGGGGGTGTGTGTGTGTGTGTATATACTTTAAGGTAGATATCATAGTATATTATAATTGTTTTGTAGAGTACCAAACAGAAAAGCTGCTGCAGTATGACCAGTGATGTGACCAGGTTCTGCAAGGCACCAGGATTACTTCCCAGACTGCAGAAATCAACCGGAGAGATCCCAAAGGCCATACCAAGCAGCTGTCTAAAAGGATCGCACAGCAGGAATGCTTGTTATCATTATTTGTGTATTACATCTAGAGATGGAATTATAGCGGTTAACGTTATCTTTTCAGTAAGGTCCGAAGGTATGTACTTTGCTTTTTGCTTCTGCCTTCTCCTCCTAGATATGTGCTATTTTACTACAGCTGTAGCAGCGTAACAAGCAGTAGGTCCCAGTCCTATAGTTTAAGCTACAGAACAACTGCTTTGTCAAACTTGAACTCTTCAGGATGAATTTGCATCATCAGTTATAGCTAAGTTTATTAAATTAACTATGAGAATACGGGTAGGCATAATGATGTTTTGCTTATCTATATTTTCCATGGTTTGGAGGGTGGGAACATAAATTTTTTAGGGCACTGAAGCATGTATTTAAAAACTGACAGGCCCTTGATGCAATTGGTTATTCTAGGAAAGAAAGATGGCATAGCTTTTGTTAGGTTTTAATCTTGAAGTAATAATAATAATGATGATGATGATAAAAAAAAAAACTGACCATGTGCCATAATTAAATAGTTAATATTTGGCACTGAAATCCTTGAAGAATCTTCCTGGCTTGAAAATGTAGATCTCATTGAAGTTAAACCACCACAACAAAAAGAATATTGAACTCTCTCTTGTTCTCTGCCTGCACTTTATGTTGTGCAGTGGATTATGAGGAGAGTCCTTGGTTTCATAAGAAACACGCAGAAAGAGGTTTACAAGGCTTCACAGACAGTTTTGCCAGTGGAATACTGCAGTTGTATATGCTTTTTTTTTTTCTCATTGCAAGGCATTATTTTCCTTTTGGTTTGTGGTTTTTTTAATATTGGTTCATAAAATATTCTTGGCCACTCATCTATAGAAGCCTATCAGATTAGACTTATTAAAAAAAAAACTCCCATTCTATCAATAACATAATATTGTCTTCTTCAGATTTTTTTTTTAAGTTTTAAAATTAAATCCTCAGAATTAATTATGTGTGAGCAGTTTTTATAATGTGATTATATTTTGCTAGAAGCTGATGTTGTTTTTTGCAAATTGTAACTATTATTGGAAATACTGTTCTTTAGGGGGACTTGGAATTCTTTATTTCCTTCCACGTTGAAGTGTAAGATAAAAAGATATTACTTACAAAAGCGAAGTTAGTAACGTGTAAAACGGTCATGTCATGCCTTAGCTCTTGAAAGCTTTTAAATTGTCACACGAAGTAATGTAACTCACTGTAAAATTATGGTGCTTAACTTGTCAAGAACTAATTTTAAATATGTATAAATGCCACCCAGGTGATACATAATTGTAACTGCTAACTTTTTAGAGTAACACTGAAAATATGTCAAATTTGACAATGTTGAGCATGTTTAATTTTCATGTGGCTGAGTTGACAGAAAGTAGAATGGGAACAGCATGATATAAATGACAGACCCAATGGTCAGATAAGATAGCTAACAGAGAGAACTCCCTTTCCCCTCTTCAGGTGACTGAACATAGTGACCAGGAAGAGAGGGGGCAATGGCGACAAGTTCCTGCCCGGTGCAGCAGGCGTGTCACCCCAGCAACAACCCTACCTTCCCAGGTGCCCTTGCATAACAGCTACAAGGCCCTACAAGTGGAACTGACCAATAACAAGGATGATTTGTCTAGCTTAGAAGAGTTGCCAGGGTTAAATTGGCCTAAGCCCATCATCAAAACCACTTCCACAAAGAAAAGAAGGCAGGTCATTGTCATAGGTGACTCCTTTCTGAAGGGAACAGAGGCCCGATTTGCAGACCTGACATATTTCTTAAGGAAGTCTGCTGCCTCCCTGGGGCCTGAGTTAAGGATGTGGTGAGAACGCTTCCTACCCAGGTACGGCCCTCAGACTATTGTCCTTTATTGACTTTTCAGGTAGGCAGTGATGAACTCACAACAAGAATTCCGAGGGCAATCAAGAGACACTTCGGGACCTTGGGATCATAGAATCACAGAATCCTTTGCTTGGAAGAGACATTTAAGATCATCGAGTCCAACTGTTCACCCTGCACTGCCAGGGTCCCTAAACCATGTCCCTCAGCACCACATCTACATGTTTTTTAAACACTTCCAGGGATGGGGACTCCACCACTGCCCTGGGCAGCCTGTTCCAATGCTTCACAAGCCTCTTCGTAAAGAAATTTTTCCGAATGTCCAACCTAAATCTCCCCTGGCACAACTTGAGGCCATTTCCTCTTGTCCTGTCACTTGTCACATGCGAGAAGAGTCTAACCCCCACCTCTCTACAACCTCCTTTCAGGTAGTTGTTGAGAGTGATGAGGTCACCACTCAGCCTCCTTTTCTCCAGGCTGAACAACCCCAGTTGCCTCAGCCGCTCCTCATAAGACTTGCTTTCCAGACCCTTCACCAGCTTTGTTACCCTTCTCTGAACACGCTCCAGCACCTCAATGTCCTTCTTGAAGTGAGGGCCCCAAAACTGGACACAGTACTCAAGATATGGCCTCATCATTGCAGAGTACAGGGGTACAATCACTCCCCTACTCCTGCTGGCCACACTATTTCTGAATCAAGCCAGGATAGGCTTGGCCTTCTTTGGCCACCTGGGCACACTGCTGGCTCATATTCGATCGGCTGTCAACCAACACCCCCAGGTCCTTTTCCTTTGGGCAGCTTTCCAGCCACTCTTTCCCACGCCTATAACATTGCAGGGGGTTGTTGGGGCCCAAGTGCAGGACCCACCACTTGACTTTATTGAACTTCCTACAGTTGGCCTCAGCCCATCGATCCAGCCTGTCTGGATATCTCTGTAGAGCCTCCTGACCTTCTATCAGCTCAATACTCCTACCTAACTTGGTGTCATCTGCAAACTTATTGAGGGTGCACTCAATCCCCTCATCCAGATCATTGATAAAGATGTTGAAGAGGACAGGCCGCAATACTGAACCCTGAGGAACACCACTGGTGACTGGCTGCCAACTGGACTTAACTCCATTCACCACCACACTCTGGGCCCAGCCATCCAGGCAGTTTTTGATCCAGCGGAGAGTACACTCATCCAAGCCATAGGCAGCCAGTTTCTCCAGGAGAATACTGTGGGAAACAGTGTCAAAGGCCAACTGGTCAAGGGATCAGGAGCGCAAATAGTGTCCTGCTGCATCCCTCCAGTTGCAGGAATTACCGTAGAAGATACAGGATGACTCACTAGATCAATACCTGCTTGTGACTCTGGTGCCGCCAGCAGGACTTTGGGTTTTTTGATCATGGGTTGGTTTACATGACAACAGTCCTGCAGGTGACAGATGGGGTACACCTTTCTCAAAGTGAGTAAAGAATCTTTATGCATGAGTAAATATTTCTTTACAGAACGGGTTGTGAGGCATTGGAACAGGTTGCCCAGGGAGGTGGTGGAGTCACCATCCCTGGAGGTATTTAAAAGACGCTGTAGATGTGGTGCTGAGGGATATGACTTAGAGGGGACCTGGCAGTCCCTGATTAATGGTTGCAGCAAAACGATTCGGTGATTCTGTGAAATATACAGTTTCTTTCAATCCGCTTACAATGTTTTTTCTTGTAAATTATTTTATGGTTCCTTGATTATATTATTTAATATACTTTCAATCAGTAAAATATATCAGTTAACCTATGAAGCAAAAGGTAATCAAAGAAAGCAGATAATTTTCAATTAATTCAGTTTCAGCATGAAACATCAGTTTGATAGAACAAGACATACAGTAGTATTGCATAAGACGTAACTTCTCTTTCATACAAGTGTCTGGTCACCACAAATTAGATTTTTAAATAGAAGTCTATCAGGAGTTGTCTGGTTTGTTATGGTTCTTCTGCTTTTACTTCTTGGGACAAAATTATATACATTACCTTAATAATTTGTTCACCATGTCCAGACCAAGTACTTGCAGCCATGTTGCTAAATTCTTTAACTTTCAAAGCTGATAAAAATATGCTTCTATATTATTCTCTTCATGTAGAGGTGCAATCTTCGAAGTTTTTTCAGAGCTCCAAACTATCTGCTGCAATATACTAGAATCAAACTGCCATGAATAGTTAACTAAAAATTATTTTATGAGTTGTTTTAGCAGCTATGATATCATGTATTGTATATTTGATTGTGATAGCAACATTTTCATTATTTTCACCAGCAGCTGATTTATCTGAAGGGAAGTGGATCTCCAGGTGACCATTACCCAGTGATCTGTCTTTACTTTTCTTTTAACAACAAAGAAAGAAGACAAGAAAAAGAAAAAATCCAACACAGGTATTATTTTCCTCATGGCAGAAATTATTCTACCTTCCAGTAGGTACTCAGTGTTTCAGTAATACAAATCTGTTAGAAAACTTCCATTTACCTTTGTGCTGTCAATACACTCAGGTGAAATTTTAAAACAATTTCTGTTTGACTGAAAATAAGAAAATACTTTCTTGGTTCATATTTCTTTAATCATCCAAATATTACATACAATTTTTGTTATAACAATTATCAATAAGTAGAATTGAGAAACAATAAGAAGCTGTTTTATCATTGAAGATAACTGAATTTTAAAAGCTAGAATAATGGCTTAGGTGGAACAGAAATTGAGGAAAGAAGTCATCTAATTTCAGATAAAGCAGATAGCAAGAAAGTATACAAATATTGATTTAGTTGTGATTCTTTGTTACTGCTTGCCTATATTTTGAAATATATTTTTTTCTCCTGAATTTGTTCGCAGAAATTCAGACAGATTGGAGAAGTCAAATTTTCAGCACTAATTATTTTTAATAATGTAAATATCCACAGGAAGTTGAAACAGGAAAACCAGAATAAGTGTAAACGATGATACTTCAGGATGTTAGACAGAAAGCCTCCTGAGATGCACTGTTTTTGAAAACGTGTCCTGGTTTAGGATAAACAGGGTTGGTTTTTTTGTGATGGACACATCAAACAGCCAATGGTGTATTCCTCCCATGTACATCAGCTCATCTCACTGGTTGTTGAGTTTTTGGCAGGTCAGGGCTTCCTTAAAAACGGCAAGCAGAGGAAACCGCGCCCCTTTTTGCCTGTGCTGGATGCTGCTGCGACCCTCCTTCTTTCCCTGCTGCTCAGCACTGCCACGGTCTCCACCGCCGCTCTGCTCCGGGGCCACCCACTGCTGCTGCACCACGTGCTGTCCCAGCCACCATGATTTAGTTAACCTGTTTTAGTTTCCTAAAGTTAACAGAGGCCTCACAAACATTTTTTCTTTCATCTTATCTCTTTTCTTAACCCTTTCTCCTGGAACAGGAGGGGGGCTGATTAGAGAGAGAGTTTGTCCTGTGATTGGCCAGTCTTGGCCAACCGGTGACAATATGCCACCTGTTTTTTGCTTGCACATTCATCTGAGACTCGTTACTTGCCAATAAACCGATTCTTAGGGGCTTTTAATGAGGCAATGTTACTATGAGATAAGGTAACTCATTAATTATTTATTTTGGGGTTAATTAATCTTTTGGGGGTTTTTTGAGTTTTATTCTGTAGGTGCTTCTACTTCTGTAGATTTTCAAATGTTCAACTAACGCAAAAGAGCTTCATTACCCCGCTACAAAACTGGTGGAACACCTCTCAGAGAAGGCTCTGGGGAGACCCTATTGCAGCCTTTCAGTAGTAAAAGCGGGGACAATCTTTTTATCAGGGCCTGTTGTGACAGGACAAATGGAAATGTTTTTAAACTACAGAGAGCAGATTTAGACTAGATATAAGGATGAAATTTTTTAGAATAAGGGTGGTGAGGCACTGGAACAGGTTGCCCAGAGAGGTGGTAGATGCCCCATCAATGGAAACGTTCAAGGTCAGGTTGGCCGGGGCTCTGGGCAACTGGATCTATTTGAAGATGTCCCTGCTCACTGCAGGAGAGTTGGCTAGATGACCTTTAAAGGTCCCTTCCAACCCAAACTATTTTAGGATTCTGTGATTCTGTGATACTCTTATTTCACTGTAAATGTCAAAGGTATCAGTGAAAAATCTCTGAAGAGGTAACTTGCTAGAAAATCACTCAAAAATAGCACCATACAGACGGAAACATAATTGTTACACACTAGGAATAACTGAACTGCAGGTACATGCTACAAAAACAAATAAACAAGCAAACAAAAGAAAAAGCAACAAAAAGAAAAAAAATCAGAAAATATTGACCAGTGTAGACATGCTGCAAGAAATTTATCATCTCAAGATTTTATTCTACTAATTCAGAAACTTATGAGGAATCTCTGATACATGTGACATAGGATTACCTTAAGTTTTTTTGCATCTTCTGTAAAATGGCATAAGCAAAATTTTCTACATTACTATGAAGAGATCAGATACTTTATACTGCTGATAAAAAACCTAATTACTGGTGATCAGTTCATTCCTTAAAAACACAACACAAAGGAATTACATAATTTTACGTTTATATTTACTTAACCATTGGAGACATAAGACCTTACTAATGATTGTATGTTGCTTTGCTCCCTTATCATCCTCATAGCGCAGGCAACTCAACCGTGGATTTTCTCAGGATTCAGTGGTCTGGCAGATCTCTTATTTGCTAAAATGACATATTATCAAAAATATGATCTACCAGCACTTACATGTGTGAATGTGCGTGTGCATGTATAACTGTAGATTGGCAAATGAAAAACCCTGTCCAAGAGAACTACCTATGTGTTTCACTGATTTCTTCAATTTGCAGTAGTCCTGGTCAGCTGCAGTCTTCAGACTCCTGAAATCTAATGGTATGCTTGAAGGTCAAGAAGAAATAGTTGTACATAGCGTGGGAGAACTGAAAATACTTTGCTGTATAAAGGGTCAGCTAGGTACTAATGAAGATTAGATGTCCAAGTTTCTGGCATTAAATGAAATGGATTTTATTTTCAGTAGTGGACAGCAGTGACAATCTATCAAAAAAATCACTGTGCATTGAAAGATACCAAATGTAAGGATTACAACTGCAGCAACTTTCATCAGAAAGACCTGTAAGAAGATACTAGTTCAGATTAATATCTGCATGAGACTTTATCTTGAATAATCACGGATATCAATTTGAACAAATTATTTACATATGATTATCAACAGTTTTAGTTGTTATGACACCTTACACGAGCGTGATATATCAGCCAAATATGTAAGAAGCTACTCACAAGAATTAAGAAATTCGTAATAAAAATTAATGATATGTTAAAATTTCTTTCAATTTTTTTTCATAGACTAAAAGTGTTGCAGGCTTGTAAATGTTGTAATAGTCACATTAAACTAACATATATAAAATAAGCTTTTAAAGGTATATGTTGTTCAGATGAACATACACAGAAACCTCTTATGAAATATTTAAAAAGTGTAAAAAAATCATTCATTTTGCTCAGCAGCTAACCTTTTTATGCATAATATCTGGTTTTTGACAACCCAGAACATTTTTAGATGCTGAAAAAAGTCCTTTCGTTATAAAAGGGGTAGCAAGGGGCAAGTGTAAATGCCTTGCAGTGCAGGAAAAGGTAAATTAATGATTATAATAAAATACTACAAGATTAAAAAACCTGTAGCTCTCACTTTTTTGAAATGTAGATTAACAGCATGCTGTAATATTCAATCCAAGATAGTATAAGTAGAAAAAAAGGACTAAAGTAATATCAGATAACCAAGGTCAATTTGAAATCATAAATATCAACCAGTTCAAAGACTAATGCTTGGAAGTATGTTGGAAGCATCCACCTTTCAGTTATTACATAGCAATGGGAAAGCCTAGGATAGTAATCTGGAAACACATTTGGCCATTTTGGAAAAACAAGCCAAAAAAATCAGAATTTATGTTTTGTTTACATAGAAAACAGCAAAATGGTAAAGGACAAACCTAATATGAAAACACGATGAAACTGCGAGGGACTCTGAAGGTAAGAATGAGATGCTATCTACTGAAATGAAACATGAGTCAGACTTTCCAGGAAGTGCTGTTAAGACAGCCAAGAAAAATTTAGTCATCTTCATTCTGGAATGCCTGAATGGCTGTCTAGAGCGGTATGTTGAGTATTAGAAAATGTCAGAATTTAGAAAAATATTTTTGTTTTATTTTTCTCTTAACAAGATTTTTTTCTTTATACTTAAATGTAATTAAGAAATAGTTGCTAGGTTTTATTTGGTGCAGAGATGCTAGAATAGAAAGGGATTCTATAACTTCCAGGCATAAGACAAATACAAAAAGGACTGGAAAAGTAATGGGCACTTCTGTCTCCAGCATACTCACATCGAGCTGACAGTGAACCATTCAGAAAGAAATGTCAGACAGGCTGACATGGATGATAGTCCAAGAGAGTAGACATCAGATGAGAGAGGACATGAGAAAGTCAGGACAAAAATTTAGTCAGTGGATCTGAAGATGAAAGCGAGAAAGTATGTAAAAATGGTAGAGAAGAGAATGGATGGGCAATGTATTTTTCAATTTGTTTTTGTTTAAAGCTCATATTTAGAAATGGAAAATGTTTGCACCAGAAAAAAACAAAACAAAACAAAAACCCCAACCAACCAACCAAACAAAAACCCCCAGAACTGAGATAAGCTTTCAGAAGAAATAAAGTCAGAGGAATACATTTTTTATTTAAAGGAGTCATTTAGAATTGGAAAGAAGAGAGAATTTCGTGATTTCATTAACATTCTATTACCATATTTGATTTTTTTTTCATTTGCACATTTGTAGAAAATCATAGAAACGTGCTCCTATGAGGAAAGAAACTTTAAGACAGATATCTCAACTTTCTTTCCTGTAATAAGTTTGTTGTGAATTTATCTTATGTAGTTGAAATTACATGTCTTTACTAAATTTACCTATCAAGCAAGATTAACATTGCTGGTAGAAATAAATTTCTGTAATTCTTTTTTTATTTTTTCCTTTTTTTTTTTTTGAGGGAAAGAGCAAGATTATAAAATAAATATGAAAGGGAGAGGAAAGAAGAATCAGGGGCTAACAGCTTAACTTATTCTAACATGAAGGTTGATGAAAATGTGGATGGGATTAGAGGATAAGGTTGCTGGAAATCAGCCAGGTTATTTGATCCCAGAGGGTTTTTTTAACCACTATTTGGGATAACCTATTATGACCAAATAGAAGTCATTAAAAAAACAAAACAAGACAAAACAACAGAAAAACCTCCCCAACCCAGTAGAATGGAAGTAATAGAAATTGAGTATTTTTATTATATCTTCCTCTAAGAGCTGTCTTTACATTCTGGCAAAATTTATTTAGCAGAAGACCTTCCTCAGAGCCAAGTCACAGGTAAAAGTAATAATGTAATAGCAGTTGAAAGTTCCAAATGAAAATATGTGGTGTTTGGAAAGCAAATTATTGAGGACCTGAATAATCATTTTTCTGCTAACACTCTCGAAGAGGATAATTACTCAACCCGTCACTTCTACAAAGAACTCCAGCACAAAAGTTCTGAAAAATTAACACTTTGATTGAACATTTCTGAACTATGAACAAAACCCCATGTATGATTTTGTTTCTTCTTTATATAGCGAACACATATGTAGGCAGCTCTGAATAAACATGTATTCAATCACCACACATCGGTTTTAAAACTTCTTAATGACAAAACTGGGGCCTGATTCACTCTGCACAGATCTTCAAAGACTGAAATTCTATACACAGGAAATCTGACACAGTAATTCACACACTCTCAAATTTATATAATTGGAAAAAATTGATAAAATACAGTGACTTCTTGAAAAACGATCATTCATTTAAAGTGTCCCCTCTATATGGGATCTCTTTGACCACTAAAGATATATTATAGATTCTAGGTCACCATTCCAGTAGCAACCTCAAGGGGGTTGGGAGAAATATATATTATTTTTCACAGCAAGTTCGTAGTTCATTTATAAGCCTATATTCATTCACTTGGCACTTCAAAATGTACCTCCATTCATCCAGTAATGTCTCATTACTTATCCTTGTTTGGATGATAAGTCTAGGCTGGAGGTTACTACCTGAATTTTAGAAATTAACTCTATGAGAAGAATAGAAATTTCTTAGACTATATTAAAACCAAAAACTGTAATAATGCTTTGTTCCAAATATGCCTCCAGTCACTGATGTTATATATGTTAACTAGCAAGAACAGAAAAAAACCCAAAAACCTTTCAATATCTTGATAGATAAATTAGCATGAAACAAACATGATAACCCTCCTGAGGTGCTACAGCAAGAAAGCTCTTGTTCATCACGCAAAAGATGAATACAAGAAAGTATCAACAAACTTTCTTTTGAAATATCAGATATTACAAGTACGAACATTTTACCTGTAATCTCTGCATTATGGTCATTACTATTTCAAGCAGCTTGTAGCTTCCCAGAAATAGTAGGATGGTTTCCTCATCACTATAGGTTTGTCTTCACGTATTTCTTTCATTACTGATGCAGATTGATTTTGTCTGATTACCTTCTCTGTAGTTGGTGACAAGAATCCTGCATAACTCACCTTCTATGTTTACTCTAGGTAATAAACTGAAATTACTTTTTGCTGCTATGGTAACATTATTTTATAAAAGTGTTCCATTTCAGCTTTTATACCAAATTTGCTCAGAATGTAGGAGGAAGAAGAAAGGAAAACCGTTGACATGAGAATGAAAAACTGAGGATAATTTGAAAATACATAAAAAATACTAAAAATTAAGAATGTAATCTTCCAAATGTTCACTCAGGGGAGAAAAAAACACCATGTAAACTTCAATAGTAATAATTTAATTAGATAATACTTACCATAAATTGATAAGGATCTGGTTAGATAGAAATGTCATTCAAATATCTAACCAATGAAACACAATAATCAGAGGAAAAACTAGTCAACTTTTAAAAGAAAAAGAAAAACCTGAACAAACTAAATAGCCATATTGAATTGTGTCATTGAAAATAAGAAGTTGCAAGAATATCCAGAGATGCTGTTTTGATTCCTACACATTATACTGTTTTAGTTATACGTTCTGACAAAATAGTGTCATGGAATCATTCGAGTCAATGAAAATGGTAATGCCTAGGTTCTGTTCCATTCAGTATAAAGGCATTTAATGTGACCCATAGCATGCATTTCACGAAGGTGTTTGAGCTTGAACATACACCTTAAATACATTTGTTTCAATTAAAACTTCAGAGGAAAACACTATGAAAAAAAATGGAAGAAAACAATAGTTCAGAAATCTCCATACTAAAATATCTACAAAGAAATATTCCAAAGTTTTGTTTTGTTCTTTTTTGTTTTGCTTTGGTTTGGGTTTCTTTGGAAAAAAAATTATTTGTGTAGTGGAAATAGAATTGAATTACCCATACAAGTAAAACATTAACTTCCTCAGTTTGGCATCAGCTCTGTAAAACCAAAAAGTTTCAAGAGCTTTCTGTATCAAATCACTTAGTGCTTCTAGAACAGTTGATGTGCCGGAGCTGTGTCAACTTTTAGCGGCAAATCTTGACAACTGTACCACAAATAGACTGTGACTCTGCTGTGCTCTGTAGAGAAGATAGTCTTCTTCTTGAAGCAAACTATGGATGACAGCCATAGTTTGGGAGGAGGAAAAAAGAAAAGTGGTGCTAATTTTATGGCATGCAGATGCCCTTTGCTTGAAGAAAATAAGTCCATCTCTTCTTCTGCAATCCTTCTTTCTATGACTTGATTTACCCTCAGGATAATTTTAAGCATAGAAACAATAAATACAATGTTTCCAGATATGGACTGTTCATGATATCTGTTGAGAAAAAGGTTTCTTTCATTGTGCAGAAAACTTACTGGTTGTAAAGCTGAGCAAACATTTCATTCACTAGGGTAATGATCAAATCACAGAAAATAGTTCTGATCAAACCAAATGTACTTCCAAGAGCTTGAAGGGGGAAAAAAAAAAAAAAATCTTCACGAAGCATTTTTACACATACCACTGCTGAATTGAAATGAAGTGATTTGTTGCACATTGAAAGATACGAAAGATTTTCCCTTTTTTCTCTTTTCAACTAATTATTTCTACTATGAGGAAAATACTAATTCAAATTAAAAATTTTCATTTGGGTGTATCACTGTCACAACATTTCTGGAATATTTCCGGAACATTTCCTTTAGCAAAACTGCACTGATTTTTTTTTATTATTTTTATTTTAACCAAAATTATTTTAGTCAAATTCAGTTTATATTAAAAAATACTTTCTATCCCTCCTAAAATGCATTTTCCCATATTTACTTATGCAGAAGAACAGACAAATAAGTAAAATCTTAGATCTAAGCAGAAACACATTCCACTACCAAAACCTCCATGTCACCTCCAGATGGATCCAAGATTGAACTGTGTTCTAGATTCTCAGAACAGCATCACTAGGGAATTGCATACAATACTTGGAGCATACACTACTCCAGGGCTTGAAGGTTCTAAAAATAAAAGCTGACACTATTGTAGTGTGCTTAAATGTGATCGACAAGAACACTGAAGTCATAAAAGAATGAGACAAATTTGTTATGACACTAGGCAAGCTGCTTAAATAATGATGGAGAAGGAAGAGGAAGTTGTGTTTGTGTTCTGGGATTTTTTTCCCCCATGCATCCCAAAAGTGATACCTGTGAAACAGTAAAGTTCTTACCAACAATTTTTCTTTTTTTTTTTTTTTCCACTGGAGGAAAAGGTCATTCCATTTGACAACGTATTTCTTTCTTAAGGAGATAAGATATATGAAACTTTATTCTTGACAGACAAGTACATTACTATTCTGTAACACTCATTAAGACAGGATTTTCAAATTCTGATACTGCTGCTTATATTCTAGTGAATTTTTCTTGATTCCTAAGAAAATTAGTGAGCTATACAAGAGTGTTATTACCAGACATAATACTGAACAGGGTAAAAAACCCCAAAGATCTTAACACCGTTGTTTAGAATCTCCCTGCATTGTTAGTTTGCAATGACAAATACCCGCTTCAAAGAGAAAATCTTGTGAGTATTTTCAACATTGATTTTTTTTTTCCTTTTCTTTTCCTGTTTGGCCTAATATCATTATTCACGTTCCATTCGGCCTCTGAGTGGCTATTGTGCGGTTTTTACTATACCTTGATGTATTTGTAGAAAAATGACAGGGTTTTTGTGGCATTTAAGAAAAAAAAAGGCAACTTATAAGTAGCATTGTACATAAGACTATTGTAAAAGGTTTTTATTCATATTTACATGTAAAAACATGCACAGGAAAATGTGCAGTAGAAAAGGTTGGGGAAAGGTGAACAGGAAAGGAATTGAACTCCAATTTCTTTTTCTCATTTAGTAAAACTAAAATTTTTCATCAATGCACTTCCTTCTTCAGGTTTCCATACTCTATTTTCTCATATGTTGCTAGTCCCAGAGCTACAGATGGCTGAAATGTCCATTTAAAACTACCTGTTCCTAATTTGATACTGGCAGAGCAAGTAGCACCTGCTAATTCCCAAGGTACAATAGTAAGAGTAGTCTGCTGGCTGAAACATCTGGCACTGTTACTTAAAACAATCAGGATTTACATTAAAGTATACTCGCTATTAGATCAGGTTTCAGTAACTACTTTTTCATCATGTGACCATCTGTTGCAATGTTGTGCTTTCCTTGATAGCTGTTGTCAAAGAAAAAAAAAGTGCATCATGCTGTACAGTAAATCCCTTAACAGTAAGGAACGCCATTGCCTAATGTGGTTTAGCCCCGGTAGTCAGCTCAGCACCACCCAGCCACTTGCTTGCTCCCCCAGCATGTTGCAGTAGAGAATCCGAAGGGCAAAATCTTGTGGGTTGAGATAAAGACAATTTAATAAATTAACAAAAGCTGTACACGTAAGGAAAGCAAAACAAGGAATTTTTTCACCACTTCCCATCAGCAGGTGGGTGTGCAATCATGTCTAGGAAAGCAGGGCTCCATCATGTATAATGGTTACTTGGAAAACAAACACCGTAACCCCAGATGTTCCTGTTTGGTCCTTTTCCCCCAGCTTTTCTTGCTGACCACAATGTCCTGTGGTATGAGATAACCCTTTGGTGGGGTCCGCTATCCCAGATGTGTCCTATTCCAGCTTCTTGTGCACCCTCAGCCTACTTGCTGTCAGGGCAGCATGAGAAGCAGGAAAGGCTTTGATGCTGTGTGAGCACTAAACAATTAAATAACTAAAACATCAGAACATTATCATCTTTGTTTTCATCACAAATCCAAAACACAGCACCTTACAAGCTACAACGCAGAAATTTCATCCCAGCCGAAACCATCGCACCTGAGAACAAACATTGGCTTCTTTGCAAATTTTCTTTCATTTTGATGCATTCCAAAATTCTGTAAGTCAACATTAATTATAAACTGCCACAAATACCACTAAGGGTACCATGAAGTACTTAATAAAAAGGACCAAACTAGATGTTAAGTACCTAAGTTGAAAACTGATCTCTGAAACTTACCCACTCATAACATTTGACCATAAAAAGACTATTGGCCACAAAAGCTTGACAGATGGAAATAGTCCAGTACCACTTACAAATTAATTCCTGGCCAGGATACATGGATCATTTGGATAAGCTCTTGGGAAGTGGAGAACACGAATATGAGTCCTCTCAGACAGAATGTGTTTTCACTTACTGGAAAGAATTACAACCAGTTGGCCAATGGCCAACAGCAATAAAATTTGCTAATTGGCAGCACTAGTACTTCAAAAGAAAAAGAGTTTTCATTTTCCTCAAAGGCAACTGATAGGCGATAACACTAAGAGTAATATTGCTGAGTTAAGGAATCCCTGACTAACTCTAAGAGGATGGTGGGAAGGGGAGATTTTAATTTCGTAAACATCTCAGCACATATCTCTGTGATTCATGCTGGGTAGATCTATGAGATGAAAGATCTGGAAAAAAAAGTGGGTTCAATATGCAAAATTCTGATCAAAAAAAAAAAAAAATTAACAGAAAGATCCAGGAAAACCTATAGTTACTCCTCTTGTAATGCAACAAACATATGACTTTTGCTGTAATGAAATTTGTAGGGTCTGCAGCAGAATTTGGAAGTTTGAACATCTGATTAAAGTTGAGCTATAATAAAAATTGAAACATGTTATCATGCAATCAAAATTTAGAAAAATAATATATGGTTTTATCCAATTGCTCTTTCAAACACTAAGAGAAAGAAAGAGAGCTTCATTCTTGGATCGTCGAGCTTTTCAAAATTTACATTCATAAGAAAGGTTGGCCAAATCAAAGCCGGATGGCTCAGAACGTGACAGATCAGAATAATCATCATGACGCCTATTTTTTGTGATATATTCTTGCCACATCATTTTCACAGCTTCCTGTGGCAAACACATTTATTTTTTACACAAGAACAATACTTGCCGACTGTAATTATAGTCCACATGTCATTACCAAGCTAGTTATTGAACAAACAGGAGAATCTCAGTGAATATGCTATTAAATGTTAGGTTATATTAAAAGTTGTTTGTCAAGTCTAGTAAAGAAGTACCTACTTTATTTACCTTACCTCAGTGATAGAATTTATAGCTGCCTATTACGTTCATTGCCTCCTGTGATGGCTTTTCTGCCATTTTTCAGTTTTGCTGCAAATTTAGTAACAGATTCAATAGATCCTGTCCTTAAAAAGAAAACAGAATGTCAACATTTAGGTTATTTTAACAAAGAAAAAACTCTGCAAATATACAAATAATCACTTCCCCGAGCAACAAAACACATGCATAATTTGTCCTACTTCATACCCACCTGTAGTGCTTTATTTGGAATTTAGTCTTCATGATTACAGAAGAGGGAATAAACAGAACGTCTCTTTCTATGGCCAGGGTAGAGAAGATGAATGTCTACCCCAAGGTCATCATCTCTTCTGCCGAGAACTAGTAGAGAAACACCAATTGCTGAGCCTCTTCACTGAAACATAGACTCTGGGGATTTAGACTGAAAGACAGAAGGTATACAGGATTTGTATTTTTTGTATTATTTTGTTTCTCTCTTGCTTGTATTAGTATTTACTCAATAACAGAAGTCTCCTGAAATTCTGAAACTTGTCAACAAGCAGAAAATATCCCTTAAGGATTAACAATAATATCAGAAGTTTTCCCTTGTGACATTGTCTTCCATTTGCTATGCTTATGATTATTTACTTGCAACATGATTACTTAGAAAAACAGGTTTTTAACTGGAATTGAGGAGATAAATGAAAATATTTTAAGGTTTTATGAGAAATTAAGTGATTGTTAGCACTATGAAAACTATTTGCATACTCCTAAAAATCAGAAAATATATTTTTGGCAAAGGCCAAGTTGCAGTATTTGTCCTCATAAATCATAAGCTGAAAATTTCTTCCCCCAGTTTTCTTGTTAGTCTAAAAGAGGGGGAGGGTAAAGCTTAAAGAGGTTTTCACTAGCCTTTCAAGAGCTGCAGTCTGTTGGCCAGATGTGTAGGGGGGACCATAATAGGGCAAAACCATGGCAAATACCTCCTATTACAGCTGCACTAAACTCTTTAGTTTACATGAACACTCTTGGGAGATTTATTTTTGATACTGGTGACCTTGCAAACTTTCCCCTTTCTTGGAATGTTTACTGCAAGTCATCACTGAATCATTGGCTTTAGGACATCATTAATATTGTCATAATATAATCATACCCTTCACTCCTTCAGCCAGTTATATCATTAATTAGTTCTGTCTCTTTTTTATTTTCCCCTCTTTTTTCCCCCCACAGTTTAATCTGAAATCTAATGTAAAATATCACTTTTTACTGACCATGATCTGAAAGCATTTTCCAAAACTATTTTTTTTGTCTAGCTCTCCTGTTACAGTTTTGATACTCACCTGAACCATGTCTAAAAAATGTATTACCCTTTACTGCAGTAATAATTTGATAAAGAATTGTGCCAGAACACTGTGGAATAACTGGGCCCTGTATTTATTAACAGCATTTGTTCTCTAATATATTTCTGTGAAACTACCATTCTGCCCTGAAGATAATTCCTGATAGCATTTATTTCTCTAGGAAATTCATACCAAAACCTGACGTGTGGGGATTTATCAGAGCTTTCCACCCCTTAGGCTTCATTTGCACAAAGTCAGCCTTGGGAGCTTCATGCAAGAGAAGCAAAGTAAAACTTGCCCAACGATTCTGGATTTCTTCAGCACGATGCGTTCACAAACCTGAGCAAGTTGTGGAAATGAGCTCAGTGACAGCAAAACTAAGCCAGGCTGTGCAAATCTTTCCACATTTCCCTATCTTTAATGAGGAACTGAACTGTGAAGAATGCAGTAAGATAGTGGTAGGTCACTTCTAAGTACCTTTGCTTCTTAGTACTCTACTATTCTTCTTGTCTTCATCTTATCCAAGAGAGATCACTAACGTTCATCTGTCCAAAGCATTTATTTCAGTCCTGTACTGGGTTGATACAGCAAAGGTTTGGTAACAGTGCACTGCAGGGTTGTCCTGTCAGACGAGATCAGGAGCTGCCCCTATGTTGGGCACAGCCAGTTCCAGCCAGCTCCAAAACAGACCCCACCACTGGCCACACCTGAGCCTATCAGCGGTGCTGGTGGCATCTCTGTGATAACATATTTAGGAAAAGGTAAAAAACCTGAGCAGCAGCTTTGAGAGAGAGAAGTGAGAAAACATCAGTGAAGAAGGAGCGGGAGAAGGTGCTCCAGGTCTGTTTCCAGGAAGAAGACCATGGTGAAGCAGATTGCCCTCCTGCAGTCCATGGCAAACAATATCAGAGCAAACATCCGCACTGCAGTCCATAGAGAGCCCACACACAGGCAGGTTGTCTGGCAGGAACTGTGGCCCATGGGGGACCCAGGGTGGCACAGTGTGCTGCTCCTGAAGGACTACGTCCCATGAAAAGGACCCTTTCTGGAGCAGTTCTTGCAGAACCGCATTCTGTGGGAAGGACCTATGTTAGAGAAGTTCATGAGGGGCTATGTCCCGTGGAACAGGGAACAGTGTGAGGAGGGAGGTGTAGCAGTGGTGAAGTGTTATGATCTGACAGCAAAACCCATTCCCCATCCCCGCTGTGTCTCTCGAGGTGGGGGGAGAAGGTAGACCTGGGAAGAAGGTGGGGGTGTCAGGATTTTAATTTTGGTTTTATATCTCACTATCTTACTCCGTTATTAACTGACTATAAATTAAATTAATTTCCCTAAATTGAGTCTGTCTTGCCATAATGGTAACTGGTGAGTGGTTTCCCTGACTGTATGTCAACTCACAAGCTCTTTCGTCTTGTTTTCCCACCCACCTTGTCCTGCTTAGGAGGGGGAGTGAGAGAGGAGCAGTGGGCACCTGGCAGCCAGTGAAGATTAAGCCACCACAGTCCTTTCCTTTTCCCTTGCTCAAGCATGGGATTCACGGAGAATCTTCCAGAGTCCCGTGTGGGATTATGAGTAGTGTAAAACATTTATCATGTTCCAACTTGCTACAAGGAGCATTTGTTTTGTCGTTAAAGAATTCTAATATTTCCACATTGCTCTGGGATAAGGACCAGTTTCTAAGAACAAGATGGACTAGCAACACACAAATACAGCAAGGCAGTAATATTTACTTGCACCCAGACAATTCTAATATGATCGATAAGAACCTTAGTTAATTGCAGAAAAAGGTTACAAGCAGAATAAATCACAAAATAAAGACTGTTCTGCTGCTTATTTGCTAGCACAGGTGAAGCAATAAAATGAGATCACATAAAAATAATGTGGAGTCTGGTAATCATTTTACAATGGCCTCCTGATGTGCTTTGTATCACCATGCAGGTCACCTGACCATTTGGTCAGGCTGCACATTCTCCAGGAAGGGATTGTGGACCTTTCTGAATGTGTTCATGCATTAGCAAGGCACTGCGGTAATGCATAAACCCTGAAATCAAATAGAACAGAGTTGGAAAGTCTTTGGAGGGATCATCAGCTTCACAGGTAACCACATGGTAAGCACTGGGCCACGTTCTGAGACACCAGTGTCTCAGGTCTACTTATTTATTCTGAAACAACTGCGCTGCCTTCTATCATCTGAAGGTCCTGGTTATTTACAGATTACACTTTTAAGGACTATGAGGAGAAATTTTTTAAGTCCCTGAACATGACATCAAAGAAATACATTTAACAGCATTCAGGTATTACAAACCAGTAGTACAGCCATTGGCATAACAAGAGTAGCAAGGTAACTCTCAGGACATAAGTCAAAATTTATTAATTTACTATTTACCCAACTTGTTACTCATCTTTTTAGCACATTATTCTGAAGGGCTTTGAGATTTTCGTAGTGCCACCCTTCTTTGTATTATTGATCATAGGTAAACCTAAGATCTGAAGATATACAACAAGAGTTTTGATACAAGAGGACAAGAGGAAAAAACTTCAGGTTATGCCAGGGGAGGTTTAGACTGGATATTATTAAAAATTTTTTCACTAAAAGGGTTGTCAAGCGCTAGAACATGCTTCCCAGGGAAGTGGTGGAAACCCCATCCGTGGAGGTATTTAAAAGACATGTAGATGTGGTGCTGAGGGACATGGTTTAGTGGGGCACATTGCAGTGTTAGGTTAACATATGGACTCAATGGTCTTAAAGGTATTTTCCAACATAAAAAGTTCTATGAAATAAGGTGATTAGAATCACCTACCGGTATGCTCTGTGGTAGGTCAGATTCATCTTACCCAATCCAGCGAAATGTATTCATATGAAGACTACTTCCTAAGTTAATTGCTGCTCAAGGAAATGAATCATGTTTTTCTTTAAGGGTTCATTAAAAACCTTAACGATAAATGTGAGGCCATTTTTCTAATAAACCCTCTTTTGCCCAGCTCAGTTTAGACGTTAAACACTTGTGGAGATCATGTCTGAGTCATAATGTTTGGATCATCTTTGCCAAAGTTTTCATGTGTATTTGCTATACCGAGCTTTGGATGTATTTTCTAATGGTGGCACAGACTGTGTGTAATTCACGTATAAGCTGATCTGAAGGGGGACGAGGAAGATAAGATTTTCCCCTTTGCCTAGAAAGGAAATAAGTATTTTTGTGAATAGAATTCCATTTACTTAGGTTAGTCGAGTGACTGTAGGAGACTATAGGACTGGCTTTAAAGGACTAATCATCTCCAGCACAGTCTAGGCAGAATGATATAATTCTCAATTGTACCAATTCCTTGTGACATGTTTGCAGTCTAAACAACTTGTTCTTGTAGCTAGATTTCTGCTGGAATCCAAACCAAATTATCTGTCTCCTGCACAAATGTCAGTATTTCAACTCCATTTAATGAAACATTTTTTCTTGCTGTGTTAGGAAGCTTCTTCTATACTTAAATCAGCCTTCTAAAATACAAAGAAGGTTTCCATTTGCTCGGAAGAATGTATAAGGTAGAGGGTTTTTTCTCAATAATTTCTTTAAACAATATTGTATATTGTCCATCCTGCTCGCACATATCTGACATCAAAATTCTTACAATCGAAACAAAAAAACTAGTCATGCATTATAATACCACGAAACATTAAGAAATTCTGTTTAATCTGAAAACTCCCATTATTCTTTTTAATTCCTTTTCTTGCTATATCCATTTCATTAGCTCTGTTATTGACTGACAATGCCAAATTGCTTATATGATTTTTAGCATCCTGTCTGTTTCTCTGAATTAGGATTTCGGTAAAAAGCTATCAGCCTATGGGAACAAAACCCAATCTGGTTAAAGCCTGATGTTCATCAGTATTCAGAAACCCTGGGAGGCCTGCCAGATATATTACTTCAGGTTTAATTCAGTTACAGAATACCAGTGCATGATTTAAAAATTGAAATTAAAATGGGCTATTCAGCAAATGTCAGATTCTATCAAAAGACCTGATCTCTGTAAAGACAACAAACTCTGTGTCTTTGTGGCCATACTCTAAGCTCATAAGAGTCTTTAGCCGTTTTCATGTCACTTCAGAGTTGAAAAAATGACTGCAAGAATAAAACAGACACCTTGACTTGAATAACTGAAGCATTACCTGAACCTCTTCACGACTCAGAGGGAATTGAGATCTTTATAATGCCCCGAACCTCAAAATTTTAGAGAACTACAATGAAGTAAAATGACACCCGCACTTACTGTGTGTCAGTAAAAATGAGTCACTCTGCTTTCCAAAGTACAAATGGAGAAGAAGAATGAATATTCTTGGTGGTTATCCACTGGATCAAAAGTGAAAAAACATCAGTTCAGTGTTGCATTGAAAAGACACTATAGTAGAAATCAGCACCAAAAAATTTAAAATAAATAAAAAAAAAGTTCTAAGTTAAATGTCAATAAATGTTTGTGTTTAAGATTCTCTATGATTTGGCATAGTCTCTGAAGGTAACTTTGCCGGATATTCCAGTGTTTAGAAAAAAATGTAGGAGAAAAAAAATGGCACAGAATACAATAAAAATAAGTAAGATTTCAGTTCCAACTCTGTCGCTAATGGAAGATTCTTTCTTCTACTCATCTATGGTGAGTGTTTCAACATTTAATTATCTGGACTGCTAGGAAATAATATCTTATTTAAAGGTCAATTTTATCTAACCTGAAATTCAAGACTTTGGCTCATGTCATCCCTTTATCTGTAAGACTGAAGGAAAACTGTGACTGCTTATACATAGTGCATAGTGACCAAGTTATAGGTTTCCCATAGTTCTCTTTGACAAAATGAACATATGGAAGGTTTTAAGTGTCACAGCTAAGGCCTTCTCCTGAAACTTAGGTACTCTTCATGTTTCTTCTGTTGACAGTTTTCTGTATTTTTGAAGTTTGGTCATCTGAATCAGACTTAATATTCTAGTAATAATCTTTCCAGTTCACTTCCTCTTGATTTTTTCCTTTTTTTGTTGTTGTTTTTTGTTGGGGTTTTTTGTTTGTTTTTTTGTTTTGGATTGGTTTGGTTTGGTTTGGGTTTTTTTGGTTTGGTTTTGGTTAGTTATTATCAGGAGAATTACATTAACCTTTATACCAGCTATAGCACTGCACACAGAATTTGTGTGAAAATGGTTATTTATGAACACCCTCAAATCATTTTCAGAGTCATTGCTGACCTGAACTACAGTTCCCTGTCCTAAAAACATCACCTAATGCTCTTTCCACCAAAAATGTTATTACATCTAGATTTTTCTACTAAAATATGTTTGCCGAAGAGTGCTTATTTATCAGAATAGTTTGGATTACTCTGTAAAATTTATATCTACTCTTTATTTACTAGCCTATAAATGTGTGTCACATGAAAATTTTATTGCAAAGGCATTTTATAAACTGGGTGGCAGTGAAAGCACTGGGAAAGAAAAAAAGCAGTGTTACTACCAACAACTGAATTTGGAGATCTGTCAGTGAGCCCATTTTTCATCTAAAAATAGTAATTTAAATGAATAGATATATATGTAAAATCACTACATATTTCTAAATAGATGTATTCTACGTTCCCACACTTTATTATACATATTTATAATCTGTCCAGAAACAACTAAATAGATAGCAAGTGTGCTTGATGAGGCTTAATTTTCATCAAATGTTTTGGAAAAGCATAACTGTAATTTTAAATTTCTAATTCTTTGTTAATAAGAATTCCTAACTAATTGTTCAGTTGCCCTGATGTTAGCCTAATTGGCCTGGAGTTCCTTCAGACAACATTCGTTCTGTCATTTGTGCTCTATTTCTTCTCTTTCAAACAGTGATGTATAGAATATTTTGTCATACTATGAAGGACTTTTATTTTCTATCCTTAAAAGTCTCCTGTGTTTTCTCTCTTTATGAGGAACATTTCTTAAATTTCTCTGCATGAGGGTGAAGTTGTAATTACTGATGGTGAAAGGTTACATTACGATGAGGTAATAGTATTGAAAAAAGTAACAACAAGTAAGAAAATTGCAAAGTAATAGAATTATATAAATGGTCACTGAAAGAGACCTCATTAGATATCCAAGTTGAACTTTCTGCCTAAAGCAGGACTGTCACCAATGATCACCACTGAAGACAGCTCAGCCAGGGCCAAGCCTAGCCAAGACCAGACTTTTTAGATGAGTCTTTATAGCCAGGACTTTCTAACCAAGGCTTGAAAACTTTCAATGATAGAGATATCCACAATCTCTCCTTTCCTAATGTCCAGTTTGAACATCACAAACCACTTGTGTCCATTGCCCCTTTCTGTTTTGCTTGTCAATGCCAAGAGCAGTTTGGCTTCATCAGATTCATTTCCTCAACATTTATGTGGTTTTTGCATTGCCCTCAGCCTCTGCTTCACTGTGCTAAAGTAAGCGAACCTCTCCTTTTAGGTCACATGCTCCAGGTTCTTGACCACCTCAGAGCCTTGGACACTCAACATCCTGTTTACACCAGCCAGGAGAGAAGGTAGCACTAGCAGAACGGGACTCTATTCCAGGCATGGATTCTCCAGAGCTAGTAAGAGAGAAATGATAAAATCACTGCACTTCTCCTTGCTGAACTTCATGAGGTCTCTGCTGGCCCAGTCCTCATACTGATCAGGGTCTCTCTGGATTGACACTCTGACATTTCTCACTTTAACTGTTACTTCTAATTCAGTGTGAACTTACTGTTGGGCTCCAGGGCTGACCCTTGGAATACCTCTGCTCACTGAAGGGTGCCAATCAGTCAAATCATTGACCATTCCCCTTGGAGTGGAACAGTCCAGTCCATTTTAAATCCTATTAACAGACTGCTCATCCACAGCACTTTCTGAGGTTATCTAAAACTTCACTTAAAATGAAGAATATTACAGTGTTTGTCATGCTTCCTTCATTAAATCAACCAATCTTTTCCTCACAGAAAGCAATCAAATTGGTAAAGCATGATTTGCCATTCCTGAATCTATGCTGAGTTGTCCTATTTCCTACTTCCTTATGTTTAGAACCCTTTAAAGCTGAATATAAGAATAAAGCTGAGTATAAGAAAATAATAAAATTAGCCCATGTACCCAACAAACCACAGGGTAGATATGGTTTCTCCTAACTTCATACATGTACAATTCATAGATCAAAATCTGAGCTAAAAACCCTGAGTTTGTATTTGAGAGGCAAATAGAGGTAGCAGGGGAAACTGGATGGAGGTAGTTGTCAGGTCTATAACAGTGTAAGCAAGGTGCTTCCAGGATCCAGACTTCTACTTTGAAAGGCGTGACTGCACTGTTCAGTCAGTCAATTGTACTGGATTTTTCAAAAATCTAGTAAAATCTCACATCCAGCATGGAAAGTAGATTAAAGAGTCTTTTACGTGACTTAGTGTCTTCCAGGTGTCTTATGAGTTCTTTAAAAACAGAGTTGCTTTTCTCATATTCCACTGGTCTTAGTTTGATTATGAAAAGAAAGTAAAAATCACATATACAGAGAGTCCAAAGAGGATTTTAGAGGTCCTACTTCCTCCAAAGTTATAGCCTTTGGTAAAGGTGCTGAGCTGGAATATGGGGCTGAAAATTCAAGTTGTACTCTAGGAAGCTGTTCAGGACCAAGAACACACTTTTTGGTTTACCACGTCTGTACCACTTGCTTGGAAAATTTTTTAAATCACAGAATGGGAATTCCAGTAAAAATCAGGGGAACCCTTCCACTATGACTGCCAGAAGTCTAGGCTTGTTTTTAATATGGCAAAGCAGAAAATTGAACACAAGTTTCTGCAATCGCAGAATCTGAAAATCACAGAATATTTTTGGTTGGAAGAGACCTTTAAGATCATCAAATCAAACCATTAACACAACACTGCCAGGTCACCACTAAGCCACGTCTCTAAGCATCACTTCTATATGACTTTTAAATGCAACCAGGGATGGTGATCCCGTCACCTCCCTGAGCAACCTGTTCCAATGCTTCACAACCTTCGCTGTAAAGAAATTTTTCCTAATATCCAACCTAAACCTCCCCTGGCACAACTTAAGGCTGTTTCCTCTCATCCTATTGCATGTTACTTGGGAGAAAAGACCAACCCCCACCTCACTACAACCTTTCAGGTAGTTGTGGAGAGGGATAAGGTCTCCCCTCAGCCTCCCCTTCTCCAGGCTAAACAGCCCCAGTTCCCTCAGCTGCTCCTCATAGGACTTGTGCTCTAGATCCTTCACCAGTTTTGTTGCCCTTCTCTGGACACGCTCCAGCACTTCAATGTCCTTGTTGTAGGGAGAGGACCAAAACTGGACACAGCACTCAAGATGCGGCCTCACCAGTGCTGAGTACAGGGGGACAATCACTTCCCTGCTCCTGCTGGCCACACTAGTGCTGATACAAGCCAGGATGCTGTTGGCTTTCTTGGCCACCTGGGCACACTGCTGGCTCAGATTCAGATGGCTATTGACCAACACCTTTTCCAACATCCTTTTCCTTTGGGCAGCTTTCCAGCTACTCTTTCCCAAGCCTGTAATGTTGCAGGGGGTTGTTGCGGGCCAAGTGCAGGACCCACCACTCGGCCTTGTTCAACTTCATACCACTGACCTCAGCTCATCGATGCAGCCTGTCCAGATCCTATTGTAGAGCCTTTCTTCCCTCAAGCAGATCAATACTCCTACCCAACTTGGTGTCATCTGCAAACTTACTGAGGGTGCACTCAGTCCCCTCATCCAGATCCTTGATAATGAGGTTAAAGAGGACAGGCCCCAAAACTGAGCCCTGGTGGACACCACTGGTGAGCAGTCCCCAAGTGGATTGAACTCCATTCACCACCACTCTCTGGGCCTGGCCATCCAGCCAGTTTTTGATCCAGCGAAAGGGTACACTCATCCAAGACATTATGTCTGAGTTTCCTTACCACTGTTTTCTTGATATTTTGACTAGATATTCTATCATGAAACTAGAAATTATTTCTGACAAAACGAAAATCAATACCAATGTTTTGAAAAATCATTTTAATGACAGTAGTAATTTTTGCACGACGTGACAGAATTTACAGCATTGTTCTTTTAATGTTTTCCAAAATGCTGCTCATAATGGTGTGGTCTATACTCCTAAAAGGCTTATATTGACACAGTAATATGCTGTTACCCCCATGTCTTGGATATCATCAATTACAGACATCCTCAAATGTGGTGACACTTTTTTCTCCTAAGGAATGATTAACTGATTTATGTTTTTTAAAGAAATGATTAATTAAGTTATAAGTCTAAAATAACCATTAATCTGACAAAATGACACGTACCTCATTGGTTCTTCTCCAAGTATCAAGTTTTATAACAGACCAAATTATTAATTTTATTTAGGAAAGAAAAAGAAAAATGAAATCACAAAAGACAAATACCTTGTGTTTGGAGTGTATTAAAATATATGAAAGTACATTATAGGAAATAATGTGAGCTTTATTCTGTATTAAGAAAAAAACCAGAGCTGTCCATCTATAAAGAAGTACACTTCTTTGTAAAAATATTTCAGAGTTTAAGAATTTTAGCACCAATATATTTTTCTCTTCTATCTAACAAAAACCTGCAGTGATTGATTAACAAAATTTTGGTTTGAGAAAAAGTAAACCACTTACATTTTAGATATAATGCATACATTTGTTATTTTTCAAAGATTTTGCTTTGTTTGTTTGCATACATCTAAAAAAAAAGACATGTATGTGTAGCATTAACTATGTCATAAATATGAGATAAATCATGCAAGTGGTTTACAAATGATTTTGAGCATGACATGTAAGTTCAAGCACTCCACTACAATCGAAAGACTACATAAAGAATATTTCTATATTCATATGTAAATTCAGATGTCTGTAGTAGATTTATTTATATCTTGAGCAGTCACCAAGAATTTCCTTTAAAACCAAAGAATAAAAATAAACGTTTCTGGTGCAATTCATCTGATCTCTTTTAGTTTTCTACATTAAGACAGTGTGAAACACCCCCTAGAAGTGCCTATTTCTCTCCTTTAACTGTAAAATTAACTTTCCACAGAGGATACTGGGACATGCTAACACGTACAACAATATCCTCTTTACTAATGCTATCTACTAAGTTCTGTTTGTTCCCCAGTATAAGATTATAAACTAAAAATTATGAAGCAGGGTGTGTAAAATGAGGGAGGAAAAAGAAAAGGCAATTAAAACATTGATGAAAACCACCTCCTTCAAACTGACATTAGAGCCATAGCAATGTTTTCAGAACCTGCCAGTGCAAAACAAGAAGATTAAGTATACTTTGGAGTATGAGGGTAAAAGCTATGTAGGAAGATGTAGGTGGAAGGTTACAAACTGAAAGGAGAGATTGCAGTGTTATGAGCTAGAGGTGGAAATTGAAGCCCTTTAGGTCAAAGCGGTTTCCCATAGAAGTCTAGGCAATTATCTTTGATGTAGGTCTCCTCTTTAGATGATTGAAATTCGGAGAGAAAAATCCAGGTTTGTCTCTGTTCTTTTTTCTAAACTCATAAGAAACAAACTCAGGAGGAGGTAGTACTATATTCAAGGTACTTTTCAACATTATATACTCAGAAAGAACAGAAAGGAGCTAAAATCTTGGCTGCTCTGAAGTCAATGAAACCGCAGCATTTTAATTTAGAGATGTGAAAATGACAGATAAATAACTTGTTCTCATTACACTGTAAGGAACAGTACAATGACTGTTATTATTTACCATACTGTAGCCTGCTTGAATTTACTCAACAGATTAATGAAGGAAAAGATGGAAGATAACAGTTTAAACTAACCACAAAACCAAAAATGATCTTACCTTTTCACTAAACCACCCTCCAGCATGGGAGAAATATTTGGAGTTCTAATGGCTAATGGCCATGGGGTATGGTCTACTGAGGATTCCCAGAAAAAGCCAGAATTATTTTGAAGTTGTGAAGTTGTTCTCTTTTTTTTTTTTTCTTTTTAGAATACATAAAAAGCATGTTTACCTTGAAGAGAATGAGTCAGAGAATCATCCTTCTGCTACATTTATGGTATGATTTCTGGAAGCAATGACTATTATTTCACTGTTATTTAGGCATTTCACTGCAGAGGAACAGTTCTTAATAGTGTCGTTAAGAAGTATGGCGCAAAAAATTTCCCATACTACATACATAATGGTGGGATGGTTGTTAAATACATTGCCTGGCACTGTATAACAGGAGGCATAAATGGCATTGTGAAGCTAAATGACAATTAGTGTCCTAAAAGGTTGACATTTATAGAGTAAATAAAAGGATTTCTGTAAACAGAAGCAACCTGATTTAAAGACGACCTTGGTACATATGGGATTTACACAAATTGCCATTCTACTTTGATACCACGCTAGAACAATTTTCATAAGGTTGTTCATCAGATGTTGTTGTTAGAATGGTAGAATAATTTTTAATCTTGTTCTGTGATTTCTATTAGTATCTAAAACTTGCATCTTTATTGTTGCCAAAAAAAAAAAAAAAGAAAGAAAAAGGAAAAGAGCCAAAAATCTCCTGCCTCTGAGACAGATTGTGTGCAATCTGCAGCAGGTCCAGATTAAGCAACTAAGAGGTACCGTGGTAGCTTCCTGGCTCATGTCTGGAGGGTCATGGGCCTGACATTTCACATGTTAATATGTTACACCCCTCGTCTGTAGCTGAGGTAGGCTAAGTTTATGAGAATGGAAGTAGTGGCTGGTTTCACCAGTTTTCAACAGCAGCACTCTCAGCTAACATCTCCCTCCATGAAGTAGTTGCCACGTACTGAGAAGAGTGTGAGGGTTGTGAGAGCCCCATGAGGTGTTTGAGGGGCTTTCTAGGCCCCTGAATCCCTTGGTCTGTGTCTGTGGGAGGAACCAATACTAGTCAATATTTTAATCAATGACAGACAATGGGATTGAGTGCACCTTCAGCAAGCTTGCGGATAGCACCAAGATAGTGGTGCAGTTGATTCATTAGAGGGAAGGGATAGCATCCAGAGGGACCTTGGCAGCCTTGAGATGTGGGACCTTGTGAAGTTCATGAAGTTTAACAAGACCAAGTGCAAGGTCCTGTATCTGGGTCGGGGTAATCCCCCGGTATCAACACAGGCTGGGATAGTGGTGGATGACAAATTGGATGTGAGCTGTCAAAGTGCAATTGTAGTCCAGAAAGCAAATAATATCCTGGGCTGCATCAAAAGAAGCATGGCCAGCTGGTTGAGAGAGGTGATTCCATCCCTCTACTCCATTCTGGCAAGACCCCACCTGGAGTACTGCATCCAGCTCTGGAGTTCCCAGCATGAGAAAGACATGGACCTGTTAGAAGAGGGCCATGGGAATAATCAGAGGAGTGGAGCACCAGTTATCTGAAGAAAGGTTGAGAGAGTTGGGCTTGTTCAATCTGGGGAAGAGAAGGCTCTGGAGAGTACTGGTTGCAGTCTTTCAATAAATAAAGGGCATTATAAGAAATATGGAGAGAGCCTTTCTACCAAGGCCTGTAGGGACAGGGCAAAGGGCAACAGTTTTAAACTGAAAGAGGGTAGATTTAGCTTGGACATAAGGAAGAAATTTTTTACAGTAAGGATACTGAAACACTGGAACGGGTTTCCCAGTTGTGGAAGTTGTGGATGCTCCATAACTGGAAGTGTTCAAGGGCAGGTTTTGATGGGTCTTTGAGAAACCTGATCTAATGAAAGATGTCCCTGCCACAGCAGGGGAGTTGGACGAGGTGATCGTTAAAGGTTCTCTCCAACCAAAACTGTTCTATGAGATGATGATTCCATGAAAAAAAGATTAGCTTTATTTGCCCTTCTGGAGACACAAGTTGCACGCTTACGGTAAGTACTCTGTAAAGTGAACAAAATGCTCTGGGGACTTACAGAAAAGCTTTAGTTCATATGGATCAAGGATGTATGAACTTACCTGTCTTGAGAAAAGCCCCCAACTTATATAAGTGGACAGGGTTTTTTTATTGTAAAAGAAAATTAACTGGTTTTTTTCACAGCTGACTAAAAATGACTGTTTCAGATGGAAGACAAGAAATAACATCACAAAAGATTTATAAAGCAAGAGTAAAAATGAAACAGAAAATAAGGACAAAAAAGACTCTGATTAGTATAAAGGATGGGGGCAGAGTAAAAAGACAATAGAACAAATAGATAAACAAGTCTAGAAAATTATGATTTTGTCAGATGTTCTTTCATTTCATTGAAGAGATAATGGTACAGAGAGAGTAAGAGGATAAGACGAAACAAAGCCTCTAAATGACAGAGATAAAAAAAAAATATTTTCTGCCACTGTGTCAGAATATACATAACACTAATCCATAATGGATTAAACGGAATTTCCACACAGTCAATTGTGGCACAGACAGTGCCTTTTAGTCTTTTTCAGTCATTTGGAAAATTCCACTACTAGTGAGCCACACAAACATAGGTTGCTTTTGTGAACTGTCCACAGTTTACAAACGTACTCTGATAACCAGAGCTTTATGGGCTCAATCCAAAGCCTACCCAAACCAATGGGAGCAATTCAAATGGGAGTGTTCATGGGGCTTTTCTAAAGTATTTCCTGAAAAAGTCAGTGGCTGACAGACTCTGAGCCTGTCGAGATTCTTATCCCTTAAAAAAAAAACAAATCTGGGTAAGTCATTTCCTAAAAGGTATAATGAAACATATTTCTCACTTGGAGGGGGAGAGCATGTGTTGGTGGTGTTTGGTTGGCTTCTTTTGGAATTATACACAGTCAAAATTTAAAAATAATATTAAAAGATAACATTAAAAACATCACATGGTAACATTAAGGGGATATTAATATTGCCTGCAAAAAAATTCTTTTATTCTTTTCATTTATTTTAGACTTATACTGCAATTTTCCTATGTTTTTATCAAAGGTACAAGTGAAAATCAATTTTATTAAATAAAGCTAGATTTTAAAATATGTTCTTATGTGCCTTTATGGAAGGCTGTATTAATGTAACAAAACTCTACATAAGCTTTCAGTAATTCTTTTTACATATGTCTAGTGGGTTGGTAAGGGATCTAATGATATTTGATAAAGTGCATCAGAAGCTGCCTGAAGTATAAAGGGTCTAGATAACAACATATGATTGTGATTAGATTTTAAATTTCTGAGGACACGAATGTGCAGCCCCCAAAGTGACAAAGTTTATAGTGATAAACTATGTATTAAGCACCTTTTAGCTACAGGATGGAAAACTGAATTCAAGCAATTAAACAGTAATTTTAACTCTAAGGAAATATGGACAGAACTTCTAAACAGATAGATGTGGAAAGTCTACAAATGGTGATGAAATTATTGGGGGAAATAAAAACATGCTGATATATTTAATAAACTATATTTAATTAAAATTATTATGTTTCATAATGTTGCATCACTATTTTAAATTCTCATGCACTTTAATAAAATAGTATTACTCATTTTGGAAATTTCTATTTGGTCAGTGGAGAGATTATACATCTTCCCCAAAATTTTGTGCTGTCTAGACTATGTATTAGGTGTCCTTTCAAAAAAAATGGATCTTGAAGATCTTTTCTGAACCAAGAGTAACTCACCAGATTTAAGAGCAGAGTTGAAAAGGAGCCACAAACTAACTTTTTGCTTAACAGTTTCTTGTGATTCTATGTTTTTCAAATACTTTCTAATAATAGAGACAAAACCACTGAGGTGGTTTAGTGTTTGGCGTAGTTTTGGCAGGGGAGGAGGCTGGTGGCTTTTGTTTGGCACGGTTTCAGTAGCAGGGGATGGGCTGCTAGCATGACACCTGTAAGACGCTTCTCGAAAAGCTCCCCCCACCTCCGGCTCCAATTTGGCCCCACCTCTGGCCAAGGCTGAGCCAGTCAGCACCTCTGCGAACAAACCTATTTAAGAGGGGAAACCGCTTTCGCAAGGGCTTTTGTTTTGGGAGCTCCCTTTTGTTTTGGAGGAGATAGGATGGAAGGAGGGGCAGCCATGCGGGAATCAACGATGAGGTCAACCAGGGTAGTGAGGAAGAGGTTGGAGAGACACGTAGGAGCAGCCATTTCCCTTTGGTCTGTGGAAAGACAGCAGGCAGAAACCCTGCAGTCCTTGGAGATTGTCAGTGGAGAAATGGTCAGGTTGCAGAGAGCCGTGGAGAGGCCCACAATGCAGCTGGCAGTTGGTCCCGGAAAAGGCCATGACTTTGAGGAACATTGGCGCTGGGAGAACCACTGCTGCCAGAAGACCTCCAAGCTGGCTGGAGGAGCTCATAGAGGACCGTCTCCTGTGGGAGAGATGGACATTGCCACAAAGTGGAACTGTGAGGAGTGTGTCCCTGGAAGAAAAGTGAGCACCAGAAGCAGCGTATAGAGGATTGGGACTGACTGCAACCCCTTGTTCTCTGCCCACCCTATGCCAAGTGTGGGGGAGGAGGTAGCAAAGCTGGGCCAGGAAAGAAGGGAGGAATAGGGGAAAGATGTATTTAAGATTCTGTTGTTTCTCTTACTACCCTACTCTGATTCAATTGGTGAATTGGTAGTAATTTTGTTTTTTAAATTAATTTGATTTGTTTCCTCAAGTTGCGTCTGTCTTTTTCCTGTGACCGTAAGTGGTGAGTGGACCCTCCCTGTCCCTTGCTTCGACCCTTAAGTCACTCGTTGCATTTTCTCCTACTGGAGTAATAGAGTGTCTGTACAGTGCTTAGACTCCAGCTGGGTCTAAACCACAACAACCAGAAACTGAGAACTCCTCAACATGGATTCAACTTCCTCTGTTCCTCTTCGCAGGAGATCATTACTTTTACGGCATCTTAGGGTGTCACATTTGCTGAAACAGATAAGAAACTTCTTCCTCTTGCCTGAAAAAAAGGAGAAAGTTGACAAAGTTGTAGAAATGAGATAGACATAACAAAGAAAGTCTGTAAACAGGAAAAGGAAATACTTTGCTAGAAAAGTCTTTCCTGTCACCAATATCTATCCTTCTTCACCATTAAAAAAAAAAACAAAAACAAAAGGAAAGGAAAAACTCTGAACTATTTCCTTCTTCCATGAATAAAGTTTTCATTGGTAACAGCATCAGAATCTGAAGGGGAAGAGGACACAGGGTGAAGGGCACTATTTTTAAAGTTTGGGGATTTTTCAGGTGGGATGTCGTCCATTCACTTTTTTTGTTAAATGAAGTAAAATTATTGCAATGCTTATTTAGATTTATATGCCTACCCTTATTACAGAGTGTAAGAGAAATTATAATTTAAATAGCAAGTCCTCTCATGTATGCATTAATACTCCTCAGATTACTGTGAGTGAGATGAGAGAGCAAAAGTTTAGTGAGTCCATACCTTGATCAAGACTACCTGAGGTAGTCATGTGTTGGTGGAGATGGCTCAGACTGGAATAGGGTTACATATAAGATACAAACCCAAAGGACGTCTTTAACCATTTGGAAGGAGGTATTTGATCTATTTAATTTGGCAATCACTTGGAGTGTTCTACAGGTGCTGTAAGTGTCTTCAGTGTGCATGGTGATCACCAAGATCTTCCCCAGAATTACCCCCAAAAAGTGGGTTTTCAAATGGGTAAAAAGTTCTGCAGTGGCTGTCCTATTGTCTTTAGTTATTCCCTGTGCAGGGCTCTATAGGGTGGCTATAGTTCAGAAAGTTTACCAAATGAACACCCAACTAGTCTGGATCCAAAATGAGCTGGTGAGCTCCTGTCTACTCCCATGTACAAGAAGGGCGTGAAGGAGGATCCAGGGAACTACAGAACTGTCAGGCTGACCTCGGTGCCAGAGAAAGTCATGGAGCAGATCATCATGAGTGCCATCACACGTCACATTCAGGACAGAAAGACAGAGAGGCCCAGTCAGTGTGGGTTTATGAAAGGCAGGTCCTGTTTGACCAACCTGATCTCCTCCTGTGACAAAGTGACCCATTTAGTAGATGAGGGAAGAGCTGTGGATGTTGTCTACTGGACTTTAGTAAAGCATTTGACACTGTTTCTCACAGCATTCTCCTGCAGCAACTGGCTGCCTATGGCTTGGATGAGTGTACTCTTCACTGGATCAAAAACTGGCTGGATGGCCAGGCCCAGAGAGTGGTGGTGAATGGAGTTCAATCCACTTGGGGACTGCTCACCAGTGGTGTCCACCAGGGCTCAGTTTTGGGGCCTGTCCTCTTTAACCTCATTATCAAGGATCTGGATGAGGGGACTGAGTGCACCCTCAGTAAGTTTGCAGATGACACCAAGTTGGGTAGGAGTATTGATCTGCTTGAGGGAAGAAAGGCTCTACAATAGGATCTGGACAGGCTGCATCGATGAGCTGAGGTCAGTGGTATGAAGTTGAACAAGGCTGGTGAAGAGTTTGGAGACCAAGTCTTATAAGGAGCAGCTGAGGGAACTGGGGCTGTTTAGCCTGGAGAAAAGGAGGCTGAGGGGAGACCTCATCACTCTTTACAACTACCTGAAAGAAGGTTGTAGTGAGGTGGGTGTCGGTCTCTTCTCCCATGTGACACGTGACAGGATGAGAGGAGATGGCCTCATATTGCACCAGGCGAGATACAGGTTGGACATTAAGAAAAATTTCTTCATCGAAAGGGTTGTGAAGCATTGGTACAGGTTGCCCAGGGAGGTGGTGGAGTCCCCATCCCTGGAAGTGTTTAAGAGACGCATAGATGTGGTGCTGAGGGACATTGTTTAGAGACTCTGGCCGTGTTGTGTTAATGGTTCGACTCGATGATCTTAAAGATCTCTACCAACCAGATGATTCTGTGATTTTCTGATTCTATATGCCTGTGATGCCATGAGGAAACTGTAGGTTTATGTGGATGACACTTCACTGAGTGTGATAATCTAATGCAAGAGTTATATTAAAATTAATTCTCATATCACATACTGTTTTTTCTCTAGACACAATTATTTTAATATTTGTATATAATAATTTTAACATTTTACTATGCATATTTAATGCCTGATTTTAAATACTTCTCTATATCCTAACTTTATAACTTACATTTTAGTCCTAGTATTTGTAATTTTCTTTCCTTTATGAAAGTAAGTTGGACTGGTTTGGTGAAAGTCTGGAGATTTTTATTCAATATGACTGTACGTACTTCTTATTTTGTTGCAGAAAATTTTACCTGTTGTTAGGCAGTTTTTCACTTATGGATGATAACAAGCCTACATGGCAACAGAAAACCCTTTTTTTACTGTGAGGGTGACCAAGCACTGCAACATGTTGCCCACAGAGATTGATGGGTCTCAGTTCTTTGAAATATCTAACAGCCTTGTGGATGTGCCCCTGGGCAACTGGTTTTAGGTTGCTCTGCTTGAGCAAGTGGTTTGGACCACATGACCTCCAGAGGTCCCTTCCAACCTCAACCATTCTGTGATTAATGAAATAAGATCAATACATCTGTGTTTGTTGTCTTCACATAACATGCCGATTTAACTGGCACCTTAAAGAAAATGCATGTAGGACAGGATGGTGTAGCAGTAGGAAGAGGAAAAATATAATGTAAGAAAAGTTACTGAAAATTTCAGCAATACTATTTAAATATCTTTAAAATTATCTCTTTTACTATATTTTTTGTCTAAGAGGGATTCTAAGGATAAAAGCCTTCATATCTCAGAAAGGGGGCAACTATAGTTCTTTTTTTTAGTTTTTCTATTGGGAATCCAGATATCACCATAGTACAAATACTCAAGAGAAGGATAATACCATGCTTTCTGCCTCAAAATCTTATTTGGCATGTCAGATATTTAACTGTTACCTTCTAAAGCAGCCCCAATGGTATTCCTAAAATAACAAGGAAAAAGTTATTATCTACTAATAACACTAATCTCGTTCTCCATGCTTTATTCTAATGGGGTTATTTATAAAATGTACATTATAATTATTACTTGCAGGAATGTATACATGTTCTAGCAAAAGCTGTAATAGTCAGGGAATTTTCCTGAAAGATTCAGATGTTCTGTGCTTATGTTGATAATTATGGGATTTCCTTCTACCAAATCATTAGAACTTTAAGATAAAAATATTTGGAAACAAAACTGACATCTTCTACATCAAGTAATTAAAAAATGAGAGCTGGATTAACTGAAAAAATGCATTTATTCATCTGAAGTGTCATTTACAATTAAATATGTGAGATAAATTGCTAATGGCCAACCAGTTATTTGTTTTACTACTGAATCCAGTATCAGTGAATCAGACTACCAATGAAAAGATTTTCTGCATCAGTTAATATCTCTAGAATATTAACATTTTTTTGCTGAAGGAATAAAAAAAGGCAACTAACAAGAATCTATATGGTATTAGTTGCATAAACAATTTTCAAAGAACATATTCCTATTTTCTTCAGATATGTCTTTATGATTCCTCTAGGGAAAAAAAAAAAGTATGTATTTAATATCAAGAAATATCGTATATGCTTACCCAGGTGCAATAGCCACTCATGCATAATATATATGACATAAGGATTAAAAAAAAATAATAATAATTCAGTCTGCTAGTAAAGACAAATTGCTTAAAAAGTTGAAGAACCTAAAAAACTAGGTTTGAATACAGTACTTTAAATTGAATACATTTTAAAGTATATTTTTAGTGTAAAAGGGGCTGGTTTGACATCTTGAAAAAGTACAGGGCTGTCTTCATTCGGGGAACAGGCACATAATGCACAACAATATGATGTCTCATGCCGCTCTGTATATGGTGTAAAGCAAGACATAATAGTTAAATTAACTTCAGCTTCTGGGTATTCTTTCACACATTTTATTAGAAAATAAAAGGTTGTTCTAGAACAGAGATTTTATTGTGTGCTAAGTCTCATCATACTATCTCTGTTTTGGTGATGATAAAATAAAAGCTGTCAACATAAAGAGTCCAAAAAAAATCTGAAAAAGCGACATTAATTTCTTTTTTTTTTAATGGAAGAGTCCTGGATCCAGTGGAATTCATAAGCTAACAACTCTCACTTCAAAACCCTTTTATTTAATTGAAAAAAAAAATTAAAAATTTGGTTGTGATTTTTTACAATACTGAATGTTTGGTGTTTTGTTTTGCTTTTGAACAAAATTCTAATTTTATTTTAAAATTGCAGAGGGATGTGATATTAAAAAAATCATACATTAGCTTGAAAAGGCAAAATGCTTAAAAACTCATTTATCTTTTCCAAACTGCATCATCCGGTGCAATAAAAGACAATAACACTCCACAGAAACACACTTTTATGTCTTTTGACCTGCTCAGCTTCACTGGAAAACCTTTGTTTATGGAAATGCAGAGCAAACTGAAAGGAATTAGAAGTGAATAAAAGAAAAATGAAACTATGGCCTGCTTTCCAGGTTCCCGTGTTCTGTGCAGCCACCACAGGAAGGTCTGCACCAGGAAGATTCAGACAGTACCTTGTTTTGAATTGTGGAACGGTTACTGGAACTAGGGTTTTGGATGTACACCTCCAGTCTCAATAGACATCCTGTTCATGTCCAGATCCTGTGCCAGAACATCATGAAGCTATCCATCAAAGCTCTCCAGTAAAACTTTTATTTCCAGTGAAGGGAAATTTCACATAGACAAGATGGTAGAAAGCTATGGTGTGAGAAGTGCCCGCTGCTCAGGCGCATGTGTTTATCAGCTACACCAGTGTCAAAGACTTTATAGAATCACCCACACCCACAGCCCCTTTTCCTCTTTCCTAGGAAAAAAGTCAGCTTTTTCTTTTATAAAGAAGAGATCCTGCCACCCTTGACTTCTCCCAGACACTCCTTACACTCCGTAGGGGAAGTCCTCATGTCCCACACTTTCACTGAGGTCTCCGTTTTCTTCTTTGCCCACTTCCCCACCTGAGAGTGAAGGGTCTCATGGCATTGACAGTGTCACCACACACCACCTGCATACATGTCACAGCAGCATTTTAACATGCATTTGGAGCTGACATTTGGTCTAATTCTTACTTATTTCTAACTCCCATTTTTTGAAACTTCATAGACTTCAGAGAGGGTATCATAAATTTTATCATTATAAGGGACCTCAACATCAAATCTACTTAGGTCAATCCACTGAACTGCAACCTAATATACCATATAATACACAAATAATCCCATTCTCAGTAAAGCAAACAAAAAGGTCTAATATAAGAAGACTCTTTCATCTTTAATTTCAAAGACATTTAGTCAGAGGCTTTATTGTAAATATTACTTTGCCTAATGCTTACAGAAACTACTCTTCAAACATTTTACATACAGTCTCTGCTAGGAAAAGGACATGAGAGGTACAAATTCAAGATTTTGTATTAAAATTTAAATACAAGATCTCTATTATTCCAGATATTATATAATTAAAATCTTTGTTATCTTGGGAGGGTTTTATGGAAAATTAATATGTTCCTTGAATTCAGTATTAAAAAAACTCCATTCATTACTTTGCAAATACGGGTAGTGGATTTTTATTGGCTTTCTTCTTCAAAGCTGTTGATTAATTAAGTGATCGATAAAGCTCTAGAAGTCTTTAATAATAGCATGTCTAGGTCAACACTAGCAAAAAAACCACAAACAAATCCTTCATCTCCTTCCTACATACAAGATTGTTTCTAATTTTAACTGCGCTGTCCCTTTGCAATTAACGTTTTCAATATTAAAATGAGATTCTTCAGGATAATATTTGTACCTCTGTGTATATATAATACACGAGTATCAAATATAAGAAACGTGACAATTAAGAACTGCTAAAACTATTGAATTTTGCCCAAAATTTGAGGAATTGATTAGCATTTGCAATCATCACTTTCATGCACGTGTGCCCAAAAATCCTCCATAGACCATAAAACATTTGAGCTTCATCCAGATTTTCAACTTCTGGTATTATGAACAGGGCCTTGTGTCACAATAAAATGACTGCCTTCATTAGTGTCCACACCACTGGGTAACACCAGTAATCACGCTTTTTACATTACCTAAATTTGACTTTTTCCAAATTATCTGAAGAGTTGAAGCTTTTCGTTATTTCCTTTTTTGAGCAGGAGTCATAATACACTTATCTGCTTCCAAATCTGACTGCATGTTAATTACACAGTCTGATAGCCAATCTCTAAATAGTGAACTTTGAGGACAAAGAGAGTCATGGGAAGAATCAAGAATTATTTGGAATATTAGAATTATAAGAGCTGTATGAAAGGCGATGTACTAAAGCCAATTATTGCTATTGCAGTTAATACATTCTCAGCACATCCAATACATAATTTTTGAATACCAGTACATCTTCCAAATGCTTTTTCTATCTGTCTTATTTCCAGTAACCTGGAAATAAGAAATAGGCAGCAAAATATTTAACAGATACCATTACTAATACATAATTCAGGCAGTACTTATTACCATGAATATGTTACTAATATTTCACTAATATTGCCTTTTATATGACAGGAACAGAAGACAGGCAATAACAATTACATGTGAATGCACAAAATATGATTGGATCCAAGAATTTCTTTCAAATTTTTGTACAAGAAAAAACATGAAAAAATAGTGGTAAAAAAGGCCAAACATTTTTTTCATTTTTTTGGTATGTAATTTATATTCTTCAGTTCCTGCTATTCCTTCAGTGTTTGTGTGCAGTGATCAGGTTGCAGGATTGTCTTCTGGTTTAGTTGTGGGGAAAAACAGTCTATCAAGTAACATGTCCAATGAAGGCTGACGCATACCTTCACTATAAACTCTTTGTATTAGATTGCTCAAAACCCATCATGCAGTGTATGTCTGCTCTCACATAGCTTGTTCCACACAGAGTTCTGTAGGTGAATTTGGTTTACAGGTCTCTCTTTACCATATTTCATTCTGAAATCACCTAGTTATCTGCTGTATTTTCTGGCTATGTACTGATGTGATAGGTCACCATATATAAAAGTTCCCATCGAAAAAAATTAAAAAATCTTAATCCTTAATTAAAAAATAATTCAGCCATTGATTTAGTATACCATGGTGCTAAAAACCACAGCAAAATAAAACAATGTATAAAACCTCCATAATTTAAGATTACAGCCCGATTTTTATCTGAGGAGAGATAAATACTTACAAGTATATGCACAATATATGTACACATATATATGTATTTGCAAAGGCACACACATATGCATACATGGGTGATGGAGAAGGAGGTAATGCTTATGCAATACTGCTGATAGGATCAAGATAATTCTATTATTTTCCATTTCTGTCACTTCTGTAAAACACCTTTAGTCTTCAGGAAATTATATTTTACACCATAGGTTATTCCAGCACGCTGTTACTTGTGTCTGAAACTTCAAACAGCACATATTAATTTTATAATATATCAAATGAACGTACTGAACAGTCCATTCCCACCAGGATTCAAATTAGCCAAACAAGATTATTTGAATGTTTCCATATTGTTTCCAGTACTCCACAACAACTGAAATGAAAATGGATCAAATAAAGCCATTTGCTAAGGCATTTGAATAAGTCCTTGTTGATATCCATAAAGATATTTGACATTAAAATTACTTTATTACTTATTGCAAATGTGGGAAAATCATCTTGATTTTATGGTGACAAATGTACTCTCATTCAGGCATATCAACACACTATCAAGTAATCTATTCAAGACAGCATTGGAATAGCTTTATTTTTATTTCCTGTTGTGCACTTTTACAAGCAAATTTTCAGACTGAATTCCTTTAATTATTCCCAGATAGGAACTTCTGAGGAACTGTAATCTATCCTATGAGAATGAAATTAAGAAATGAATTTTAGGGAGAGTTTATTTGCTGGATAAAAAAAAAAAAAAGATATATCTGCAACAATTGGTTGAAAAAAAAAAGCTATTGCAAGGTCATTTGATGCTAAACCATAAAGAGAGATTTCTTGGGGCTGAGAGGAATCATTATTACCACAAGCATCATTACTGCTGCTAACGACTAAGTTATAGGGAGAGTAAGAAATATGGATCGGATTACCACATCATGGATCACATTATTCTGCTTTGAAAATGAGTTATTTTTTAATTATTGATGCCTATTTCAATGTCTTATTTCATCCCTGGACAAAAGTGATTATGAAATAGTCAAAAAAGACACCAAGGCTTTTATATATTACAAGGTTGTTCCTTAAAAGGAAAAAAAAAAAAAAAAAAAAGGAAATAACATGCCTAGATTGTTTAAATTATTTTTTCTCTCACTTCAGGCTAAGATCTGCAATATAGATATTCAATATTTTATGTACTTAATGTCTCATGGTTTTCTAGTCATGGCAGAGATTTTAGAATTGCATATCGTGTTCTTAGTTTCTGTAATCCTCTCTGACCGCCTTTTATTTTAGTGCAGCTTTAAAAATGAAACAACAGCCCTGCAACCCTCTCCCCTTTGAATCTTACCAGATGTCTACTGTCCCAGCACGAACTCCTTGAGAGGATAGTAATCCTGTATGACTTTTATAACAGCTGTAGTACTCCTTGGGAAAGACTTCTTACAAGAAACACCTTCCAAATAATTTACTGTGCGAGAAGTATTTTGTCAATAACTGCTTGTGTCTTGTCACCTGAAATTGGGTTTGTTACCACATTCAAACAGGTTCAACTGGTAATGGATAAACGGTCCCCGTTCACAGACGCATGCTTTAATACACCATTGCGTCTAAATCAATCTAAAATATTTAAAAATAGCATGTCTATCAATAGTGCTCTGGTATTACCTGACTATCCATTTAGACAAAAAGACTAAATTTATACCACTGCAATGAAACTGATCTTAAATGAGTGAATCGGGTTCCGTTTTCCCGAAAGAGTGTTCAGGCAACAGTTAATCGGGTAGCATTTCCACAGAACTCCCCTTAAGTTTTGGAGTGTTTGTTCTGGTGTAGAGAACACTATCTAATTCTCGATGCCAGCTCTTGGGGAGGGGTGGAGTGTGTGTGTCTGTTTACTATTTTTATGGAAGCTTATTTTAAATTTTTTAGTAACGTTTAAAGACAGCAAATAATGAGTCTATGCAGAATTTTGTTAATGCTAATTCTTGGTTAGGGTTACTTCAGCTTTGAACTTCTGGAGTTGAGATCGCTTCTGAAGTTGACTAAGCATTTCTCTTAGACAAGTAAAGAACAGAACAATTACTCTAGCAATCCGAGCATTTTTGATCTTTCCTTTAGCTTTTTTGCTATAGTGGCCCTGTGCTGGCAACTAATAAACAGATTCTTAGGCTTATGAAATTTCTTATTCTACTGTAACACTACTGTGATGCTATTTCTGCTTTTATATCTGAGACTGTCTCATCAAACCAAAGATAATATTTTATAATAAAGTATGTAGAGATAGTGACTCCAGACCATATTCAGTTTGGTTAAATAGAAAGTGTCCGAAGATATTAGTCCTTTCCAAATTTGGAAGTTAGGCAAAATTCTGAGGACTGCTATACAGCCAAGATTTTAAATTTTGTCCAAATATTTCTAATTAAAACAAAGAAAAAAACCTTATAACTATAAAGAGATACTAGGTGGGCTCAGCGAATTTCAGTCAAGGTATACTTGCTCAAAATACAGATATGACTTGTAAAATCAGAACATAAAACATTTTTATTGCCATGGATTAGTAATATTGTTGTCATGTTCACATAATAATAATAATAATAATAATTGTGAATGCTGTGTTTTAAATTGGAGCATGAACTTCAGCAAAAAGAGTCCCACAGTAGCATATCCCCACATTTCTTTTCTTATTTCTCCTGAACTAGCTTTTCGTCACCTTATCAAATGCTATACATCCTAACCTTGTTTCTCATTACATTCTTCTTCTATGTTACATTTCCTTTGAGAGAGTTTACTGTCCAGAAAAAAAAAAAACAAAACCAACAACAAACAAAGGAATTCTGCTTTGAAATTGCAACCAGAATGTTACAAGAAAAAAAGGACGGACTGATTGCATCAACCATATAGGTCTATTAAAATCCTTCCGACAGGAAATCAGAAAGCTCACAGCTACTTCACAGTTGGTCAAATTGTGTCACTGAGCTTATCTAAATTTGCTGTAACTTGCTGTGTTTTTTCATCAGAGCTAACAATTATTCTGTCTGAATGTGTGGGATTGACAACTTGGAGAACAAACTGAACAGTATAAAAATGTTGGAAAGCTGTAAGCCTGAAACTGGAGCTTGGGGATCTTTTCTTCCTCATTCTTCATAAATTAAATTGGCTCACTATAAAACTTATCAAATAATGCCATGGAAGCATAATAGCTATTTGTTCTTTCTCAAATCTTGCTCTAAAAATGTAGGACATTTTCTTTCTCCCACTTCTCTGAAATTACAGTCCATCAATATTAATCAGCTAAACAGATCTCAGCAATTCCATACTTGTGAGCTAGTAAGCAGAAGCTGGGTTTATTCATTAGAGCATTAGATATGAAAATACCTATTAGCTTTCCTTCTCATGGCACTGACCTCTCGAATGAACAGTTACTAGTGGCTGGTTAAATACAGAGGGAAATTGATAGATTCATAGTGAGTAATCTATTAATTCTTCTCATAGCAATTCTCGTGGCAGCAAAACTGGTAAACCAAAATTTTGCAAGTTTAGCTTATACTGCTTTTGTGCAAACATTCATGTACACGCTGCATACAATAGAGGTTGACATAGTGTATAATTAGTATTACTTTTTCTGCTTTCTCTCTCTCATAATGACTGTAGAAAGATCAAAATTGAGAAGTCTACAGAGGCAAGAAAGACCTGCTTTGATGTGGAAAATAATCCAGGGAGGATGCGGAAATGGGCACTGGAATGGAAAGAGGCTGCTATAAAAGATCAAAAGAAATAGGTCCCAAAGAGAACTGGCTGAGCAGTAATTGGATGTTTCCTTCTGAAGGGTCTGATTAATGGCAGCAGAAGTATAAATTTGCCTTAGAGCTCTTTCCTTGTGAGCTTTATGTGCATACAAACATATTTATATATACGCATAAAATTATTCCAGAGAATTTTAAAATAATTTGTGTCATGCTGTAGAACTATTACACACACAAAAAAGCACTAGGTATATATCATGCTACATAAGTACCATGTATTGCTTCAAAGGGTAGGTACTGTGGTGAAACTTAGACTGTTTAACCAGATGGGAGTTCATAACGGTTCAGAACTCTGCTTCATACCTAAGCACTATTAAAAGATGGATGGTTGCTACTGCAGTTTTATCTTAACTCATGCACAAAGACTAGAGGAATCTAAAACTATGATAGAAGACTTTTCTTTAATAGAAAAATTGAGCTGAGCTCTGCTGATATCAAGGCTTTTGCAGAACTTCAGAATAAGAAAGCTTGGATTCTCTGAACAGGAGCATCTTTGCAGGACGTAACATAATTATTTATTGTAGCAATGTTCTTAATGGGAAATTTCCATTTATATTTCTAATTATATTTTCTCTGTGTTTTTAAACATGGTTGAAAAAATCAGTTCACTGAATAGCAAAATTATTTTCAGGGCCTGAAGTCTCTTTAAATAGTTGCGTGTTCCTTCCTCTCCGCTTGGAATATAAAATGTTTGGTTTTAACAAACCGCATCACACTTCATCATATTGTCGTAAATATTACAGCCCATGTCACGAAGCTTTTGATAATTATTTGAAAGAAAATGCCTGGGAATGTATCTTGGTTGCTATTGCATACATTATCTTAGTTGCATATTAAATGTTTTCCAAGCAGCAATCAAATGTAACCAAAGCACTGGTGCACTCGACTCCCTCATTTGCAGGCAATACTGCAGTTACGAATTACGGCTTTTCTCACATCAGTGTGTAGTGTCCTTCCAGATTTTTCTTGAGTTATCAGATGTATTTTGTAAGATAATTATCAAAGGTTTGTAACAATTATCTTCTCACTTGAAAAAACAAACCCAACAAACAAACAACAAAGCAAGTTTTCCCTGTGTGGAAATCAGTGGTAAGTTAGTCCATTCCCATCGACTTAAAGATGGTTCTGCTGAGTATGTTACTAGCTCACCTATGAAGTACTTAAGTCTGTTGGGCTTGTCCAGGTAGAAGAAAGTCTTGCTTTTCTAGTATACATCGGTATATTCACAAGACAATTGATTTGAAAATTATTTGGATTGCCAAAATAAGTAACAGCTCTCCATTGATCTGGAGTTCGGTATTTTTGTGTAGTTTGACATTTCAACAACTTTTTCAGAAAAATGGGGTGACTTTTCAACATAAGTTGCGTGATCCAATGACTGAAGATTAATATAAGCCCTTATCAATGTATTAAGCCTTTAACATACTTCTGAATATAAAAATTAATTTTTTTTTTATATATTTGTAACTCATTAAAGTTACATAGTTGGCGAAGAAAGGAATGCTGCAGGATAGAATTTGTTTTCGTTTCTGTGATTTTCATCTAACCATATTAACCACCTGGAAGGACATTTCTGTTTAAACTGACTGCAGATTGGGCCAAGACAACTAGTCTTCGAATTTAGGTATGTTTGCTAAATGAGTTACCCAAATTTCACGAGAAATTTAGAGTCATATCTCCCAAAACTTAATCTAGAAATTTAAGCCATGCTGTCACTATGAAACAACTATTGTGGAGTTGTATTTAGGGTCATATGGTTGAAAAAAAATGAAGGGAGATTATCTATGTTCCTGTCTCCTCCTACTTCTTACATTCTCATTTCTACACCTCTTTTCATCTTATTTGTAGCAGACTTTTGTTTAAATTTTTCTGGAATACCTCTAGTGTAAGGGACAGCATTCCTTCTCCAGGCAATTTATTCTGATAATACACTTCCTCTACTATTTTAAAAATGCCCTAATGTATAGCCTGACTTTCCTTGCTATAGTTTAAACCCACTGCATCTGAGAGTTTGCCATTAACACAGAGAACAGATTTTTTACCTCTTTTTAGCACAGATCTATATTTTTTATATATATGCTTAATCTTTTCTAACTAATACCAACCTATACATTCATTCTTATAAAGTCTTTAAGATTTTTTTGTTCTGTTTATGTTTCCTCTGATCATTAAGTTGATCCACAGTTGATCTGATAGTATTATGCTCCATGCTGAACACAGGACTTCCGTTTAACTGTAGGCTCAGGCCACTGGAGAATTCTAATCTGTGCGTTTAATGTGTACATTACCTCTCTAATGTTGTTAATGTCATTAATGAAAATTCCTCTCTCCACAAAACAAAACAAACAAACAAACAAAACCTTTATATTCCTTTCATTCTCATGGCAAACTGCAACCACCCTTTTAATATGGGGCTGTTGGCTATTTTTGACAACTTTGTATTCATCCTGAAAATGATTCATTGACAGGATAGTTTCATTTTTTAATTATATAAATCTTGGGTGTCAAATTCAGAAGCCTTGCCGAAGATTCACGGCATCTTTCATCTTGACTTATGCATGATGTATGTTGTTTACTTGAAACAGTGGATCCACATTGAGTAATTTGATCAAAACATAAGTAGGCCATTCCTGAACGCAGCCTGGTGTAGATACGTCTTTACTGCCATAGTGTAGTTAATCCCCTCTGATTATGAACATGCTGATTATGAATAACACATAGTTGGGAGTTGACTGTACCTGTTCAATTCAACACTTTTCTGGAAAGGGAAAAAAAGGCTAAGGGTTCTAATTTTAATTGCAAAAAAAATCACATATGCTGAAACTATTCTTGACTTCCAAAATATAGTAACTAAAACCACTGATATGTTTATCTTACTTGCACTATACTGCAGTCGCTGTATGCTTATAACTTTAGTTCTTTTTAATTATTTCACTGGAAGAATTTAATGTAAAAATGACTCGGTTGGGTGTTGCTATTCTTTGGGACCAGTATTCTAGCTACTATATTAGTGCAAAAAACCCTATATATTTAGTGATACTATTTTTAATTGGAAAATAAATAAGACCAATCAGCTTTTTGAGAAGAGTCACAGTTGGATCCCAACATTGAAGAAAATCTTAATGGAGAAAATGTAATTCTATTGATGTTTTAATTTCAGTGGTAAAATGTATTTCTTTGGAATAACCTGGAAACATTCTATATTTCCTTTTAAATTATGTCAAAACATTTTTAAATGTACATGTCATTTAAAACTATATTTAAAGTAAATTTGCCCTTCTGATTCGTTTTTGTACTGTATTTTTCTTCAACATCAAACAAATATCAATTTTACGTTATATAATTGGCTATGGTTAGTAAGAAGGGTAATTATTATTTCTTTTTTTACAAAGTAATTCTCAGTTATATGTGCTGTAAAGATCTTCAGAAAGTGAAAGACCATAACAAACACTCATTATTATGTTTATTGACTGGAGTTGAGTTGAAGGCTATGAAAAACAGAATGAGTATTTTTTTTTGTCTTTGTTTTTAGGTGCCTTTTTTTTTCTTTGGATTTCTTTTTACACTATTATATATATACATATTATTTATTACACTATATTTATATTTATTATATTTATTATATTTATTATATTTATTATATTTATTATATTTATTACACTATTATATATATCATGGCTTGGCTTCGTGGACGAAGATTTGGGAAGGGCTTTAAACGTGAGTACACCCTTCAAGCCTGCACCGTGGATTTTTTTAGGTGAGGCGCAGCGTGCGCGAGACTGGCCCCACCCTTTACACCTGAGGTTCATCTGCCAGGGCCGAGCGAGCTTGGACGGTGACAGCGAAGTCCTCAGGTCGTAGGTTTGGTTAGAGTATCCTTCTCTTAGATGGATGGCCTTACAGGGCTAAACGAGCTCCATCTGCCCGGGTTTGGAGTTAGAGTTGTCCTTCTCCTAGGATGGTTGCCCGAAGGCTAGTGAGCCCATCCTGCGCGTGGACACACTTTGTCTGACCCTTCAGTTGAGACCTGTCTGGCTTGGGAGACCCTACCGGAGGCATATGCCCCCACCAGCATAGCTCTCAACTTCGCAAGGGCACGCAAGCTCTTTCCCCACGGCAAGGGGGTGCCCGTGAAAGAGATTATATATATACATATATATATATACATATATATACATATATATCTATATACATTAAATATTTCTTTGGGTTTTTTTTCCCATTCTGAAGTAACTAGGGAAATGTTGTCTACCTGGACAATCTTTCAGGCATGTTATGAACTCTTCATGTTAGTATATCTTTGCCTTCCTCTTTTAAATTTTCCTCTTTATTCTTTTGATTATTCCATTTTTTTCCCTTTCCTTGCATACCTTTGGTATTTTTTCTGTATTCTTTTACTAACTGGAATTTATTCCTCACAATGTAAGGTTGAAGTTTTGTTATCTTTAACAAAACATCATTTTTAATTATCCTTGAAGTAATTAGGTACCTGGAATTTAAAAGGCTATTCTGACATAGTGAATCATACAATATTTGCAGGACAATTTAAAAAAAATGGGTATAAATCAATAGAAAAATCAAAGCATGAAAAAAGTGTCACAAAGATAGGTGAGAACTGGTATAATGAAAGAAGTTTAAGGACTTTTATAACATCAGTCTAGTTTCTGGAGATGTCAAAGCAGAATATCTAAGAATTCACTGAGCCTCTAAAAAAAAATCTTAGATAGATAAAATAATTTATTGCCTTCATCTATTTCACCTGAAGCAAGAACAGGCATTTATCCTTGATGCTAAGCAAATACTGACCTCTTCTTTCTTCCAAATACCCTATTTATGTCTTGCAGGGATGAAAAAAAAAAAAAAAGAAACTCAAATAATTACTTACCAGGTATTATTCAGCTGAATACTGTTAAACAGGGAAAAACACAACCATGACTGTTTGACTTACTTCAGCCAAAAGCCTTTAACTAAGTGAAAGGGGCATTTTTTTTCTGATATAAGCTATTACAATTAACTAGTTTCATGTACAGCCCAACTATCAGGTAGATACTTTGTCAAATCCAAATTATTATAGCTATTTTTACCTGGAATTTGTTTAATTCTTATATCATCACTGAACTGAAATAAATATAATATTGTGGAAATAAATATCCAGAAAGTATAAAAAATCGAACCAGGTTTTGTTTAATGGGATACAGGTCTGGATTTTCTTAATGTTTTTTGGCAGACTACAGTAATGGTAAATTTTTCCCCATCAAAAAAATACATAAAATTAACGGTAATATAAAACTAACATTTGCTTGGACTAGTATAATAGATTTTACTTCAGCAACAAATCCTGAAAAATAAGTTTATTTTGTTGACAATATTGAAGCTTTAAGATGTTGACACCTTAGGAAGTCTTGCCAGCTTTTCCACTGAGCTACACTCTTTACTGATGCCTTTGTAATAGTTCTGATCCTGCCTGACCTTGTCTGGACAGGTCTGTAAAGTGTATTTATTTTACGCCACTCAGTATTTTATTAGCATTCTCCGAGTTGCCTGGGAGTAACTGCAAATGCCTATACAATGACATTGTTCAGCTACTAGCTTAAATCTTGTAAATGCAAGCTTTTGAAGCTGGACTCTTTGGTATTGCCTTTAAGCAGCTATTGGTACAGTGCTTTGGTGGTGTGATATTTAATGCCTCCAGTAAATCAAACTACCTTGTTCAGCGCTCACTCAGGCACACCTCGAACAGATGTCTCTAGTCACACAGGTATCTCCATCCACTTTTAAAGTTTGGTTTTATTGATTGACAAATGCAACTCTCTAATTTGTGCAATTGCTTAATAAAAAAAAATACATTCCCTTGAAACAAATCCTCTCCAGCTGTCTGTGGATATGGAAGGTCAGTCTGGTATCATCAGCTGATCTGCATGGGCATCCAGAGAGAGAGTTTCTGAAGAGTATCTGCAACGGTTAGTGAGCTTAGGGTTTCCTTCTGACAAGAGATAATTTAGTGTATCTAGAGGAACTAGAAAGTAGGCCCTAAATTTCAGTAGCTAGCATGGACTTGCCATTGTGCTCCTTCCTTTCAACTCACACATGTGACCTTACTACTGACAGGGATGAAGGTGTGTGACTGAGGAGAATAAGAGAAAAAGGGTAGATCTGAGATGCATTTTGTGTCTTGTCCTACTATGGGACTGTGATGTGACTAGTACGCAACTCTGGCTCTTACAAGGACCACATGGGTCCTAACACAGCCAGTATTTAAGAAACTGGAGGATATAATAGCAAAGAGGTTAATTAAGTCCTGGTTTGAGCCAGAACAGCGCTCATTCTGCTCAGTGATTTCACTTTCCAGCTCAGGCTCTGCTAAGTCACGGCACTCTCTGAAGTTAACCGTGTCTTTCTGCAGACAGTGTCTGCTTCGAGAAGTGAGGGAGCGCTTGATGTTCACAGTCACTGCCAGGGGTTGGGGTGCAGAAAGGATCTGGCTTGTACTTGCTCCTGTGCAGACCAAGATCCCTGCTAAACCCTGTGTGCCACAGTGGGGTGCAGGAAGTGAGAGGCTGCAGCTGTGGGGAGGAGCGGACACGACAGGTGACCCTACACTGACCAACACGGTGTTCCATCCCATAGACGTCATATTCGATATAAAGCTGAGGGAACACAAGGGTCAAGCTCTCCTCTCCAATGGCCAGTGTCCGAGGAAGACTCTGTTCTGCCTTTGATCCCAATCCATGCATTCCTGAATCCGGTTCCATAATCCATCTCCTGCATCCGGTTCCCATCTGCTGCTGAGTCCAGCCTGGACCTTCCCCAGTGTCTGCCCACAGCATCAGTGGTGACGGTGATGTAATTGTCATCAGGGAGGTTGGGTTTGTGGTTGGTTTTATATATATTTGCATTTATTTCAATTTATTATTATTATTCTCATTAAAGCAGTTTTAATTTTCTTTTCAAACCTGTAAGTCTCTCTCCCTTATTCCTTTCCTCTTCCCCTTTGTGAAGAGAGAGTGTTTAACAGCAAGCATCTGTCATTTGCCTAGTGCCTGGCCCAGCCCTAATCTTTGACAGATTTATTGGTTCCTGTTAGGGGTTGAGTTTCCGAGCAAAACTCAAGGTCCCTAACGCTCCTTAAATCCCTTATTGATACAGGGGAAAAGGGAAACAAAACTCAAATCTCAGAATATATGGATGGGAAACTGAAACAAACTTTTAATAAAAATTCTAAAATGCTATCATACCACACAACTATATATTAAATGCAAAACAAGAAAACAATGCAGTAAGAGTTAAAACACTGCAAAGGGAGGAAAAAGGAAAAAAACTACAATTGTGGCCGATTGGCCATAGGCCAGGAGATGACGTCACGCCAGGATGGTAGCTCAGAAGATGGCGTCTATCCAAAATGGCGGCGGGCCAAGTGATTAGAAGTTCTTAACAGCTTAGAGAAGTATTTTAACGAGTTCGCGGGGAGACCTTTTTCAGTGTCTTCCTGACAGAAGCGGCGGTGGCTTCAGATGTGGAGAAAGGAGAAGCCCTCGCGGCCGGAACGCGAAGAGGGGTGAGCTTCCCTCAAGTCCAAATCCAGCGGTAGATTCTCGCCGAATGAGAAATAGCTCCGCTCTTACCCGATACAAGAGAGATGCTGACTGAGTCACCCAACAATTCACAGCAGAGCTGGGCGCCGATAAACAGAAACAGTTCTGAGTTAGGCCCCAGGTGGGGGGGGCAGGCCGCAGGCTTTCGGCCTGGACGTACCGCTGTACTCGCTGTGGCTCTTTCTCCGAAGCTGTCCAGTGTCCAAAGAGGAGGAGACTCCTCCTGGCTGCAGGTTTTAAGGAGCATCTGTCGGAAGAAATCTTTTGACCTGCACTTTTAGCCAATGGGATGCCGGGTTTATGGAACTTGTATGAAATAATCCCGCTACTCTATTGGGCACATTTCCAAAACAAGGAAGTCTTGGCTCAAACTGGGACAGTTCCCAGCGCGGGCCTCGATTGGAGATCTGATAGATTGCCTGAATAGTTCAAATTCCAGCTTGCTTAGCTTTTTTTTCTTTTTCTTTGAGAGTCTTTAAGGGTTGGAAATTAAAACAAACCACTTACAATATGTTGTTGCGTGGAACAGTATTATATCGTATCATTTTAGAATTTGCTTCAGAATCAAGTGTCGTAGTGTTGCCTTATCTGTCATATGCATTGTGTTCTTGTTTACTTGTTCTTGGCGTTTATTTGAAAGCTATCTGTTCTGGGCACTGGGCAAAAGTTGCCACTTTGTTGTGATGTTTATCACTGTTTTATGCCATGTTAAGCTGTCAGTGACTGCATCTAAGTACTGCATCTCAGTGGCACATAACGAATCTTGTTACGAAGAACACTTTTGGTTTTACCTCAGGAAGCTACACCTCTCCCCATCGTGCTAATCTGACTCCACTAGATTGTGAGGGTAGCAAACCTGGTTATTATAATCAAAATATCATGTCGTTATCGTTATCATTGTCATTGAATATTTTCCTGATTCTCTTTATTGTTTGGCCTCAGATTAAAGGTTGGTGCAGGTGTACGTGTCAGGCAGCCACCTCATCTTGTAGAGTGGATGCTGCTTTGGAAACACACATGGCAGATCTTCAGATCCCATGATGTGCCTGATACGCACCACAGCTATTCACACCCTGCGAGCCGCCCCCAGCGAGTACTGCTGCTGCTCCAACGCCTGCAAAGGGTACTGCCACTCCTTCAACTGCGGCAACAAGCACTGCCACTATTCCAACTCCCACAAGAACTGCGGATATTCCATCTCTGTCAGCAAGCACTACCACTGCTCTAACTCTAGTAATGAACACCTTAGCCCTGTTGACAGCCACTGTGGCCACTCCAAAGAGCACTGCAGCTACTTCAACTCCCAAAACAGATCACTGCTGCAGCTTCAACTCTGACAAAGAGTACTGCTGATGCTCCAACTTCCACAAAGACCACTGCAGCCACTCCAACTCCAGCACCAAACGCTGCAGCTACACAGCCAGCCACTGTGGCCACTCCCACTCAGTCTGCACTGGTACAATCCACACGAGTTGCTCCTGTGAGGAGAAAGAAACAAACAAAACAGTTACATCACCCATATGGCCCATTTCTCCCAACGGCAGATGAGGGAGCAGGTTCTTCTAAAGCAAAATCATCGGAGAAGGATTTGGAACCACATGTGAAGGATGACACCCCTGTGACTGGGAAAAAAACACCTAACAAAGTTAGGTCACTCAGTGTCTGACGATAACAGAGTGGGTCCTTCTAAAGCAGTTCCCTCTAAAGCAAAGTCATTAGAGGTGGAGAGTACAGATCAAGAGGTAATCATCCAACCATTATCTCTGAAGGAGTTGCAAACTGTGAGAAAGGACTACAGCCGTCGTGCAAATGAATCTCTTACCACCTGCTTCTCAGATGCTGGGATAACGAGGCTGATAGCATAGACTTGGATGGTAGAGAAGCCAAAAAGCTGGGATTTCTGGCCAGAGACAGGGGCATTGACAAAGCACTTGTGAATAAAAACAAACCTGTCAGCATCTGGAGGTGACTCTTGTCAGCTATAAGGAACAGGTATCCTTTTAAGGATGATATGAATGCTGCCCAATCAAATAGACCAACATAGAACGAGGTATTAAGTACCTGAGAGAATTAGCTGTGTGACAGGTGATTTAATAGGAGCAGGCGAGCAATTGCGGACCCAGATGCTATGCCGTGCCAGAGACCCATGTTGCCAAATTTTGTGCAGAGTGAACCATTAATCTATTCCCACACATTGTCAACAATGATCTGGAGAAGAGATGACAAGACACCAACTGTGACTGGAATGGCTCACAGAATATGGCAGTATGCAGACAGTCTCTCTAGTCCCCCACAGGCCTGCATATCAGCCCTGGAGGGAATAGCTGAGGAAACCAAGAAATCCGTTGCAAAACTGTTTGAAAAACTGGACCAAAAGGAAAACAAATTCTATTCTCCCCCTGAATGGAATCGCATTGCAGCCATTAAGAGAAGACGCTCTTCTGTGAGACCAACTAAACAGGAACAGCACATGTCATGAGGTACCCTTTGGTTTCTCCTGTGTGAGCATGGAGAGAACATGAATAGATGGAATGGAAAACCTACCTCTGCCCTACAGGTACTAGTTCATAAGTTACAAGGTAAATAGAGGAGGGTTCTTCCAGGAGGAGGACAGCTGCTTTGGTCTACTGTGAGCAGTTCTCTGGTCTGAGCACATGGGTCTCAGATTCAAATGTGAGTAGGGGAATGAAAATATAATGCATGTAGTCCACCCAAATCCTGTGAACTATGTAAATCCTGTGAACCTTGTAAACTCTGTGAAGATGGTAAGCTACACAAACCCTGCTGTCGATAGCAGGTGCTACTCTTAGATTGGAGGGGTCCTGCCTCCAGCCGGGTGGAGGAGAGTGACAAAGACTTTATTAGACTGTGTGGATTCGATGGCCTGACACGTTAGAACCACAAAACTAGGAAGCCCTGGTAGACACTGGTGCAGAGTGCCATGGCTTGGCTTCGCGGACGAAGATTTGGGAAGGGCTTTGCCCACGCTTATTGCAAGCGCGTTGATGGCTGAAAAGGCCAATGCGCGATAGGCAAGACCAGTTGCAAAGAGCACACCGGAGGGTCTCCTTGGGTGGTATAGTCGAGGCACGGTTCTTTCTGCGCTGTCTTTTCTCCTCGAGCTTGATTCTACGCGTGCTCTCAAAGGAGACAGCAGCGTTATGTATGGTGTGTCTCCAAATCTCCCGATTGGAGGCCAGGGTGGACCACTGATGGGGGTCAATATGGCCTAGGCTGAGGTGTTGTTTCAGGGAGTCCTTCTATCTCCTCTTTGGAGCTCTTCTCTTGCGGCAGCCGGTGGCAAGTTCACCATAGAACACGATCTTAGGGAGGCGGTGATCCGCCATCCTGGAGACGTGCCCTGCCCAACGCAGCTGCGTTTTCAGCAACATGGCCTCAATACTGGTGACGTCTGCCTGTTCAAGGACAGCAACGTTAGTCACGTAGTCAGTCCAGTGGATGTTTAGGATTGTGCGGAGGCAGCGCTGATGGAAGCGTTCGAGGAGTCGCAGATGGTGGCGGTAGATGACCCATGATTCAGACCCGTACAGAAGAGTAGACAGTACCACGGCTCTGTAGACACTGATCTTTGTACTTTTCTTCAGGTGTTTATTGCACCAGACTCTTTTATGGAGTTTTCCGAAAGCTCTGTTTGCCTTTGCTATTCTGTTGTCTATCTCTTTGTCGATCGTGGCATCTGAGGAGATGATGCTACCCAGATAGCTGAACTGCTGGACTGGCTGAAGCTCTGACTCGCCAATGGTGATGTGGGGATGATGGTAATCATCTTGTGGTGCTGGTTGGTAGAGAACTACTGTCTTCTTTAAGCTGACTTCCAGCCCAAAAAGCTCAGCCGCCTCTGCAAAGCAGGATGTTAAGCGCTGCAGAGCTGCTTCTGTGTGGGCAACAAGGGCGGCATCGTCAGCAAAAAGCAGCTCGCGGACAAGGTGATTCAGGGTCTTGGTGTGGGCCTTCAGTCGCCTTAGGTTGAAAAGGCTCCCATCGGTACGATATCGGATATAAATGCCGTCTTGTTCGTCGAGGTCTGCCGTGGCCCTTTGGAGCATCATGCTGAAGAAAATTGTGAATAAAGTGGGTGCGAGAACGCAACCTTGTTTCACACCATTGGCTATTGGGAAGGGCTCAGAGAGTGCATCGCCATATCTGACTTGGCCGCGCTGCCCCTCATGTAACAGGATAATCATTTTGAGGAACTTAGGGGGACATCCTAATCGTTCCAAGATCTGCCACAGACCTTTGCTGCTCACAGTGTCAAAGGCTTTGGTGAGATCAACGAAAGTTACATAGAGACCCTTGTTCTGTTCCCTACACTTCTCTTGCAGTTGTCTGAGAACGAATACCATGTCTGTGGTACTTCTGTTGGCTCTGAAACCACACTGACTTTCAGGTAGAAGTTCTTCTGCGATAGCGGGTACCAATCTGTTCAGTAGTATTCTTGCGAGAATTTTTCCAGCAATGGAGAGCAGAGTTATGCCTCGGTAGTTTGAGCAGTCTGACTTTACTCCTTTTTTCTTGTACAGGGTGATGATGATTGCATCACGGAGATCTGGTGGTAGTTCGCTTTGTTCCCAACAGCTCACAACTAGCTCGTGAAATTTAGCATGGAGCGTTTGGCCTCCATGTTTCCAGATTTCAGGCGGGATTCCGTCGACCCCAGCTGCCTTGCCGGTTTTCATCTGCTGTATGGCCTTAAGGGTCTCTCCCATAGTAGGGGCTATATCCAATTCATTTTTCACCGTTTGTTTTGGGATGAGCTGGATTCCTGAGTCTTGGACTACACGGTTGGCACTGAAGAGAGTTTGAAAGTGTTCAGACCATCGATTCAGGATAGAGGTTTTATCTGTGAGAAGCGTTTGGCCATCTGCGCTGAGTAGGGGGCTTTGAACTTGGTGTGTGGGTCCGTACACTGCTTTCAGAGCCTCATAGAATCCTCTGTGGTCACCCAAATCTGCGCATAGTTGAGTCTTTTTTGCTAGGTTGAGCCACCACTTGTTCTGGATGTCTCGAAGTTTCTGTTGGAGTTTACTGCATGCAAGACGAAAGGCTGCTTTTCTTACATGGCAAGATGGTTGAGCGAGGTGTGCTTGGTGAGCAGATCTCTTCTTTGCCAGCAATTCCTGGATCTCTGGATTGTTTTCATCAAACCAGTCTTTGTTCTTCTTTGTGGAGAACCCTAAGAATTCTTCGGAGGACTGCAGGATGCTATTTTTAATATGTTGCCAAAGCGCTTCAGGAGAAGAGTCTATGGGACAGTCTTCAAGCCTAGTTTGAAGGTTTGCCTGGAAGCTGTCTCTCAGTGCAGCTGTTTGAAGATTGTTAACTTGGAGCCTCCTCCTCAGAATGCCGCCCCTCTTAGGTTTGGGCTTAAAATGGAGGTTAAGTTTGCAGCGCACAAGGCGGTGGTCTGTTTGACATTCTGCACTAGGCATCACTCGGGTGTGACAGACATCGCGAACATTTCTCTGGCACACTAAGATATAGTCAATGAGGTGCCAGTGTTTCGATCGAGGATGCATCCAGGTTGTCTTCAGGCTGTCTTTCTGCTGGAAGATAGTGTTGGTGATGGTAAGCTGCTGCTCAGCACAAAACTCTAGCAAGAGGCGACCGTTGTCATTGCAGTTTCCAACTCCATGCTTGCCTAGTACTCCTTTCCAGGCTTCAGAGTTCTTACCTACTCGGGCGTTGAAGTCACCAAGGATTATGATCTTATCATCCGCAGGAACCTTTTGAGTAAGGCGGCGCAGATTGGTGTAGAATTTGTCTTTTTCTGTAGGGTCAGCTTGGAGAGTTGGGGCATATACGCTGAAGAGAACAACATGTTGCTTGTTGTGTAGCGGGAGGCGTAAGGAGATAATGCGATCAGAATGACCTGTTGGCAAATTTTCAAGTTTAGAGGCGATGGAGTTTTTAATCATGAAGCCAACTCCGGAATGATGACTTTCGGTTTTGGGTTTGCCTGACCAATACAGTGTGTAGCCGGCACCATGTTCTTTAAGGCTGCCTTCCTCATGAAGGCGAACTTCACTGAGAGCAGCAATGTCAATGTTGAGTCGTGACAGTTCGTGAGCAATTATAGCAGAACGGCGTTCAGGACGCCCACTGTCTGCTGTATCGAGCATGGTTCTGATGTTCCAACATGCGAGTGTCAATCTGGACACACCTTTGGAGGCAGGTGTATGCCTTTGTCTCTTTGTCTTTGGTTGACCGCAGAAGAAGATGTCCGTTGGCCGCGGCTAGCCAACCGGATTGGAAGGGAGATGAGCTTTGGTTAGGCCACCTTTTCTAGGCCCCTCTCCATGTGGAGCAAGCAGTGCTCTCCTTGAAAAAGGCTGCTTGGTCATTCAGGATGCTGCCGAACGAGACTGTCATCTCCTGCGTCAGTCTCAAGCGACCAATGTCCTGAACCGCCTGCATGCAGGGTTGGGTCTGCGGCTTCCAGTGACATCTTTCCACCTGCCGTTTCGTCCCTTGCCTGTCGCTACAGGGCTTTGCAAACGTGAGTACACCCTTCAAGCCTGCGCGGTGCATTTTTTAGGTGAGGCGCAGCGTGCGCGAGATTGGCCCCACCCTTTACACCTGAGGTTCATCTGCCAGGGCCGAGCGAGCTTGGACGGTGACAGCGGAGTCCTCAGGTCGTAGGTTTGGTTAGAGTATCCTTCTCTTAGATGGATGGCCTTACAGGGCTAAACGAGCTCCATCTGCCCGCGTTTGGAGTTAGAGTTGTCCTTCTCCTAGGATGGTTGCCCGAAGGCTAGTGAGCCCATCCTGCCCGTGGACACACTTTGTCTGACCCTTCAGTTGAGACCTGTCAGGCTTGGGAGACCCTACCGGAGGCATATGCCACCACCAGCATAGCTCTCAACTTCTCACGGGCACGCAAGCTCTTTCCCCACGGCAAGGGGGTGCCCATGAAAGAGTGCAGAGTGCACCTTATTGCCATCAAATCATAAAGGGTGTAATGGGTTAAGATGGCTGCTGTGGGGCTAAGCCCCCTGCCGTCTTCTCCATTTTTCCTAAGCGCGCAAAAACTTTCTCGTGCCTTTTGTAGGGGAAGGGATGCCACAACCCTCTTGGCTTCTCACTGGAGCTGAGGCATGTCAACCAAGCACCTCTGTGACTAAGCGTATAAAAAGCCAGAATCTGCAACATTCCCTCGGTGCGCGCACATTGGATTTTCCGTCCAGGACCGAGAGAGAGTTTGCATCAGAGAGAGGAAGTGCAGTTCCTCCATCTAGCAGTGAAAGACTCTTTCGCATTTAAGTCTCCCGTTTCCTCGAGGTGGTGGAAAGGGCAAGTCCTCACCCCCCATACGGAGAGATCCACCGTCGAGGGACAAGAGAGCAGATCGTCCCCATAAGCTGGTGATGAAGTCGTCCTGTTGAGGCAGACGCAGCTGGACCGTCGCTCAAGAGACACACCCAACACCCCTGCCCATGGACTGTGGAACAGCAGACGCCGAGCCATCTCCTATGAGGGGTGAGAGGGAAAGACTTTTGCAAAAGTTTGCCCAAACTGTTCATTTCTGGACTGGAACCTCGGAGGTTACAGAGATTGCGACTCTGCCTCCTTCCACCGCATCCCCCCTCCACCCCTGGGCAGCATCCATGTGGCGGGGGCTTTGTTTGTTGAGCAGGGGATGTGGATTGAATAGGAGAGAATGTATATTTATCTGTATATACTTATTTATGTATTTATTGTTATTTTTTCTCTCTCTCTCTTTTATCAATCTGTCCTGTTTAAATTTAAAAGATTGATTTGTGCATTTGAGCATTAAACCAATTTTGTTCCACCCCTTTAATTTAAAACCTGTTTCTTTTCTTTTTCCTAAAAAAGCCCAAACAAGTCCAGACAAGCCCAACCGAATTACTTTAAAACTCTTTTGTGCAGCTCTCAGGTGGGGTTACATCCTCCCTGAGTCTACAGAAGTCACAAACCTTTTGGAATTCCAGCCTTTCTAATTTTAAACTGCAACAAAGGGACAGAATTGTTACTATTTCTGGAGTTACTGGAGGATCTCAAGGACTGACTCTATTGGAGTAAGCCTAACTGGGAATAAATGGGAAAAGCACCCTATAGTGACTGGTCCAGATGCCCCATGCATCCTTGGCATAGACTTCCTCAGGAAAAGGTATTATAAGGACCCCAAACGTATCGGTGGGTCTTTGATATAGCACCCATAGAGACTGATGACTTTAAACAGCTGACTGTCACAGAATCACAGAATCATCTGGTTGGAATAGAGGTTTAAGATTATCAAGTCCAACCGTTCCCCCTGCACTGTCAGGGTCCCTAAACCATGTCCCTCAGCACCACATCTACACATCTCTTAAACACCTCCAGGGATGGGGACTCCACCAGCTCTCTGGGCAGCCTGTTCCAGTGCTTAATAACCCTCTGTGTAAAGAAATTTTTCATTACAGCCAACCTAAATTTCCCCTGACACAGCTTAAGGCCATTTCCTCTCGTCCTGTCATTTGTAACATGGGAGAAGAGACCAACCCCCACCTCTCTACAACGTCCTTTCAGGTAGTTGTAGAGAGCAATAAGGTCCCCCCTGAGCCTTCTCTTCTCCAGACTAAAAAATCCCGGTTTCCTCAGCCACTCCTCGTAAGACAGGTTCTCTAGATCCTTCACCAGCTTCCTTGCCTGAGGAATCTGCCGCTGTGGGCCGAGTGAGAGTTGAAGATGAAAAGGCGCCAGTTGTTATGAAAATAGTGCATTGACGACAATATCATACCAACCGAGGTGCTATGGATCCCATCCAGAAGTTGATCCATCAACTAGGGAGCTTCCCTTCCTGCTGGACTTAAAACTCAGTATTACTTATTACTGGTCTTTAACATGTGGAAAGCAGAAGAGTAATATCTTGGATATTGGGCGTCAGCACAAAAGTAAAAAAATGCACCAAAGACACAACAGAAATCTAATTCCTCCAAAATTCTGAATTGCTTGTAAATAGTCTTAACCCTTGTTGCTACTCCCTAGACCACTAAAGCTGAGCAATGTTTTATCCAACTGTTATTTATACATGCATCTGCCCAGACAATGAAGATCAGATCAGCTTTCCTTCCGAAAGGAGGAAAGAATTTTATTCACCAGAATAAATTATAAACAAACAATCCTACATTAATTAGGTGATCACTGCAGATGAAACACGGCTTGTACTGTTCACACTTTTATGAAAAACACTTGAATCACTGCAAATTTGCCTTTCCTCTTGTGAAAGAACAGGAAAAAAAACCAGGTATCTTTTCTAACAAAAATATTTAAGGTCTAATTTAGGGATGAAGATCAGTAGCTTATCCTTTCCCAAAGAAAAATTCAATTCCAAACTTACTTCTGGTTCTTATCCTATGAAAGCCCATCCATGTCTAAGAACACTCATAGATAAATATACTGAGATTTTTGCAAGCAATATGTATTAATCAAAAATAAAGTATGTTGTCTGCTTAGAATAAGCAGAGATTTAAAAAAGGGAGAAAGATAGGGAGAGGGAAAAAAAGAATTAATGACAGTGGAGTCAGTTTGTATTTTAGTGACTATATAATTTGAATCTGCAGTAAATTTTGGAACAATATTTTTTTTTTTTAATAGTCCTTTTCATAAAAGTGTGAGTGAAGATCTACATGAGAACAAAGTTGATACAGGAAAACGTTAGTATAATGTGTCTGTGAATATACTTAGGATGGAAATTAAAGGAATATTGTAACAGCAAAAATGGGTTAAAAAGTCTAACTATTTTTAAAATAGTATTTGAGAAAGTTGTGGATAAATTATTATTGTCAATGATCCTAAGGGACTGGATAGGATGATCCAAGAGGTGTAATGTTCAAAGGACTTAACATCACAAGACTTCACAGTTACAAGAGGTGCTGCCACTATAAAATTTCTGTCAAGTTTCTATCAAAAAGTACCGTATTAATGCTTCAGTTCAACACGACACTAAAGAATTAATTAAAGTATATGCAAATAGTGCTAATTAATGGGATTATTTCTGTGCTTATTTCTACTAGGGGAAATGGGCAGCTGACCTTGATTAATAGGTAATAAGCCATAGATACTTGTTTCGTGTTCAGAAAATCTGTATGACCTATGAGCTAAGGATGTTGCCTTTAGACGAGTTACCTCATCGCAAATTTCACTAGTAGAGAATTTACACAAAGAAGAAAAACAAGAAAAAGAAAATAAAAGATGGAGAAAATTAAATTTTGGTACTTTTGTTACCTATCCCATTTTTGACTAACATGATATAAAAACTTCTAAACAAAGAAGAAAACTCTGCACTAACTTCAGAAAGACAGCAAAATACGAGCAAAATATCATCAATAACATACCATATTAAAATGTGTGCTCATAGCCTTGAATTTGCTTGTGATAGCTTTAAACACAGTAAGTTATCAGTATTTGATTTTCAGAACTTACATTCCTTTTATAATAAAAACAGTGATTAACCTGAAATTACTTTGCATGGTGAGGATGAAATGAATTGTCTGCATGAATCAATAACAGCTTTATTGATCAAATGTAAGTTTAAAAGATCAAGGTAAGCCTCATCTGTCTTGCTTAGAGCTGAGCACTCCTTGCTGTTGTATCTGTCTTGAATAAAAGATTCTCAAGTGTTTATCACTGGATGACACAGTTTGGTCCTGGAAAATCATTCCATTTGACCAAAAAAAAAAAAAAAAAAAAAATCTAATTACTAGAATTTAGTGACATACCAGTGACTCTGGGTGCCCTGTACCGTGCCAGGTCATCCGCTGGCACTGTAGCCTGGCAGAGCTGACAATGGGCTGCCTTGTCAAGAGATAGGGAGATGTAGAAAAAAAAAACCAGCTAAAACGAAATTTATTGACTTACACATATTTATTTTTGCTTTAGCTGTTATACTACAGAATCTCAAAGCTGCATGCAATATTTTTGACTTTTTATTTTTTAAAATCTGTGAATTTGAATCCTTGAACAGTGTCTCAGCTCTCCTGTTATTGATGGGTAAGTTCTGGAGTATGGTTCATCAAAAAGCCTTCTGATGGATTATTTTCTGCAACTGAACTGTCAAATATATCTACCTACCATTCCACACAGCCTGTTATAGTGAAAAATTTAATTCCCAAATCAAGTTTTTTAAATTATAGTGTCAGGCACTGGATTCTAAGTGGGCATAGTCATTAAAGGAAAAGGGGAGAAATAAGTAATTTATTTTTAATAAGAAACAGTGGATATGCACAAAGTTTCATTTTTAAGTCATTTTTGTGGAGAAGTTGAATAAAACTTTTCGTTTTCTGTCTGCTGATGGCAGTGGGCCTGCAATCATGTTTATTTTTAAGATTTCTTCTAGTAAAAGTTAACTTGACCACAGGAGGTAGGGCCAAATCTACAAAGATATTTAGGTCCCATTTAAATTTACTGAAGTTATAAGATGTATTGATCTATAAAATAATATTTAACAGTTATTAAACCATTTTTTTCCTGAAGAAAATTCATCTGCTCAGCTGAATTTGAAATATGACGTAACGACCAGACATAATGGACAGAAACAGAAAAGGAAACCAAGGAAAACATTTTTAATTTTCCAAAGAAGTATATCAGATAATTTTGAACATATTTGTTTAATACCCGTAGAAATAGGGCTACTGATAAAGCATCTCCATGCTCTTATAATGTTGTGTATATAAACATCTTTTAAATGTCACGCCCTTTGTTACATATTCCAGCAAAACAGAATGTTCCCACTTTTCCTGTGGAATTGATAAAACCCATTACATTTTGCCAAGCGCCTGTAAAAGGTTTTTAATCAAACTCTTAAAAGATTTGTTTTATATTTATGCTTTCCAGCTCAGATAAAAAATTGACTGCTTGTAGCTGAACCGTGTCCTGTCTATGTTTGGCCCGTGAAGCTATTTTTCATACGTCTGAAGCGTGTTCATCCTGTTCCATGACTACCAAGAACTGCCTCACTTATTTCTTCCTGCACACCAGTGTGTGTGTACATGAAATATTAACAATTTTTAATCTTGTCCCTTGTCCTTCCACCATTTTTTACTCATAACTCATACAAGCTATCAATTGCCAATACCGTCTTTGTGTTAAGATGTCAAGTCCTGACTGTTTCTTTCTATTCTTCTGTCATGTGCCATTCTGCATAGATACATTTTGTGGATATTAATACATTGGTTTACTTGAGTACAAGACAGTTCTGCACCTGTAAATTATCTTCTTGATTCAGAAAATAATGCGACAGAAGAAGACAATAGACAAATCTTGTTATAAAGTCTAGACATGTACCTAGAATAGATTTGTGTGCTTGTGACAAAATTTGTGGGCTCCTACTTTTCTTTGTGTTAGGTGATTGTAGAGAATTTACAGAATTTTAGAGAAAAAAATGGAAAGTAATAATAAGAATACCAATAATACAATTTGTCACTACATTCAGTGGAAAAAAGTCCCCATCACATCAGCAGGACGAGGCCCACTGGTGGACCTTTCCGAATTTTCTGGGCGCCACTTTGGCCAGTCCAACATCACATCATATTTCCTATTTTTAACCTTAGCCTGTTTTTACTCAGACACTTTACCTTTCATCTTCCTCCATCTTTTCTATTAAATGGATAAGTGTGATCATTATCTCTGTATCCCCCTGGTCTTTTATCCTCTACGCTCTGGCCTGACTCTCCTCTCTATCACTATTGCATAGAGGCTATGCCTTCATCCTTACTTTACCTGTGTACAATTTATTTTACACTCCAGTGTGAGTTCAGTTACTCAGTTAAGAACTTAATCCACAATAGTTCATATCCTAATCTTTTATTCTGATATATTTTATGTATTCCTATGTGCCATGAGAAGTACTGAAGTCTCAGTCAGTTATATATACTGCTTGGCTATTGTCAGGTCTCATTGCCATTTCACTCTGAAAATGAATCAAATTAGTGATGCATGACCATCTTCTTATTAATCGTGTCTGACAGACTAGTAATACCTGCTCGTACTGCACCTGGACAAATAGTCTTTGTCGTCGGACTTTTCAAAACTGTGATGAAAAACAGAATTCCGAAATATCGTCTTGCCTTTACCCTAGAGTCTTTCTGTTTACCTGGGAGTAGCATAGGTATGTAAAGCTACCATATCTCAGAAGTAATACCTCAGCCATCAAAATATGTTTCTCAGCAATGGAATAACCAATATCTATGTCATCTCTCAAGGTGCTTATATGGAAATTACTTCTTTGCTTTCTAGTATCATCTTTCCATTTTGGAATAATCAAACTGGTACAATTATTCCTTATGATTTTTCAGTTGTCATCTATGGTGAGTTATTTGTTTCATTAATTCTTCCTCCTTCTGGGGAAAAAAAAAAGGACCTGTTTTTTTGAGATCTCCCAGTAAGAATCATGACAGAGAAGTTATTTTAAGACACCTTAGATCCTCACAGTGTAAAATTCACCGTATAGAAGAAGTCCTAAAAAGTTATTTTTTTCCTATAAGGACTCAAAAGACAATTAAGTGACATATAGCCTGGGTGTTGTTTAACCATGTAGCCCTGTACTACAGCAGAGTCACTACTAGGGACAGGCCATAGGTGTTCTACCAAAGTTGCAAGGCCTCAGGACTGAGTCTTGTCAGGTTTGATCTGCCTGAAATTTTCTTGATCTGCCTGCAGCTTTGTTTTGCTTGGTATTGGTTTGACACTAACTTCTCTACTTGGCCAGGTATCTATAGCTGATTTGCTCTGGTTTTGTTTATCTTCATGTGGTACAACCGTCATTTTACAGCAGTAATAAGCATTTATTCTGCAAGTGACATTGACAATTCTTAACACAATGATGTAGTATTCATACGTACTGCCCTGGTACGTACTGTAGGAAAGGCCTTGAGAAGCTGAAACACAGAGTGCAGGGTAGAGTAGTACAGGCATAGAATGATAAACATGGGGCACCGGAAACCCAACAGACAGAACTAATTCATAAAGGGTCAGTTAAAGAAATGTCGATGAAGGTGGAAAAAACTGTTTCTTGGGGAAACAAAGATGATGAATATATGATATATATGTGAAAGACGGATGTAACGTCGAGGTGTAGCTCAATGAAGAAAAAGCAAAGATGTAGAAGTCTGTTAGCAAACAAGTAAAAATGACACCAAGTTGATCCTAAAGTACAGAAGAAATCATGTACATCAACATGATATACTTTCTGATTGAAGAACTGTAGAAGCACAGTGTTTCCACCTCCAGCAGCTGATCTCCTGGTTTTAAAACCTGGAAGAGAAGTGGAATGTTAAGCACCACCTCGAAGAAAAAAATAGTAACTATAAATACTTAAGTTACAATTTTGATTGCATAGGTCACTCCAAAGGTAATGCCTCCTATTTACAGCATATTTCCATGGAAACTATGACAGATACAAAGAGCACAATGACACCGTTTGGTAGAGCAAATTCTCACCTACAAAACACTGTTCTTCGACACAGTCACCACCACGGGCTGTCCATTTTCCCCAGCGATGAACAAGAGCCTGTGTGTGGCACTCGTTTAAAAATCCACACCAGCGGAGGGGACCCATCGTCACTGTTGCCACTGCTGAAATGCACCACCCACCCCCTCACTGTGCTGGCACCCAGTGCCTGGTCTCCATAAATGTTCAGCCAGTGTCGATGAATGTCAATGGGGGCCATTTTTTCCTCATGGAGGAATTCAGTTGCACACCTTTGCTTCATATGCACTCCCACGTCAGAGGCCATGTTGTCAGAGTGCCCCTCTGCTGCTGTCTGTCACACGGCAATAAAATTTAACGGAGTATTGGTGGGAAGGTTCAGCCTCTACTGCCAGAGCACCAACATCCACCTCTGACATCGTGGGCCAACATCATAAAACAGGAGACAGGACTTTCAGAGCAGCCCATGTGTTATTGACATCTTCTCTGTAGGGAAATATTCCAAGTATTATTATTAACCCTTTTCCTATAATAATTAGATCTAGATTAACAATTATTTTTCAATTAGGCTTTTAAGATTTAAATAGTAATAATAACCATGAATTCTTTTCTTCATACATAAAAAGTGTTTCCTGTTTGAGCATAAACAAAATTTTGAGAACAGTTGGCTTTTTAGGGTGAAAACCTTTATGTACAAATTAGTTTCTCTAGTGAAAACTAGATTTCACTAAGAAGAAACCATATTTTAATTTCTAAGTGTCTTGCATATATCTTCCTGTCTTGTGTTTCAAATAGAAATGTAATTTCCCCAATAACTACGGCGGGGGGTGGGGGGGGTGGGGGGTGGGGGAGCAGGAAGGGAGGAAAAATATTACTACCGTTATTATTTCACAGACAGCTGTTCCCCACTTGTGTTTTTGAAGAAATCAATGATGCTGGCAATGATCTGGTTTAACATTTCCCAAGGTATCCATGCATTTGAAACATTATAATCTCCCTATATTTTTCAAAGATGCCCATTAACATTGCTATTAATTAACAATAAGACTTGTTAATAACACAAAGAAAGTACTTTCTTTAATGCTTCTTATATGTGTCGCAAAAATTATGTTTTAGATAAAGGTACTTTGGACATGCTACAAAATAATTTGTTCTCTTAAAATTTCCATTAAAACGGCACTACTTTTTTGCTAGTAGGTTTACCGACCCTAGCTGGGCTCAAAACTTTTTCGTGAAATAAATGGTTTGCTGAGGGACCTATGGCCTGTTTACGTGGCAGCTCAGGTGACTGGCCTGAAAGAACAGTGACTGGGAGAACCCAGATATCTGTTCACAAGTGTGTGTGCAGATAATAGTAGCAATTTGAATAACATTTGTTAATAGCACAAAGCAGGGCTTTGTATTCTTCTAAAGCCATGAGCCCTAAAAGCCTGATGAATCCTGTGGCTGTTAATCAACCCAGAATATAGTATGTCATCTTTCCAGGGAAGATAGCAAGTCTGCAGACAGCATCTCCGGAAGAATGCGATGTAAGGCAGCTGCCGCGTTAGTATTGTACAGCAACCAGAAAAGTTCATGTAACATTATTTCCTTTTGGCTCTCTCTAAGGGTTTTAAAAAAGACAAAACCGATGACCCGTGGAGCTTGTGTTCGCGTGCCAGTGTGAACAGAAAAATAGGTTGAAGAATTACAAACAGACTAGGCATTTCAGAAAACAGAAGACTGAGAGAAGTTCTAGTAAATGTCTCTCACAGATGATGAACAAAACCTCATGTAATACTAGCTGAGAAAATACAGAAAAGGATTGTAAAAAAGTCTTTATATTGTCTGCTATACAAAGCAAATACCCTAAGAACAAACAATGATTCCCTGTTAAGACATGAGTGTGTGTTTGCATTTTGGAGGGTATAATTCTTTTGGAATTTTCTAAGGAGAAAATAGCACATTCTTTCATCAGACAAGCCTGCAGAACCAGAATTTGAACCAACTATTCCATAGTAAATTCTGCCTATATAGCAATGGATACAAACTTAAAATTGGAATTTCCAACATCCTGGGGAAAAAAAAAAAAGTTTAAAATAAAAATAATCTCTTTCCCCAGACCTCAACTTTTAACTGTACATGACTTTGAAGCATATTGTGATTTGTAATCTAGTCTTAATGGGGTAATTATTTACCATTTTTATTCTACCTCTATTTTCACTATGTGTAGAATTAATTCTATTATAGATTTATTGGTGCAGCTGGCCAAAAACTCTGGTTCCATGAATATCATCATCATCATGGCTTGGCTTCGCAGACGAAGATTTGGGAAGGGCTTTGCCCACGCTTATTGCAAGCGTGCTGATGGCTGAAAAGGCCAATGCGGGATAGGCAAAACTGGTTGCAAAGAGCACACCGGAGGGTCTCCTTGGGTGGTATTGCCGTTTCGTCCCTTGCCTGTCGCTACAGGGCTTTGCAAACGTGAGTACACCCTTCAAGCCTGCGCCGTGGATTTTTTTAGGTGAGGCGCAGCGTGTGCGAGACTGGCCCCACCCTTTACACCTGAGGTTCATCTGCCAGGGCCGAGCGAGCTTGGACGGTGACAGCGAAGTCCTCAGGTCGTAGGTTTGGTTAGAGTATCCTTCTCTTAGATGGATGGCCTTACAGGGCTAAACGAGCTCCATCTGCCCGCGTTTGGAGTTAGAGTTGTCCTTCTCCTAGGATGGTTGCCCGAAGGCTAGTGAGCCCATCCTGCCCGTGGACACACTTTGTCTGACCCTTCAGTTGAGACCTGTCAGGCTTGGGAGACCCTACCGGAGGCATATGCCACCACGAGCATAGCTCTCAACTTCGCAAGGGCACGCAAGCTCTTTCCCCACGGCAAGGGGGTGCCCATGAAAGAGCCGTGAATATACTTTATAAGGAAAAGCAAAGAAACAAAAAGGAAGAAAGACAAAACTAACAAAGTTAAGAATTTGTAAAATCATAGATAATAGTCACGAGTATGTAAATTAACTCCTTTTGAAAAGAGTAAAATCAAACACTGGAATTTATTCCAAGTGTAAATTTATCCACCACTTTATCCACAAATCTCGCCTTTTTCTAGACAGTTACAAATTCTCTAGATCCACTTCCTAACCTGTGCTACTCTTCGTGACCCTTGTCTTTCACACAAAAAGAAGCACAATCAGTGCCTCACATTAGCATCAGAAATCTTGGAAGTAATTCTACTTCTCCACCAGCCTGGCATGTGACCTGTTATTTCAGCTATTTATTTCCTAATAGGGTTCAGCTGTTTTTGTATTAATTCTGAATGAAAGACTGCTATTACACTGATTAGACTCAAATGTAGGATGTCTGACTTCCCCAAAATAATAATGACAGATAGTAAAATGTAATTGTTGTCATTATCTGTTATTGCTAATTTTTTAATCACCCTCGGCTCTTTAGGGAGATCTGCTAGGACCAGTGTTATTATAGGTTTTGAAATTACATAAGTAAATCTACTTAAAGTATTTCTAATTCTGGATGTGTTTGTAATTCAGATTGACACAACAGTTTTCTGAACCAGAAAGCAAAGTACCAGCTCCATACTATGAATTCTATACCTTTATGTCTGAGCTTGAAATAAAAACTCCCACTAAGAGGCTTAGCATACCAATTAAAGCAAAATGGGGTAGAGCTACTTCGTGTCTGTCTCTCACAGTGATGTTCATCTGAGAAAGATCATGTGACTAAACCTTTAACAGAGAATTCAAATGAAAATTTTGGCCTTAAGTTAAGATCTCTGCACCATTCTCTTTCAGATGATAACTTTAATTATTTGTGAAGCCTGGGTAGAAAGCACTTTAAAAATTAATGCATTTTGACAATATTATGAATGGTTGTAGAAATTAGGCTGCTGGCTTTTTGCCAAATGAATATTACAGGAAGGCTCCAGGCAGAGATGCATACCAGGATTAGGGGAGGAAGGGAACTGTCAAGACTGACATAAATGCCTTACAGATTGTTCCTAGACAGTTTCTTGATTCTTATGGGTTTTTAGACTATATAACTGTCTTTCAGGTCAGTAAGGTGTAAGGTTATTATTTTCAGTTTTAAAGTATATTTTCATAGCAAGCATTTCTGTTAATTTTCTCTCATGCTGTTAGACATTAAAGTGATGCTATTCCTCCAGCCCACAAAGTGGTATTTCTATACTCTCCTGAGAAAGAAAATACCATGTCCGTTCCAAATATGTCAGATATTGCAACTATTATAGCCAGGAAAGAAGATGATGCAATGCATAGATTCATGAAGTCTGTCCAACTCCAAACTATAGTTTTTATTTTTTTTTTTTAAAAAAAGGAGAGCTAATAAAATTCTTTTGTACTGCCTACCTCACTCTATCTGGTCTTTATTCCTGATTCTAAAAAAAAACTCTAGTATTTTTAAATAAGATTCTTCTGCTGTCAATATTCATATTGTTTCTGAATAATGTGAAGGCAAAGACATCTCACTGCTTTACTAATTGTATTAAACTCTGTATCTTCCAAAGTTAAGCTGATGCTTTCTACAAGAGAAATTTTTTCTGAGAGCAATTAATTAGAAAGAGGTGTTGTGGGTTAACCCTAGCCAGCAGCTAAACACCTTGTAACTGCTCGTTTACTCCTCCCCGCTCCAAGAGGGATGGGGAGGAGAATTGAAAAGAAAAAAACCCAGAAAACAACTCGTGGGTTAAGATAAGAACTTCTTTAATAACTAAAATAAAATAAAATACGGTAACAATAGTAATTACAAAATTATAATCATTATATATAATATAATGATTATAATAAGAATTGTAATGAAAAGGGATATAAGAAAAAGAGAGAGAAATGAAACCTGAGAAAAAGACAAATGATGCATAATGCAATTGCTTACCACACCCTGATCGATGCCCTAACAGTGATCCGCCCTCCCAAGACAACTGTTCCAAGTTTAGGCACTGAGCAGACCATTCTATGGTAGGGAATATCCCTCTGGCTACTTTGGGTCAGCTGTCCTGGCTATGCTCCCTCCAGCTTCTTGTGCTCCTGCTCACCACCAAAACATGGGAAGTTGGGAAGTCCTTGATTCCTCGGCAACAACTGAAAACATCAGTATGTTTATCAGCATTCATCTCATGTGGAATCCAAAACACAGCACTACTCTAGCTACTAAGAAATGATCTACTAAGAAGAAAATAAAATCGGCTCTATCCTTGTTGAAACCAGGACAAGAGGGTAGAAAGTTAGGTGAGTCAGAGCTTGTTTATACACCGTCAACAGCAACTAATTTGCTGCACGTGAAAGAATACGCGACGTTCCTCCGAAGATTGGCACTGTCTTTTTTTCCCGCCCACACACATAAAAAGAACTCCAGGACACACTGTGCCCAGCCAAGTTAGAAATGAGGATATTGCTGTTCTCTTTTCAACAGACAGCAAAACTCAGCAATAGATACCGTGTTGAGAGTAGAATTAAACACATTGAAGATTCATATTGTTTGGGTTTTTTCCTTGGATTACATTGAGCTGTACTGTACCCTGAAGGAAGCAAGGAAATATCTGATTTTTCAATAGAGGGCATGGTACTGGAAGTGTACAAGAGAGTAGGAAAAAAAAAAATCTCTCTTTAAAATATTATTTAAATCCACTTGTCTGTTAAAAAAAATTGCCATAATTCTGCCTTGTTCCATTATCATATTTATTATTTTAAGTACTTTTAATCCATACAAATTACTTTTTGAACCCCTTAGAGGAAGGCCATGTCTCACTTTATGTTCAGGAATTATCTTCTGTTCTGAGGTAGTATATGCACAACTAAAACTAACATGCAAAGGCAGCAATAGTAAATAAAAGACATTCAAGATGAGATTTCATTTCTCCAGGCACAAAGTCGGGTTTTGTATCCTTTCAACCATTAATTTAAATTCTGCTCAGGCAATGTACAATAATTTGTTTCTTTTTTTGAGACATGGTGATGTAATTTACCATTGTAGCTGAACTTCAACACTACATTCTGGTGAGCGATGGGCATTGACATGTAGGGTGATGCCTCTGAACCCACAGACTCAGAAAGTTCAGAATATGTTTATCAAAGCTATCTTTGCAATCTGAAGTGATAGAAACTCTTTTCTTAAAGGAAATCAGGGAAACTGAAATCTGTATGAATATCCTGGAACATAGAGCATTACTGTCTTTGTCCATGGTTGATGAAATACAGACCTCAGCTAGAGAAGAGGATTTTGTCCTTCACCGACATAATCTTTGAAGATACATAGTCAATGCTTCTTTCTGGAAAGGAAGTGTGTATCTGGTCGCCGTGGAAATTACCTTGTAAAGGTAGTCTTCTTTCTTTGATTACCAAGCTAGTGGGTTGGTACAAAATTTCCTTTGACATGCTTAACGCTGAATAACTGTTGACTGTTGGGGCAGGCTTTCAGAACCACACATACACACTTTGTCAGACTGGGCTGTTAACAGTATTGAAAACAGTAATTCATTACAGCCATCGTGGGCAGGATGGCAACTATAGTAACATCACATAGAAGTGACATAGTACCACATACGGTGTTCCGTCTCTGCTTCTGTTTCTCAATAGATTATTCTCAATACATAGGAGGAAGTTCAAAGTAAAAGGCTAATCCTAGAAGGTTGAGAGCATTCTCAAAGGAAAATAAAAATACCGATCATCTCTAGAGGAAACACACAGCATTACCCTGGATCATGTCTTCAGCCTATAGTACTCTAAACTTTCTGAGGGTGGATTAATTTTCTATAATTGTTGACTTATAAATTATTGCTGTAAACGAAGCTAAAGCAAGCCTCATTTCCAATTCTTCCATGCGTATTCAGAACTCCATCTTTTGAAACCAGAATTAATTAAAACTGGCAAAATGATCAGTGACTAAATAGCTGCAAAATCTCATTATTAAAAATGGCCCATTTCGAATTTAATGAGTGTAAAAATGGTTTGAGAAGTCTTGACTATTAACACATTCAGAACTCCAGGGCAGAGGCTCAGACTCTCTTCTATAATATGCAGTCAGTGCCACTGTAAAGCTACCATAAATTTCAATGGCAACGGGGCTCCACCCAATACACACGCACCTTCTCCCTGGGAACAGCTCATTCACTCTTTGAACAATGTTCCTTTTCTGCATTTTACCTGCAACAGTCTCTCTTGTTTATTCAGGATCTATTATATATTTGTACACAAACAATAGTGAATATTACAACCATCTTGCTAGGGAATACTGAAAAGAGAAACTCCAGGTCCTCAAAATAATGGAAGGTAAATGAATCTCTTCATTCTGGTGTGAAACCTCTACTCCCTTTGCTGGAGTCTTTGAAAAGTGAAAAGCAAACAAGGAACAGAATAAAAAAAAAAAAAGGCAATGTTGAAAAAGGCTAGAAGAACTGGGAAGGAGCTGTATTGCAGACTGCAATAAAGTGAGGAGCTTCCATGCTCCTGTAATCCCTGGAAGCTGTAGAAACAAGGAGCTGTTTATGGTCAGTTTTATCCGCCTTCTTTCATATCTCTAACACTATATTGTAGTGCGCATCTTAATGTTACCTGATGTGTCTCCTGGGCTTATTAGCTACCCTTGTTTCCTTGTAATTGCGCAGACCTAAATGTAAGGAAGGGGTTTAAAATAGTGGAGGTTTTATTCCCCTTCACCTTTCTCTAGCTAATGAATGTAGAAGGTGAGCTTTTTAAATGCTTAAATAATATTCTGCTATACATGCCTTATGGCCGGATATCTGAACTCTCAGTGTCCCAAAAATACTCGTACAGGTAGCGTGAGGGAAAAAACATCTGCCATGAACCACTGAGGTATTAAGGAACTCATTATTTTATGAAAAATTCTGTTACTTTCCCTCAGTAACCAAAGGCTCATATTTTAACATCATGTCTACATAACGTTTTATTGGATTTACATTTCTATCGGTTTTTTTTTCCCTTAGATTTATCTGCCTTGTAGTATCAAGGAACTAGGAATACATACAGTTACTAAATTTCCCCAGGGAAATACAAGCTTTTGAATGAATTTACCTGCAAACTTCAACATGGGAATAAGATTCACTTCTTTAATAAGTAAGATAATTAACAATTTCAGCTACTTAAATAAGGAGGCAGTTATATCATCTTCATTGCTTGTCTATAACCTTGTAAAACCTTGAGTAGTTTATTCCCAAACAACTGTGTTAATTGCAAGAAATGTTGTCCATCTCAAGACCTTTCTGAAGGAGAAAGTCATTATAGAACATATTCACTTCCGGCATAAAAATACATGTATCTTGTAAATAGCTAATAAAATTTCAACTACTGATAACTATTCTTAATGCCTTGAAGGAAACTATTAAATGCAGGAAGTTGCTGTTTTTATCAGCAGAAGGCAATGTAATATGTACTACCAATAGATATTGCAATAGATTAGCAAAGCTGAAGGGTTATGAGTATGTTTTCACAAACTCCAAAGCTCAGCCATACCAGAAACACATACACATTATTTTCTTCATCTCATTTTAAAAATAGTATAAGCAACAATATTTCATTTAGAGACCAGAGCTACTATACCTAGGGAATGCATATGTTCCACACTATCCTCTTGGTTATCCGTAAGGTACCTGCTAATTAACTAGCTTCCTTTGAGAAAGAGAGAAAGATATTCCAGGAGCTTCATTCCATACTAAGACAGGTGTCATGAAGTCAAAGAAAGGGACATAAGTATGCTAGGAAATTAATAATCTCCAGATAGATAATCTCGTTAAAACAGCCTAGAGAAGTATATTTAATCCTCATTTAGAAAATAAGAAATTACTACAAAAAAGACAAGTGATAACTTACACTAATTTTGTATTAGTCTATCTACATCAGTTAGATTTAAAGATGTCAGACTTCATGGAGATATCTAAGTAGATGGAGAATATTTAGGAATTATGCTGAAGTTATATGGTAAAGAAAATGTACAGGCATATACTTTTCTGATTCTTTGCTTTAATCCCTAACAGCTGTTGCTTTAATTGTGGACTTTTTTTTTTTCCCCAAAGGCTCCTTCAACCCTTATACTCTTAATTCTCTTCTTACAGAAGAATAACTCTGCTCTTACTAAATTTAATTTAGATGACCTGCTTAGTGGAGGAGGGAAAGGCCGTGAACGTTGTGTACCTAGACATTAGTAAATCCTTTGACACTCTTTCCCACAGCATTCTTCTGGAGAAACTGGCTGCTCATAGCTTGGATGAACATACACTCTCTAGATAAAAAAAGGGATAGATGACCAGGTCGAAAAAGAGTGCTGGTGAATGGAGGTGAGCTTAGCTGGTGGTCAGTCACAATTGGTTTACCCAATCGCTCAGTACTGGGGCCTGTTCTCTAACATCTTTATCAATGATCTGGATGAGAGGATTGAGTGAACCCGCAGTAAGTTTGCAGATGACACCAAGTTGGGTAGGAGTATTGATCTGCTTGAGGGTAGGGAGGCTCTACAGAGGGATCTGGACAGGCTGGATAGATGGGCTGAGGCCAATTTATGAGGCTCAACAAGGCCAAGTGCCAGGTCCTGCACTTGGGCCACAAGAACCTCCTGTAACACTACTAGCTTGAGTGTTCTGAACAAGTGGCTGAAGAGCTGCCCATTGGAAAAGGACCTGGGGTGTTGGTCAACAGCCAATTGAATCTGAGCCAGCAGTGTACCCAGGTGGCCAGAAAGCCCAACAGCATCCTGGATGTATCAGAAATAGTGTGGCCAGCAAGAGGAGGGATTGTCCCCCTGTACTCATCACTGGTGAGGCCACACCTCCAATACTGTGTCCAGTTTTGGGCCCCTCACTACAGGAACGACGTTGAGGTGCTGGGGCGAGTCCAGAGAAGGGCAATGAAGCTACTAGAGCACAGGTCTTATGAGGAGCGGCTGAGGGAACTGGGGTTGTTTAGTCTAGAGAAAAGGAAGCTGAGGGGAGACCTTATTGCTCTCCACAACTAACCGAAAGGAGGTTGTAGTGAGGTGAGTGTCAATCTTATCTCCCAAGTAACAAGTGATAAAGGGAGAGGAAACAGCCTCAAGTTGCACCAGGGGAGATTTAGGTTGGATATTAGGAAAAATTTCTTTACAGAAAGGGTTGTGAAGCATCGGGACAGTCTGCCCAGGGAAGCAGAGGAGTCCCTGTCCCTGCAGGTATTTAAAAGTTGTGTAGATGAGGAGCTTAGGGACATGATTTAGTGGTAACTTGGCAGTGCTAGGGTAATGGTTGGACTTGATGACCTTAAAGATCTCTTCCCACCAAAATGGCTCTGTGATTCTATGATTCTATAATTAGAGAAACCGTTTAGAGAATCATGGAATCACAGAACCGTTTTAGTTGGAAGAGACCTTTAGATGTGTAACAACCGAGCTAGGCCAGTTGTGAATATGTAATAAATTACATGCAAATGTGGAATGAATTGCCTTTAGGTAGGTATTTTGTACTTTCCAGCTTCTGCTGCCAAAACTATCCGGTTATTTCTACTCATTATATCCTTTTCTAATCACGAGATTTGAACCACAGCATCAAAAGTTTCTTAGTAAACACAGTCTAATCTGATGATAGATCCATGCAATAAGAGTTGAGAACTCTATTCTTAGGGTTGAAGCAGGTTAAAGTATAGAATATCTTATGAATGCTAAAAAAAAAAAAAAAAACACACAACCATGAGTTTAGGAAACAACCTGAAATAGCATGTTATTAATTTGTTCAGAGAGTAATTAGTTTGTTGTCTGAGAGTAATCATGGGGGTATGGAAGTAAGAAGGAACTATTATTTGTCAAAAAAGATACAGGAAATTAAGGTACGTCAAGGCTATTTGTGAAGTTGTTGATGCAAAAAAAGATGTTTGGACTGGAAAAATAGCAAGAAATATCCTACTTTAGCAAAATGACCTCCCAATATTTATCTAAATATGTATTATAACTAAATCAGCACATAGCAGACTTCTTATTAATTAAAAATTAAATTCTTATTTGACCACTTAATGTAATATCCAGCTAAAATATTCTTGGTAAATCCCTATGTGAAGGGGGGAATATAAAAGGAAACTGTGTCTAAAACTTAGGAATAAATGTTTTAAAAGAACTTGAATTTTAAAATTAATTAAACCAGGCTCTCCTTCAGAGATATGTACCCTGAATATATTTGTACACAGAGGACAAGGGCTTGTGTTGTGACTAAGATGAGTAGCTACTGCTGTTTTAAGTAGCATCTGGAATATTGCCTGGAACTGTTTATTTAGGTCATTCTGACTTGATAAGAAATTGCTATTTCTGTATACTTATTTCCATGAGCAGCATGCTGAAACATGACTTGCCTTCTCTATTTCGACATCAACTAAAGGAAACAGGTGGAAGAGCTTTTTTGCAAAGTTTTCAGTTTATGTGCTGTGAACTGAAACTTAGATTATTAAGCAACTTGTATTTGCTAAATTCTGACATCCCTGTGTACTCATGTCATTCATCAACTCCACCTACCCTCTACCAGAACTATATAACAAATGACTAACCTCTCTTCAACAATGTTTTCAAGCTAATTAAAACAAAATAATTCTATTGATTTCTCTGAAGAAACTTCAGAAACATAGATATATTACATTTTCCTAATTTTTTTCAGTTCATATAGTCATTAGTGTTAGTGTAATTCACTTAAAAAAGAGAAAAATATGTTTAAAGTGTGCAGAGCAGCTGTGTGTTCTAATTGATACAATCAGAGGTGAAAAGGGAACAATTCACCTCATCGTATGTAGACGTTCAGAGGAGCTGCTATTCTAAATGCTGTGAAGTGTTACTGGCACCTACAGAGAATCTGGAGATGTGACAAGACAAGTGTGTCATCTTGTATTGGCAGGGAGAAGTAACTGAATCCCACGCTTATGTTTAGTCATTTAAATCACCCCACGAGCTCCACTAGGTGTATAACTGGATAACAGATTCAGCTCTGCATAACTCACGTCAGCTGAATTTGGAATTACATGAAAAGATGCAAAATTCTAAGACCTGGTTAATAAGATTTATCATTATGTATCATCATTTTGTGGGGATTTCTAGATCTTTCTGTTCAGATCAGAACTTTCTAAAACAGCACAAGGATATCTTCAGAATTTCTTCAGACTAGAATACAATCACTGCTCTGTTTGAGAGCAGGATGTTAACATCTCTTAGTAATTGCTGTATTGAACTTTAGGTAGGTAAAAGAACCACTGCTTTCGCTTATTCTTCTGCATTTTAGGTACTCTGTGTTCTTTCAGAAGCACAGAAATCAGCTCACATCTTTTCTACAAATGTGTAATGGGGAAGGAGAGAACAAGAGGAAAGCTCTTGAATTTCTGCTTGATCTTCTCTGTGTTTACCTCTTAAAGCTCAAAGGATATGCAAAATTTGTCCTACAACATAGTTATCTCTCAAAATTATGCCACTCAGTATAAATAAAAGAAAAAAAAAAGTGTCTTTTTTAGACGTGAAATAGCGTGTCAAAGAAACCCCATGGATCCCTGGGTTAATTTATTTTTTTTTTTTAATCTCCTGAAAGTGCACTGACCATTCTTTTTTTAGTGTTGAAGAGTCAGAATAAACATGAGAAATCTAAAATGAGATTTTTCTGAAACAAGTTGTCTAGTTGATATAGGATCTTAATTTATTTTTAAGAATACTTTTCAGCTGTGATATCCATGCTACATATAAAATGGTAATTAAAAGAAATTTATGTTGAATCTCACTGGGCAGAAATTACTAAAGAACAAGAAAATTGTTCTCTACTCCTTCACCTGAGGATTAAAATTGCCTCAAGGGTATAAGTTGTTTATGATGTAATCAAGACAGAATTGGAGCTAAATGAGCCTAGACAGAATTTTTGAAACATTAAAAAACCCTCTTCTTAGATTTATATTAAAGAAATTATAAGTCAGGAAATTAAAGTATGAAGTCAGAATCTTTATGCATACCTGCAACAAGCCCAAGTTTTCAGTTTTCCTCTGTCATTAATAACTGCATTTTTTCTCCATTTCTTTTCTGTCTTGTATTAAAGATTAGAGCATCTTTGACAATTTTGCTTTTCTTTAGCAATTGCTTATAGAACAGATCTTTATAGTTCATTTGCAAATTTAGGATAATTTACAAGTCGTTATGGATGCCTGAGAGTGAATGTTTTAAGGATTTAAAAGTAAATTGTAATGTAAAAGATTAATGTAAAAGCTTAATGATATCATAATTTAGTGAATCAGTATATAGACATCTTGTCCTTGAACTATATGTAAAAAATTATAAGTCCAAACTCTTATAACAAGCAAATAATTGAAAATAAACAGGAAAAGATTATAGAGCCTAATGTGTGAAAAAAAAAAAAAACAGAATGCTTGATTCTGATTCAAGATTTAATGAATATCAAACAAAAATGTAAGTAAGTTGAACTTTTCAGAGGAACTTACTTGAATTTGACATAAACTGATTTTAAATTCATAGAACTGAGACATATATTGCATGTATTAGAAAGTTAATTAAGATAATTGTTCAAAATTTAAAAATAAAATATAAAATAAACCACTAAAATATCAAATAATTTTAAAAACATTTTTTAAATTCTCTTTTACTAGCTCGACTTTTAAGAAAACTTAATGTGCCAACAATAATCCAGAAATAAAGATATTATGTGAGTGAAAGGAATTCTTAACAATATTTCTACTTATGCTGAAATATGGAGTGGGGAAGAGAAATATTTTTTATATACATACTTCTCTCTCTGAAAGTATCAGGATCTCCTATAGTGTAGGGATTTTTTTGTTGTTGTTGTTGTTCTGTTTTGGTATTTCGTGGTTTGGTTTTGTTTGGTTTGGTGGTGGTGATTTTTCTCCCCAGAAAATAGACCTCAAGACAGGCCATATATTTTTCTACCTGTTTTGTATCTAGTGTTATTTCATGACAGTTTGTTCACTTTATCTGATGCTGAACAATTCTGTCATGTTTCAGCCATTCAAGATTGGAAGCAATCAGGGGTTAGGCCAAAGACGTGTTTTTGTTACAATGATTTGTCTTGGTAAATAAATGACTTTGAGAAATATCACTTGCAATGATAATGGAGTAGGTCAAAGGGAAGAGCAAAGCAGGGCAGTTCAAGAGAATATATACTAACTTGGTGAAATGGAAAAATCAAACCCCACTATATGTCACAGTGCCATATAGCACTGGTGGTGGTTGTTCCTTTATAACACAGAATATCCACTAGTAGTTATACCTCAAAGGATAAATAAATAGTTGAAAATATTTTATCTCAGGACAAGCTCCAGTGATGATGAAAAGTATCTCCTGACTTCCCCCAGGCAGCAGTGCCCTGTTTTTCAGAGTATTTGAAAGGAAAAGATACAGGAAGAATGAGGACTGTAAGCGTCAGTGCTATGCAAATATATAGGTTAAGGAAATCATACTCTTTTTATGGAAATTGCACTGAGGAAAAATTGCATATTTATTTCCTAGTTTATAACAGAAAATGTTTTCCACACCACCATTGAATTTTAGTCAATTCCCAAATTGCAACATGTTTCTGAAAACGATAGATAGTCTTTAAAGAAGCCCCCAAAACCTCACCAAAAAATGTCTATGTATCTTTCCATCTATGTACAGACATGTCTACTTATTTTAGAAGCAAGAGAAAGAAGCCAACATGGAGCATAGTCTCATTCTTTGACACAAAATCCATGCATTGTGTCCTCATTTCATATTTTCCAAAGTCTAAACCATTCTTTAGAAGTTCTGCTATTCACCTAGTTTTCCTTGGAGAAGTTCTGCTGATGCAACTCTCATATGAATAATGGATCTGATGAAGAGCCTTTACATTAATATTGAAAGTAGAGCTACAGCTGGTTTGCATACACCAGCCCTGTTCTCTTTCAACGGCAAACTAAAATTGCATGTTACATGAGTAATGATGGCACATGAGCCTGAGAGCTCAACAAGCTCAGACAGTGAACTTCCTCACATATATGAAGTGCTTTTTTATTTCCATAAACCAAAATCATATATGTTTATGAAAATCTGTATGTTTCTAACTTACATATAAATCGGCGTTACCTATATTGAAACCATCTGCACCACAACAGAGTCGGGAAGCTTTTAACTGACCTCTCTGATCTTAGAAAAGCTACCGGATATTTGATGGTGGCTCTCTCACAGCAAGGTACCATATTATTTCTATCCAGCATTTGCTGACTTCAATATAATAATAAATGGTATTCACTGTTTAAAAAATACAATACAGTAAAATAAACCCCATATCTCTGATAAAGCCCTTCCCTATTAGAAACATTGGATAATACAGCAAGGGAACTCTGGGAAGAATCTAGTCCAATCTTCAGTACAAACCTTAAAATATTAGAAGCGCTTGCTCAGGGACCCGTCTGGTAAAGCACTGAGTTTCTCCAAGGAGAGAGGTTCCACAGCTTCTTTGGGCAGCCTGCTCCAGTTGTTGATCACTCTCACACAATCAGTTTTTAAATCACATCCAGTCAGAATTTCCCTTCATGTGACCAGTGGCTGTTTCCCATCATCTTTTTTGTATCTGGGGTCACCTGGAGCTCAACATCCGTATCTGTCTTATTTGCAGCCCCTGTTAAATAGTTACAGAAAACAATCTCCCTTTAGCCTTCTCTTTTCAAAGCAGAACAAGACCAGTTCTCTGGCCCCCTCTGTCTTCATATACAGCAAGAGCTTCAACACTGTAAGCCCCTTGGTGGCTCTTCATTGGACTCACTCCAGTTGGTCAACATCTCTCTTGTACTGAGAGAGCAAAGATGTAGACAGTATTTGCTCTTTGAATTCCTTCAACATGCCAGCTACACTTTTGGTAATTCGTATAGCCAGTGTGTATCTTGCCTTCACTACATCAGCACGTTGGTAATTCACATGCAGCAGGATGTCAGGTCAGTTTCTGAAGAGTAGTTTCACTGTCACACCGCAGCCTATACTGTTCCAAGAGTTCTATCTCAGGTGCAGGACTTCTTATCAGGCCTTCTCCAGCTTGTTTGCTGCAACATTCAATAGCTATCTCCAGCTTAAATTCTAGTACCAGTTATCTCAAGCCAGTTAACTTTCTTGGATTCTGAGTGGAGACCCTCAAATATTCTAACTATGTCCTGTTTTTCCTGGTGACCCTGTTTGAGCAGCATCTTCTACTGGTGGCAGATCTTTGCTTTGCGTGGTTCTTTGCTCTACTACCAGTCCTTAGTATTTGAGTAAAGCTAGTGTCAGGATTGCTTCAATATCTTTTTGACAAGAAGTACGCTCTTGATTTCTTAATTTACTACTGTGTTTTTTATCTGATGACATTTTCTAAACTGGTACACGTAAGTATGATGATGCAGATCAATGCTCATTAGAAAAACCACATCTTAGACTGGAAAGAAATTCTCATGCCATTCTCTCTTCTCCATGCATCAAACTGTCAGATCATTTCAGAACTATTCAAACAAAAATGTTCAAATGAATTTCATACAAGAACTTGTTTTTCCTAATTCAGTCGCCTTTCTAATCCAGTTACGAAAATTTTCATAAAATACGAGTTTCATGTTTGTTACCTAATTTTTAATCTGAAAGAGTCTCTCCCATCTAACTAAACTGAGAACCTGCATGGTGCCTTTTCACCCTCCATACATTACCCAGATATTTTGGGTTCTGGAGGTTTTGCTTCTTTGTTTCCTTTCAGTTGCAATTATTGTAAATTTGGAGTATTCCTAATTGGTGGGTTTCACAAAGTGTGGCGGAAAATGTATTTTCTTTACCAGGTGCCTGGAGGGTTGTCTTACTCCCAGAATGCATACTGAGGAGGCTTGGCACTGTCTCATGTGGCTTACAATTTCTTTTATGTTATTTCTTCTACCTAACTCTGTGTTAGTGGAATGAGGCAGATTAGAACCTCAAAGAATATTAGAAGGACAACATTAGAATACAGGGTAAAGGAATTTATCTTCTCTTGTGGTTTTTTCACTCTTTTTTATCCAATTTCATTAATAAGGTAGAAAGAAAAACAAAACAAAACAAAACCCCAAAGAACCTTTGGTACTAAGTGTTAAGCTTTTTAAACGTAGAAAGCTTGACTGTTCTTGAAATGTCATGAGTGTTCTTGAAAACAGGAGTTTCATGGGACTTTAAATCTGGAATGTCTTTATAAGCCAGCCTAAGTACTTCCACCAAGTTCAGTCTCTTCTACATCATATTTAGAATTTACATATACACACACTTTGTTTTAAGTGTGCTTTATTTTAAATGTAGATGTTTTAATTGATTTGGATAATCAAAGTATTAGTTAACTGTGTCTGTTGCTATTCTAATTTTTTAATCCTCTTCAAAATATCAAGGAGATGCAAAGGACGTGATTCAGTTGCCTAAACATGTGTGCCATTTCAGACAGGCAAGGATATCCAAACCAAAAGCGTGCGGTCATCACAAGATGCTCACAAGAGACCTCGCATCCCTGGGATTTATTACTCATGAGCTACATCCATACCAAATGCACTGCATTTATGGCATTTGTCCCATAGCAGTAGTTGCAAACACTGAGTAAAGGAATAACTTTTATAACATTCCAAAAGATCAATCTTTATCATCTGGTACATCATATAAAGAAATCCTGAATATTACCGTAGCCAGTAGGAAACATCAAAGGGAAGGGGAAGCTCAGGTATCTCCTGAATTTTGTTCTCTACTCCAGTTCTGAAGGAGGCATATTTGGGAAGCTGAAACCCATTCAACTAGTTAAATAATGAAAGCTTCCATAAGTAACTAAAAACTTAGATAAGGTGTTCATTCTTTCCTTTAAACCACAGCTATAAATGGAAAAAAGTGCTGCTGCTTAACTTTTATCTAACAATTAGGCTGTCACAACATTTACTTTAGGACTGGAAGTTCTATGTTCAATAAATACCTTCTCCTGAGGATTTGTGTGTATGTATTTTTGATGCGAGAGCCAAAATGAGCAGTCAAAACAATAGAAACATTGTAAAAGAATTTTAACGTTGCAGTCAGAAATTCAGATTCCCATGAATTCCCAGGTCATGAATAATTAAACAGGGTTTTTTTAAGAGATTGCTAACTTGGTTTAAATTACACTTCAGACCTCTGAACACCTCTGTAGGGTTCAACTTTTTTTGTCTAGAATGAGGAAAAAAAAAAAATGCCAGAAATTATCTACGAGGAGCAGTCCTTTCTGAAAACGATTTCTGGATATAGGTTCAGGATTTATAAACCTTAAAGCTTTTTTCTTGTTTAATGTCTCCTGCCACATATTTCTTCAGTCTGTCAACATATATGGAGAATACAAAAAGCTCCATGGCTTTCTAGAATTTCAGTTCCCACTTTTACAGATCCACTGTCCATTGTTTTTCAGTTGTGTTTTTAATTTTTGTTCTTTTTTTTTGAATTGCAGAAAAGTATTGTTCTTACCCCTGTCCTAGCAAAACTTAAATAACAGAATGTAATCAACAGAAAACCCGACATTGAGAGGTATTGCTATTATTTGTTCCCATATTGAAACAATTGCTATCAGGGGACTACAAAAACTAATCCTAAATTCATGATTTTGCATAGATAAGAGTATTTTTAATAATTAAATTACATATTTAATCTGCTACTTTTTTTTTTTTCCTCAAAGCCAGAATTCAACTTCATTTTGTCAGTGGGAAGATTAACATTTCTATTAATTACTTCTCCTGTTTCATTCAGAATTTAAAATTCTAACTGCATTTTAGAAGCTTTGAAAAGTGTTATTACTACAAATATCATTACTGTTTAGGTATGTGCTATGTTAAATTAATTTTACCTTTATGAGGTAAACAGGTGTTTGTAATTCATGACTGCCTCATGACTTGCTTTCATAGCAGGTATTTACAAGTTGCAGTCATAAAAAAGTGATGAATTGAAATAAGGAAGTAATTATGGAGTGCCTGAACCAGCACTTTCCTGGATGTCACTGTGAAGGACACTGTTAACCACCCGAGTTCTTATTAAAATTTTTTGCTCACAAAAATGTTTAAATTCCAATATATTAGATTACACTGTCACTACCTTAATGCAGATCTACCTGCATTGCTTTGTTCACTTTGATTTTAAATAACTCAAAAGATTATTTTTCTTTAATTTACCGTGTGATGTTGTTGCACTAAGAGATCTGAGTGTTAGCAAATGCTTCCTCATTCAGTCTTAGTTTTATTTTCTCTTTTTTGTCTGTTTACACTCAATTATACTCCCATATATCAATTTCAATGACTCTACTCTTTTCTTGTTTACAACCTATGAATAAGTTGAAAGAGCTTTATAAACTGTGTTTCTTTGGTCATCATTTAGCTGAAATAGATGTTGTAAAATCTTTTTTTAACTTTGTTTCTTAAAACACTGAAACAGTTAAGTTCTATTTTTTAGTTGTTGGCTTTTTTAACTCTTAAATTGGGTTTAAAGAGAGTCAAATGCTCAAAATATCAAAAATTGAATTTCTGGGGTTTTTAATTGGAAAATCTTCTGATTTAAAAAAATGTCACCTCTGAAGAAATAATTTAATGTGTTATATTCTATTGGCATTCCTGATGACATATTTGAGCTTCTTCCATTGTATGTACACAGTGTCAGAAAAAGCATTTCCTATCATTTTTCCTAAAATAATTGATGCCTAGCTTGCTGTTTGTTTTACTCTTGAGATCATGATACCAGCTTAATCTGGACCAGATCTTTAATTTAAGAACAACTAGAGAAAGAAAGAGAGAAAGAAAGAAAGAGAGAAAGAAAGAAAGGAAGAAAGAAAGAGAGAAATGAAGGAAGAAAGAAAGAAGGGAAGAAAGAAAGAAAGGAAGAATGAAAGAAAGAAAGAGATTTGTTTACTTAAGAATTACGTTTGTGGAAAGACCTATACAAACCTAATTAATCTGAAAAATTACATCAAAATCCATTTTTAGGTAATTTTAAAATGGACTGTTTTTAGACAATTGAAGTATTTACATTCTTCTGAATATGCTTTAATTTTCCTTCTTCATATCAGACACTGTTGTGGTTTGAGCCCACCTAGCTGGCAACAAAGCACCATGCAGCAGCTTTCTCATCCTACCCCTTCTGGTGGGATGGAGAGGAGAAAATACAGCAAAAGGCTCCAGGATCAAGAGAAAGGACAGGAAAGGCACACTCACCAGTGATGGTCACGGGCAAAAGATGGACTCAACTTGTGGGAACAATATCAATTTAGTTTAAACAAACCCATCACCAATTCACCAATGAATCAGAGGAGGGCAGTGATAAATACGGTGGGATCTTAAATACACCTTCCTCCCACCCCTTCCTTCTTCCTGCTCCGTCCTTGCCCGCAGCATGGGGGTTGTGGCCAGTCCCAGTCCATTCTGCATTGTTCCTGCCCATCTTCCTCCTTGGGGAAAACTCAGCGTCCAGGCCTCCCCTGCTGCGATGTGGTGTCTCTCCCACAGTAGACAGTCCTCCACAAACTTCTCCTACCAGCACGGGTCACTTCCAAAGGCTCAGTGCTCCCAGTGACAGACTGCTCCAGCATGGGCTCTGTCACCGGTTTGGCTGAGGCAGGGCCAAACCACAGGACAAATTCTCCCTCTCCAATGAGCCCCTTCCCCGCTCCAGGAGGAAAGGGGTTAAGGAGAAACAGAAGAGGGAAAAGATAAAGTGGGCGATGCCTCAGCTGAGTTGTGGACACTAAAACTATTTTAATACCAACAGAAATTATATCGTATACAACAAACAACAAGGGGTTAACAAATCTGTACAAGGTTGGGGGATCAGGTGCGGCAAGGGTTACACCACAGGAAAACCACCAGTCACTGGCCGCAGCAGGTCACCCTGAGCAGGGGCTGGGGCCGCCCCTGCCAGGTGCCACCGGGCAGAGCAGCAGCAGCAGCAGGAGGTGGAGCCAACGGTCATGGCAGTAACCGCAGTGTAATATGTCCCGGTGCAAAGCGGCAGCAGGAGTTTGTGGCAGGCGGCACAACCGGGATCGCCCGTCAGCAACAGCCAGTCCCCTCAGCACCAACAGCATAAATGGCTGCAAGTTCAACCACGTCTCCAGCAGGGGCAGGAGCGCAGGGCAGGTGGGATGAGGTCTCCGGGTCTCTCACATGTGGATTCATGCAGAGACGTTATCCTTCCAAGGAGCTCCACAGCCAGTGAGCTGCAGTGACATGCAGGGGGGGAACACCTTAACTGGTTTGTTCCATGTGTCAGTCAAACTGGTCTTATATTAAACCAGGACAGACTTCCATCAGAGACACAGACTTCTTTGGGAGAAGTCCCCTGCTCCTGTGTGGGTTCCCCAGGGGCTGCCGATGGGATTTTTCTCCACTGTTGATCTCTAAGGGCTGAAAGAGCCCAGTCTGTCTTCTCACCACAGGCTGAAGGGGAACGGCTGCTCTAGCGTGCCTCCCCCACCCTTTCCTCACTGATCTGGATGTCCCCAGGATTGCCTCCCTGACTCTCACTCCTTTTCAAACAAAACTCCCCAAAACAAAGGAACTCACCCAACATGTTTTCCCCTCTTTTTGTGCACCTCCAGACTACTCACTGGTGGGTTAGTATGAGGAGCAGAAAAACTTTTGACTCTGTGTAGGCACTGTTCAGTAGTAATCAAAACATCCCTGAATTAGCAACAATTTCCAGCACAAATCCAAACTGTAGCCTCATAGTAGCTACTGTTACGAAAAATAACTTTATCCCAGTCAAAACTAGCACAGGACGATGTAAAGAAGATGAAGCCAGGCTCTCCAGTGGTGCCCACTAACAGGCAATGGCCCAAACTGAAACACAGGACGTTCCCTCTGAAGAACATCAGGAAACACTTTTTTACTGTAAAGGTGACTAAGTACTTGAACAACTTACCCAGGGAAGTTCTGGAATCTCCATCCTTGGAGCTATTCTAAAGCCATCTGGACATGGCTTTGGACAACCAGTTCTTGGTAACCCTGTTTGAACAGTGAGGTTGGATCAGATGATCTCCAGAGGTCCCTTCCAACCTCACCCATTCTGTAATTCCAAGACAGCTTCCTGATGAATTCACAGGAAATTAAGGGGGAGTTATGTGAGAAATTACCAAATTTGGTAGCATGTCAATAATATCATACAAAGCCAAATTTGCCAAGTTGTAGTATAAAAAATATCAATTTGGGTACAGATGTTGGAAAATTGGTACCAAAGGGAAAAATGTCCTCACAGTGTCTGTTCCAGTAGCTGAATCCACTCCTTATTTGCTTGTTCCTACATTTCTGGGATGTATATATTCTTACATCCCTTAAGGCGTCTAAACTTGTTTTGTGCTTCCAGATGATTTCTGTTTTTCTTTCCATTCCTCAATGTTCTTTTTTGTACTTGCTTCACAAGATTACATCCTCATTTCACTTCCAGGATAGCAATAATTTCACCCTAATTTACTCCCTCCTGCTTTTCTTTTAAAGAAAAGCAGCAATCTCTCATCTCTTTACTTAACTTTGCCCATACTCCTTAACCCACAAGTCCATGTTGTTTTCCCCTCTGACTTTTGTACCATTTTCCAGTAGCGCATTTTTCTACACTACTATCTTCAATTAAGGCTCCTTGTGGCTACCTAAAAAATTATCATCCTCATATTGATTTGGCTCTTATACTTTGGATAAACAAGTCACACAATTTTTCACCTTATACTGAAAACCAAATGTACTCAGGGCGCAGAAGCAACACTCTCCAGCTGGTACTAGGAGCAGTACCAGCAACATAATGGGACAGAAACTTGGGGGAATATCTCAGTTAGGTCCTAGAGTTTGGGCTTAGAACTCGATTTGCTAGCAACCTTAAGAAAGCTTGATTACTGCATTGTAATGAGCTGCTAGCAACAAGATCAGTGACAAAATTTTAAAAGCCAGTCCTTAATTATCTTTTCTCACTAGTAAAATAAATGATCCACTCGTTATAGGTAGCTGATCCCTCTGCAAATTTTCCTACCCCTGCTCCAAGCCATGACAGAGACAGATTCCTTAGATGCATTTTGCTTGTAACTAATTTGTTTGCTCATTTTGTTCTTAGAAGTAGTTCAACCACTTTTCCTTGTGCTTTACTAAATTGAACCTAAGGAGTTATCAAGCATGGAAAATCACGTCCTGAATAATTAAATAGTGATACAATTTTTTATGCAGCTGAAAACAGTCTTCTAAACGGAAGTCTTGCGTTGTAAGGACAGTCCTGCACCATTATGATGGTAAGATTCTCTAAAGAGTGCACAGATTTTATTTTCTATGGGTAGACCGCACAGAAAGTAGGACATATTTTAGATTTACCACATATGTGTTGTACACGGTTGGAGTATACTGAAGAATAAAATTACTGAAGTCTCTTGTGACACTTTTCCACTAAGGAAGTTATTATTTACTCAGTTCAACTATTGCATTATCCCAGAAGAAAAATAATATTTCTCATAGTTTGTTCAGTAAATGTTAGATCTATATTCTAAATCTAAGACTCAAATTCTAAACCGTAGAAACTCTAGGGGTTTTTTGCCCTGGGAAGAGTATTACTAGCAGCCAAGGGTACAGGCTGTCTTATCAAATAAAAAGTTATTCAGGGATGTTGTGGAACAAATTTTTTAACAGTGTTTTATGACTAGAGCTTGAAATAATCACACAAGCCAGTAGACAACAAACAAATAAACAGTATAGTGTAAATATCAACAAAGTTGTCAAAGACAGCAGGACAGTTGGCAGATTAGCTACAGAATTAGTTTCTAAGCAAGGCTAAAGAAGAAGCAGAAGAGCAGAAACAAAGGCCAGGCAAAAGAAAACCCACGTAGTATCCAAAAGTATAATCTTATCTCCCAAAATACATTGTTTTATTTATTTTCCTTTCTGGATGCCAATCTGCATTCCTTAAGCTATAGAAATAAATTTGTGCTTGGTCCAGCCAATTTATTATAGCAACACTGTATGCTGAGCATTTGGAAAAAAGTTCACCTCTTGACAACAAAGATGGCTAAAGAGATTTTAGATAGCTCACTGAACTTAAGAAACACATTTTCTTTTGCAGTTGCTCTGTGGAAGTGTTAACCAATGTAAGAAACCTAAAAATAAGTTTACTCGCTTATCTGTAACTTAAAAAAAAATCAAACCTGCAAATTATGAGAAAAATATGTAACTCGTAACTAAACAGACATGTTTAGCAGCATAGGGACGACTATCGTGTGTTCGATAGGGAATTTCTCAAATTTCACCTGGACTTACCTTAAGAAAACTCACATAACGATGTGGCAAACCGCTGTCATTCTGTTATAGTGCAGCAAGCATTGAACAAGCCAGTGCTAGGAGTGCATTATGCTAGGAAGCATCATCTTTAAGGGGAAATTTTTCAGTTTTTCATTTCGCCTGATGACATAATTAAGATCTCATAGTTCTTACCTAAATAGAAAGAAAGTGAAGCTATGTAAATTGTTGTTACTCTTGTAATAGGAAAAAAAAAAAAAAAAGGAAGGAGGAAAGAAAGAAACAAGTAAAGAAAGAAAGAGTGTTAAAAACATATATCTAGACATATATATAAAAACATAGCTATAGATATAGAGGTTAAGTCTAGGATGAAGGAGCTTCTGAAGTTAAGATATCTTCAGCAGGGTAGAAGTCAAGCAGCACTTAATAACCTCCAGAATCACCACCTTTTTTTCACACCTCTGAATTATTTGGACTAACATATACTAGAATTTCTTTTTTCCCCTACATCCCCTCCCCGTCACTTAGACTTACATTAACATATGAATGAACAGTATCTTTCAACAGCTAATCATCAGCTCTATATAAGTTACTTCCCACAGGGAAAGGAAAGAAAAAGGAATTTTGAATTAGAGTAGAATAAAATATTCGTGATGAAAATGAACTAGTCATGAGATGTCAAGAATACTTGACTAAAATAAAATCAAACCCTCCCGTTAAGAAACTATATTTTTTTCCATGTAGGTGAAAGACAGTTCCCATTTCTCAATATCATTCCTGTAGTTGATCTCTGATGACAATAACAATAGTCTTACATTGTTCAGATTGTGTATATATCAATAAAATCAAAAAGATTTAACATTTTATTAGTTTCTGTAGTTTGCAGTGTGCTCAGTTACAGCTATTAGGAGGCCTTCATGGAAATATTTATACAGAGTAAACGGACTTCAGCAATATTGCATTATAATCACAAATACGTGTGTGTAGTATTCAAAAAATATTTGTTTGGGATGACATTTTCCATACTTTGTGTGTCTGTGCAAATGTTCCTTCCAAAAACATTTCAGACAGACCACTTTGAGTAATTCTAACAAGATTCTGGAAAGACAGCTGGTTTTTTCTAATGTGAAAACTTTGAACTGAGGTGACCTCTATGGCCTGTTTACTAATGTTTCTTAAAATCTGGGTACTCGATTTTGTAACTCCATTTTCTAATGTAAATTTACATATATGGTACACAGAACTTGGGAAAATTTTCAGATCTCCAGATTTTATCCAAAGCTTTTAACCTTCGGTCTTGCCACACACATTGTTACTTTCCACTTCTCTTTAGCATATCCTGGTCTAACACAGCAACAGCAAATGCAAATCTACCAGTACATAGAACACTTAGGTCTTTCCAAACTTCTGTGATGATATGTCATAGTTGTACTTAAATTGCCAAATGGTCTTTTGAATTTTGGAAAAAAAAAAGAAAACCAAACCAAAAAAACCACTGTACACTTGAAAGAGAACTAGGAAATACTTGTTTTTCAATAGTTAATTGTGTTCCACTAATCCTAGATATATTCTCTTTATTGTGAACTTCACAACAATGGCAGATCTAATCCTAGAATATTGTTTTTCCTTAATTGATAAGATGAGGAAGTTAAATTGGTCTGGTTTATGTCAGACCCTTTATGCTTTCTGCTGATTTTCTCTGAAGTTTTCCACACTCTAACTATACCTTCAACACACTGAAGTGCCCCTGCTGAATATTTGCCAATCTGATTGCTCCAGTATAGGACAGCAAATACTTATTGCAATTTTGATCCTATCTACTGAGAGAAAAGCAGCAGAGGGTCATCCTGTCGTTGGTCTTGAATTCCATAATTTGTAAATTTGGGATTATAGATGAGTCAGAAAAATTAATTCATGTTCCACTTTCTACAGAATTTTAGTATTTCTATCCAGACTCTAAAAGTCTTACTCCTAGAACCAGAATATGTCAAGTAAACTTTGATTTGTAATACATTTCTATCAATTACTGATTTTATTTCATAGTTCTGCTGCTTTACTGAACTGTATTGTTACTATCATTTGAATAATGACTAGTAAATAATGTAAATAAGTAATAATTATAAATGTGATTATAAGGCTACCTTCACTCATATAGTGAATATCTGAAGTAGTTCATGGAAGAAAGGAATCCACTGCAGAGAAACAAGTGACACTGAAATGGAAAAGGCGACAATTTTAATTTTTATCTACATAAAGGGTGTTGGAGATGGTTGCGGTTTTGTTTACTTTTTCCTTGTTTTTCTTTTCATTTTACAGTTTAAATGTATTGTTATTCCCAGGGAATGTCATAATTTTCAAGTATGGGCTTGCAAAGGTGAGATTTTAAAGAAAAATATACAATAAGTTTTAACAAGGAGCAGAAAATAAACATCAGGCTAAAGCACAGTATCTAGCTACTCATAAGTATGGCTTCTTTTACTGGGATCTCCTTAATCTCTTCTAAAATGCGAACTGACCAAAGCTTACTTTGTGATGACAGGTGAAGGATGTTATGACAGAAAAATAGTGATGGGTAGAAGCACAAAAAAATCTGGAATAACCATGTTAGGTATATTTTGCAAGTTATGTACCTCTGTCTTCAGCGTCAAATTAGTATGTTCCATCAGTTTTCAGTGCATTGAGTAGTTAGTAAGAAAAGTTATATCTCCTTTAGCTGTATTATGTTAAGAACATGAATTTAAATATAACTCATTCTTCAATGGATGATGAGAGAGAATACTTTTTCTCTCATAGTGTATAAGAATATTTTTTTTTTCCACCTGTACTGGTTTTGACTGAGATAAAGTTAATTTTCTCCATAGTGATTTGTGACCAAACCTGTGTTGATAACACAGGGATGTTTTAAGTATTGCTGAGCAGTGATTACACATTGTCAAAGACTTTTCTGGTTCTCACCCCATCCCATCAGCAAGTAGGCTGGAAGTGCTCAAGAATCTGGAAGAGGATACAGCTGGGACAGCTGACCCCAAATAACTAAAGGGACTTTCTATACCATATGATGTCATGGTCAGCAATAAAAACTGGGGAACGTTTAGAATTCTGGTGGATTGTCTTCCCAAGTAACTGTTATGCGTGATGAAGCCCTGCTATTGTGGAGATGCCTGAACAGCTGCCTGCTGGTGGGAAACGGTGACTTAATTCCTTCTTTTGCTTTGTTTGCACATGCAGCTTTTGCTTTAGCTATTAAAATACCTTTAACTCAGTCCACAAATTTTCTGCCTTTTGCCCTTCCAAATCTCTTCCCCATCCCACTACAGAGGACTAAGCAAGTGGCTGCGTGGGCCTGAGCTGCTGGCTGAGATTAAACCACTACAGCTCAGTGTGGGTCTTGAGGAGTTTAAGATAACAATATATTCGATCGGAGCGTGTTAGACCAAATTTATAGCTGTTATCGCAGTTTAGCTACTAATTATCAATCTCTTGTACTTGCCATGGGGTTTGCTTACCTTCCCATATATTAGATATATTCGCATCTTGGGATCACTCTCTTCTATGAATTATGAGTACTTTCATAATCAGATTTGTAAGGTCTCAGTTTAATTTATATGCCTATATAAAGAAATCTGCATCTATGTTAGTCACTAATCTCTTTTGTCACATTCACAGCAGCATCATTTTAATTAATCTTATTATATCAGGAATATTCAAGATAAATGTAGTAGTCAGAAGATATTTTACAGCTTCTACATTGGCACAACACTGTGGTAGAAGTCAGGAGCTGGAAAAAGTTTACACTTCTGCCCATCAGGCGTTGCCAAAACCTGAAATCTCTGTCCTGAATGCTCAAGAAAAGGCAAAATGCTGTTCAGATTATGTCTATTGGTACCAGGGATGAGTAAGTTCGTGTCATAGGTTAAGGCTGGTCTGCTCACTAGACAAATGGCAGATGCTATTAACCCCTCTTCCTTCCCAAAGCAGAAGAGCAAAGGAATAAGGGAGTCTTAAGGATTGGAAAAGAAAACTGAAACCTCTTTAATGAAAATAATAATAATAATAAACTGAAATATATACAAATATATACAAAACCAATACTAAACCAACTTCCCTGGTGGTGATCACATCACCATCTCCGCTGATGCTGTGGGCAGACACTGGGGAAGGCCCAGACTGGACGCAGTGGCACATGGGAACAGGATTCAGGAGCTGGATTCTGGAACCGGATTCAGGGATGCACAGATCGGGATCAAAGGCCGGACAGAATTATCCTCATATTTGACCCTTGTGATCCCTCAGCTTTATACCGAATATGAAGTCTATGGGATATTTTTATACAAACAAACTTTAATGAGATTTCTTCATTACTTTCCATGGGCAGAGGTTAACAATGATTCTAAAGGATCTCACAACTGTTTTATTGGGAATACTTATATGATCATCATCTGGATGAGCCATGACAATTAACACCTAAATCTTGTAGAACCGTAGACAGATGTTTCTTCACTGATTGTGCCGACTAACTACCATATTCAGTTTTGTTTAGTGTTATACTCATCCATTTGACTGGATGTCATTAAACAGAATGAAAAAGGGGTACAAATTTAAGACCTACATATTTAAAAAAACCCACTCTCTAACCAATTCTTTTTCTGGGTTTCAGACACTTTGTAGTTTTTTATTAATTAGCTATAGTGAAATTTATTTAACTATTTCCAGCTTGCTTATAGTATTTGCCTTTCATGAGCCTGTTTTCCTATAACAATGAACTAGTTTGGGTCCTCAGATTCATGATATATCTCTGAAACATCTTTGAAATTTCTGGCATCTGGACATCACAGGTGTTGGACGGACATGTATTCCAACTAGAAATAAAAGAACAAGAACTTCTCTTACTAAATAAGGTTGTTCAATAACTAAGGTTTTTTAATTGTCCCTTCCAAACAAGCTGAAAACAACTGCCCTCTAATTTATGATGCAAGCCAGAAACAGTAACTTTCAGTAACAATAGGATACTCTGATTTCTGCATCAGCAAAATTATTAGAATTTGCCTAGATCAGAATTATCATACCATATGATGATGCAAGAATATGAAAATACGATTATCTCAGAGCTAGTACTTGGGAAGACAACTGAAAATTGTACCGAGAGGGGGAGGAAAGACAAGAAAACAAATCATATTCCTCAGAGATGCATATTCTTAATTAACCATTGATGATACTGGTGGATATGAGGCAAAACTAGCAGGTATAGTTACTTCAGAAGACCTAAATGTCACATAAATAAAATATGACATAAAGAATGGTAGTAATAGAATGATTAAACAGTAAGAACAAGTACAAGGCCAAGTACGTAAAATTTAATAAGAACAAATTTTGCTATAAAATAGGAAAAGTTCAGTAGCATTCAAAAAGGAAGCAGAAAACTAGGTATTCTGATTACTGTTACGTAACTATGAGGCATCAATATGAATAAAGAATGCTAGGATGCAACATCAAAATATTTTCAGTGTCAAATTGACATAGGAAAGAAAGAGGGAAATAAGAATTAAACTAAATAACACTGTGAGTAGAAGTATAAATTGCTATAAACGGATCATGAGCATAGTTGTGAAAGAGACCGATATTTTCCAGCTGTCGGAGTAGTAACATTGTGGAACACCTTGCTGTATGAAAGAGGATGAAAGGCAGCTAAGCAGTTTTGAGGTGAAATCTGATCCATTTCTGAAAAGGCTGTGATTATCTATAATAGCTTATGAAAATACTCCATACCCTTTCTTGACATATTCCCACAACCCCAAATTGTTTTCTTTCTCTCAGTCTGAAATGTTTTAACCATTACATAATACCTGCTGAACTAATAAATACAATGCAATAAAATATTTTCAGTCTTTTACAGAAACACAAAGATTTTTTAATTACTCTTGTTTCATGAGTTTATGATTTCTCAGAAAAAAAAAAGTGTTTTGTGGAAAAAATTCTGAATATCTTTGTGAGAGTGTTCTTCTCACATAATTCTAAATATTACCACACAAAACCCAATAGACAGATCAAAGCATCTCCAGAAACTGAGTGTTTTCACCTCTCTATCTCAAACAAATCTTGGAACAGGAAAAAAACCAACCACCCTCTTGAGGCTTCCCTGTGTGCCTATAGATCTAGAAGAATGATGGTGAACACTGTGAAGAGATTTATGCTTGTGCGTACAAAAGTTGTTTTTACAATATATATATTTTTTACCATGTATAAAAATCTTTGTTAATATTTCTGTAAGTGTTTAGCACTATTAGATACCTGTGTAGCAATTCAAGTCCCTAAAAGGGAACATGTAATAGCATTTAAGATGCCTTAATTTTTGTGAGAAATTTAAAGGGACTAGCAGCTAAAAGACAGGACCCTCGGGAGGCTTTCTTCTGGAATAGAACCTTTAAGCCAGATTAGAGTGCAGAATCTGGTAAACAGTACTAGATGCCTAACTATGGGCAAATGAACCCTGCCTGATGGATACTAGGAGAAAATCTCAGGTAATCATACTCAAGTAGCTCTTTCAGGGTGACCTAAATTAATTTTCATTTCTTCAAACGGAGGTCTAGCTTGCATGCAGACACACCAAATGTAGGGATTTTTTCCCGTGCAGCTCCCACTAACTTTCAGTTTATGTCAGATGGGCAAAATAAAAATCCAGCTGAATGCCTGAGAACAAAAGCTGGCAGAGTTTTTTGTTATCTGTTGTGCCGTTTCCAATAGTTTTTCTTCCCTTGTGGGTAAACCATAGGGCTGTCCTGCACAGAATGGGCTCAGTCTCACTGCTCGTGTGCAGTCTCAGTGCTAGTTATGATGCCTATCCCACCTAATGTTCAGCTGCCTCTCCAAAAGGGCTGCCTTGGGCGCATGTCCTGAGTCACAGTCTCCATCCCTGCACAGGCACTTTGCTAAAGCACCTCATACGCTTTTAGGTGTCTGGACAGGCAAATATAAACCTAGAAGCCGGGGGAACAGCAGTGTGTAGAGCAAGAAGAGATCTACCAGGTAATGTTAAACAGAGAAGAAGTGGAATATTTTCTCACTCATCCGTACAGCCGAATATAACCAATTTAATCCATTCTGCAGAGTATCATTGTTATAGGGAGTAACAGGCAGGGATGGGCGCTCGGAAGATCTCGCGATGTACGGAAAGAATAGGGACCCTCCCACGAAGGCAGACTAAGGGCAGGGTTATCAGCAGCCCCTAGTATATAAGGCTTTGTAACTACGCAATAAACGCCATTTGAGCTTCCTCTACATTAGAGTCCGTGTCTCATTTGGTCCTCGCCGGGGAGGAGCGAGTGTCCGGTACATGGGGGTCTGCAAGCCTTGAAGTGGAAGCACAACATATCATTACTTACTAACAAGGCAGTAAACTTACACTGAAACTGATCCTGTTGATGAGGCTTCTCTAATGTACGCTCTCTGTATTTATTTTAGTAATGCAGCAGCATTCCAGGCTGGAAAAGTGATGCTCAGTCTGGTGCTCTAGTCTATCTGCCTCTTTTTTACTACTAAAAATGAAAGCATACAACTTCCTCTTTTTGATTTTAAGTCAGTATCAGTCTAAATTTTATTTCAGAATCTTCTCATTTCCAGTGGTTTTCTTCTTATTATTTAATAGAAAGAGTCAACTCTCGACTGCCTGCATAAACCTTACAGCTCTCTATGCATCTCCCTGGTACAGTATATTAAGCCCAGTTTACACAAAGTTTATATCTTGAATACAATAAATTTTGTAGCCCTATAGTTTGTTTGGCTACATTTCATGCACAGACATATAGTTGGTGACAATTGATAGCTGCTCTCTCTTGAATGTTCGTGAACACTTAAAACTCAAAAATTAAACTTGAATAGCTATTATTTTTCAATATAATTGCATGTGCATATTAGACGCATAAATGCCACTTAATATACTCACTTTTCATGGATTTTTTTTATTTAATATTAAACTAATTATATTACTAATTTGCCACTGACATGCTAATCAAAAAACTTTTTAACTGCTATAAAAGACATATTAAATAATGAGATTTGGCTAATCCACAAAATTATATAGGTGTTATAACGTAATTGCTCTGTGCAGCAATCTAGTGAATGGAAGATAAAAGAACAACTTTGGCAGTGTGAAAATTTTGAATATAGTATCATTGTTGTAATTGCTAACCTGATATTAGAAATAAATTGCCCTTTCTTAAACAGTATTTAAAAAAAAAAATAACAAAAGCAATGACTCATCTGCTTAGTCTGAAATATTTGAAATTTTAAAAAAAAAAATTTAAAAAACATTCTCTTAGATTGTTTTTGGTACAGGCAGTGTCACCAAAAAGGAATTACCACTACTTTAAAAATTCTCTTCTTAATCTAATCATTCTTACATTCAGTACATTCTTAAATGTACTGAAACTCCACTGAAACAGTCAGAATTGTATCTGATATAATATTCTAAAACCGAAATGTGTTATATAGAGAGATGCATGCTTACTGACTTTTAGGAATTGTAAGATCAATTACAAATTTTGTCATTATACAACAAAGCACTGAACTTATGCTTACGTTAAAATTATTTATTTGTTAAGATAATTTATATCTCCTTCTGTTAGAGGGATCAAGTCATACTGTTGATTTTGGAAAACTGTGAACAATTTTAATAGACTTTAAGAATCTAAATCTAAGAAGAATGTAAAGTGGCCTAAAATTAACTAAACTGCTTGGCTAACTATTTAAGTATAATAAATTTAAAAAAAAAAAAAAGTTAAAGTACTTACTCCTGTCACAAAATAGACTCAACGGCATAAAAATAAGGGGGTAGTTGTTTTCATTACAATTACTGTGAACTGATCAGAGAGAAAAAAGTGCAGTCTATTAACAAGTATATAATACTTGAAATGCATAAAAACAGCCCTGAGAAAATGCAAGGCTGAGGAAGAAAAGCCTTTAATCCTCCCAGCGAAGAAGATAGAATGCCAATGACTGAGTGTATGTATACATAGGAAGGATGAAAATTTTACGTCAAAGAAAAACAGCAAAGTTGGGTTGGTATGCCTTATTGTATTAATAATGATCCATGGCAGAACTGGTTGCTTGTATTTTGACTAGTAATAAGTCATTATATTTTGATTAAATTCTTAAAACATTAATTACTCTAACAAAAAAATTCTAATTTTTGGATCCCCACATAAGGAAAACGTGTTCCTTAAAGTGTATCCAACAAGAGTTCTTCTCTAGAAGGGAACAGAATGAGTTTTTTTAGCTCAGACTATGACTGCCCCTCTTCAGTTACATTTAGAGTTGGGGGGAAAATAATGAAGTGCTTTAACATTTCATATTAACGAAAACAATGGTATGGAAATTGACCCCAAAAAAATAAGATCTGATGTCAACAAAGTGCACATTACGATAATGCAGGGCTAGTAATAGATTTACTCTTTTTTCTCCTTCTTTAACAGGACTTTGCTATAACCGCATAGTTCAAATCTTCTACTCTTAATATGCAATTGTATTTATAATATCCTACTTTATTTCTAGTTTCAGTTGGCTCTCAGATATATATGAATCCGAGGATCAATATTTTTCCAGTGATACAACAGTCAGCTAATGGGTTTTTAATAACCAATGAGCGGGTTAGAATTATTTATTTATTTGCTTAACTGCCATTGTTTTAAATTTTAATGGCATACAGTTATTGGTCAGGCTACTCTATCAAACTGTGGATTCTAGCTAGTGTTTCTCTCTGGAGATCAGACAGACAAATGACTGTATCATATTTTGGCGTATGTATCAATGTTAATATTCCTTTGAGTTTTTTTTAACTGTTTCACAAGAATACCATTCTGTTAAAATATATGATGTCATGCAAAAATTCAAAGAAAAGAAACAATAGCCATAAAACTGCTGACTGAATCAACAAGTGGTTAAGTGCTAGGCTGGGAGGTCATTAGTCTTCTTCAGAGCAGGAGATATTTCAGTGGTTCACAAGATATTAAAGGAACTTCATGGACTAATCACAGACCAATTGTTTTCAAGACAGTGAAAAATACCCTCACATAAGCACGTGCACGCATACTACTATACAAACATATATAAACAACGTAATTTAAAATGACATCTAGTTTCACAACCGCAAAAATTTGTCTTATAGATCAAAGATTTAACACTAAATTGTTATTGGTGGTGGAGCCCATCAGCTAAGTGGACTCTTAAAATATTCAAAACATGTATTCTCTTTCTCCAAAGACTGCTTTACTTAAAGGAAAGCATTGATTTTTTGCCAAGAGATATACAGAAATACAATCAATCAACGACAACTTTGCAAGAAAGCTACTAGTAAAAGTACCCTTGGCTCTCAATTTGTATTCTTTCAGGTAATGCATTTATTTTGATTTTTTATTTTTTTCCCTGATGATCGAAGGACAGCCACAATTGTAATCAGTTGTAGTCAATTTTCATTTTTGTATAAACAAAACAAAGGAAAAAGTTATGAATAAGAAAGAAAAAATATTATTTTAACGGAAACCTTCCTATGGACAGGGTGTCTTCCTGTTTGTTGCCTTTAAATGTGTTTTTCTTTTACTTCTTTATGCACATTTGTATTTCAAGTTATGTTACCTGATATACCTAATTATATCTTTTGAAAACTTTAATTGCTTATGTTGCATGTCTGAAGTAAATGATACCTCTACTCTTCACGGCTTTCTTTTAAAGTGAAGCTATGAAGTTATATTAACATCAATAAACTACAGAAGTCATGTAAGATTGAACTAAGAAACAACTATTAAATTTCTGACTTTTCCTCCCAAAACAAAAATTAATTCAATATAATACAGCATTTTACATTACAAATATTTAGGTTGGGAAACTGAGATCTTGCAGAGACTAGCAATGTTATCCAACTGTAAAACATGTTGTTGTCCAAAACTACTATGTTCTTCTCAAAGAAGAAACACAAAGACAAATGTATAAACAAGACCAAAAAAAACACAACCTTCTAAAACTGGTTTTAAAATAGCTACAAAACCTCAGCACTAGAAAAAAACCGTCAGTGTTGCTTCAAGAGAAGACCTGCATCTTCAAATAAAAATTAAAACAAATTCCGGTCATGGGACCTAGTCTGACACTATTCAAGTACCAACCTATAAATTGCTTATGATTAAAAAAAAAAAAAAAAATACTGCCTCTAGTCACTGAAACAGAGAAAATTGTATAGGTCACAGAGAGCAAATGAATGGAAATAACAAAATAATAGCTGTATATGTAAAACCTGTTATTAGCAGTTACAGATAGGTTGTACCATGAAGAGAAAAAAAAGGTCTATCAGTACACACATGCTGAAACACTAGATTTGAATCTTTCTCCAGAATTGGATGAAGGTCAAATATATGTGATCACTCAACAGTGTCACTAAAGACAAAAACCTATCCTCTACTCCCTGATATTTCCCCTTAAAAATTGGTTTTATTTACTTTTCTTTCAGTGATGAATAAGTATCATTTCATAAGTATGTGATCCTGTTAATTAAATAAATTCTAGAATAAATACCACAAACTTTTAAATTTTTTAAGACTCTTTTCCTCAGAATCCATTACTTATGAGACTACACCTGCTCAGAAACCTTTCACCCGACACACATCCACTGAAACCAGCGAAAATACAGAGCACTCCCTACTGCTGAAGGCAAAGGCTATGGAAGTATTCCTTCTGGGAACAATATAAAGAGGCAGAGCAGTGTCTTAATTATAAATTTATGGGATATAAGGTTCCAGTGAAGAATTTCAAGTATGCCAGGTAAGAAAGCAGATGTCTCTGTTGTGTAATGCAGTATATGCTACTTTCTGCATCTCATCTCAGTCATACAAAATGAAGATAAAATATTAAGCTAGTACAGAAGGGCTAAATAGCAAAGGAAACTTCCACTATGGTTCAGTAGTCAACTTAGTAAAATACTATTTAGGTTTAGAAGAAGCACTGCTCAACTGTCACTAAAAACATTCATTGATTATTTCAAAATAATCTGATTGATAGAAAGGGAGAGAGTCTATTCTTGTATTCATAAAAGATGAAGAGTAATTATCCAACTAGATACTGTCGAACAGATTACCCTTGAGAAATCCTTACTTTAGTTTAACGTGCGTTAGACTGAATTTCTTCGCATTTTTGGTTATTCTAGGCCAGGGTAATGCTTTTCAGCACAGTGCATCCTGTGATTGATCTGATGATACAAGAAATGTCTTAAAGCCTGCAGTAGAAGTATTTCATGTGTTCTCATCTCTGCGAAGTATTGTTTCCCATTTAATTTCAGAAAATACATAATAATAATGCAGAACAATTGTGAGTTTCCTCACTAACTTTTAAAATAAAATGTCCTATTTCTTCATGAATGAAGTGCTGTAAATATAGAGGAGTGTGCTCAGATAATACTTCTGGGACATTTTGCCCCATCCACAAAACCAAAAGAGAAGTATAATTAGATATTAGTTACTACAATTAAATGGGTAATTTGATACTTTCTTGGTAAATTTATGTCAGGTACCTTATTTTCTTGACAATCAAGGTTTATACTTAACAGTCAGTATATTTTTCAGAATTTGGTCCAGCCTGTTTTAGTTTTAAACACCTGAAGAACTTGGTCTCCACTCCTTCCACTCCTTAGGAAATGATTCTATAGGCTCATCAAGAGATGGGGTATGCTTATCACGACCACGTGACAATGCTTGCAGATAGAACATGATGCTCTTTTTTCAGACTTGAAACAGTCTCCACAGAAAGACAATTGAAGTGGAAAACATCCTGTTAAATTTAATCTTTGGTGGCCAGGCAAATAAAGGAACTGAGAGTAGAAACTCAAGACATTTATCATGGCTGCCTTACAGCTGAAGACCGATCATAGCGCAGTCATGCTTATTCACTCCAGTTTAGCTGTTCAATTTACTTTGCATCCAGCAAAATTTATCAATTGAGAGCTAAAGAGCAGATCAATTTTATCAATTTATTTTACATTTACCTTATGTACCTCATCTTTATATTTAACTTATTTGAAGGTTAAGTGAAACGTCATATGCAGCACCCTTTTTATGAAGGACTTGTTTTATAGCCGTGCAAAGGTTTTGAACCAAAATAAAAATACAAGCTACTATGTCACAAATTCCATGACAGCCAAAGGCGGCCCTGGCCAGCAGTTTGTTTTCTTTTCAAAGAGCTGATATGGGAACAAAGCCTGTTTGTCTGCATGCACATGTTAAATTAGTCATGAGTACAAGACTTTGTCAAGTGGGATTCCTGGACACTAAACAACAGGGATTCTCACCTGAATAGCTAGCAGTGAAGGGCTCTGTATCTTACACGCGTTCATTTGCATGTGTTGTTGGTGGATGCTCTATCAAAATAAACATCTTCATAAGATCTTTGTGAAAATTTCGTGCTGGTTTCTGACTCTTCACTAAGTAGAATAATTACAAGTGACAGCTTTCTGGCAGCTATGCTGTTAGCTTTTTCAGATGATAGGCATTTCATCTTCAACCTGTGGTCTTTAGAAACTAAAAATCTGACAGTTGTTTGGTGCCTGAGAGATCTCAATCTACCGGAGAGGTGCCAAATCCTCCCTTATGATCAGTATAATAAAAGAAATATTATATTTACTGATGAGACCTTTCAAAACCCATAGGAACATTTCTCCTTTTTTTGTAGCGGTGTCATTTATCTACTAAGGGCTGGTCGTCCCGCAGGAGGGAGCCAGGAGCAGAGGATGGCCATGGGGCCAGCAGGGCCATGCCCTCCCTTGACCAGAGCTCTGTCCTGCAGCACTCAGCCAGGGGTCAGGGATAGGAGGGGGGTGGCGTCTGGGCCCCAGAGCCCTATAACTACCCCAGAAAGCCATGGTAGTGGGGTGGCTGAGATTGGGGCTGGCCCCATGTGTAGAACACCCTCAGGATCAGACACACAGAAAGAGACTTGTAACAGTCGTTCCGGATGACAAAGCTGTAGAAGCACTTTTTTATCACTAATGACTGATTTCTGGGTAACCTGCCCTTTAGGGGGAAGGGCAGGTTTTCTCCAGGAGAAAATACGTCTTTTTCAGGCAACCCACGCTAATGCGGTTTGGGGTTTTTTTAATTTTTTTTTCTCTTTTTTAAGTTTTTCTAGTGTCTATCTCAGAACTTCCTTGCTGACAGTTAAACCAGCTACTTCTTGTCCTGATCATCTGTTTGCACAGAAAATAGACTATTCTCTTTCTGTTTAAAACAGCCTCTTACGTATTTGAAGATAGACTTCTCTTCAAACCAGATAAGCTCCTGTAATTCACTATTTGGTTTTCCAGCATGGTTACTGGCCTTACCAGCCTCCTGTTTTCTTTTTTTTTTTTTTTTTGTCTTATTCTTTTTTTATGGTACTAGAAACCAGCCTCTGCCAAATCCTAACCAGGGATGAACAAGGTGAAAGAATCACTCAATATATCTTGCAAGTCTGATTTCCATTTATACATGTTAATATAGTGGTTATGTTTTTTTTTTTTATTTTGGATTACGTATTTGCTTTGACATTTCTAGATATGTACTCATCCTGACATCCAGCATGTAAGTCATTACAGGATTGCTTTGTCCCTGCCCCTCACCCTGTCTTGCACATTTTTTTTTCATTCTAGCATGAAGATACAAAATCAGACTGTGCTCTGACTGAGCTAATCAAACACCTCCCCACCTCCAAAGAAGGTTTTGGTCATATATCAACAGAATGAAAATAAAAAGAGTAGAGATAATACAAAGATGTAAAAATGTAAGGTTGTTTGAGAAGAAAACATGTTTAGATGTTCTATAAGGAAAATAAATAGCAATGGTTATTAAAAAAAAAACCTGATGAAAATAAGCAAAATTACAAGTGATCTTCAGAAACAAAAAAGTGCAAGATGTTTCTTTAGTTTAAACTCATGTAGAAAGAATTGTCACAGTTTGGAAATAAATGCCTGCTTCTTTGTTTGTTTTACTTCAAGGAGTGAACTTGTTTTCTAATACATACAAATATTAACTGATTAAACACAACAATACGATTGAAATCCTAATTTCCTGGTTGCAAACACCTCATATTGTTTATACCGACCTTTTGTACTGCTACTTTGCTTTGATTTTAAGTTATGGCAGTTACTCTGAGACGAAAACATTGAATTCCATGTTTTGTAGTCACCAGTATCGTTTTTATTAAAATTCTATGTGATAGATCAATAAGGGCTTTGGTATTTCAGACTTCCCATATTAAGAAAAAATATTAGCTATACTAGTAATAGCCGAATAATTTTCCTAAACAATGTCAATATTGTTCCTTCTGTCTTTCCCTATACACCATTACACAAGATAGAAACTCCTTTTACAATCTTTCGTGAATGAGATTCTGTGACTGAATCTGCCAGTCACCAAATACATGTTCAGTAAACATGAAAGAATAGTTACAGTAAACGTGAAAGAACAGTTACAAAACCTTTTTAAAATTCCAATTTAAGTAAATCATTTTTGTTGATGATTTAACAAAATTATTTAAATGGCAACTAACTAATTAAATGAAAACTTTTTGTAATAACTGACTTTCTTCCCTGCATATGAGATGTAATTTGAAGTTATTAATGATTCAAAGAAAAAATGTCCTATTAAAGCAGGTCACATTTTTTCTTGAAAAGAAATTTGGATTTAACTTTTCAAGAAAATATCTGTAATCTAAATTTACATGAGATAAAAAATTTAATAGAACTTTATTTTTTCCCTTTTTTAAATAAAGCTTTGTGAGTGTTAGCTTCTGCCATAAATATTATAATTTAATGTTTTGGAGAAATTAAAAAAAAAAAGAAGAAATCTGGGAATACCTCTTTAAAAAATGGATAAGTGTTTTCTCCTCTGTTTCAATCTCATTCATGAGAAATTAATAACTCTGTTAAAAAAATAACAAAAAATTATTTGACTTCCACTGGTAATTAGAAGTGAGGAACTACTTATAATTGCTGCAGTCGCACTGTATCATAGTCTACTGTCACAAATGCTGAATTTAATCATAAATCTCATTATAAATAATAATTTCTATTTTCTCTGGTAAAATGAAGGACTATTTGCAAAGATGTTTGTATTTTTAACTGCTATTTTTGTCTTCTTATACTTTCAAGGGGCTGTGTGTGTATATATCATTTCACTCATTCATGGCTTGGCTTCGCGGACGAAGATTTGGGAAGGGCTTTGCCCACGCTTATTGCAAGCGCGTTGATGGCTGAAAAGGCCAATGCGGGATAGGCAAGACCGGTTGCAAAGAGCACACCGGAGGGTCTCCTTGGGTGGTATAGTCGAGGCACGGTTCTTTCTGCGCTGTCTTTTCTCCTCGAGACTGATTCTACGCGTGCTCTCAAAGGAGACAGCAGCGTTATGTATGGTGTGTCTCCAAATCTCCCGATTGGAGGCCAGGGTGGACCACTGATGGTGGTCAATATGGCCTAGGCTGAGGTGTTGTTTCAGGGAGTCCTTCTATCTCCTCTTTGGAGCTCTTCTCTTGTGGCAGCCGGTGGCAAGTTCACCATAGAACACGATCTTAGGGAGGCGGTGATCCGCCATCCTGGAGACGTGCCCTGCCCAACGCAGCTGCGTTTTCAGCAACATGGCCCCAATACTGGTGACGTCTGCCTGTTCAAGGACAGCAACATTAGTCACGTAGTCAGTCCAGTGAATGTTTAGGATTGTGCGGAGGCAGCGCTGATGGAAGCGTTCGAGGAGTCGCAGATGGTGGCGGTAGATGACCCATGATTCAGACCCGTACAGAAGAGTAGGCAGTACCACGGCTCTGTAGACACTGATCTTTGTACATTTCTTCAGGTGTTTATTGCACCAGACTCTTTTATGGAGTTTTCCGAAAGCTCTGTTTGCCTTTGCTATTCTGTTGTCTATCTCTTTGTCGATCATGGCATCTGAGGAGATGATGCTACCCAGATAGCTGAACTGCTGGACTGGCTGAAGCTCTGACTCGCCAATGGTGATGTGGGGATGATGGTAATCATCTTGTGGTGCTGGTTGGTAGAGAACTACTGTCTTCTTCAAGCTGACTTCCAGCCCAAAAAGCTCAGCCGCCTCTGCAAAGCAGGATGTTAAGCGCTGCAGAGCTGCTTCTGTGTGGGCAATAAGGGCGGCATCGTCAGCAAAAAGCAGCTTGCGGACAAGGTGATTCAGGGTCTTGGTGTGGGCCTTCAGTCGCCTTAGGTTGAAAAGGCTCCCATCGGTACGATATCGGATATAAATGCCGTCTTGTTCGTCAAGGTCTGCCGTGGCCCTTTGGAGCATCATGCTGAAGAAAACTGTGAATAAAGTGGGTGCGAGAACGCAACCTTGTTTCACATCATTGGCTATTGGGAAGGGCTCAGAGAGTGCATCGCCATATCTGACTTGGCCGCGCTGCCCCTCATGTAACAGGATAATCATTTTAAGGAACTTGGGGGGACATCCTAATCGTTCCAAGATCTGCCACAGACCTTTGCTGCTCACAGTGTCAAAGGCTTTGGTGAGATCAACGAAAGTTACATAGAGACCCTTGTTCTGTTCCCTACACTTCTCTTGCAGTTGTCTAAGAACGAATACCATGTCTGTGGTACTTCTGTTGGCTCTGAAACCACACTGACTTTCAGGTAGAAGTTCTTCTGCGATAGCGGGTACCAATCTGTTCAATAGTATTCTTGCGAGAATTTTTCCAGCAATGGAGGGCAGAGTTATGCCTCGGTAGTTTGAGCAGTCTGACTTTACTCCTTTTTTCTTGTACAGGGTGATGATGATTGCATCACGGAGATCTGGTGGTAGTTCGCCTTGTTCCCAACAGCGCACAACTAGCTCGTGAAATTTAGCATGGAGCGTTTGGCCTCCATGTTTCCAGATTTCAGGCGGGATTCCGTCGACCCCAGCTGCCTTGCCGGTTTTCATCTGCTGTATGGCCTTAAGGGTCTCTCCCATAGTAGGGGCTATATCCAATTCATTTTTCACCGTTTGTTTTGGGATGAGCTGGATTCCTGAGTCTTGGACTATACGGTTGGCACTGAAGAGAGTTTGAAAGTGTTCAGACCATCGATTCAGGATGGAGGTTTTATCTGTGAGAAGCATTTGGCCATCTGCGCTGAGTAGGGGGCTTTGAACTTGGTGTGTGGGTCCGTACACTGCTTTCAGAGCCTCATAGAATCCTCTGTGGTCACCCAAATCTGCGCATAGTTGAGTCTTTTTTGCTAGGTTGAGCCACCACTTGTTCTGGATGTCTCGAAGTTTCTGTTGGAGTTTACTGCATGCAAGACGAAAGGCTGCTTTTCTTACATGGCAAGATTGCTGAGCGAGGTGTGCTTGGTGAGCAGATCTCTTCTTTGCCAGCAATTCCTGGATCTCTGGATTGTTTTCATCAAACCAGTCTTTGTTCTTCTTTGTGGAGAACCCTAAGAATTCTTCGGAGGACTGCAGGATGCTATTTTTAATATGTTGCCAAAGCGCTTCAGGAGAAGAGTCTATGGGACGGTCTTCAAGCCTAGTTTGAAGGTTTGCCTGGAAGCTGTCTCTCACTGCAGCTGTTTGAAGATTGTTAACTTGGAGCCTCCTCCTCAGAATGCCGCCCCTCTTAGGTTTGGGCTTAAAATGGAGGTTAAGTTTGCAGCGCACAAGGCGGTGGTCTGTTTGACATTCTGCACTAGGCATCACTCGGGTGTGACAGACATCGCGAACGTTTCTCTGGCACACTAAGATATAGTCAATGAGGTGCCAGTGTTTAGATCGAGGATGCATCCAGGTTGTCTTCAGGCTGTCTTTCTGCTGGAAGATAGTGTTGGTGATGGTAAGCTGCTGCTCAGCACAAAACTCTAGCAAGAGGCGACCGTTGTCATTGCAGTTTCCAACTCCATGCTTGCCTAGTACTCCTTTCCAGGCTTCAGAGTTCTTACCTACTCGGGCGTTGAAGTCACCAAGGATTATGATCTTATCATCCGCAGGAACCTTTTGAGTAAGGCGGCGCAGATTGGTGTAGAATTTGTCTTTTTCTGTAGGGTCAGCTTGGAGAGTTGGGGCATATATGCTGAAGAGAACAACATGTTGCTTGTTGTGTAGCGGGAGGCGTAAGGAGATAATGCGATCAGAATGACCTGTTGGCAAATTTTCAAGTTTAGAGGCGATGGAGTTTTTAATCATGAAGCCAACTCCGGAATGATGACTTTCGGTTTTGGGTTTGCCTGACCAATACAGTGTGTAGCCGGCACCATGTTCTTGAAGGCTGCCTTCCTCATGAAGGCGAACTTCACTGAGAGCAGCAATGTCGATGTTGAGTCGTGACAGTTCGTGAGCAATTATAGCAGAACGGCGTTCAGGACGCCCACTGTCTGCTGTATCGAGCATGGTTCTGATGTTCCAACATGTGAGTGTCAATCTGGACACACCTTTGGAGGCAGGTGTATGCCTTTGTCTCTTTGTCTTTGGTTGACCGCAGAAGAAGATGTCCGTTGGCTGCGGCTAGCCAACCGGATTGGAAGGGGAGATGAGCTTGGTTAGGCCACCTTTTCTAGGCCCCTCTCCATGTGGAGCAAGCAGTGCTCTCCTTGAAAAAGGCTGCTTGGTCATTCAGGATGCTGCCGAACGAGACTGTCATCTCCTGCGTCAGTCTCAAGCGACCAATGTCCTGAACCGCCTGCATGCAGGGTTGGGTCTGCGGCTTCCAGTGACATCTTTCCACCTGCCGTTTCGTCCCTTGCTTGTCGCTACAGGGCTTTGCAGACGTGAGTACACCCTTCAAGCCTGCGCGGTGGATTTTTTTTAGGTGAGGCGCAGCGTGCGCGAGACTGGCCCCACCCTTTACACCTGAGGTTCATCTGCCAGGGCCGAGCGAGCTTGGACGGTGACAGCGAAGTCCTCAGGTCGTAGGTTTGGTTAGAGTATCCTTCTCTTAGATGGATGGCCTTACAAGGCTAAACGAGCTCCATCTGCCCGCGTTTGGAGTTAGAGTTGTCCTTCTCCTAGGATGGTTGCCTGAAGCCTAGTGAGCCCATCCTGCGCGTGGACACACTTTGTCTGACCCTTCAGTTGAGACCTGTCAGGCTTGGGAGACCCTACCGGAGGCATATGCCACCACCAGCATAGCTCTCAACTTCGCAAGGGGACGCAAGCTTTTTCCCCACGGCAAGGGGGTGCCCATGAAAGAGGTGTATATATATATATGTATAAAACTGATTCTGTGATTACCTTAAATTGCATAATAATTGTAACTCAGTGAAGGTCATTTAAATTGTATGCCAGAGGGTGTGCGTATACTGTAATAAATATTTAGCTATAAAATGAGTGTATTTTCTTTAGATATTAATTGTAATATAAACATAAATGAAGGCAGTACCCCCAAAACACAGAGTCCAATTTACGGTCGGAAGCATCCCACAGTATTGGTACAACTGCTTAATGTTTATCATAGAAAAAAAAGTTCCTCACTCTTTTAGGTACAACAGAGTTTTATGTCATCTCTGCAGTCAGTTGACTGAAAAAGGTATTGCATCTGGAGGAGGAAGGGGCACGGTCTGGGGGGGGTTTTTTGACCTATAAGGATGTTAACACTGAATCATAACCATAATCACTTAGTTGCTGACTATAATTTTGAAAGTATTCACATCTCTCTGTGAGTAAGTGCCTTCTTCCTCAAAGAAAGAAACAAAAGTAGATTAAAAATAAAATTTGAGTGTTTTATCAGAGATCCATTCTTTCAGTATGCAGATGGTTATGTAGATCATTCTCCAGTCATGTGTGTTAGAAGATTGTCATTATTTGACAATTTGTGCTCACCAGCTTTTATATTATGAGTTTCTTTGTGAGTAAATACTGGTGCCTCAATGCATAACAGTAGTTTTAATTCCAATCAAAATTAACCAGTTGGAAAATCAAATCAAATTGGTATTTTGAATTTGTCCAGCTAAACAATTTGACAAAGAAAAACGCTTTTCTTCTCAGTTCATTCTTCCTTTCTTCTAAAGGACCATGTTTTTTCAGTCATAAGTCCCAAGAAAGAAAGAAGCGCTTTTAGGGATGGGAACCTACATGCAGCATTTCACAATGTTCGTTATATATCATATATTTATCTACGTGCCTTTCAATTAGTGTTCATATATGACCGCTACATATTCTTGCTTAATCAGAAGTTTCTTTCTACTGCCAGAGATAACGGATATATTAATTTCATTATTTCAAGAACAAAATCTACTGATTTCTCCCTTTAAGCAATCCCCCATCTAGTGTACATGTAGTATTATAGGATAGCATCCTCTGGTGTGCATTCTATATGCTCCAATCAGCCTTATCACATTATTTTGTTTTTTATGGGTGTGATTATTTTGGATTTTTGGTTGTTTGCTTTATTGGCCTGAAGCTTTGAATTAGAGACAGAAATTAAATTTCGTAGCTACTTTAAATATCCTGTTTGATCACAGCCAGTGTTTACCCTTATTAAGAGTTGATGAACTTCTGGAACATAGCAGGGAAAAAGAGATGGCCAACATGTATGTTTGGGGAGGCAGAAGCTGGAAACTTATTACTTCTGGCTGATTGAGAAAGACTTTTTCCACTGCAGGTACGCACTTACAGAAAAGGTGTAGTGCCCTGGTGACAGCTGGGAAGGAACAGTTTCCATCAGGGTAAGCATACAGGCCAGCTGTGTCCAATCCAGACATTCCAGCCAGTCCCACAGCAAGTCAATCCTTTTAGTATCAAAGAATTATGGTGATACAGCTCAAATAACAGAATTGCTGCCATGATGGATACAGGTGTCAGGAAAGCTGCGAAGTGGGGGTTATATCTGACACAGAAAAGCAATCTGAAAGCATGGATCTTTGTTCTAGTAAATGTTGTGAGCTGAACAATAGTTTATGGATTGGAATTAGAGGACAGACCCGTATCAATGGAATACTGTCAGGTCAGTCCACATAAGAGGAGGAAGTTGTTTTTCAACAACTACTATAAGTCTCACAATTACGGGTCCTGGCACTCAGAAAACACTTTAACTGCTTTCATGTTTACTGGGTCGGCAAAATGGTTGGGTGCAAGCAAGGTGGTAGATACCTGGAGTGTGCTGATTACAGTTTCTCAATACAGGAACTCAGTGAGATGACTAAGACAAAACTTCTGATGGTTAGCAATTGTCACTGACAGCCTCAGCTACAGAATTATCAGTTCTGGCAAGGTGGTTGAATTTAAGATCACGAGGGAAATGAGGAGAGCAAGGAGAATTATAATCCACAACTTCAGGAGAGCTGAATTCCGTTCTTCCAGGGAACTGCTTCTTGGAATGCCATGGGAGGCTGTCTGCAGGGTGAAAGGACAAAGGAAACTGGCCTGATCTTCCTGAACTAGCTCCTCAGAGCACAGAAAGGGACCGTTCTGATATGCAGGATTTGAGCAGGAGTAGCAGAAGACAGGCTGAACAGGGAACTCCTGACTGAGCTCCAGTGTGAACTAGGAGTACTTAGGAGGTAGCGTCTGGGATGTACTCTGGTGCATCGCCTGAGAGGAACACAGAGACTTTACTCAGGTGTGCAGGGACAAGGATAGGTTTGGTATGGAATGCAAGAGACTGCAAGAGGGCATCTATAAATACACTGGCAGAAAAGGAAGACTAAAATAACGAGGCCAAAGCTCAGTAGGATGGGGAATACAGTGTGTGGGAAAACAACGGATAATGGGGAGGTGAGAGAAACATTGTTCCCCAGATTTAGCTCACACCTTGACATAAAGTGCAGCGCCTTGGAGTGAGACGCAGTTGCTAATCTCAGGAATGGAATGCGGTTACCATGGACAAGGCCTATGCTGGCCGAGCGGTATGTGCAGTGTCTCTGAAATGGAGAACAGGGTGGCACGAAGGTGGTATGGCTAGCGTCCATTACCAGGGATAACGATGGGCTGCTACGATTAACCGCATAGCCGCTATCAAGAAAGATGGATCGCAACTGCTGTGCCAGCAGCGATGGTGGAATTGTGTCCTTTAGCTGAACTTGGCTCATTATAATGTTGTTATAATACCAAAACACACCTCCATCCCAAAGGCTACCCGCCTCCGAAGTATGACCACTCCCCACTGGGCATGCGCCCTTTATTTTATTACCTGGACCTTTAAACGTGAAGCGAGAGATTTTTAATCCAATCAAAACATCAGTAATGTGTGACTAGAGTCACTCAAGCTCCGCCTAAAAGTACAGAAACATTACAAAAAGTGATGAATGAAAGAGGAAATTGTGGGAAAAGAAGACTACCATCGAAACGTTGGGGTCTTCTCCACCCCCACCACTCCCACCCCCCTCATAGGGACGTCTATTGTGTAAGAGCTCTGTGTTATGCGTGCTTAAATACAAACATCAAGCTAGCTATTAATAATTACTAGTGTTTAGGCTTGTTTGCGTGTTTAAATCCATCTTTGCTGTCCATACACTATCACTGGTATCATTCGAATCTGCATTTTGTCACCAATCTATATAATAAATTGTTGTTGTTGATTTAATTAATATAAATTTTCCAGGAGCTTTAATAATTATCACTGGGGACTTAGGGGATTTGTCTCAGTGTCACTGCTCATGACAGTCCCTGAATAGGTTAGGCGAATATCCTCCTATCCTGTGGGCTACCAAGAAGGACTTTGGTTTCAGTGATGCTGCCAGCGTGAGCCTGGCGGGCTGGCCAAGTTTAAAACGGTCCGAGGAGATCCCCCTTCTCTTTAACCGGAGTGTGGTAGGCAGGTCGGGTGTGAGGGTCTTGTCTTTCTTGGGAAACTAGCAGGCTGAACAAATTGCAAAGGGCTTGAGGTAGCCCCCCTTCTCTAGTCTCTACCTATCTTCCTGGCTTTTTTTATGACACAGTGATAAAATAAATATATAGAGAAAGCTACTTTTTTCATACAACCACAGAAAAGTCCAGGGAAGTCCTAGTCTAGAAGGGACCTATGGATATCTTCCAATATATATCTTGACTGGACAAAGCCTTGAGTAACCTGTTCTAACACCAAATTTAACAGTGCTGTAAACAAGGTAGGCCAGATGACCTGCAGAGGTTCTTTCCATTCTGTATCTCCATTCTACTTTTACTTGCTAAGTTATGTTCTTTTGTGTTTTGCCCACTAATGGTCAAAGACTTTTTGTTAAGTAAACCAAGTTTCCAGAGATGCTGCATCTGCAGTTGACCTCACACAGATTGACTACTTCCTTGATGTCTTCTCCAAATACCTTCTTTGTTAGAATCAATGCTTTTCCATAGAAGGTTTCTTTTTATTATTATTATTTTTATCTGTAACTGGTAAGTAACTGTGATCCATCTTTTAACATTCTAGTATGATACTAGTTTCTTATTGCACAGTCTAAAAAGGCTGCATGAAAATATTGCTGTAGTCTAATAGAGGTTTATCTTCTGAGAAAATAAATTAGCAAATCTGTTGGCTCACAATTATATAATAGGGTTTATCCTTGCCCTTTCTCAGGGAGAACTTTACTGACATTGATGGAGGTCCTCAACACAGCTAGGTCAGATCTTTTTAAATAAAGAGTCGTGGTGAAAGCAGCTGTATTCCCTGAGCTGTTTGAATAGTCCCTCTTCTGTGCTTGGTATTTTGAAAGCCAAAGCAATTTATAAATTAATGCCAAGGTTACTGAACCATTCAATGGTCTAAGAGCCCCTATGAATTCCAATTATTTCTCTTTCACACACTTATTTCATAATGGTTAGTATGAGGTCAGTACAGTGAAGTTCACTGCAATCACAGTAAGGACAAGGTTTACCTTTGTTTATCTTCATCATTAACAAGTTGCATAGATTCATTTTACTGTAATCTAATATGTTTGCAGGAAGGGAGTGCCGCTGCATTACGTGAAATATGTGTCAACTCTCAGGCTAAGACTGAAATATCTCTCAGTGAGAGGAAACAGGAGCCTTACTTATACACAAAAGCCTACTAAAGCAAAGGGTATTTCTTTTGTAATATCTTGAGTTTTTAACTTAGAGATAATTAGATATTTTACTGTAAATGACCCCAACACCCTTTCAGCAACATAACCTTCACTGTTGTGAAATGACATTCTGTCCTTTTTGTGTATACTAAGTCTAGTCTAAGATCTCAGAAGCTGGGAGAAAGGAAAAAAAAAAACCTAACCAAAAAACACCACCACGATAACAACAAAAAACCAAACCCAAAATAAAACAAAACAAGCCTTTGTGGTTGATGTGTGCTTAGGAGTCCTGCTTGGAATAATTTCTCAGTGAAGAACTTCACCTGGAAGACTATGTCTATATGTATGGCTTAAAGGATAGGTAGAGGGAAACGTACCTCTCTTGACTGTGTCCGATGAGAGTCAAACTTCTGAGAGAAGGTCTTTGAGTGATGAAGCAGATCCTCTCTGGAAAAGCATAGGACTGTCAGGTAAAGAAGGAATGCACTGAGTTTCACCTAAAGGCTGGAATAGTTGCCCAGTTCTCACAGTATGTATGTGAATTGTATGAGAAACTTGCTGTTCCACAAGAGGGAAGAATATATTTTGCCCTGAGCTATCCATACCTTTTGTTCTTTTTTTATTCATACACTAATGAGAATAATGAGAAGAGTAAGTCAGTAAGTTTAATGTTAACTTCTTGGGCACTTCAAAATAAAACAGTGCTGTGCTGCTGAGAATAACATAACGTACTACTCACAGTGCACAAGTCCTACCATTAAAATGCTAATTAACACTTTTATTTATAAGGAACAAGGTTATTTGATTATAAACCCATTTCCCCTGCTCCCTTCAGCAGTATGGACTGATCAGTCAGAGTAACAACCCGTCCCAGCTGCCTGAGGAATGGCTTTTTGCTCTCTCCATACAGTTCTTTTATACACCACAAGGAAGACTTTAGCCAAATGAGGCAGGAACAACTTTGAAGAAGTTTCTTTCTTCATTTGCTTCAGCTCCCTATATAGAGAAACTGCAATTGAATTTGGCTTTTGCTCATCACAGCCTTTGGAGAGCTTAGCTGGAGACAGAACCGTCGGTTAATTACTGAAATCAGAGTATATCCTTCCAGACCAAGAGTAAAAAAATAGTAATTCATAATAACGTTCAGTTATACAACAATTACGAACACGTATGTTTCTTCGTCTGCCTAGAGAGTTAAAAAGGAGAAAATGGGAGAAAGAGGCAAAGTGCACATGAATGTGCATGCATACGAGTGTATATACATTATACACACAGGTATGTGTGGTTCTATAAATGGGCCAGTGTAATATATTTATTCTAAATTTGCATCTCAGGTACTTATAAGCTGTAGAATTGCTTCTATGTAAATTTATACCTGAAGTTAGCAACATGAGATGGAGTTCCTCATAGATTTTTCCCGTTCCTGTTTCAAAATGCAGCAAGAGAAAATAATTTTTTTTTTTAAATATATGTGGATAGGTATTTTAGCCACAGCGGAGTGTACATTTCATACGGAAACTCAAAAGAAGTATGAAAACGTTACTCTTCAGGAGTTTTCAACAATCAGGGTCTTGTTCTAACGGATAGAATACAAGGCATGTTCATACAGAGTGAAAAGCTTGCAGGTACTTGGAACAGCTGCATTTGTGAGCCGCTGAACCTGAAAACACTGAAAAGACAAGTCTGTCTTTTTTTCTGTTCCAAGATGGCTTTTGCACCACCAGCTGTTTTATCATTACAGCATTTCTTATTTAAGGCTTAAATGGATCCAGCACCTCTGTCTCTGTCACGTATCGCTGCGAACCTCTTTATACTGAGATGTTGAGAACAGGGGAAGCCTGATTCTCTTCACATTCTTATTTTCATCATGATGTTGAAGGCTTCTAGTACAGGTTTACGAGCTCTGTAAGTTATTACTATAATGGCATGTTTTCCACTCTTTTCTCATGTCCTGTATAAAACTGTGTTTTTAAATACAGTGTTTTCCCTTTTCAGAACAGGACTGTACCTCCATTTTAAAACTTATGGGAAAATGGAATCGTGGCTTGATCCCTAATGTAATTAATACAACTATCCTGAAATAGTCAACATTTGCCATCATTTTCCTTTCACGTCACTGTCTTACTTAACTTATATATGCAAGAATAAGTTCTGTATTCATGGAACTGCAGACTGGAATATACTTCTTTATTTAGTTCCATCGGAGTAGGTGATAAACCACTGGGAAAACAGAGACGTGGAAGAAAACTGTGGCTGACTCTTATAGTTTTCTCATTAAACTTACTAACCAATTGTAGCCTTTTTGTTCACATAAGCTTTTAGGAACAGTTGACTTCCTAAAGTGTGGTTTGGAATAGATAAAAAGAGTGGACCACTGCAAAAAAAAAAAAAAAAAAAAAAAAAGAAGAAAAAAGAAAAAAAATATCCAGCAGATATTAGCTCCTGTCCTTTCTCGCTGAGTCCCCTGTATTAAAAGGAATTGCCACCCACTGTCAAGGTTCAGACAAAATTCATCATAATGTGTATATATATATATGCATATATATTAGGATAATTAGGATTCATAAGGGACTGATAAACTCTTTTACCAAGGGAGTAAAGTTATGGTTTCCAACAGAAATAGGTATATGTATACATATATATATATTAAATCTGAGTAATTTTTTGTGGTTTTTGAAAAACAGGTTAATAATTCTGGTAACTAGAAAGACTATTTTGTATATTTTCACCACTGCCAAATCCTAAATTTATGTAACTGTAATATAGAATACTTATGCATAAAAACTGTGTTTTTTTAATATGATATTGTTAACTATTTTCCTTCTATGGTGGCTATGGCCACCACTATAAGTGGGTGGGAAATATTTGGGGGTAGAAGACAAATCTAAGATATTTTTATAACTATTTTTAGTTTAAAATAATTCAGGATATAATCTATGTAGTTTTCGTAGAAAGATTCATGAGCATTTGGCATATATGTGATAGCACACCAGAATACTTGGTGTCTTTTATTCACAAAGCTGCCTGTTCTAATAGCCTTTCATCCATGCCTCTCCTCACTTCATTTGTAAATAATAGCATTTACACTGAGTGAAAATAAGAAGTAAATTCCATTCTATTAAAATAGAAACTAGAATTAAGATTACTTCATAAAGCTGCCTAAAAGCTATGTAAGATTCAGCTCCCTCTGAAATCATCTGCAGATCTTCACTGATGTCAGTGCTGTGCGAGTGTGCTTTTTGCTGTGAGTTGTGAATATCACAGAAAAATTATTTTAATGGTTGCTATATTATGCGAGTTAATACCTTCATTTTCTCCTAAATTTTCCTCAGTTAATGATCCCTAGATGCAGTTCAGAGGGCCACAACAAAATAAAATTATATGAAAAATTATTCTCAGTTAGATTCTCTTCTTTAGCAAGATCTCTGGTGAGGTAATCTTCACTTCCTGACCGTAAGGTTGAGAAAACATAGTGGTGAACAATTACAACCAAGCAGCTGAATTAATTTCCTTGAGAATAGTATACACATGTGTATACCAAACAGGATGAAACTGAAGAAACAGGCGGAGCTGGCTGCTATTATGGAAAGTTTTTTTTTCTTCTGTCTTGGAAAGGTCACAGCTGTCAGGGTGGATTCCCAGTGACTGCAGGTAGGCAAATGTTGTATACATCTTCAAAAAAGGAAAAGAAGGTCATCCAGGGGAACTACAGGCTGGGCAGACTCACTTCGGTCCCTGAGGAGAGAATCCTCTTGGAGCACATTTCTGAGCACATGAAGGAAAAGGTGATAGGGAAGAGGTAGCATAAATGTACCAAGACTAAATCACACCTAACCAGTCTGACTGCTTTCCATGACAAAATGACTGGATCTGTGGATGAAGTCATGGATGTCATTTACCTTGACTTCAGCAACGCTTGAAAGTCTCTAGTCATAAATGGAGTTCCTCATAAGTCTGTCTTGTGACTCCCGTTATCTTTATAATGTTCTGGAGTAATGTGATGGACTGATGTTAGATATCATGCCTTAAACAATTGTTTTCAGACACCGTTGCTTTGTTGTGGTAGCCTGAACTGCCTGAACGTAGGGAGCAGCCCCTGCCCCATGCTGGTCCTCTTGGAGGCAAGGTAGAACCTGTTGCTAGGCAATCCCCTCTCTCGAGTTCGGAGGCTTGTTTCTGCACATGTGCAGGAATGAGGGGTCACTCTGGGGTCATGGCAGTGGAGGGCACAAAACCCACCAGTGACCCTAGCCTCATTCCCCAAATCTTCTGGGAGAGCAACTGCACATGTCCTCGGACCCCAGACCCATTTATGGAATCATCCAGAAGGAGCAACTGTGCATGATGAGCTGAGGAGCTGAGCCCTATAACGGGCGACACCCCCACAGCCAGAGGAACTCGAGAGCGACAGCAGACCCTGCTGGGCAAGGACAAGCATCGCTGGAGACCATTCCAAGGATGGTGAAGCTTTCTCTATCCTCTTACTTTTCTTCTTCTTTCCTTCTCTCTCTCCTTCTCTCTTCTCTATTTTTCTACACCAGTGTTACACTTTGTACTAATGCCAAACCATCATTGTTAAAATCATTTGCGATTGCCTAAATACTATATCCAATACCCTCACAGGATTTAACTATCGTTATCGAGCCCATTCGTTTGAATAAAATTGTGTTATGTTGTTCCTCTGAGTCATTGTCATGACTCTGCTGACTTTGTAGTTCTGCTGAGTAGAGATTGGCTGCTTAGTTGGTACACCTTTCAGGGGATCACCTCCCTGGTCACCCACCATGTGGGGCGAGACAAGTAAGAAAGGAAGTACACATTTATTCAGCCTGTGTATAACGCCAAATTGGAAAAGACAGCTCATACACTAAAGGTCAGCGCTGGTTTTGAGAGACACGCAGGCAAATTAGAGGAATGAGACAATAGAAACCTTAGAAAATTCAAAGAGAGCATATGTGAAGCTGTGAATTGCAGATGAACTAACTCCTCGTAGTGGAACGGGCTGAAGAGTGACTGACTGGGGAGCAGCTTTGCTGAAAAGAATCTTGAGGTCCAGGTGTCAGCACCGTGGCCTGGCTGTAAAGAAAGCCAACGGCATCCTATGTGTTATCAACAGGAAGACAGTACAACAAAGGAAATGATTATTCCCCTTTACATATCACATGTTAGACTGCATCTGACATGCAGTATCCTGTCCCAAGCCTACCAATGCAAGAAGGATGTTGATAAATTCTTGCTAGCTCAGCTGGGAGCCATTGAGCATCTCCTCTCCCCATGAGGAGAGCCCGAGGTAGCTAGGCTTGCTTGGCCTGAAGAAGAGAGAGCTTTTGGACCACCAAAGAGCAGCTCCTCAGCACCTTTAAAGGGGTCATTAAGATGGATTTGGCTCTTTACTGAGATTTATGGTGAAAAAATGAGAGATAAGTCATTCTTTAAAACAGAGATTACTTGCCTGGATATTAGGGCAGAAAAACATCACTGTGATCAATGGAGCACTGGAACATCTCAGCCCATGAAAACCTGTGCGTTCTCCATCCTTGGAGGTTTTCAAGACTCAGATAGACAAAGACCTGCACAACTTGATCTGACCTTAAAGCCGACCCTGCTTTGGGAGGACCAGAGACTTTATGAGGTCTCCAAACTGAATTCTCCTATGATACTACATTGAATAAGGCAAGAAGTGTCATATATTGTGAATCTTTCTCATAGCACTTGTTTTACAATAGACTTGTCTAGGTAAAATTAAGTTTGCTATTAAACAACTTATGGTACATTTTCATTGTGAACAATAGTCTATTGGGACTTCCTCTAGAGTGGTTAATTATTTTGAACTTTAAGTATTTGTGCTGGCTCCCCGGTGGAGAATTTACACGACAGTTAAGACATATTATCAAAAAGTAAGACAAGAGATTGCCTTTACTTTCTTAGAGAAGTTTTCAGAATCTGTAGTCCTTACTACTTACAGGACATGTAAAACTTTTTAGTTCTGGATTAATAGTCTCCAGCTGCATGAGAGGAATGCTGAAAGACAATTCATCATCTTGACATGAAATCCAAAGGGATTTCTCTTGGCTATAAAAGGTACAGATGGACAGTAAATGTAGCAGCTGGAGAGGTGCTACAAAGAATGTGCACAGCTGATAAAACAAATTGCTGCTTCTTACTGGAGAAGCACTTCTCACCGGAGAAATGGAGCCTGGGGTCAGGTGTCCCATTACTCCTCTGAAAGAACCTTCAGGTCATCTCCTCACATTGCATTCAAACGGATTTTTTCCCCCCTTACTGTTATAGGTGTCCTTCCCCTTATCAATCCCATAGGTGTCTGAAAAATACTGAGAAGAAGAACAACCAACAGGATACTTGGTAGTAATTTTTAGGCATCTAGGAGAAGTCTATCTTATGATACCTGAAGAATTCATGTCCTTTTGGAGCAGGGAAGTGGTAATTTAGTTGAGAAGTTAAGTTATGGCATTTTATCTTATGTACAGTATCTGTGCAAAAGTGATCGCTCTGAATGTGATTTCAACTTTATTATATTAAATGTTTAGTTTGAACACACAAAAAGGAAATATCTTTCCTTTTACATTAATTTAAGTGTAAAATTAACACCAATATATTCTTTACTATAAAATCAAAGTACCTATATTTTAAAAAGTCTTTAATAAGTATAAATTAATGTTAAATTTCCTGTACTACATGTGACTATATCTTTGCTATTATCCTAGTGTCTCCTGTGAATTGCCTGATTTATTTGGTCATCTCTTGAAGATACATATCACAAGAGGAGACTTGTCCTCCTGCCAAGAGTTTTCCTGTAAATAGCTTTCCTCTTTTTGCAATTCTTTATCAATGTCATCTAGCATAGCTGAGGAGCTTTGTTTCTACTGGGGAGAAAGACAGTTCATCTTTGAAGCTTCTCTCTGTAAAAACACATTTAAAATAACTGAAAGCACACAGTTCCTTGCTTTGAGATTAACATCTCTACCCCTATAGAAGATGCAATAAATCTAATGAGGCGTAAGAAGGGATGAAAAACAATGAGAAAGAGTGAAAGAACAAGATTGAGGGGAATGGGTGGAAAAAAGAAAAGAGAACATTATCTCAATGAAAAATAAAATAAATTGCCAACTGCTGACAAAATACTAAAATATTAAGTAAAAATGATCACTTCAGAGAAGATGAGAGGTTAAGGAGAATGACTTAAATCTTGTAGGCTGTGTGTTGACAGTAATTAGACTATGTTACCTCAAGCAGCAAAAGGAAGATGTCTCAACATGGGTATGAAATGCACCCATATTAGGTGCTATAAGCGATTTCAAACTTTGACTGCAATTAAATCTTTTCTAGTAGTGCATTTAGGATAGAGGTTGACTATTGATAGGAGGCTTGAGAAACTGCTCACTGGTTTTATAGGGAAAATGTGTTGATAGATCATACTGATTTTCTTAGTATGAACTGCCTATAAAACTCTGAGATGCAGGTCATACTATAAAAGCAATAATAACATATCTGAATTTAAAAACTGAACATCTGTATCACTGCTAGAATTGCAGCGCAGAGTTATCATCCCTCCACAGCCTTCAAACCTGTGGCAGATTTGGAAGTCTTTCTTGAACAAATTTGCTAATGATTTCCTGGGAATCCTTCATTTGTTCATTGTTTCATCACATATCCATGAAACTGCTTTAATAGATGTCTTTGTAAGTAGTAGCTCATTTACTGAATATATTCTAACATATATTGACCACATTTCATGTTTACTATTCTTCTTTAGAAAATTTTTGTCATCTATTTTGAAAATAAAACTCACTGGATAGCTTTACTCGGCCAAGTATTGTATGTTCTTACAGAATTCTGATTTAAAAAAACAACTGGGCAAGACCTTTCCCCGCTATGAATTGTTGTGGATCTCTTTAGTCAGTGGAATCCTGTTGATTTTGTCAAGTTGTGGCACAGACTTGAAATTTTTCTCCACAATCATGAGAATCTTTTGAAAGAAATATCTTTCTCTGAAGCACATCACCTGCTCGTGACTAGTAACAGTTCCTGAACAGGTAAATGTTAGGTTGTGGACCAACAGAACATGATAATAACTGACATACAAATTTAGATGATCATTCAAAAATTACACGATTACAGGAATTTTCATCTTTTTGGGGGTGGTTTTTTTGTTGTTGTTGTTTTTTTAAGACAGAACTGGGTTTGCAATTAATAGTTTGACATCTTTAATACATTTATCCCACTGTAGGATACAAGTAGGCTACTAGAATCTTTTTCAGTACATTAAGTTAAGGAAATACAAGCTTTGCTCTGTCTTGACGTGTGTTGGATAGCTACATGGTGTGCATGACAATTCATAATTTGGCCCTAGCAAATTAAAACAGTGTGTCACTTTGGCCAGAAAACTCAGTCTCCCAGCAGGGGTCAAATCCTCTACTCCAAAGCTTAAAAAGCCAGATTTTGAGAATGAACTTATTCCAGGAAATAAAATGAGTGAAGAAAAGTACAATGTGCACATTCAATATTTAGTGGAATAAGAATTATCATTTATGCAGCATTTGGAATATTCAAAGCATTTTACCAAGATTAACCAATTACTTTACTAACTTTTTGTTGGTTTGTTTACAAGATCTAGAAATGTCTTAGACTGCAAGCCTTGAGAATTACTCGCTTTTTTCCTGGCCTTGAGGTAATAATTACATTATTTTTTGTTGTTTCAATTTACTTCTCTACAATATATGAAATTATTAGGTTAGATATCAGGAGGAATTTCTTTACAGAGAGGGTTGAGAAGCAATGGAACAGGCTGCCCAGGGCGGTGGTGGAGTCCCCATCCCTGGAAGCGTTTAAAAGATGTGTAGATGTGGTGCTGAGGGACATGGTTTAGGGACCCTGGTAGTGCAGGGTGAACGGTTGGATTCGATGATCTTAAAGGTCTCTTTGAACCAGATGATCCTCTGATTCTACAAAATTATTTTACATAGTATTTTGCAGTTATTCCAAATTAATCCTGGTGTGAACTTGAAATAAAGAAACACCCCTTAGACCTTGCCATGAAAAATGACCTGTCTACTTTAGTTGGACTTCCAGTGAGATGAAACTGGCTGCTTAGATTCTATAGCTTCTCTTTCATGAGATTTGGATACTGAATTGGACCTGCATTCCTTAACCACGCACTGCAATCTGACCTGGCATTTTTGGTAATAGATGTGGAGTGCTTACTGAACCTTGATGATGCAACGTACGTGGGTTTTGAGGATAAGTTAGACTAAATGGTCTTTCTTGGTGGCAACTATGTATGAGGACCTTCTTTGGTCCTTAGAACACTTCAAATTCACACTGTGTGGACTGAATTTTGGTGACCTGTAAGAGCTATTTATAATGAAACACGCATTGGCTTGCATTAAAACAAAACAAAAGCATTGCTTCACAAAATTATTTCTTCACCACTGTTCAATCTGGAATTAATCTTTTATATAACCTGGAAATGTGTTTTCTGAGTGTTTCTCTTTTAGCTGGAACTAAGGGGATAGCAACTAAAGCAGTATTAAAGTGTTATTTTTATACTATCCTTGCCCTGCTCTGAGACTTCATGGAGGGAAGACTACTCAGAAGCACTGCTGAGAGAAGTGAGACCTTGACTATATCTGCCTATTTCTAATCCACTAGGTGATTCTGATATGTCCTAGGGAAACAAAAAAAACAGCATTTCTCTTACGAGTAGTTGCTGAGAGACCTGGGTCTGTTTAGCCTGGAGAAGAGAAGACTGAGAAAAGGTGACCGGCACAGTGGATAAGGGAAGAGCTGAAGGTGCTCTACCTAGATTTTAGCAAAATCTTTAACACTGTTTCCCACAGCATTCTTCTGGAGAAACTGACTGCTCATGGCTTGGATGAGTGTACTCTTTGTTGTATAAAAAACTGGATGGCCGGGCCCAGAGCGTGGTGGTGAATGGTGTTTAATCCAGTGGCAACCAGTCACATGTGGTGTTCCCCAGGGCTCAGTGGTGGGGACTGTTCTCTTTAATATCTTTGTCAATGATCTTCATGAGGGGATCGAGTGCACCCTCTCTAAGTTTGCCAATGACACCAAGTTAGGTGGGAGTGTTGATCTGTTTGAGGGTAAGGGAGCTCTACAGAGGGATCTGGACAGGCTGGATCAATGGACCAAGTGGTGGGTCCTGCACTTGGGCCACAACAACCCCCTGCAGCGCTCCAGGCTTGGGAAAGAGTGGCTGAAAAGCTGCATAGCAGAAAAGGACCTGTGGGTGCTCGTCTATAGCCAGCTGAATCTCAGCCAGCAGTGTGCCCAGGTGGCCAAGGCCAAGAATATCTGGCTTGTATCAGCAATAGTGTGGCCAGCAGCAGGAGGGAAATGATTGTCCTCCTGTACTGGGCACTCGTGAGGCCACACCTTGAATATTGTGTCCAGTTTTGGTCCCCTCCCTACAAGAAGGATGTTGAGGTGCTGGAGCTTGTCTAGAGAAGGGCAACAAAGCTGGTGAAGGGTCTAGAGCACAAGTCTTAGGAGGAGTGGCTGAGGGAACTGGGGTTGTTTAGCCTGGAGAAAAGGAGGCTGAGGGGAGACCTTATTGCTCTCTACAACTACCTGAAAGGAGGTTGTAGTGAGGTGGGGGTTGGTCTCTTCTCCCAAGTAAGAAGCTATAGGATGAGAAGAAACAGCTTCAAGTTGCACCAGGGGAGATTTAGGTTGGACATTAGGAAACATTTCTTTACAGAGGGGATTGTAAAGCATTGGAACAGACTGCCCAAGGAGGTGGTGGAGTCACTATTCCTGGAAGTATTTAAAAGATGTGTAGATGTGGTGCTCAGGTAAACCATTTAGTGGTGATCTGGCAGTGCTGGGTGAACTATTGGACTCAAAGATCTTAAAGGTCTCTTCCAACCAAAATGATTCTGTGATTCTCTGATTCTGAGTAAGAAATGGTGTTTATTTTTTACATATTGTTATATATATACAAGATTATCACTCTGATTATGTATATAAGATCTGCTTATTGTTTCATTAAACATCGAAATAGAAGTCATTGTGCATTTATACTGACAGTCATCTCTTTTTTCAATTACCTTATGAACTCTGATTACTGAGTCTGTGAACAGCTGTCAGCACCCAGCACAGCTGTACTCTTGTTTTATTATTCATTTAAAAGAAACATATCTAAAATGCAGGTATAGATGTAGGCTTTAACCATTTTCTTACTGACTGCAGTCCTCACATCTTTTAGGCATCCGTCGTATGTGCATTCCTGAACTTCCCACAGGGCTCAAGCAGAATTAACTGCCTAAGGCGAGCCAGGGTCTAATTTACCACAGTCGATGCACCAGCTGAACCTGTAGGTTGACCAATAGAAAATACCCTGACGGCTCTCAGGAAGGCTTGTAATGTCTTTTGTGTTTTGTTTCCAGCAGGGAACGTCTCCTTCCTGTCAGGGTATACTGTAGGATATTTGCTTGCTTCCTGCTTGCCCCTACATGGTATTTAAACCACTCTTAAAATTGTGAGAATTCAGTATATTGCTTTTTTTCTCTTCCCAGATCTGGGAAGGTCATACGGTAAAATTTAGTTTCAAGGCACCTTTCTTTTTCTCAGATAACATATTCTTGGTTCACAACCTTTACTGGTTTATGAACTCCTGATACAAATTATGCATGCACAATGATGTATTACATATTTGAACTCCCTTTTCTTAATCAATGTTCATAAACGCTTTGGAATTATTTTGTGGGTACCTAGAGGTCACTAAACCACTGGAAGAAACCAACCGCGGATATGCTATCATCTCTTATGGAATGAGATATCTTCCACTTTGCAACTAAAGAATTCCGAAGCTTGAAAATCTTAAGTTCTCAAGAAAGAAACAAGTGTGAACACGACACTCCACCCTTGTCCTTAAAGCACTCATCTATGAAGAAAACCGGGATTCCCATTCACATTTGTGGGATGGTTTCTCTACAGAAAACATTCTTGAATACAATATAATCCAAATAACAAAGCATTAAATTATAGAACTATCAAGAAGTAAGAGTCCTTCAAGCCCTAGTGGGTGCTCCCAGCATGTATCACAGAGAACTGCTTGCTGTTTCGTGATAAGACAGAAAGCAAAACAGCCCTGGGAGGAAGCTGTGAATGCTTCCTTGTAGAGCGTTAGAAGGTTGGAGTTTTTCATACGCTCAGAAATGTCCCAGCTGCATTTCAATGTGGTTGAAATGCTCTACCAACATTGTTCTTACAATACTTGTGCTGAGGGATTGCTTGTGCCTGTGCAGAGAATTAGGAGACTTTGACTCTGCAAGTATGTAATACTGAGCTAGAGAATGAACTTAATGTATCTGGCATGAGTCCTCCTCAAGATGAACATATGGTCTCTTTTTGACTCAGTCCTTTGGTTAATACCTTGGGATGACTCCACCTTCGTTTCTTCCTCCTCCAGGGGGATGTCATTCACCTGGGATGAGAACTGTGAATTTAATTATCTTCATTCAGAGGAGAAAACTGAGTTGAGATCTGGGTAAACAGGGTACAGTATTAAATGAGTGTAGCAGTACTGGCAGCTGCCACTGGCTTTTGTTAGAAATAGCCCTACTAGATTGGTTGAAACCAGTTAGATAAACTTTACCAAAGAAGACAAGCTGAATGATTCTGGCAGAAATTGTAGGCACTTGTTAGCACTCAAGTGCTTCTTAAAAAGTTTTGTTTATAACTAAGGAGTTTTTTATTTGGCATCTAGGCAAGGTTTTTGAGGCTTATAGTTCTAAACATAACAATTCTTTCCTTAGGTCCCACTGTGAAGATAGTGGTCATTTAGGTATTGGTTTTAGCTGTCTTTTGCTTCTTGATGAGTAGTATTTCTCTATTGATGTGTATTATTTAGCACTGTGAATAACAATAAGAACATTTTCTTTACGTAGTTATTGCTGATTTATGAAAAATACTGACTTGTCCTACAACCATGACAGTGTATCTTTTACCTCCTACCATCTCTCCCCTTGTCCTTTCTGAAACAACTTCAATTCCTCCCGCTAGGATATTTCCTAGTTTGCTTTTTGTGTTTGTTTTGTTTCGTGTTAAAACCCTTTCTGAAATAGACCCTGCTTTTGGCAAAATATTGTTCTGGAAATGTATGAAGAAGAAGTTCTGTGGCTACAAGTTAATATCCACCACAATTTTACATTGCATGTAGGGAAGAAAGAACTCCCAGTATTGCTCAAACACAAATAACAATACAGTAGTTGAAATATCTAGGACATACTATAAATTTAGCTGTTGAAGCCTCCTGTTTTGAAGAAATATCAGTTTATTATTTTGCCAGAAATATCCCGATAGTGAATTTTTTAGAACATAATGCCTTTCACCTGCTCAAACCAGTGGAAACAGCTAGTGGAAATTTACTGAAGTTTTCTGAAACAGATGCACCTATGGTCTTTTTAAATCCACTGATGATTAAAACTTGAGTAGCCAACCAGCATAAATGTCAGGAACTTTGCAGATATAAGCAAGGAAAGAAGAAATGTTTGCACTCTTCTCTGTTACTCTAGTTTTCAGTTGCTTTAAACTGTGGATTTCAAACAGGGCATGAATGTAGGACAGGCTTTTCCTTTCCTCTTCCAAGTCTACGCAGATTATAATGTGTTGCTTACAGAGTACTTTTTATTATTATTATTTGTAGATGCATTAAAAATTGGTCCATGTTTGTGTGACCTGTGAATAAATGATGTTTCTTAAATAAGATTCACCACAGGTTTTGACATCATTACTTTTCTCTAATAAAATCAGGCAGATCAGAGTGTTGCAGCCAGCCCATTCACTTCAAAAGCTGCTTTGTATGTTTTTTTAGTTTGAGAATGATCTGTTGGGTCAGTTCATCATAGCCCCTGTACCCTGTGACAAAATCTCCGGTTTGATAAGCTAGGCAGAGTGGTATACAGTCAAAATAGCACAGAAGTCACAGACACTTCTATACTTTCCAGAACTCTCTAGAAAAGAAAGAGGGAAAATGTATCAGAAATTTTTTATTATTTCTTTCTATGTGTCCTCAGCTGTGGGAAAAAACAGCTACCATGTTGTCATGATCACAACCTATGGGGTTTTATTCCTACTGAAACGGGGTTTGTCTCCTTTTTGCAGGTGTAGCAAATGTGGTACAGAATACATGTGGGTATTACCACATAAAAATCATGAAGAGCCATTGAAAAAGTAATCTTACCTAACTTTAATGTCTGCAGCTGTTTTCTATAGCTTAGTTTGTCACCGCTTTACAGTCGGTAGAGAAAAAGGCACCTCTGTGGAATCTCATAAAGAAGATGTCCAAAGCAGTTCACATGAGTCATGCCATAAAATGCCCAGTTTCTCTCCATTCCCTCTTATGAAATACTAAGCTAACTTTCTCAGAGGTAGATGTAGTATAGACTTCTGGGCATGATTCACTTGCCAAAATACAGCAATCTAAGGCCATTTTTATAAAGTAGTTTAACCTCCGTTTTCTCCAGCTGACCTCCAAATTCTGCTCCTTGCCCTGCGATCTCTGTATTTTGGATGGACAGGTATTACACAGAGACTAGGAGAAACCCATTTTTCTTGTTGAGGAACACCTAGAGGGTAGATAGACCCTACAGTGCCTAACATGCCACTGGTAGCAAAAGTTTAGGCAAGGGAATTACTCCCATGAAATCAGGTGAGATAAATCCCTGGCAGGATTTATTTCAATGAGAAAGTTTGGGTGATGTTGGAATTATTGTGGAAGCATGGCAAGTTCCCAGCAGGCACATGTTAAAAGCACTCTGTCAGGTTTTATTCCCTTACTATGGAACAAGGGAAGACATTTTTAAGAGATTTATGATCTCTTCTCTTACTCCTTCTCCTTTTAGGGTTATAAGAAGCCTGTAAGTACACTTACATAAGAAACATCATTCAGTGCTGGTATTTCATTCTTCACCAGCACCTCTAGTCAGCTCCCTGCTGACTGCATAATGCACCAAGCGGGCAGGTAATAGATATTTTGGAGGTATACAGGCATTTTGACATCCTTTTTTAAACAGTTTTATTTTTTTTTACTTGGGAAGAAGGGCTTTTTTTTCTTTTTGGTAGCTTTTTGTATTTTTTCCCTTGTGTTTTAGAAATATGCAGTGGTGTTTGGTTTTGGGGGGGTTCCTTCATTTTTTGGATTTTCTGATATCCTGGTTTTCCTTCTTTGCTGTGTTGTTTTTCTTTGTTTTGGTTTTGTGAGGAGAGGTGACATTCCAATATTTCCAGTTTGTTAGTGAGTTTGTGTAAGGTTTTTATTATTTATTTATTTAGATGTAACTTTAGGGGGGGATTTTTTGTTTGGTCTTTTTTCAGAAGCTTTTCTTTCCTTTCATAGCACTTGCTTGTTGGGTTGCATTTCTTTTGTGGTTTTGGGTTTTCTTTTTTTAAATTTTTTTTCCCCCTTTTTAATGTTTTCTTTATTTAGACAAGGAATTTTTTGTTGTTGTTCCTGGATGTTGCTGAGTATGTTTTTCTTTTCCCCCTCTCTAAAAATTACTTGTGGGGAGTTATTTATTTATTTACTTATTTCAGGTTTTGTATGGGGTTTCTTTAGATGTTTAGTTAGAGAAGCTATGGACATAGAGGAAGCTTCCAGCAGCTTCTCACAGAAGCCACCCCTGTTACCCCCCTTTGTGTGACAAAAACCTTGTCACACAAACCTCATACAACATTCTTTTGTTTTGTTTGTTTTTCCAGTGGCTTAACATTTTTCCCATGTAGCAATTTGTGTGATGTTTATTTAAGCATGGCCTAGAGCAGTTGGGTGATGGGGTTGGTTTTTTTTTTTAAACACACCCACCCACCCAGTTTGTGGGGTTTGTTTAAACAAACTTATTACTTGTTACTTTTCTTTTTTTCCCCCCTAAATGATGATTTCTGCTTACAGTTACCTCTAGAAGCTCCTTAGGGCTTCTGCAGCCCACAGTTTTCTGCTTTCTGTTCCTTGCTAGGAAGAAGAGTCTTGACTGAAAAGGGCGGGTATCCGTACACTATACCTGACTGTTGCACAAAGTATATCAGGGTCCTGATCATCTTCAGGGATGTCACCTATTTCACTGGTGAACAAGAGTGCAGCTAACACAAGCTTTGGCAGGTAGTGGTGGCTGCCAAGGTGCCCAGAAACTCCTCTCCAGGCAGCTGGAGAAAGCCCCTGGTACGTAAAAAACCTTGACTCATGCTGTGCTCGAGAGGCCAGGAGACGTCACCTAGGCCAGGGTGGCAGGAGATGTGCTCTGGGCCAGGCAGAGAGTCCTTGTGAAAAGGAGAGGTAGGTGATCTTGTGACAATGGATGCAGATAAGGCTGAGGTGCTTGTTACTGCCTTTGCCTCAGCCTTTATCAGAAAGTTCTGTCAGGTCTTTGTGCCTAGATATAGGGTTCACAAAGGAGAAGAAATTTCCAATGGTGATGTAAGATCGATTATCTTGAGAAATCTTGATCCTTACAAGTCCATGGGAACATTCAGTCCAAAAGGATAAACTCATCTGGGTCAAATCAAGGTAGCCTAAGGTGGTTGGAAATGGAGAACTTGTCCTGCAAAGAAAGGCTGGGGAGCTGGGCTGGAGAAGAGATAGTTTGGGGTGAGGACGTAACAGTCACTCCCACTGCCTACAGGAAGTCATTGAAGAGGTGGACTCAGGACCATTGGTGCCTGGTGGAGGAATGAGAGACAATAAATTGATGTTCCAACTGGTTAAAAGAGGGGTATGGTGTGGTAATGTTCGTCACGAGTTTTCTTAACCATTGGAACTGGCTGCACAAATCTTGTGCAGTATCTGTCCTCAGACATTTTTTAGACTCAGCTGGACAAAGCCCTGAAAAACCTTGTCTGAATTCCATGTTAACACTGTTTTGGGTGGAAGGTTGGACAGTGCTTCCTCCTTGAGTATTTCTAGATGTTGTGTATTGTAATGGGCATTTATCTGCCTAGTTAATAGCTTATGCTGACTTATATCTCAGTCTGCAAAGTTCATGAAAATGTAAAATACTTATTTTGGAGTACTTGAAAATTAAACGTAGTATCTTCAAACTTATTTCTGGACCTTGCTAATTTGGCAGGTCACTGGGACTAGTAGGATCACGTCAATAAAAGAAGAACAAAAAGCGTGTGGTTCAGGATTCTTTTTCCACGTTCTTCTTGTGAAAGCTGAATGGAAGGAAATTACTAACTGTACTGTTGATTGGCTCTTTCACAAACTCTGCTTGGTCCATCAGTAATAAAAATTTGGTATTTCCTCACTGAATCCTTTTCATCATCTTAATTGCACTCTGGATTTAATGAACGTGGTGTCTACAGATTCAGACTAATAAAAGAGAAGTAGAAATGCAGTTTATTCAACACAAACCCTTATGATTTCTCCACTTTATCCCAGTGATGGCACAAGTGAGGAAAGACATCAAATATCTCTTATGAAATGTGTTTGTTTTTCATTTTGGTTTCTGCCTCTCCCCTTAACTAAGCTGCATCATAACTGCAGACAGGGGAGAACTCAAAACCACGGATTTTCAAGCTGTCAGAGCTTTCACAAATATAAATTTTGCAAGGTTTCCCTATCCCTCCTTCTTTATTCCAAGAACATTTCTGTCAGCACTTTTAAGTCCAGGAATTACTTCTGAATGCAATAAGCATCACAAAATTTTGAACTACCCGTAAACAATGGGCAATTTACACAGATGATTGCACCCTGATGCTGTCACTTACAGCGAAGGAGAAGTTGCTTATTTTATTCGGTATTCAGCTTGTTATTGTTTGCTTGGTTTGTTTTGTTTTCCTGAATGCATATGAAATGTCAGGCAATTGCTTTTTTTCTAAACATTTTTCAGCTAACAATCAAAAAGTTCATAGCAGATTTTAACATTGTGTTTATTTGCTTTTTGGAGCCAATATCACATACAGAGTTTTGTTTGTTACACTTTCTTTTTCTGACGTATCTCACCTGCTTATCAGCTTAAACACACTTGCATTTTCCAAACATACCTATTTTAACAGGAGCACAGCCCTTCACTGCTGTAGTCATGTCCATGGTTCTCTTCTTAAATAACAAACGATGCCGATGTCATTGCACCTGTTCATGTGGCCAAAAAATGCATTAAAATATTTCAAATAAATTTTGCTATTGATACTGAATATATACTTTGGTGACAACGTTCTTCATTCCTTTCAGTGCTGCTAAACGTGTAACAGTTACCACACATAGAAAGCAGTGGTTTCTACCAGTGGGGGAGAGGAGGAGAACCCCATCTATTCTACTGAAGCAGATACTGAGACCACCTGAAAGGATGGGATAAAGAATACAAGGAAGTAGCTTTTTATGTGAAATGATTTGAACTTCAAAGAGTTATTTTCTCTTTTGTTCCCCCCTACCCTATGAGTTTTGATTTGTTTTATCTACATGTGTATTAGTTTCTTCTTTTTTTTTTTTTTTTTCCCCCCAGTTTTAGACTAAGAGTACAGGAAAAAAATTATTTTTCCCCTCAGATAATTTTATTTATTTTACTAACTGTTTTTAAAATCAGCTCTCTTATCTTTGCCTACACCTTAATCTTACTCTGGGTTTTACTATCTTCTAGCAGTCATCTGTAAAACAAACAATTTGGGGGGGCATTTAACTTTCTGTATTATAAAATCCATTTCTAATTTTTTGTATGGGCTAAAAAGTTTTAAAAGTCTTATGTGCTGATTGTGCCATCCATACCTGCAAATGAGGGATCTGTTCAAGTTATTATGTTAAGAAGACTTACCGGTATTGGTACAAACGAAGGTGTCAAGTATTTTGTCATCATATGTTAACATGTCATACGACATCATGTTAACATGTCCTTTCCTGAATTATTAAACAAAATTTACTTGCAAGACTGTTGGTGAGTGTTTGGAAGCTGCCTAGAAAATAGGAGTTATTTGAGATATGCAAATACAATACTTAAATTTTATTAAGATTATGAGTTTCAGAGTGAAAGACAGAACTGCAGAAAGACAAAACCACTTTGGAAGATGATCAGATAAATAATTCATTAGTAAGAAGGTTCTACAAGTTCTTTTCACACAGAAAGACAAGAAAGTGGATGGAGCAAGAAGAGTAATATATACCTAGAAACACCATCAGGTAATACATGCCCACTTACAAAGTCCCATTCTAACATAGTTTCACAGTCTCAAAAGTACAATGGAAATACTTACTGATTACAAACTGAAAAGAATATCAGTTAATTTATTTTGGATGTTTCACACAACTGTGTGACATAGATATGCACTTGATATATTACCTCTTACATTTTAATAAGTGACTAACACACAGCAACAGGGTGATGCTTGAAAAAAAATCTGGTGAAAACCAGCTCTGGAGCATAAATATCTTCATAACAAATTACTCAAAGCAGCAGAGAATGTAATGGCATGTCCTTGAAATAAGAGGAAATGTGAAATGATAGTGTCTTACCTATAAAACATGATCTTTTCTGTTTGTAGGTTTCATTTGTAGATACCACCTTACTCAGAATATTTATTCAGCACATGTGGCCGAGAAAAAACATGACAGTGTTCTTCAGGCTTGCCAGTAAATTAGCCAGACATCTCAAAAATCCAGTATGATAATTTTGTGATAATCAGACCAGGATTTTTCAAAAAAATATGTATATGTACATATACAGACAAACATATACGATTGCATGTGTATATAAACACATACAAAGATTATTCAGCTGGAAAGAATGTTCCTGAAAGCACACATATCCTCTGCTTAGACCATGAAACTGCTATTCAATAGTTATTTTGTACATTTTATTGTTTCTGGAAATCCCTGTTAAAACATGACTTTAATTTCAACTGCATCTTTGATCCTACTTTTTAAATGTTTTATTAATGGTATGGATTGGTTCAACATTCCTCTATACCCATAAATGCCAGTTCTTTCTGTGGCATAAACAGAATGTGAGATACATCCTTCGAACAACTACCAGAAGTTACCTTCTTCGGCATAAACCCAGCATGCCTTCTCTTCCTGGCTCCTCTTTAAGACACAAGCTGCTCACTACTTCTTGTTTTTGAGGTCACACAGTTTGGGAGTCAGGAGGCATACATAAAGCTAAAGTTCCCTCAAAAAGACTGGAAATCACATTGAGGCACAACTTGCCCTTGACAACTAAGTCACTAAGAGGCCAAGAGCAACAGCTCTGCTGTTGGATACGGTCTCGTCAGAATCAGTGATCATGATTACTGAGTATTTATGAAAGTCATTAGGGTTGTTAAAACCTTTATTCTGAGTTTAGCTTAAATGTCTTAGGTTTATGTTGTACTGCTGTTTCAAATAGTCTGAATTACATTAAATCCTCCCTCTGCCCTCTCGCCCCCCCACCCCCCCAAACAAAAAACCCCCAAATTACAGAAACAGCAAGACTAAGTTCTCTGTTTAAAATTAAATTAAATTGAAAGAATAGTTCAGATTCCTTAGATGGTCTTTGATGCATTTGGACTCTGTTCTAATATTGCTAATTGAGTTACCTCTTAAACCATTTAATCAATGATTATTTCATTGTGTTTTCCTGATCTTGTCTGTTAAAATTCTGTTTTTGGGGGGGTGGCTTTGATTTGTTTTTTTTCCCTCCAGTCAAATCGTTAACAACATTGAAAGACAAAACCCAGATTTTTGGTACATCACTTTCTACCAAAATCAGATTTAATTTGAATGAAACAGTACCTTCTTTAAACAACTCGGAATATACTGTAGTTCTCTGCCAGTTTGTGAAAGAGAACTATTTCTTGAGTACGCCCCCCTTCTTCACAAGCATTTTACTTAAAACCCGCATTGCTCTTTTAGTCAGTTAAAAATAAAGAAGAACCTACTCTACTCACAATAAAATGGAACACACAAAAGAGCCAATGATACGGTTTTAATACTGTGGAATATCTATCTGTCTGTACTGATAGACATACTTTTGTCTGTTTATCTTTCTACGAGAAGAGAAGCAATGCTTTAAAATGGACTTTTGAAATTTTAAGTTAATGTATACAATTATCATGGTACTAAATATTTTCATACCATTTATTCCTATTTAGTATACATTTTGTTATGCACAGTTTTTATTTTCATCAAGAAAACATGCAGGCACACATTTTTTTTATATATGACTTTATTCATAATTATTGCTGTGATATGCAAATCCATGCTGAATACAGTTTTGTGCTGCCTTATCAATACAGTCTGTTACACACTCACCTACACACACACCCCCCCACACACACAACCATGCTACCCAGTGAATGTGTTACTGAATATACTTTTTGAATATACTGAATATATTTGACTCGAACTCTACAAGTCAAACACTTAGGGCCCCACAATTTAAGTAGAATGTGAATGTCCTTGAATGTGCCCAGAGAATGACAACAAAACTGGTTAAAGGACAGATTCCTGAGGAGGACAAGTGGAGAGGGAGGTGCTGATCTCTCCTCGCTGGGATCCAGAGACAGGACGAGTGGGAATGGCTCAAAGGTGCATTAGGAGAGGTTTAGTCTGGACATTAGAAGAAGGTGTACTGGTAAAGGTCTCTTTCATGGGCACCCCCTTGCCGTGGGGAAAGAGCTTGCGTGCCCTTGCGAAGTTGAGAGCTATGCTGGTGGTGGCATATGCCTCCGGTAGGGTCTCCCAAGCCTGACAGGTCTCAACTGAAGGGTCAGACAAAGTGTGTCCACGCGCAGGATGGGCTCACTAGCCTTCGGGCAACCATCCTAGGAGAAGGACAACTCTAACTCCAAACCCGGGCAGATGGAGCTCGTTTAGCCCTGTAAGGCCATCCATCTAAGAGAAGGATACTCTAACCAAACCTACGACCTGAGGACTTCGCTGTCACCGTCCAAGCTCGCTAGGCCCTGGCAGATGAACCTCAGGTGTAAAGGGTGGGGCCAGTCTTGCGCACGCTGCGCCTCACCTAAAAAATCCACCGCGCAGGCTTGAAGGGTGTACTCACGTTTGCAAAGCCCTGTAGCGTCAGGCAAGGGACGAAACGGCAGGTGGAAAGATGTCACTGGAAGCCGCAGACCCAACCCTGCATGCAGGCGGTTCAGGACATTGGTCGCTTGAGACTGACCCGGGAGATGACAGTCTCGTTCGGCAGCATCCTGAATGACCAAGCAGCCTTTTTCAAGGAGAGCACTGCTTGCTCCACATGGAGAGGGGCCTAGAAAAGGTGGCCTAACCAAAGCTCATCTCCCTTCCAATCCGGTTGGCTAGCCGCGGCCAACGGACATCTTCTTCTGCGGTCAACCAAAGACAAAGAGACAAAGGCATACACCTGCCTCCAAAGGTGTGTCCAGATTGACACTCGCATGTTGGAACATCAGAACCATGCTCGATACAGCAGACAGTGGGCGTCCTGAACGCCGTTCTGCTATAATTGCTCACGAACTGTCACGACTCAACATCGACATTGCTGCTCTCAGTGAAGTTCGCCTTCATGAGGAAGGCAGCCTTCAAGAACATGGTGCCGGCTACACACTGTATTGGTCAGGCAAACCCAAAACCGAAAGTCATCATTCCGGAGTTGGCTTCATGATTAAAAACTCCATCGCCTCTAAACTTGAAAATTTGCCAACAGGTCATTCTGATCGCATTATCTCCTTACGCCTCCCGCTACACAACAAGCAACATGTTGTTCTCTTCAGCGTATATGCCCCAACTCTCCAAGCTGACCCTACAGAAAAAGACAAATTCTACACCGATCTGCGCCGCCTTACTCAAAAGGTTCCTGCAGATGATAAGATCATAATCCTTGGTGACTTCAACGCCCGAGTAGGTAAGAACTCTGAAGCCTGGAAAGGAGTACTAGGCAAGCATGGAGTTGGAAACTGCAATGACAACGGTCGCCTCTTGCTAGAGTTTTGTGCTGAGCAGCAGCTTACCATCACCAACACTATCTTCCAGCAGAAAGACAGCCTGAAGACAACCTGGATGCATCCTCGATCTAAACACTGGCACCTCATTGACTATATCTTAGTGCGCCAGAGAAATGTTCGCGATGTCTGTCACACCCGAGTGATGCCTAGTGCAGAATGTCAAACAGACCACCGCCTTGTGCGCTGCAAACTTAACCTCCATTTTAAGCCCAAACCTAAGAGGGGCGGCATTCTGAGGAGGAGGCTCCAAGTTAACAATCTTCAAACAGCTGCACTGAGAGACAGCTTCCAGGCAAACCTTCAAACTAGGCTTGAAGACTGTCCCTTAGACTCTTCTCCTGAAGCGCTTTGGCAACATATTAAAAATAGCATCCTGCAGTCCTCTGAAGAATTCTTAGGGTTCTCCACAAAGAAGAACAAAGACTGGTTTGATGAAAACAATCCAGAGATCCAGGAATTGCTGGCAAAGAAGAGATCTGCTCACCAAGCACACCTCGCTCAGCCATCTTGCCATGTAAGAAAAGCAGCCTTTCGTCTTGCATGCAGTAAACTCCAACAGAAACCTCGAGACATCCAGAACAAGTGGTGGCTCAACCTAGCAAAAAAGACTCAACTATGCGCAGATTTGGGTGACCACAGAGGATTCTATGAGGCTCTGAAAGCAGCGTACGGACCCACACACCAAGTTCAAAGCCCCCTACTCAGCGCAGATGGCCAAACGCTTCTCACAGATAAAACCTCCATCCTGAATCGATGGTCTGAACACTTTCAAACTCTCTTCAGTGCCAACCGTGTAGTCCAAGACTCAGGAATCCAGCTCATCCCAAAACAAACGGTGAAAAATGAATTGGATATAGCCCCTACTATGGGAGAGACCCTTAAGGCCATACAACAGATGAAAACCGGCAAGGCAGCTGGGGTCGACGGAATCCCGCCTGAAATCTGGAAACATGGAGGCCAAACGCTCCATGCTAAATTTCACGAGCTAGTTGTGCGCTGTTGGGAACAAAGCGAACTACCACCAGATCTCCGTGATGCAATCATCATCACCCTGTACAAGAAAAAAGGAGTAAAGTCAGACTGCTCAAACTACCGAGGCATAACTCTGCTCTCCATTGCTGGAAAAATTCTCGCAAGAATATTATTGAACAGATTGGTACCCGCTATCGCAGAAGAACTTCTACCTGAAAGTCAGTGTGGTTTCAGAGCCAACAGAAGTACCACAGACATGGTATTCGTTCTCAGACAACTGCAAGAGAAGTGTAGGGAACAGAACAAGGGTCTCTATGTAACTTTCGTTGATCTCACCAAAGCCTTTGACACTGTGAGCAGAAAAGGTCTGTGGCAGATCTTGGAACGATTAGGATGTCCCCCCAAGTTCCTCAAAATGATAATCCTGTTACATGAGGGGCAGCGCGGCCAAGTCAGATATGGCGATGCACTCTCTGAGCCCTTCCCAATAGCCAAGGGTGTGAAACAAGGTTGCGTTCTCGCACCAACTTTATTCACAATTTTCTTCAGCATGATGCTCCAAAGGGCCACGGCAGACCTTGACGAACAAGACGGCATTTATATCCGATATCGTACCGATGGGAGCCTTTTCAACCTAAGGCGACTGAAGGCCCACACCAAGACCCTGAATCACCTTGTCCGCGAGCTGCTTTTTGCTGATGATGCCGCCCTTGTTGCCCACACAGAAGCAGCTCTGCAGCGCTTAACATCCTGCTTTGCAGAGGCGGCTGAGCTTTTTGGGCTGGAAGTCAGCTTGAAGAAGACAGTAGTTCTCTACCAACCAGCACCACAAGATGATTACCATCATCCCCACATCACCATTGGCGAGTCAGAGCTTCAGCCAGTCCAGCAGTTCAGCTATCTGGGTAGCATCATCTCCTCAGATGCCACGATCGACAAAGAGATAGACAACAGAATAGCAAAGGCAAACAGAGCTTTCGGAAAACTCCATAAAAGAGTCTGGTGCAATAAACACCTGAAGAAAAGTACAAAGATCAGTGTCTACAGAGCCGTGGTACTGCCTACTCTTCTGTACGGGTCTGAATCATGGGTCATCTACCGCCACCATCTGCGACTCCTCGAACGCTTCCATCAGCGCTGCCTCCGCACAATCCTAAACATCCACTGGACTGACTACGTGACTAACGTTGCTGTCCTTGAACAGGCAGACGTCACCAGTATTGAGGCCATGTTGCTGAAAACGCAGCTGCGTTGGGCAGGGCACGTCTCCAGGATGGCGGATCACCGCCTCCCTAAGATCGTGTTCTATGGTGAACTTGCCACCGGCTGCCGCAAGAGAAGAGCTCCAAAGAGGAGATATAAGGACTCCCTGAAACAACACCTCAGCCTAAGCCATATTGACCACCATCAGTGGTCCACCCTGGCCTCCAATCGGGAGATTTGGAGACACACCATACATAACGCTGCTGTCTCCTTTGAGAGCACGCGTAGAATCAAGCTCGAGGAGAAAAGACAGCGCAGAAAGAACCGTGCCTCGACTATACCACCCAAGGAGACCCTCCGGTGTGCTCTTTGCAACCGGTCTTGCCTATCCCGCATTGGCCTTTTCAGCCATCAACGCGCTTGCAATAAGCGTGGGCAAAGCCCTTCCCAAATCTTCGTCCGCGAAGCCAAGCCATGATGATGATGATGACTGGTAAAGGTAAGATTCCCTGAAACTATTCATGCCAAACCAATTTACATTAGAAAGTGAACTGCTTTCAAGCACAATACATCTAAGTATAGTGAGGCAAATGTTAACAAGAACTGACTTCCTGCTATTGTTGATCATATAATGATCAGCTGTCATATTAGCATGCTATTTACGTTATGTCAACATTTTAATATTGTCCAGATTATTAATTTCATCTCATTCTAAAACTAACATTTATTTCAAGAGACCTAGTGAACATATTTACATATTTTCCAAATAATTATGAACCAGCAAACAACACATGGCTAAATACTTAGTTATATCAAACTGTAGTAATGTCAGAAAAACGCACATTGTCCAAATGTCAAACAAAAACACATGGTCCAAGCAAAATGAGAATTCAGTTGAAGAAGCTAAGTTTGTTCACAGTACTGTGGTTTGCAATTGATATCACTCTGAACCTGCTTCATCTTATTTAACCTCACATGAAACAAAGCTGTTCTTCTATATTTGAGATTCTGTTAGCTCCCTTAACTTCAGTCAGAGCTGACAGTGTCCCAGTGAAGTAATTATCCTTACTCTGCTGAGAGAACAGAAGGAACTGACTGGGGAGAGATGCTGCTGCTGAGGCCGAGCATTGCTCACGCAGCAGGAGTGAGGATGAAAGGCACCAGGCAACATCACAGAAGCCACTCAGCCACCAGGTCAAGATAAGAAAAGAAAAACTGTTGCCAGCAATTCCAGAAGAAGAGCAGCCCTAGATATCTCTCAGGAAGCACGACAAAAACTGGGGGAAATGAAAACTGTAGAACACCTGCACTTGAACTATGAAGAAAAGAAAAAGCTGAATATGTGAGTATCACAAGTGATAATCTACTGCCTCAGGCTTGTAAACTGCACTATAAAACTATTAGGTGTGTATATATGTTATATTAAAGGCGGTATGAAAGAAAGTAAGAATAAGGAAGTCATGTTGTATATTCTAAGGGATAACCATAATCCTATGAAATATACTCTAAAAAGTGTGCACAACATAGAGTATAATGTATAAAATGTTCTGCAGAGAAAAAAGGATCGGCACTTTTTTAATACCTGAAGGATTTATTTATCCATGTTCCATAAAATTGTTGCAGTTTTGCCATATAGAATATCTATCATTAAATCAAACCGTAAATTTTATTGTTTGCAGCATTATGGATGAATAAAACCCCTGTAAACTAGTAAAGAGGAAAACAAAGTGAAGAAACTTAAGACTGACTGATATAAATGTTATTCCAAACATCACTGGTTATACAGAATATTACAACAAAAGTAATAATGATGCAATAATGATTGTTAAAGGAAACACCACATCCTGCCCCCAGGGAAAAATAACCTCTTGCTCCAGCACAGGCTGGAAACTGACTGGCTGGAAAGGAACTTTGCAGTGAAGGACCTTGGGGTCTTGGTGGACATGAGACAGCAACGTGCCTTCCTGGCAAAGGCTGCCAGCCGCTGCCTGGGCTACAGTAAGCAGAGTGGTCCAAGCAGGTTGAGGGAAATGATCCTTCCCCGCGGCTCAGTCCCACAGAGACACATCTGGGCTCCTGGGTCCAGAGCTGGGCTCCCTAGTACAAGACACGGACATGCTGAAGTGAGGCTGAAGTGAGTCAAGCTAAGGGCTACAAGGTTGATTAAGGGACTCTAACATCTAACGTGAAAGTCTGTTCAGCCTGGATAAGGCTCAGGGGGGATCTTATCAATGTGTACAAATACCTGACAGAAGGGAATAAAAATATATATGTCCCTATAAGGGGTTAGAGCACCTGTGGGATAGAGCTAGAAAAGAATCACACATTTAGTTTCCTCTAAAATGGAATATACTTAGCTTGCACCAAAACCGTTCTGCACATTGAGCCTCTCTGCAAATCACAGTTGGATTTACGCCAAAACCAAACTATAGTTCCAAATTAAAATCATAATGTAGATGCAGCTTCATGGTTTTTAGTTTATACTATGATCCGGGGTGAATGTCAACATTTAATAGTCATTGAAAAATGCAGAACACAAAGCTTATTGTCACAGAAAATCGGTCACTGCCAGAAAATGCCATCAGTATAAAACAATCCAAAATTGTCTGAACTTCTTGAGAGAAATCTCAGTTGAAAACAGCAAATACGATGCTTTCATGAAATAAAATCAGAGAAAATTTCACTCCTCATATGGGAAGACAGAACTGGAGCATATGTGTACCCTGTGTGATGAAGTGTGATACAAAGACAACTGAGCTGTCATCAAGGTAGGGCTAAACACCCAAAGTGTAGCATCATGCTGAGAATGAGCTGAGTTTGGGTCAAAATCCTCCCACCAATCACTGCAACATGATTAATGTTAATCAACGATTAATTAACTGGCTAATTAGCTGAGACACCATCTGGCTTGAAGAAATTAAATCTAGTCCACAGCCAAACAACAGGAAAGACTTCCTTCCTCACATTTGGCCCTTCCCAGTTCATAACTGTTCCTGACAGCAGTAGCATATTTCCTGACTCCACAAAGGAAAAGGGATGGAAGCCCCACCTGCTGTTTCCACATACCACCTACCTGGCTGTCTACCCTACCCTACTGGGATAGGCAGTGCTGGATCGTACATATTTACCCAGAAAATGAGAGTGATATCCCGTGCAGAGTTGGGCTGGGGATACTGGTCTGATAAAACACAGAGAAGCAATTCTGCTGCCACAATATATTCACCACCATCATCAATCTGTTGTAAAATTGTCAATGAGATGTTACTGACCACAATCCATATGAAAAACAAACAAAATTATTTATACAAAATATACCTCATTAGGAATGGTTTCTTAAAATAATCCTTATAGGAAAAGAGGGACGTTGACAACTTTATTAGGTTTCTGAGCTTGTCAGAGGAAGGAAAAAAAGATAAGTAAGGCAAACTAGTGAAAATAGGCTGTATTCAAGGAGAGTCCAGAACCAACACAAGCCATGCTTTGAAAAGTAGAGAGTAAGAAAATATTTTCTATAATTAGTTAGTGTAAAAAAGACTCATAACCTTTTTGAAATATATTAAGATTAAAATCTATAAAAAGAAAGATTTGCCAAGTGCTTAAAACAACCTTATGTGACCATAACTGAAGCAACATACTTGGATACAGAAGGCCTCGAATGTGCTTCTGCAGAGTCATTGCAATAGTGCATGCTTTTTGACATCTGCCTCCTTCATCTCCCTGTGCCAGCCTTCCCTGCCGCCTCTTGAGAGACAGAGGCAACAGCAGCTGGAGAGGTTAAAAGGTGGTTATGACGTTTCATTTACACTCTTGCTTTTCTCACCAAGCACTGCTGTGGTGGGTTGACCTTGGCTGGACACCAGGTGCCCACTAAGACTCTTTATCACTCCCCTTCTCAGCAGGACAGGGCGTGAGAAAGTAAGATGGAAAAAACCCACGAGTCAAGATAAAGGCAGTTTAATAAAGCAAAAGCAAAGGTCACACATGGAAGCAAAGGAAAACAAATGATTTATTATCTACTTCCCATCAGCAGGAGATGTCCGGCCACTTCCTGGGAAGGAGGGCTTCTGTATGAGTAGAGGTTGCTCTGGAAGACAAAGATCATAAACAACAAATGCCCCCCTTTCCTCCTCCTTTCTCTTAGATTTCATTGTTGAGTAGATGTCATGTGGTATGGAATATCCCTTTGGTAAATTTGGATCAGCTGTCCTGGTTATGTCCCCTCCCAAGATCTTGCCCACCCTCAGCCTGCTGGTGAAGAGGAGAATGTTGGAGAGATAGCCTTGATGCTGTGTGAGCACTGCTCAGCAGTAGCCCAAACACTGGTGTGTGATCGACACCTTCATAGCTACCAATACAAGACACAGCACCATGAGGGCTGCTAGGGGGGAAATTAAATCCTTCTCGGCCAGACCCAATATAACTGCTTATTTGACTTTCCTCCTTGAGCAACTCCAATTTAAGCTAAAACAGTTTAAAGACACTACCAAGTAGAGGACAATGACCCCACAAGACCTTCTGATCACCCTTAGGAGAGGCTCAAGTTGTTACAAAGACCAGGTGGTCATCTGTGGGTGAGCATCTTCTTGTGATTGCTATCACGTATTGTGTGCTGGAGAGGTTAAATCATTTATAAATTTGGATTCATGAACATGTTTGTAGTAGGAAAATACTGTTAAAATTACACTTAGTGCACAGGCTTCTGGGATCCAGGTCCTGCATCTTGTCTTTGAAGGCGGATGCTCTAAACCATTTTCCTTCAGATGAGTTGATAAACAAGTCATTCACCACTCACAAAAGAACGCTGTTACTCGCATGAAGGGGAGTGTGTCTATCCAGACTGCTGCAGTGCTTGAGAAACCCAGCGATGAGAGCTGGCTTCTGCCACGCCCAGGACTGTGAGAACAAGAGCTGATGATTGCTCTCTTTTAAAAGTTCTCAAGATCCCCTTAACCACCATTTCTCTAAGCATGGAGTTAGCAATGTAAGCAACTTCAGATGCTTTCCTTTGTTATGGCAGATCCTTCAGTTTGTGTGGCATTTCCAGGGTTTCTCTGGAATACTTAGGAGAAGAAAAAAAAGTGGAAACATGAAAATAAGAAAAAAAGAAACACAAAAATAAGATAAAACCAACCCCACCCCAAAAAGATAGAAAGGTAAATGCTAATGATAGTCATGACAGAATAGGAGCTCAGGAAAACATCCATATTATGAAATTAGTGATAACATGGAGATACCACAGGCAGGATACATTGACATCAGTCACTTGAATTACTTCTGCTGAATTACCTTTGATTTGCAATCTACTGGTCTTGAAATCTGAAAAAAAATTCTGTATGTACAGGTAATACAACTATAAATGCAACTGAAGTTGAGGGTAGTAACCTTGGTTATTGATTTGCTAACTAAATGAGGGGAAGATTTCAGTGTAGCTATTTTATTTTTTAGCAGTAAAAACAAGACTTCCCTTGACAAGACATAGGTTTGAATGAATGATTCTGTTTGTTTGATTTGCTTTATTTTTAATTAAAAATAAATAGCCTGAACATCTCAGGTTTGTATTTTGGTTTCCTTGTGGTTTGTTTTTTTTTTAAAAAAAAAAGGATTAGAAGAAGACTGGAAACAAGACAGTCTTGAACACAAATTCATGTACAATTTTACTGATCTGAACAGATAACTGTAGAGAGAGAGGAGGGGAAAAGTTGTTTTTCTCTTTGTTTTGCCTAGCTTTGCTCCCCGACGGAGAATTTTGATCAGAACAGTCTCCTGACTGGCAAGCAGATACAGATATGCTGGTGGAATGAAATAACGACCGTGATCTAATCTAGTCTGATACCAGGAACCCATCAGAACTACTTCCAGAAGCCAGGGAAGTCCAGTGCCAAATTCTGCATGTTCTTTTCTCTGCTGAGAACAAGATGTCCAAACATAGTCAAAATATCAGCCCACAGCAAAGACATACCCAGTTTCCTCTGCTAGTCTAAGGAACTACGCTCCAAATACTGCTTTTGGCACACAAAGAAAGTCTGTTATCAAAGACTTTGGTACAGTTGTCTGCAGCCCCAAGAAACTTAAAGAAATACCTCAATACCACAGAGAAAATGTTAAAGCGAGCCGATGGGGAACTGTTATTCCTACACTTCTCAGGATTTATCAGTCTTACCTTCAGGTAATCCCAATGCTTATTGCAATCTATTTAAACTGGACAAAATCAGTTGCACATACTTGTATACTGATTTCTTCCCTACAATTATTTCATATTCCTCATCATTCAGACACAATGGATAATTATTTCATAAAGGCCATTCTTGTTACACAGAGAATTCAGTTCATGGAATGACAGTGTTCCTGATATGTGCCAGATGCTACAAAATCAGGGCGATGCTGTGAATTTTTTCAGAATTCTGTATTTTAGGCAGCAGCTGATCTGTATCTTAATAACCTTCCAGGATTTCTGCTAAGCCCCAAATCCCTTCTCAATCGGAGTGCTTATACAAAACCTCAGCAGTCACTTTGGTGTTTCAGCTTAGAGCGCACAAAGCCTTACGTGCAAATCCATGTACAATTCTTATTGACTTCCCTTCCTTGGCACTATTATTTCTGAAAAAAAGTGTCTGCACTGTTGTCTGGTTCCTCCTCCCAGACCGAAACAATCTGTTTCCCACACAAAGCTAGCTGAATGCCACAGGAGTTATTTAGCAGGAGCAGAGCGGTCTGATTTGGATCTCTGTCTGCCTCAAGACACTTAATTTAATCTCACCGTTCGCATTTACCGGACAGTATTGTACAGAATGGCCTTTCAAAGGGCATGTTATTGCCTGAAATTAGGGAACATCTTAAAGTTGCTGATTTTTTTAATACATCATAAGGATTTGCATGGAATGCATGCTGTAGGTAGTGTTTGTACCCATTTGATGCCTTAAAAGAGAAAATGAGATGTTACTGTGTTTTTTCAGCATATTTATGTACATATGTAAACTGTTTTATTTTCATATAATAATTTTGACATTGATTTTGTTCCCTGTCTTTATGCAGCAATTGTTACAGCTATATTTTTTAATTTACAGCAGACTTTTACAGTTTAACTCTCCTGAACTTATCATTAATAATAAAAAGTATCCTTAAAGAAGGTTTTGTGGTGTTTTGGAAGATACCATACTGAGATAGTACTTGCGTATTGACCTATGGTTAAAGTTAGAATTAAAAACTGGTTTTTAGGCTTGCTGATTCATTTCCCTCCGCTCCATAAATCTGACACCTGTACTTGGAGGTTGATGTGAGTTCCCATCAATGCTTTGTGGGGCACCAAAGGTCTGATAACTTCCAAATTTTTCACTCTACGGGACTCAGGGTTTGGTAGGGTAAATTCAGAAAAGCCAAATTGCAAGGTAAGTAGTTTCTTCTTTCCTTAGAGACTTTGGTGTCTTTAAATCATCTTCTTGCTCAGCAGGGCCATTGTGAAAGCCTGTTATTCTTTCTGTGAAAGCATGTTCCCTCTCACTGCGTGCACTCAACCTGAACTGCTCTTATACCTTTTTTGGTTTACATTTTGGTATCCTTTCTCCTTTCACCGGTGTGGTGCATAAAATGATCATCCACCCTGACATTACCTGTATGCTTTAAGCATTTTGTTTCCATTAAAACACAGCATCTTACCTTTTGTCCCTTGAGCAGTATCAAAAAGGTTGTGTCGAGTTTCTAATCAGAGATTATCCTTGACACCTTGAAGAAACACAGAATAGGAAAATGTTTTGCCCCCACAGCTCAGTGTTGTAAGTGTGGTCTGCTCTTTACATTATGTTCTGGATGCAAGGGTAGTTTCCTGTTTTTCTTGTTAATCTTCCTTTAGGATAAAAATTTTGTGTCATCCCCACTTACCTTGTTTTTCCACATGTGTTTTCTCAGGGTCACTGCCATCTTCAACAGTCAAAGCTACCACCGTACCAAATCAACTCTTGATTATTGTTCCACTCATTCAGTTGTGCTGGTGCAATTATTTGTGGAGCTATACTGGGGTCTAAATCAGGGAACTCGAGGGGAAACAAGAAAAAAAAAACCCACTGGATTCTTTTCACCTGGATTAATTCCTCGATTTGGTGCACATCATTCCCCCCCGCCCAGAAGTATTCTACAAATACAACAAAGAGGACAACCAGCTAAACAGTGGATTTGAGCACGGGTACCAAGTAGAGGAAACAGAAGAATACCATATAATGATAGATTTTTTCAGTCACCTAATACATCATTGTTTTTCGGGGTCCTTTAAATTGTTTAGAATCTTTTAGATATTTGCTAATTTTGTTAATTGAATTAATAAACACCTCCGCTGTATATTACTTAATGTTAACCTGCTAAACTTTAATGGATCAAAACCAAAACCCAGCTATAAAAGATAAAAAAAGGAAAACATTAAAACATGCACAACAGAATTCATCTGACAGATTAAAGCAACAACATTCATGTGCCTACAATGTCAATGCTGTATGTCAGATATCTGTGTAATCTCTTACTAGAGAAAATGACTATATAATCTGTACAGTCAATAGAGTCTGGAAAACAGTCACGTCTTCTAAAAACAGCTATATAGGGCTCAAGTAATTGGGCAAAGTTGAATGTCTAGTGACACTTGAAATGAAGCAGGATACGTACCAATGTGATCAAGTTTGAGGCAACATGGAAAAAGAAATATTTATATGGGACTTAAGAGTCTTGTCAGTCTTAGCTCTTTAATGTGGTCATGATACAGCAGGTGTTCCTAAGGGCCTTTAAACATGCAGCTTTGGAAAATTAAACTTCAAAATCTCCCAGAATCCCAGGATATGAACAGAATTTTTGAGGATACAGGTGTTGAAAATAAGCACCTAATATGATAGCTACATGCTTTAATGTCACCTAAATTTTTTTATCCTCAGTGAATCAAAACATTTTCTTCAATTCTTCTAAACTTAGAAATTCTGTGATCAGCCAAGCTGAACCTGCCGAACTGATTGATGAAGGAGGTGGCAGATAAGTAACAAAAGCTACTTTACAGATTTCACTGAAGTAATAAAAGAGTAATTGAACTAGCTGAAAAATAGCATCACTGCTGTAGAATATGATATGCACCATCTGAATGAAAATAGAAATTGTTTTTTTAATGAGTTCTTTTCTGAGTAGAAGAAGGGGAAAGAGTTATCTTCCTTGAAAAAGAAAAGCTTTTATTGTACTGTTGACTAGCTCCCATTGTCAATATTTGCTTTAAATTTCAGAAATAAATTAGGCAGGTAACTCTTTTGATGTAATTTACCTTTTATATGACTTATGATTTGTAAATCAGAAACAGTAAATACACTAGAATTCAATGTAAACAAGAAAATTATAACGATTGTAATTGCAATTCTGGTCAATATATTTTACAATGCCTCACTTTCCTCCCCTGCATATTGCCTATTATCAGCATACAGAATCTACTTATGATCATATATTTAAGACAAAATGAGCACCTGTAAAATACTTTGTATAAAATAACAACTAAAATATGTTGTATTTTTTAAAAGTGTTACCTAAAATGTCTGTTGATATTATATAGCACAAAGAATAATTCAGAGTAGTTATATACTATTTATCCTAAAAATCGTTAAATAATAGAGTACCTAAGAATCAAGAAAAATTGTTGCTTGCTGTGTAGGCGCAATAAGATTTTCTTACAGCTGTGAGAAACTTATAAACCAAATAGATGAGGCAAAAGAAGAAAGGGCAACCAAACACAACCCAAGTATAGGCAATAATACGTTATTTTTCTGAGTCTTCTGTCTTCTAGGCTTAATTAGGAAGAAATAAATGAATAGTAGGGGAAAAAAATCCAAAAAGAAAATTGATTTAGTAACACCAAATGGGAAAAGACAATAAGAAGGTGTGGCAGGTTGAAGGAAAAAACCTGATTGAAGGCTTTTGTTGTAAACTGACCAATTGAATTATTCCCTTCCATGTTACGATTGGCAGCATCTCATTGGATGAGAAAGTTTCTCGCGAGGGTACTGTCCCTTTAAGAAGCTGCGGGCTCGGGCGGCTTGGGCTATTCGGGGCTTCCTGGGCTGTTTTCCGGACGGCTTATTCGCGGCTTCTCGGCTCTCCGGACACCCCCGGCTCCGCTCTGCGGGAGTCACTGCAGGACCTCAGCTTCGCTCCGGGGAAGAGGCTTCTCCAAACACTGCGGCTCGGCTCCGGGGACCTTACAGGCTGCCAGAGTGGAGCTGTTGCGCCTGGGCAGCCCCCGCCACGCCGCCTGGGACAGACTGCTCACCTGGAGGCTGCTTTTTGCCTGCTGCCGTAAGGTTTTACCCTCTCTTTGCCTGACAGCGCTTTTCCACATTGCAGTCCCGCGTTCATAACAGCCGCGGTTTCCTTTGTTCACGAAAGCGCACACGTGGCCAGTGCCATTTTCTGGACTGCACGTGGCACCGTCCCCCTTTCTCTCTTTTCTCGCGTTTAACCCTCACCTTTCCATCCTGCACAGACTCTCAGATTTTGCATTGGTTTTTCCCTGCATGTTATATATATTGTTCTAGTTTTAATAAAGTTTGTTTCAGTTTTCCAAACGTTCAGAGGTCTCACAAAAATCTTTCTTTTCCTTTTCGTATCTCTGCTTTTGAACCCTTTTCTCTCCCGGAGGAGAGGGGTTCGGGGATAGGAAAGGACTCGTCCCCGTGCTCGGCTTGCCTCAGCCGACCGGCGACAGAAGGGAAGAAAACTGCTCATGAAGAAGAAGGAACTGAAAGGATTAATTTAGAGGTTTTAAAGAATATAGTAAAAAACCAGATCGATATGGTAATGAAACAAGAATGGCATTTTCTGCAGCTTCAGAAATTAGTAATAGAATACCTCACCTTAATAGTGCTTGCATTCACTGATCTGGCTTATATTCATTATTAACACTGCCAACATTTGAATTGGCATTTATCTTCAGACGGAGATACATAAATTTTACAACACAGGTTCTTGCATATCGTGGTGTTATTCACTTGCATCATCACAGATGTCTGGTGCCATTTCACATGCCGAAGGTTATACGAGACTTGAAAACAGACAAGTACATTGTAAACTTTATAGATTAAAGTTCTGGTTACTCACAATTGTCCTATGTCCTTTTCACTGTGAACTTTATCAGATAAGCCAAGAAACATAGAATCATTCATAGAATCATAGAATGATTTAGGTAGGAAGGAACCTAGGTCATCTAGTCCAATCCCACTGCTGTGACCAGGGATATCCTTCACTAGATCAGGTTGGTCAAAGCACTGTCCAACCTGACCTTGAATACTTCCAGCAATGGGACATCTATGCCTTCTCAGGGTAACACATTCCAGTCTATCACCATCCTCACTGTAAAAAAATTCTTGCTTATGTCCAATATAAACCTACCCACTTTCTATTTAAAAGCATTGCCCATTTTCCTATCACTAGGATAGGATTTTTAACGGGCCTTGTTAAAAATCTTTTCTCCATTTTTCTTATAAACCCTTCATATATTGAAAGGCCACAATCAGGGCTCCCTAAAGCCTTCTCTTCTCCAGGCTGAAGAATCCCAACTCTCAGCCTGTCTTCATAGAAGAGGCGCTCCAGCCCTCTGACCATCTTCGTGGCCTTCCTCTGGACTCTTCTTAACAGGTCCATGTTCTTTTTATGTTGGGTGCTCCAGAGCTGAATGCAATACTCCAGGTGGGATCTCAGAAGGGGAGAGCAGAAGGGAATAATCACAACTGGGGATTGCTGTCACAAGTGGAGGACCTTGCATTTGGCCTTGTTGACCTTCATGACGTTCACATGGTCCCACTCCTTAAGGCTATCAAGGCCCCTCTGGATGGCACCCTTTCCCTCAAGTGAACTGCACTGATCACCTTGGTGTCCTTTGCAAGCTTGCCAAGGGTATGCTCAATCCCACCGTCTATGTCATCCCAGTAAATGGGCCAAAATCATTGAAAGCATCCAGTCGTCTTGACTACACCTCTATTGCCTGGATACGATACCTTAGTTTAGTTGCCTAAGTCTAGCTATCATCTTTTGTAAGTAATGAAGGGTTGAATTAGATGGAAACTATTGGGTTATGGCTGTGTTTTTTTAAGTTGCTAAGGATGAAATTTTGTCAGTGATGTGAAGTAATGATGAAACATCTTTAACCATTATTTAATCAAAATATATTGTATTCTGTCCAAAGCTTTTATTCTTCAAAGCAAAATTTTAACAGTAAATTCTTAATTAGAGTATCCACCATATTCCTATCAATCAGTTGCGCAATCTTGGCTTTCCTGAAGCCTATTTCAGTTTATACTTTTTAAAATGCTTTGCATTATATTATAATAAATAACCAAACTGATCCACAGGTCTTTTTGATTTTTATTTGTTTGTTTTAACGTCAGCCTCCATGCTCTTTTGAGTTTAATTTAGTGAATAGCATGATAAAGCAGTGAAATATATCTTCCTAGCCATTCACATAAATTTCATGATGAAAGATTTCTATATTTTAATGTATGTTGTCAGTAAGGACTGCTTAGTTCAAAAAGTAAGGATCTTCTAAAAGTAAGATTTAACATTAAAAAAAAAAAAGCCTGAAACATTTATCTTCTTATTTATGAAAAAAAGAAAAACACGCTGAAAACACAACCCCTATCACTAACAATAGATATGTCAGTTACTAACATGTAATTAGCTGAGTTGTACTGTACTGTAATTAGCGTAATGATCTGCACTACTAAACTTGCCAAACAAACTCTCTCTACATCCTCTAAAATCTGTTATCTTCAATGATTTCCTAGAATTTTACGTGGAATACTAAGATGAACTTTTTTAATAGCTCAAACCACTGTTTGGTACTTTTGTTCTTTACTGAGCATTATTCTAAATGAAGACTATTCAGTACCTGATAGAAATACAGATAGATTTAAAATGTTTAAACAATTTCTATGGTGTCCGTTGTGCATGGAAATAAAGTTGAGCATTACTATTCTTCTTTTTAAAAGTCTTCTGACATTGAGGTTGACACTGTTTCTTGGCTAAGACCAGAAGTGAAAGGTGTAAAATTTTTGCAGGATAACATTGAATTGCTATGCATTTCAAAAGCTTTTCATTGCAGTATATAAATGTGGTGACGCTTCCACAAGTATCACCCCACATATAGTTACATACTAAATAAACCAATATCAAGCACTGTAGTCTTACATAGATCTTTACTGCTGAAATCTGAAAGAGTTTTGCATATATTTAAAAGCTTAGAAAATTCAAATATATTTATTTTACTTTAATTTTGTTTGTCTTCTCCTGCAGAGTCAACAACATTAACAGAATCCATGCAAATTTTAGAATCATAGAATCATAACATGATTTACATTGGAAAAGACCCGTAAGACCATTGAGTTCTATCATTAACCTAATACAGTCAAGTCCACCACTAGATCTTGTCCTTAAGCACCATGTTTATATATCTCTTGAATACTTCCAGGGATGGGGACTCAACCACCTCCCTGGGCAGCCTGTTCCAATGCATGACAACCCCTTCTGTAAATAATTTTTTCCTAATATCCTGCCTAATAAAAAACCCCTGAAGCAACTTGAGGCCATTTGCTCTTGTCCTGTCACTTGTTACTCGGGAGAAGAGACCAACCCCCACCTCACTACAACCTCCTTTCAGGTAGTTGTACAGAGTGATAAGATCTCCCCTGAGCTCCCTTTTTCTCCAGACTAAACAAGTCAAGTTCCCTCAGCCTCTCATAGGACTTGTGCTCTAGACCCTTCACCAGCTTCATTGCCCTTCTTTGGACATGCTCCAGCACCTCAACGTCCTTCCTGAAGTGAGGGGCCCAAAACTGAACACAGTATTCGAGGTGTGGCCTCACCAGTGCTGAGTACAGGGGGACAATCGCTTTCTTACACTACTGATACAAGCCAGGATGCTGTCGGTTTTCTTAGACACCTGGGTGGGTGACTTTGTCATACAAGGAGATCAGGTTAGTCGAACGGGACATGCCTTTCATAAACCTGTGCTAACTGGGCCTGTATGTGTCACATGATGGCACTCAGGATGATCTGCTCCATAACATCCACTACGACCGAGGTCAGACTGACAGGCCTGAAGTTCCCCGGATCCTCCTTTTGGCCCTTCTTAGTAGATGAGTGTCACATTTGCTAGTGACTAGTCAACTGGTATCTCCCCAGGTAGCCAGGACTGCTGATAAATAATGGAAAGTGCCTTGGTGAGCACTTCCGCCAGCTCCCTCAGTACCCTTGGGTGGATCCCATCCAGCCCCACAGACGTGTGTATGTAAGTCGTCTAGCTTGTCACTAACCATTTCCCCTTGGATTAGGTGAGCTACATTCTGCTTCCTGTCCCTGTCTTCCAGCTCAAGGGGCTGGGAACTCAAAAAACAACCGATCTTACTATTAAAGACTGAGGTAAAGAGGACATTCAGTACCTCAGCCTTTTCCTTGTCTTTTGTTGCTGTATTTTCCCCCTCACCCAGTAGAAGATGGAGATTCTCTACTGGAAAAGCCTTCCTTTTGCAGTTAATGTATTTACAGGAACATTTTTAATCATTTTTTTATGGCAGTAGGCAGATTAAGCTCTAGTTGGGCTTTGACCCTCCTAATTTTCTCTCTGCATAGCCTCACAAAGTCTTCCTGAATGGCCCGTCCCTTCTTCCAAAGGTCATAAACTCTCTTTTTCTTCCTGCATTCCAAGCAAAGTTCACTGTTCAGCCTTGCCAGTCTTCTTCCCTGCTGGCTCAACTTTTGCATACAGGCACAGCCTGCTCCTGCACTTAGGTTCATTTTTGTCCTGTTTAGTATACCTAGGATGAATGTGTAGTTATATGTGGGTTTTAGGAGCCACTGAGCGTGTAATTTCACTTGGGGGATAAGCATACTGGAGAGTGAAGAATTTATACTACCTCCTGACGTACTTGGTTCTTCCTAACAGTTCCTCAGGTACTTATCTTAAGACAGCAAGGATTCTGGTGTTAGTTACTATGTTATTTTTTTATGTAGTTTTACTCTCATATTTAAACTCTTTTGTTCTCTGTATGTGTGATCTGTGCATTTACTGAGGAGAGGGAAAGCTGGATTTCTTGTTAATGAATAGTATTATAGACAAACACCATACTCGTGGATTTGTAGTAATGGAGGAAAAGAGTTTTTACCCTCAAGTACAATGTAAGAGCAGTGGAGATGCATAAACATAGTTGACTAGTGCCATTTTAGATGATGCAAGTCATCCAAGACAAGCCTAGATTGGGCGAGTGAGACACAGGACAATGGGACATGGACATCTTTCAGGAGCAGCCAGGCAGGATAACCGAGAGTATCTTAACTGTCAGTATGTATGGAGAAGGCTGAATTCCTTTCCTAGAGTGTTCGCCTGTGGTTTAGAGGCAGTAGGCTTCTCGTTTCATTTGAACAGTGAGAGTCAAAGGTGACTTGAAGAAATTATGAGTACTTACATTTCTACTTCCCATCTCATGGCCCTTTGGCAGCAGCTGGCTGTAAACAAGTATGAATGAGTTTTTAATGCTCCAGTTGGCAACACCTGACCTTTAGATGGTTGTGTAATACGCTTTCAAATAACCTCCACAGGACTGTCATTTGGAAGGGAGGTTTGCCGTGGCCTGATAGCAGCTCGTGATTTACGAATTACTCTGAACAGGATTTACAAGGAAACCGGATATCATTAAGGAGCAGCTGTTTTTACCAGGTCTGACCTAGGTCAGAGTGGCTTCAGAGTGTTAATGACCATGTTTGCCTGTCTCAAGTAAATTGCTTGTGAATGGCTTTGTGAGGCAAAATTGCTTTAAAATAGACATTGGTGATGTATATTTTTTGTTTGTTTTCTCCTGTAGAGTCAACAAATTTTACTTTTCTTCTCCAATCCATAAGTCTCTTTCCCATATTTCCTTTCTCTTCCTCTTTGTGAAGGGAGGGGGGCTAATAGAGAGCATCTGTCATTTGTCTGGTGGCCACCCCAGCCCTAACCTATGACACAATCTCATCTGATGTTCTAGTCAGAAGAAATATAGTGAAGATATTTTTGCACATGTCAAAGCTTTAGTTTCAGACGGTATTTTTTTTCAATATGTAACTTCTATCTGATAACAAATTTAAGTATAAACAAAAAATCCAGATTTATCAAAACCTAATGGAGTTATTTTGGTTTAACATAAATAATTCTTTACAATCCAGAAGAGTATCTTCTTTTTTTAAAATAAATATATATATATATATGTGTATGTGTATGTGTATGTGTATGTGTGCATGAAAGTTTATATATGTAGTTAGACACATTTCAGAACTTCAGGTTTCACATAGATGGGTTTTGATTTTAAAAACAGCTAAATTATTTACTGGGCAGTAAATAGATACACCACAATCTACTGTAAAAAAAAAGCCCAAACCAGAAAACCAACCAAAGAACCACAAAATAGTATCAGGTGCTTTTGAATATGATTATTGCATGTGACAATTATTCTGAAGGAATATTTGTAAATACGTCTCAACAGTCTTTCAAGTATCTTTTTTGCTGGAAGTTATTAAGTGATGCTATTCTTTATATAACATGACTTAGATTCCATGCCCCCTTTTTTTCTTTTATCGGTATTAAAGGTCATTGAATCAAAAATCAACATCCTGAGCATACAGATTAACTGTTTTAACCTGAGATTTACTTCTTTCTATTCTATTTCTTCCACAACGATGTCTAAAATCCTTCTCACTATTCCATTCGTATGCTCTCAGAGAGATAGACACAGTTCATAGAAATTTGTAGAAATTATAATGTTCTAACCTTTGAGTCACTGTTTCTTTTATGAGAGGGGTGGAACTTGAGATCAGCAGGGGACCTCAGTACAGACAATGGATTTCCATGGAGACCCGCTGTTCTGCAGCATTACCACTTCTTCATTTAATTCTGAATTCTTGAACTTACATGCGGTTATACACTGAATGCTTCCTTGAATTAAGATTTTGAAACCGTAAAACGCCTACAGGGTACTATGAAAATACTATATTTATATATTACACATTTTATAGTCATGCTGCAATTTGGGTTAAGTCCGGACTTTCACTTTCAACTGTCAATTTTCCAGCACTTACTCTCCAAACTAGAATCTAAATTAAACTAACACAAACCTGCTTCTTTAATTTAATATGCTCTCTATTCTATTATCTAATCAGAAAAAAAAATGAAGCTTTATTCATTTTTGCTAGTGGTCGGCCCAGCCCTAACCTATGATAGTTTCATAGCCACTGACAAACTTTTGCCAGAAAAATTTTTGGAATTCTTTGCTCTCTAAACTGAGCCATAGTCTTGTGTTCCTGCTATGACTAACATGCATTCCACCAATTCCTGCTGGAACCTTAGACCACAAACAAAGAGAGATGTTATTCATCCCAAATAATAGGCTTAAAATTCAACTTATTTTATTTTATTTTAATGCCTGCGAATCATACTAGTTTGTAATAATTGAACACATAGTTTTATTTTCTTCAGTGTTTGTCTAATAAAAATAGGTCTAAATTGTAGCTATTGCTTGAGTTGATTTAGCTTCAGTTGCTCTTCAACTCTCCAAAACCCAAAAGAAGTCTTTTCACCAGGCCTCCAGAAGATTTTGGTTGAGCCACTGTCTAAAGGATTTAAAGCAAATTGATGTTCAACTAAACATTACTGTCTAAACCCCTTCGTACTATTTTTATCATGTATTCTTTCCTTTGCTTGCCTTACCCTCAGTCTCTCCTCAGTCTGCCTTCTCTCTCTCCTGAGGTATGTGGCCCTTTCTTCACTAGTATTGTCATTTCTGAATAAACACTCAAAATACTACTTTCAAATAGCTTCCTGGATAATTATGCTTCTCCTCACAGCACTTGTGTCATAAGATTCAAAAGGAAAGGCACGCAGCCAACAGAGTTGTGCAGACTCACATACTTCTCTCCAAGAGAGTGGTTCTTCTCCATTTCCAACAGCTGATAGGAGGCAGTGCTTCATACTTGTTACTTACCCCTTCTTCTGGGTAGGGTCTCCTTTATTCTTCAGTTACAGAGATTTCAAGTCAGATTTCTTGTGATTTTAATAGCATTTGTTCTGTCATGGGGTAATAAAAAATAGGTTTATGTTATTTTGATTTTTATTATTGTTTTATCCTACTTCTTTTCAGCAACCAAGAGAGCTGGTTATTGTATATACTACAGTTCTTCTCTACCTTTTCTTCAGTAGCAGTGCACAGTTTAAAAACTAACTGAACGAAACTGAGTTTTCAAGACAGTAGAAACATAAATGTGAGCAATAGGTTGCAAAGTGATGGTGCAAAGAGAATATAAAAGAATATTCTTCCTTGTCTCTATTTCTGTGCTTTCATAAAAAACATTCTGGTCCTATCAAGCCTCATTGGTCTCACAAGGAGATCATGCATTGTTAGCCTCACATCACAAATGCACTTTGACTCAGTCAAGGCAGAGTCACTGATCTAGCCATGTCTCATTCACAGGTCTGCCCTGGAGACACAGCACCAGAAAGTCTTGTCCAGAGGTTAATGATCACACTCTCATCCTGTGTCGGTGACTTTTTCTTTCAATACTTGATTGTGAGTTGTTAGAAATGTAAGGAAATGTGCTGTTGGTGAATGCTTAGTTCAAATAATTTAGACAAAGTCAGTCCCTCATTTTCCTTTTAATTTGTCTTCAAAAAGTGTTTTTAAAATACCTCCATCCTAGAGTTAGTGAGTTAGTGAGTTAGTGAGTTAGTGAGTTAGTTTGTTTGTTTGTTTTCAGGTAAACTGATCAGAATATTAAATAATCTGTTTAAATAATAGATGTTTTGATCAGGTGTAAATTCTTATACTCTACCATTCCCATATTATCCACAAAAACTTGTGCAATATCCAGTAGCTATCAATGAAATTACTTCATCTATCTATTGTTCGATACCCATGCAGAACAACATGAGCAATTTGATTACATGACAGGGGATATCACTCTATGTTGCTTAAAATTTTCTAGAGGCATTCAACTACTACATCATGTAGATAATAACAGTACATTTGTTTAAAATAGGGTTATGATTGTGACAACTCTCCAACCAGTAGTCTTTCTGCTATCTTATCTAAGTCAAAGTTGGGGTTTTTCCTGCTTAGGGATTTTCATTAACAAAAGTGATGCAAGGGAATAGTTTTTACAAAGACAATATTTCAAGGTAATTAAGTAATTTTATGTAAGTTGGATCCACAGAGAAAAATATTCTCTTAAGAATGAAAGACAGTCTGCTCTTAAATTAAGTTCGCATTTGAACAAGAAATTTATTAATAAGAAACAGGTCAAGAACACATACATTCTTTTGTGTATGCTTTAAACACAAATTACGAACTAAAATAAAGAGAATTAGTAGCACACCAATTATTAGTGTATGATGCATGCAAAATTGTCACCTTAGACATACAGTACAAACATAAACATTTTATAGTTCAAATAAAAAAAATTCGTAACTGCCTGGAAGTTGATTATGGTGAGAGAGAATCACCTTCCAAAGATCCAAACCTTAGGAGATTTAGATGAAGAAGATATATTTCACCTAAATTTTTTTTTTTTTTTGAAATTAATACAGTGGTTTCTTATGGTAAAAAAATTAAAAAATAAAAATAAATCAGTGCTTAGATGTTCCAAATACTGAAAAGATCTTAATCATAGAATCATAGAATTCCTTGGGTTAGAAGAGACCTGTAAAGGTCATCTAGTCCAACCCCTCCTTCAATGAGCAGGAACATCTTCAAGTAGAACAGGTTGCTCAGAGCCCCATCCAAACTGACTTTGAATGTTTCCAGTGATGGGGTATCTACCATCTCTCTCTGGGCAACATCTGGCAGTGTTTCACCACACTCTTCATGAAAATTTTCTTCCTTGCACCCAGTCTAAATCATACCTCTTTTAGTTTAAAACAATTATCCCTTGTCCTGTGGCAACATTTATCAAATCCATCTCTTTTCAATTTAGAGAGAAAGGCATTGTGGGGGACCATGTCAAAAGCTTTACAGAAGTCCAGATAGATGACATGCATAGCTCTTCCCTTGTCCACCGATGTATTCTTCTGAGAGAGCACTTCACATTCTGTCTATTTCTTGACTTAGAAGGCCATATCTCCACCCCTCCTTCCTTGCCTAGTCTTTCTGAACAGCCTGTAGCCACCAATATTCACACTGCAATAATAATATATAACTGGAAAATAATAATAAATAACAGAAAGTAACAAAATGTTACCAGTCTTTCTCAGTCTGTCTTATTATTTCTGAATCTTTTTTTATCTCTACATTATGACAATTCAATATCACGATATCCTGAATCTCCATTGCTGAAAGCAGGTTATTTGATAGATGACTGCTGCTGTCACACATCTGCACACAATCAAGATGTAAATGTACAAAGCACTTAGTTGTAAGGGTTTTTTGTCTCTTTGGTTTTGGCTTTTTAATTAAGTGTGTGGAATTCAGTCTTTGCTGGGTTGTGGACAATTAAGAGATACCTTCTAGGAACCTTCACTTCTAGGGATGCAAGACTGTCAGGAAGAAAAGTACTTAATTTCTTTTTGATCAATAAGCAGCTTTCTGCCTCCTGAACAAACTTCTCCATCTGCTGGCACCTTGAATTCATTCAAAATCCTTTGTTTATGAAAGTACAAGCTGTTATTTTTGAAAGGATGGCACTGTCGTGTATTATTCATTACAACTTCACTGAAGATTCAAGCAGGAGGAAAAGATTAGCTGGAATGACAAAATTTCTTCATCGTTATCCCATTTTAGAAATTAAAGCAGATTTTGACAACTGCAAATATAGTAGGGTAAACGATACAGGACAATATAAAGGATGCATACACGTAAGATTTTGCTTCCCCATGACAATGTAGTACCTAAAAATTGGAAAGGCACTGATGGTGAAGGAATAGATTCCTTCTCCCTTTACCATTGGATATATTAATATACATTAATGTTATTTTAAATATAATTTAATCAATGACTTGACTACATAAGAAAGGAAGTTGACTGAATACAGTGACAGTTTCAGAAGGGATGAAGACATTTTCCTTTTTTCATTTCTTAGCTTCATAAATCTTGAGGTGTCTTTTAAAGAATTTATTGAAACTTAGCATTAGACTGTTAAACATTTTTCACATAAACTCAGTTGTTATAATCTAAATGCATATTTGCCAAAATTTTCATTTGCTGCATCCCAGTTCTACGGCAGTCCTTGCAGTTGCCTCCACTCTGTTTGCCATATGATTCATTCTCAACCATTTTAGGCCCAGAGAGTCATGAAAAATAGGAGACAGAGATGCTTATGAATAATATTAATCTTCATTTATTTGTGCTGTTGGCTATATTACTTAATAAAAACTTGATTTTCGCAAGGAGCTGCTGCGTTTAGACCCAGCGAGCAATTAATAGTTCCTGTAGCTCCTAATGTCAGTACTCTGCAATGCAAACTTGGAGCTATTACCACCAAGGAGTATCTTATGAAAATTACCGGCAATGCATCACAGCAAAAAGAAGGTCCTGGCAAGACTCTGAAATAAGGAGCTTCAGTTCTGACAAATTTTTTCTCACAAAGATCAGAAAGAGAGTAGGTTAGGAGACACAAACAACATCACTAAGTTTGGAAGAGGACTGTAGATTAAACATCTGCCTGTCCTTAAATGAAAGAAAAAATCAGAGATAGAATTAATCTGACTGAGTTCTACCTGACTAAAAGCCTAGGGTGGAGGTACAGTCTTTCTGGGCCATCAGACAACATAGGTGGATTCCTCCAGAATGTGCCTTTTCTTATCCAAGAGTGTTACATCCTATTATTTACCTTACCTATCCTCCTTAAGGAAGAATTATTTGCCTATGGAAGATTCTTTCCCCTTGTTTACACACGAAGCTTAGATTGCCAGCTTAGTCTAAACACTTAACAGACGAAGGCTGGTTAAATCAAGCAACTGTAAGTCAAAAACTAGGAAGCAGGATAAAACAGTTCCTTCTTTTCCAGTTTCCTTATTGTTTGTCCCCTTTCTATGATTTTTTTCCTTTTTAATCAAAAGCAAATATTGTGAGGGCATATGTCATTGAATTTACATATATTTCTCTCAAATATTTGTTGGAATAGAAGATTGTCATTGTTATGTCTTAGCATTAAAAAAATCATTTATTTAGAAGTTTTTAAATTTTACCTTTAGCTGAAATTTCATTATATGATAAATACATTTGCACATTGCATTGTATTTGAAAACCATAAAAAACGGAAAAAAACAGCTGGAAAAGAGATACACTTAGGATCCTGAAGCTGATGAACTATATAAAACTGTTGTACATGCAAACTTAATGTTCTTCCAAAACCATGACTAATAACTCGTTGTTTGATTCTCAGTGTGCCTGTGTAAATTCATAATTCCAAATGTTCTGTTCTCATTAACGGATTCTAAAAATAGCCAAAATCCTGCATCTGCACCACTTTGCGTCGTTGGAATCTTTCTAAAACGAACTATGTTCCTGATTGCAGAATATGACTTTTCAGTGATTCTCATAGACACTAAATCACATGCTACCAACTACTCTCTCTGTGTTTTTCTAGATGCTGAAGTGTTTGCACCTATGGACGTGCCTGTAATTATCCTGGTGGCACCTGTTTAACTGAATGGTAAAAAAAACAATTTATGTTTTCTTTCATGGTGTGAAAAATACAAGCTGGGAAAAAACAGGTTTTAAAAGCAGGAAACTGAAAATATGCCTTTCAGCGTTTGTATTTGGCCTGATACAGAGCTAAATGTAGATATGAAACACAAGAGGTTTTTTTGTTGCCTCAGCTAGTTCTTTTCTCCAAACATAAAGTACATCCTCCTCAAGGAAAAGATGAACCACATTTTCTATGCATGTGAGAGGAAGGGAAAAAAAAAAAAAGGAACCAGAGCAAAGAGGGATCATCAATGTTTCATAAGTAATCCTGGCAGCTTTTGTCAGAGTGAAAATGTGAAGAACACAGGTCCTTATTATGACATATAAAAAGGTCAGGCTTGGCAATCTAACTGCCTTCAGGCCTCCAGCTCTGTGAGTGCAGAAAAACAAAGTGCTTGATTTACACAGCCAAAAGTAGCTTTCAGTGCTGGAGGTGCATACACACGAGCCAGATACCTTACACTGCTGTGGCTAATGCAGAGAAACGGAGGTCTTCTTGTCCTAATGAAGATTTCTAACACAAGTCAAGTGATGTGCTTCCAACTCTGTGAACTACTAGCTCAATTTTAAATGATATAGAGAAGATTAAAATAATGAGTAATTTGTCTGGAACATCTAGTGTCATAGTGCATCAGTTTACTTCTTGCTTTCAGCTGAAGAACACTTTCAGAGCTCTTAGCTGCTCTTTTAGTGTTCACAGACCTTTAGACTACTTTTACAGAAACTTCCACAACGGAAATCTCTAGGTCATTTTCTTTCCTGTAAATGCTTGCCTTTTTTTTTTTTTTTTTTTTTTAACAAAGGTTGTTTTGTGGCATTAAATATTTAACATACATTTAGATTTGTGGAATATCTTTATGTAAATCAGGTATTTGGTTAGGTGGCTTTTCTGTATGCGTGCCATAAACAAAGATTACAGTAACTCAATAGGTACTACATCTGTTACAAGTGCAGCTCAAACTCAATCCATCTTGATAACACAGAAGTTGAACTGGTTTTTCTCAGAGAGTTCAATGTCTTCATATTCACTTAGTATTATGTTCTTCATAGACGGATCCCTAAGGAAAGAGTTAAGACGGGTTGATTCACTACTATGTCCATTAAAGAAAGACTTACGAAACACATGATTTTCTACTCTGTAAATTACAAGTAGTTATCTGACAAACTTCTGAAAACCATGGGATGAAAGTACAAGGTACAGCATCTGCTTCAACTGCTAAATCTTGGAGGAATGGTGAAGAGGCTGCAGTTACACAAATGAACTCAGCCAATCAGATGGCTTGGCACTTCCAAAATTAGAAATTAAATTAGCTCTCCTTGCTTTTCTTCCTACCTTTCCAGATTTTACTTTCTTTCCACTTGTATTTTTTTGCCATGGAAATCTCTGTTCTCCGTTTTGCTACCTTACCGCATTGTAAGAGCGCCAAGGGTTAGCGCTGGGCTGGCTACTGGACCAACGACACTAGTGTCTGTCTGTGTAGCTGTAGTACTCTTTGCCGGAGTTGAAACAACAGCAGCACTGCTGTTGTTGGAGCAGTCTGTTGTGGGAGATGGAGCAGTCTGTTGTGGGAGTTGGAGCAGCAGCAGTGCCCTTATCAGGAGCTGGAGCAGCAGCAGCGCTTGTGGGGTGTGCTTGTGGGGTGTGAGCAGTTGTGGTGAAGGTTGGGCAGGTCATAAAACCTCACAGCGTCTGAATAGCCACAGAGCATGTCACAAAGCCTCGCAGAGTCTGAGTGGCTGCACTGACTCTACGAGTTAAGGTGGCGGAAGTATACCTGCCTCAATCTCTAATCTGAAAACACACAATAAAAAGAATCAGGAGAATCACGAAAATAAATGATACATTCAATGCTAGTGACAATAACACGATATTTTGATTGAAATAGCCGTATTGGCTACCCTCACAATCTAAAGGATTCCCTGAATCTTGCGGAGTCAGATTATTCCCGAGGTAAAACCGAGCGTGTACTTAGTGACAAGACCCATTATGTGATGTCCATAGTACATAGATGCATTCGCTGCCCAGTTTAACGTGGCATAAATCAGCGATAGACACCACAACAAAACGGAGGCTTTTGCCCCGCACCTGGAAGGGGTAACTTTCAAATAAACACTGAGAACAAATAAACAGTAACACAGCGCATACAGCGATACGGCAGCACTACAACACTTAACTCAGAAGGAAATTCTAAAAAGATAACGATATCACTCTAAGCACTGACATGATGTAAGCAGACTGTTTTAATTTCCAATCCTTAAAAACTCAGAGAAAAAGTCTGATACACTCTCAACTGAGCAAGCTGGAATTCTGGAATTTGAACTGTTTGGGCAATAAATCAGAGCTTTGATAGTGCGCCACGTTGGGTGCCAATAAATCTGTCACAGGTTAGAGCTGGACCGGCTACTAGACGAATGACAGATGCTCTTTATTACCGCCTCCCCACTTCTGCCCCAACTTCCACTTCCCAAAGAGGGGAAAGAGAAAAGGAGCAAGGGAGAGACAACTATTGTTTGGAAAAGAAAACTAAAACTGCTTTAATGAGAAAAATAATAACAATAAAATTAACTGTATGCACATATATACAATACCAATAGTGAACCCAACCCCCCTGATGTCACCACGTCACTGTCACCCCTGATGCTGTGGGTAGGCACTGAGGACCACCCAGGCTGGACTCAGAGGCAGACGGGAACCGCTGGATGCTGGAACTGGATTCAGGAATGCACGGATTGGGATCAAAGAGAGAACGGACAGAGTTCTCCTCAGACGTCGGCCATTGAAGAAGAGGAAGAGCAAGAGAGAGCGAGACCCTCATCTTATACTGAATATAATGCATGTCCTGGTTTGAGATAAACAGAGGTAGTTTAGCTTTGACAGACATATCATACACCAATGTGTGTTCCTCCCACGTATGTCAGCTCGTCTCACTGTTGGTAGAGTTTTTGGCAGGCTCTGGGGAATTCCTTAAAAATGGCACGCAGGTGGGACTGTGTCCCTTTTCCCTGCTCCTCGCCACCGTTCCACATGCTGTCCCAGCTGCCACAACTGCTGCTGTCAACTGCTTGGTTCCACGGCCCTGCCGCTACCGCCTGCTCCTGCCACGACTGCCGCCATAGTTTTGCCGCTCCCACCCTGCCACATCGCGTGCTGTAGCTGCTGCCACGGGCTCTGCTGGCTTTGTCGCTGCTCCTGCCTCCTGAACAACCTGGTAAATTTATCACTGCTTCTCCATAAACACCTGTTGGGTGCATAGTTCATCCCACCTCGCTGCACCAGTTCTGATCCTGTATCAACTTGTTAATACCGTGTTGTTCTGTATATAGTATCTTTCTATTGGTATTAAAGGTGTTTTAGTTTCCTAAACTTAACAGAGACCTCACAGATTTTTTTTTTTTTCCTCCTTATCTCTTTTCTTAAGCCTCTTTCCTGGGAAAGGAGAGAGTGGGACCTTCCTCTTTGGACAGCATCAAGCTCTGTAATGATAGCAGGAACCAGTTATTCACCAATAATGTGAAGGCAGGAGCCGGTTAGTCATGAATGAGGGTCTTGTCCTTGGGAAAACAGGATGGACTGAGCAACACAGGCAGTCATGAATCAGGGTGGAAGAGTCCTAAGCAAGATAACGAAGACAAAGAATTAATCAACATGGAACAGGAATGTCATACATCAGGAAAACGCAAGAGAGCGTGCGTCAGGATGGGGGGTGAAAAGTACAACTGAGAAGAAGTCTATGAGCCTTCCTCCAAAAGACCCGAACTCATAACCACCCGACGACACTGCGCACGCCCAAGAAGGGGACAGGCTACGTGAATTAATTCAGGGAAGTAATTATAATATTCTTATTAGTTCTTAGAATGATTATAATATTCATATTAATTCCTAGAAAGATAATGCATATGTAGTAGTTAATAGTATAAATGAAATAATAGAGCTCTTTGTACGCACGCACAGGTAGACAGGAGATATCCCCCTGTGAGTCCGGATCCACGAGTAAAGACTACTTGCTTAATAGTCACATCGGCTATTGAGTTTTATATCGACGATCTTTGAATCAGTAAAGCAGCTTCATCTTGTGAATAAATCTCAACACCACAGATCTCGAGACGGATCCCAACAAACTCCATGTTGTGAAACCATAGCTGAAAGACCACAGGTGCTACGGAAGAGCCTAAACAATATGAGCTACTGTTTCTTTTATGGGCTACATCACTAGCATCACCAGCGTAACGGGAGAAATGACACGCAGAGTTTTGAAACGTATGAGTGAAAAGTCCTATAAAAAAAGAAACGATACTGTGAATTAATGTTTACAACAGTCTCATGAGCATGATAAGAATAGTTAAGATTTTGAAAAAGCTGTACTTTGACATAGAATTGAATCAGTAGTAGTAATTCTGAATTTCTCTTTGGATTTACATATCTGCCTCATTTTTATAATTCCAGATGATTTTGCATATATTCTTTAGAAATAAAAACATTATTTTGAAAATAATGATTGAAATATGAAGGAAAATATTGTCCTTATGAAAGGAGCGTTGCTGCCATTCTTCTGTCGAAATATTTGTTTATGATTATTCATGAATTGCCGACTTATTTTGTGCCCATGCAAGTATCTTGAGCTTTTAAAAGTCATATTTTTTCCTAACAAATTTTTTGTAATTTGATAAGTTTGTAATAATACATCCGTCTTTCACGGGCACCCCCTTGCCATGGGGAAAGAGCTTGCGTGCCCTTGTGAAATTGAGAGCTATGCTGGTGGTGGCATATGCCTCCGGTAGGGTCTCCCAAGCCTGACAGGTCTCAACTGAGGGGTCAGACAAAGTGTGTCCACAGGCAGGATGGGCTCACTAGCCTTCGGGCAACCATCCTAGGAGAAGGACAACTCTAACTCCAAACCCGGGCAGATGGAGCTCGTTTAGCCCTGTAAGGCCATCCATCTAAGAGAAGGATACTCTAACCAAACCTACGACCTGAGGACTTCGCTGTCACCGTCCAAGCTCGCTAGGCCCTGGCAGATGAACCTCAGGTGTAAAGGGTGGGGCCAGTCTCGCGCACGCTGCGCCTCACCTAAAAAAAATCCACCGCGCAGGCTTGAAGGGTGTACTCACGTCTGCAAAGCCCTGTAGCGACAGGCAAGGGACGAAACGGCAGGTGGTAAGATGTCGCTGGAAGCTACAGACCCAACCCTGCATGCAGGCGGTTCAGGACATTGGTCGCTTGAGACTGACCCAGGAGATGACAGTCTCGTTCGGCAGCATCCTGAATGACCAAGCAGCCTTTTTCAAGGAGAGCACTGCTTGCTCCACATGGAGAGGGGCCTAGAAAAGGTGGCCTAACCAAAGCTCATCTCCCCTTCCAATCCGGTTGGCTAGCCGCAGCCAACGGACATCTTCTTCTGCGGTCAACCAAAGACAAAGAGACAAAGGCATACACCTGCCTCCAAAGGTGTGTCCAGATTGACACTCGCATGTTGGAACATCAGAACCATGCTCGATACAGCAGACAGTGGGCGTCCTGAACGCCGTTCTGCTATAATTGCTGCACGAACTGTCACGACTCAACATCGACATTGCTGATCTCAGTGAAGTTCACCGTCATGAGGAAGGCAGCCTTAAAGAACATGGTGCCGGCTACACACTGTATTGGTCAGGCAAACCCAAAACCGAAAGTCATCATTCCGGAGTTGGCTTCATGATTAAAAACTCCATCGCCTCTAAACTTGAAAATTTGCCAACAGGTCATTCCGATCGCATTATCTCCTTACGCCTCCCGCTACACAACAAGCAACATGTTGTTCTCTTCAGCATATATGCCCCAACTCTCCAAGCTGACCCTACAGAAAAAGACAAATTCTACACCGATCTGCGCCGCCTTACTCAAAAGGTTCCTGCGGATGATAAGATCATAATCCTTGGTGACTTCAACGCCCGAGTAGGTAAGAACTCTGAAGCCTGGAAAGGAGTACTAGGCAAGCATGGAGTTGGAAACTGCAATGACAACGGTCGCCTCTTGCTAGAGTTTTGTGCTGAGCAGCAGCTTACCATCACCAACACTATCTTCCAGCAGAAAGACAGCCTGAAGACAACCTGGATGCATCCTCGATCTAAACACTGGCACCTCATTGACTATATCTTAGTGTGCCAGAGAAACGTTCGCGATGTCTGTCACACCCGAGTGATGCCTAGTGCAGAATGTCAAACAGACCACCGCCTTGTGCGCTGCAAACTTAACTTCCACTTTAAGCCCAAACCTAAGAGGGGCGGCATTCTGAGGAGGAGGCTCCAAGTTAACAATCTTCAAACAGCTGCAGTGAGAGACAGCTTCCAGGCAAACCTTCAAACTAGGCTTGAAGACCATCCCATAGACTCTTCTCCTGAAGCGCTTTGGCAACATATTAAAAATAGCATCCTGCAGTCCTCCGAAGAACCCTTAGGGTTCTCCACAAAGAAAAACAAAGACTGGTTTGATGAAAACAGTCCAGAGATCCAGGAATTGCTGGCAAAGAAGAGATCTGCTCACCAAGCACACCTCGCTCAGCCATCTTGCCATGTAAGAAAAGCAGCCTTTCGTCTTGCATGCAGTAAACTCCAACCGAAACTTCGAGACATCCAGAACAAGTGGTGGCTCAATCTAGTAGAAAAGACTCAACTATGCGCAGATTTGGGTGACCACAGAGGATTCTATGAGGCTCTGAAAGCAGTGTACAGACCCACACACCAAGTTCAAAGCCCCCTACTCAGCGCAGATGGCCAAACGCTTCTCACAGATAAAACCTCCATCCTGAATCGATGGTCTGAACACTTTCAAACTCTCTTCAGTGCCAACCGTGTAGTCCAAGACTCAGGAATCCAGCTCATCCCAAAACAAACGGTGAAAAATGAATTGGATATAGCCCCTACTATGGGAGAGACCCTTAAGGCCATACAGCAGATGAAAACCAGCAAGGCAGCTGGGGTCGATGGAATCCCACCTGAAATCTGGAAACATGGAGGCCAAACGCTCCATGCTAAATTTCACGAGCTAGTTGTGCGCTGTTGGGAACAAGGCAAACTACCACCAGATCTCCGTGATGCAATCATCATCACCCTGTACAAGAAAAAAAGAGTAAAGTCAGAACTGCTCAAACTACCGAGGCATAACTCTGCTCTCCATTGCTGGAAAAATCCTCGGAAGAATACTATTGAACAGATTGGTACCCGCTATCGCAGAAGAACTTCTACCTGAAAGTCAGTGTGGTTTCAGAGCCAACAGAAGTACCACAGACATGGTATTCGTTCTCAGACAACTGCAAGAGAAGTGTAGGGAACAGAACAAGGGTCTCTATGGAACTTTCGTTGATCTCACCAAAGCCTTTGACACTGTGAGCAGAAAAGGTCTGTGGCAGATCTTGGAACGATTAGGATGTCCCCCCAAGTTCCTCAAAATGATTATCCTGTTACATGAGGGGCAGCGCGGCCAAGTCAGATATGGCGATGCACTCTCTGAGCCCTTCCCAATAGCCAAGGGTGTGAAACAAGGTTGCGTTCTCGCACCAACTTTATTCACAGTTTTCTTCAGCATGATGCTCCAAAGGGCCACGGCAGACCTCGACGAACAAGACGGCATTTATATCCGATATCGTACCGATGGGAGCCTTTTCAACCTAAGGCGACTGAAGGCCCACACCAAGACCCTGAATCACCTTGTCCGCGAGCTGCTTTTTGCTGACGATGCCGCCCTTGTTGCTCACACAGAAGCAGCCCTGCAGCGCTTAACATCCTGCTTTGCAGAGGCGGCTGAGCTTTTTGGGCTGGAAGTCAGCTTGAAGAAGACAGTAGTTCTCTACCAACCAGCACCACAAGATGATTACCATCATCCCCACATCACCATTGGCGAGTCAGAGCTTCAGTCAGTCCAGCAGTTCAGCTATCTGGGTAGCATCATCTCCTCAGATGCCACGATCGACAAAGAGATAGACAACAGAATAGCAAAGGCAAACAGAGCTTTCGGAAAACTCCATAAAAGAGTCTGGTGCAATAAACACCTGAAGAAAAGGACAAAGATCAGTGTCTACAGAGCCGTGGTACTGCCTACTCTTCTGTACGGGTCTGAATCATGGGTCATCTACCGCCACCATCTGCGACTCCTCGAACGCTTCCATCAGCGCTGCCTCCGCACAATCCTAAACATCCACTGGACTGACTACGTGACTAATGTTGCTGTCCTTGAACAGGCAGACGTCACCAGTATTGAGGCCATGTTGCTGAAAACGCAGCTGCGTTGGGCAGGGCACATCTCCAGGATGGCGGATCACCGCCTCCCTAAGATCGTGTTCTATGGTGAACTTGCCACCGGCTGCCGCAAGAGAAGAGCTCCAAAGAGGAGATATAAGGACTCCCTGAAACAACACCTCAGCCTAGGCCATATTGACCACCATCAGTGGTCCACCCTGGCCTCCAATCAGGAGATTTGGAGACACACCATACATAACGCTGCTGTCTCCTTTGAGAGCACGCGTAGAATCAGTCTCGAGGAGAAAAGACAGCGCAGAAAGAACCGTGCCTCGACTATACCACCCAAGGAGACCCTCCGGTGTGCTCTTTGCAACCGGTCTTGCCTATCCCGCATTGGCCTTTTCAGCCATCAACGCGCTTGCAATAAGCGTGGGCAAAGCCCTTCCCAAATCTTCGTCCGCGAAGCCAAGCCATGATGATGAATAATAAATCCGTAATTGTTTTAGCTGGGTGTAAACATATGTAAAGACTTCTTTAGATCTTAAATTAAGCCTGTGAATAGGCTGGTAAAAGTTACAGACATTAGAAAAGACTGTGAAATGAACCTTGAGTTCCATGCCACAGTTGTTGTCAGCTAGGTTGAGGAAGGTTCAATTTTGAAGGGCAAACCTGTGCTCTAAAGAAAGCTTTACTCTTTATTCTTTTTTTTTTTTCCTTCTTTTAAATTCTATTTTTATATATGTTGCTATCGTGAAAATCACCCTATTGAAAGACTCGGTTTTAATATATTTTTCAGATTCTACCTACACACAAGGACAACTAATCTAAGACCTCTGAGCTTAAAATATACTCAGCTTGAGTATTTTTTAATGTCAATACATGCTTTTTATTATATTTCCCATTTTCCATTTGAGAAATGATAAAAAAAAAACCAACCCAAACTCCAAACCAAAACCAATACTGTTTGCAAAGGCATCTTTTACTTGGGTCAGCCCCCAGCAAGGTTAATAATATAGTGCCAAAGGTAGTTATATCAGAATGTCAAGACTGGAAAATGAGTAGCTGTCATGGAAGCTCCTTCATCTGGCTATGATAGAGCTACCCGTATTACCTGACTGTAAGTTCAGTGGGAACTGCTGCTGTGTTTCATGGCAGAAATCTTCACTGAAGGATCAGAAAGGGGCTTCCTCACACAACGAACTAATATCAGAAAAATCGTAAACCCTAATGACCCTACTGTTTTTTTTATTTTGATTCTGTTGAACAGTTGGTAACTGTGTGTTATAGTACTTACATTTAGTAAAACTAATGGGAGATTTGTCATATTTGTTGGACTTTGCTGGAAACTTCTGATTTGCATAACCTACAAATTTCTAGAGAAAGTATCATTTTTTTGGTATCAGACTGTGAAATAAAATTGAAAAACATTTTAAAACTCAAAATATTTCATTTTGACATATAAAGTACTTTTAAATAACCTTTGTTGAAAGATAAATCAAAGATAATTGTAATAGAACAAATTGGGATTTAAATATTTCAAACAATTAAATCATCTTGATTGACATAAACTGCCTTTTTAATTTTTTTTTGTTTAATCCTCTTTTGGCAGGAACATTTTTCTCCTGGAAGTCTACAGTACTTGCATTATGACAAAACCATCCTTGCTCTACTAGCAACAGATTTGCCCATGCGTGTGCTATGTAAACACCTGTATACACCTTACGTTCATTCTTTCAAAAATAAAATTACATTATTCTAAATGTTAGTGTTCATTTTGTGTCTTACTCTTTACCTATTATTACTCCTGTAAGAGTGGACTTGACCCTTGCCGCTTAAGCAGTATAAGAAGCAATGCATAACTGTGTGTCCCCATAAGAGAGGGACCGTAAACCTTCGTTTGTGTGGAATTGCTGGAGACAGGTGTGTTACCCCATGTTCTAGAAATAGGATAGCTTTTGTTTTATTTTGTTTTGTTTTGAAACAGCAGCCTTTATACTTCCTTTTCTTCTCTGTTTGTAGGTGATGTATCACCACTCCCATTCCCTGTGTTTCACCATTTCTTTGTCCGATGGCATCCCTTCTCACTCAGTGGGACTAGTTGTACCTGTTATGTGACAAAGAACACTCATCACCTGATCATTATGGTGTAGGCTGTACTGCGATTCTTTAGGACATAAATCATGGTGATTTTAAAAAAATCAAAAATTCTGACATAAGCTTACAAGCTTGTTCTTCCTGAAAGATTCAGAGAAGTTCTTGATGTTCTGGGTTTTTTTATTCGTTTGGTTGGTTTGATTTGGTTGCTTCTTCGGGTTTTTGGGGGGATGAGGTGGGATTTTGTTTGTTCTGTGCGGGTTTTTTTCATTATTTTGATAAGAATTATCATTAAACCACTTTGATTTTCTGTAATTACTGACAATATAAGTGGATAGCTCAAAAAGCTTTCTATTCCAAAAATAAATCCGAAGTTGACTGTAAATATATAAACTTAGATAAAGTACTTATTTACAATGTTTTAAAAACATGAAAAATGGGGGAATGATGGCATCATTTGGTCTTGTGATGTTGCTTAATTTGTTTCCAAGTAACTGCTTATGATCTACCTCTTACTTATAGCTGCATCTTACCATATGCTGTGCAAATGTATAATAAATATTTACAGGAAGGTGGTTTCAGAGTTGTTGATGTAAACATGTATAGGTAATGACATAGCAATTTTAAATCCTAGTATACCCATTTGGTCCTATTTCCACTTGCTGACTATCCCAGTATCCCTGTTCAAGGTGTGGGATTACTTATGGTACACAACATGATTTTAGCTACGTTATTATGTATATCATGACATACCTGTGAAAGATGATGTGTATTTGCAAGGGCACTGTATAGAATACCTGTAATTTTTATTCATCTAGAGTAAGATTAAATTTTAGCCATGTTTTATATCAGAATATTGAGTTTAAAATTTTTGGTCAAGAAATAATAGTCTTTGTATACCAGTTTTTTGGTACTTTATCAGTTTTCACTGAACCAATCTGAAATTGGAAGAATCTGAATCTCTTAAAAGGAGGATGTTATGTGTTGGGATATATTTTTGAGCATATTTCTTGTTTAAAACCAGCTTGTGTATACTCTGTATGTTATTACACATTTCCCTATGAATAAAAGGGAGAAAATGAATTTTAAAACATTTTACAAAGCATTTATTTTCCAGATTATTGAATTGTGCTGTTTTTTCTGTGGGATTACTAATGTAATTTTTACTTGCTTGAGATTTTATATTTCTACATGAATTATTGATGCTCAAATGGTGCAAACAGCAGATGGGGGAAACAATTCAGAGACAAAACAAAAGAATTGACTGGATGGAGCAGAAAAAAAGTTTGTTTTCATAAACCACACATGCATACAGGCACACACACATACAGACGCTTGTTGAGTTGATCAGCTCCAGTGCAGGCACGTTCCACAGCAGAGTGGGGGGATTGTGTTGTGCAGAATGGGTTTCCCGAGCCAGGGAACTCCCAGAGGAGCATGGAGACCTGCCAAGAGTTGGCTACTTTTGCGAGAGAGCATGGCTGATGAGGTGTGGGAGGGCCAACGGTAGCAATGGCCACTCCTACTCCCCCAAAAGGCAGCCTCGGGACTGCCAGTGAGCAAGAGCACTGTGAACAGAGCAGGCACAGAGGGCGCTGGCGCGGCAGCCAGGGTGTGGGGCGGCAGTTCACGTGCCACTTCATGCGGGAGGGAGTGCAGAGGGGGCACCTCTTCAAAGAAGGGTCGTTCCACTGGCTGAGTGGGGATGCTTGAGTTAGATATAACCCAGAAACTGAGCACTGTTCTGTGACCATCTGCACAGGTCAAGAGCACTCAGCCTACCACACTTTCAGGCAGAATGGTAAGATCTTATCTAAGAGCAAAGGCTGCAGCTCCAGCCGGAGAGTCTGCACCATCTACCCCAGCATTGGCCAATGCCTCCATCCTGATGGAGCTGCTGAAGGAAGAGGCTGCAGTGTAGAGCTGACGCTGCAGGCAGTGCCTAGACCTTTCTCCTGGGGCAGGGACAGGCAGCAGACCTGACTGTAAAAGGTATGCCTTGGTGGAGGATGTCCAGCATCAGATAGCTGGTGAGCAGGCTGCATAACATCGTGGAGGTTGAGAAGGAGTTAAATAGCTGGTTCCAAGCACAGTCTGCAATGGACCCACAGAGGAACAGCCAAAACCACACACACTGGCACACACAGAAGGCAGAAGAACCAAAAATGCAGAGGAGTGGAAGCTTGCAAGGAAGTGGCAAGGGCCTGGAGAAGGAAGAGAGTTCCCCTGAAGCCTGAGGTGACCTTGCAGAACCGCTTCACTGCTCTGCAGACTGAAAAGACCCATCACATCAGGAGAGACACTGGATCTAGGTAAGGCAGCCCAGTCTGCTACCCGTATAACAACCAGCACAACTAGGCAAGGGCAATGAGTGACAGCAGTAAGCAACTCTCTTCCAAGAGATACAGAGGCACCCATCTGCCAACTGGATGCACTCTCTAGGGAGGGGTGCTTCTTACTAGGAGCTCATACTAGGGATGTCACTGAGAGACTACCAAGCTGTGTGCAGTCCAGTGGATATTATCTGCTGCTGTTGTTTCACGCAGGCACCAGTGGTACAGCTAGGAGCAGTCTGAGGAGAATCAGGAAGGCTTACAGAGTTCTGGGAGCAGTAACAGTGGACTCTGGAGCACAGGCAGGTTTTTTCGTCAATCCTCCCGGTCAAAGTGAAGGATTTTGAAAGAACCAGTCAAATCTGATGAATCAAAAATGATTACGGGACAGTTGCCACACCCAGGGGTTTAGCTACTTAGACCATGGGACTTGCTTTGAGAAACCTGGTCTACTGAGAGCTGATGGGATCCATCTGTCAGAAAAGGGGAAGAGCATCTTTGGTCATAGGCTTGTCGAGCTGGTGAAGCAGGCTTTAAATTAAACTTAGCGGTGGAGGGGAACCTCAATCCATCCCACTCCTACTTGTTTGATTCCAGTGGCAGCAAGATGCCCCGAGCCTGGAGAGACATCACAGGTCAGTGGGAGAGCACCTGAAAAGCAACACAAAGGAATTCCAGCCACTCCAGCCAGTAAGTCATCTTCATCAGGGACCCAACTTAAACACCTCTACGCAAAAACACATAGCATGGGGGATAAACAAGAGGAGTTAGAGACATACGCAAACCTGCAGAGCTATTATCTTATTGGCATTGTGAAGACATGGTGGGATGGTTCCTATGGCTGGAGTGTTGGAATGGAAGGATACAGGCTTTTTAGGAAGGACAGGCAGGCGAGATGAGGAGGGGGTGTCCTCCTCTGTGTCAATGACACGCTGGAGTGCATGTAGATCCACCTGGGGATGGATGAACAGCTGAGCTAGAGCTTATGGGTCAGGATTAAAGGGAGGACAGGGAGAGGTGACATTATAGTAGGGGTCTGCTATGGGCCACGTGACCAGGAAGATGGAGTGGATGAGGCCCACTATAGACAGATAGGAGCAGCCTCACGTTCACAAGCCATGGTCTTCATGGGGGAATTCAACCTCCCCAATATGTGTTAGAGAGACAACACAGCAGGGCACAAGCAAACCAGGAGGTTCCTGGATTGTGTCTACGATAACTTAATTCTCCAAGTGACAGAGGAGCCAATGAGAAGAGGTGTTATGCAGGACCTCATTCTCACCATCAAGGAGGGACTGGTGGCAAATGTGAAGCTCAATGGCAGTCTTGGATGCAGTGACCATGAAACAGTGGATTTCAAGATCCTTAGGGCAGCAAGGAGGGCATGCATCAAGCTTGCTGCCTGGAGTTCAGGGGCGTGGACTTTGACCTCTTCAGGGGTCTGCTTGATACAGTGGCATGTGATAATGCCCTGGAAGTAAAGAGAGGCCCAAGAAAGCTGGTTGATACTCAAGGATCACCTCTGCCAAGCTCAGGAGCAATGCATCCCACGAAAGAGGAAGTCAGGCAAAAACACCAGGAGGCCTGCGTGGATGAACAAGGATCTCCTGGCTGAACTCAAATGCAAAAAGGAAGCCTAAAGAGGGTGTAAGCAAGAACATGTAGCCTGGGAGGAATATAGAGGAATTGTCCAAGCAGCCAAGGGACCAGGTTAGGAAAGCTAAATCCCTGATGGAATTAAATCTGGCCAGGGATGGCAAGGACAACAAGAAAACCTTCTATAGGATGCTGGCGATAACAGGAAGACTAGGGAAAATGTGGCCCTCTCCAGAAGGAAAAGGGATACCTTGTTAGCCAGGACATGGAGAAGGCTGAGGTGCTCAAGGACTTTTTTGCCTTGGTCTTTACTGGCAAGTGCTTCAGCCACACTGTCCAAATATCAGAAGGCAAAGGAAGGGACTGGGAGAATGAAGAACCACTAGCCATAGAAGACGATCAGGTTTGAGACCATCTAAGGAACCTGAAGGTAAACAAATCTGTGGGCTCTGATGAGATGCATCTGCAGATCCTGAGGGAACTGGTTGATGAAGCGGCTAAGCCATTGTCCATCATATTTGACAAGCTGTGGCAGTCCAGTGAAGTCCCCACAGACTGGAAAGGGGAAACATTTTTAAAAAGGAAAAAAAGGAAGACCTGGGAAACTATGAGCCTGCCAGTCTCACCTCTGTGCCTGGCAAGGTAATGGAGCAGATCCTCCTGGAAACTATGCTAAGGCATAGGAAAATAAGGAGGTGATTAGTGACAGCCAACACAGCTTCACTTAGGGCAAATCATGCCTGACAAATTTGGTAACCTTCTATGACTGGGTTACAGCGCTGGTGGATAATGGAAGAGCAACTGACATTACCTACCTGGACTTATGGAAAGCATTTGACACTATCCCACAAGACATCCTTATCGCTAAATTGGAAAGACATGGATTTGACAGATGGATCACTTAGTGGATAAGGAATTGGCTGGATGGTTTCACTCAAAGTGTTGCAGTCAATGGCTTGATGTCCAAGTGAGAGCAGTGGTGAGTGACTTTCCTCAGGGGTAAGTGTTGGGACCAGCACTATTTAACAGGTTTGTCAGTGACATGGACTATGGGATTGAGTGCACCCTTAGCAAGTTTGCGGATGACACCAAGCTCCGTGTTGTAGATGCCATGCTGGAGGGAAGGGATAGATAGGGAGAGGGGTAATGGCTTTAAACTGAAAGAAAGTAGATTTAGATTAGATGTAAGGAAGAAGTTCCTCAATGCAAGGGTGGTGAGGCACTGGAACAGGTTGCTTAGAGAGGTTTTGGATGCCCTTGCCCTGGAAGTGTTCAAGGCTAGGCTGGATGGGTCATTGAGCAACCTGGACTAGTAGAAAGTGTCCCTGCCTATGGCAGAAGAATTGGAACTAGATGATCTTTAAAGTCCCTTCCAACTCCAAGTATTCTATAATTCTATGCTTTTATGATTCTGCATTTTAAAGAAACATGTATTCTTGCTTCATATCATCATCACTCAAGGATTTAAGAGAATGAGAGCCAGTATGGATTAGAACTACAGATTTCTGAAATCTAAATTCAGTTTAAATTCACAGATAATAAGTAAGTGTTCCTCTTGGTTCTCTAAGAATAAAGTATAGATCCAGCTGTCATGATTTATACAGATAGTAAATCTCTGTGTATAAAAAATATTTTTGTAAATAAAAGAACAAATACCATAAAAAGCTGAAAAAAGGTAGTGCAAAAACAGCTAGTGACCAGGAAAATAACACTTTGAGAAATATGATAAGAAATCAGATTTATAGAATTCATAATTCATGCTTTAGACCTCATTTTACCCATTGGAGTCTAAGTTATAGTTATTGTTTTATGAAAAAAGAAGAAAATAAATCTCTGTGCTAAGAAAAAGAGACTATGACAAAACAAATGTGACATGGAGAAAAAAATATTGTCATTTTTAGTATTACATAATAGTCATAATCTTAGCTCAGCCTTAAAGCTGAATTTTATTTTCCATATTGTCCATATTCATAATTTACTTGTATGGGTAATGCACCTGAGGATGAATAGCATAAGATTCCTCTATATAACACTGATGTATCACTTCATGTTGCTACATTCTCCAGTTGAATTTTTCTTAGTTATTTTCTGATTATACCTCTGCACAGTCACCTCTTCCCTCATTTCTGACCCTGGACCTGGACAAGCTGGAGAAGTGGGCCCATGTGAACTTCATGAGGTTCAACGAGACAAGTGCAATGTCCTGCACCTGGGTTGGGGCAATCCCCAGTATTAATACAGTCTGGAGGATGATGTGATTGAGAGCAGCCCTGTGGAGAAGGACTTGGGGGTACTAGTGGATGAAAGGCTGGACATGAGCTGACATTCATCCCGGAGAAGAAAAGGCTCCGGGGAGACCTTATTACGGCCTTTCAAGACTTAAAGGCGGCCTACAGGGGGGACAGTCTACTTAGCAAGGCCCATTGCGACAGGACAAGGGGTAATGGTTTTATTCTAAAAGTGGTGAGATTTAGACTAGATAAAAGGAAGGAATTTTTTATGGAGAGTGTAGTAAAACACTGGAACAGGTTGCACAGAGAGGTGGTAGATGCCTAATCCCTGGAAACATTTAAAATCAGGTTGAATAGGGCTCTGGACAACCTGCTCTAGTTGAAGATCTCCATGCTCACTGAAGGGGGTGTTGGATTAGATGATCTTTGAAGAACCCTTTCAACTCAAAACCATTCTATGATTCTATGATATTTAGCTACACCTTGTAAGTGTAGATACTGGTATCTAGATTTGATAGTAGCACATCTTAACACTGTAACATCTGATCCCGATATTGCCACATGTGACAGAACCTTTAAATAAGATTTTTTTTTTTAAGATAGGTGTATTAAGAGATATGTTTAGACAACTCACAAAAAAAAAAGGAAAAAAAAGTAAAATAGGTAATCCTCTATGTTTACAAGACAAAATAAATTTAAAGTAGTGGGCACAGGCAAACAGCAATGTCCAAACTCACATGTCTGTCTAAAGTAAGAGACTGCAATATACTGAAATAACACCTGAGGTAGTTATAGACGGATGAACTTGGATCCCGGTTCCTTAGTTTAGTGAAGGTAGCACGGACATTTTGCCACTTTACTCTTTTTGATGAAGAATTATGTGCTGCTGTGGCTAGGTTCTGAAGAGAACCAAAACTCAGTGAATAGCCCAGTGGTTATCCGCCTGGGAGAGTAATGACTAATTGAAGGGAAAAAAAAAAATAAAAATTTCAAAATGCAAACTTCCAATCCTTAATTTAAGTACTTTCCAGACATGTAGGTCTATACAGTATATGGTGGGCAGATGTGTACAAGTTTGGGTCATGCACAGAATCATGTATATGAATTTCACTCCAGTTATGTTTGGGGCTAAGTCACAACTAATATGCTTTCCAATACGGCTTATTAGGCAGATTCTGACAAGGTGCCACTTACTTACATGTATTTTACATGAATTTTGGTTGCCCTGAAGCATGAGTAAGTGCAGTTTATGCTTCCCAACAGCATGGCTTAAACATAGACTTTTTTATTTCTGTCATCTGTTAAGTTTTTATTTGAGATATGTATCTTAATGTATTATTATAAAACATTCAGTAGCCCCATAGGCTATAACTATAAAATTTGGGTTTGTGTGTCCTTAAGGTCTGCTAAGAAACAGATTTTATCATACTTTGCTACGTATTTTCTTTACATGGCTCTTTTATTCTAGGGCCATCATGCTGGCCCAAGAAAGATGGTCTATATATCTTGTAGCACTATTCTGCCTGTAGTGGCTAGTGGAGCACCCAGTTTCTCTTCTCTTTGCCTGGAGGACATTTGCAACCTCCATCTAATCAGGTGCTGTGTGCACATTTTGAACTGTAGGCAAAGTAGAGCTCATTGACCTAATTTCAAATATATTAAGATCTAGCAGTGATGACCAAGGAAGCTGTTAGCTGCCCTGCTTTGTAAGCTATTCAGATATGTAAATATGGATTGTAGACCATGAAATAAAACTTTTAATTATTTTTGGTTTTAATTCAGCCAATATGCAAGCCAACTCACAGAAAGACTAAATTAACGTTGGGGGAAAAACTTCTAACTGTGAAATATCAGACTGAAATGCTGTCTCTAGGATTCAGCTTTCAACAGAAAAGAGAGCTATGATTTATGTACAAATGTTCTAGTAATTTATGAATGTTAACAGAGACATTACAAAGGCAAGAAATTAAAATGTAATGGGCTTTTTACTATGCTTTTTCTATATTTTAACAGAAAACTAGAATTTGTAAAAGCTGAATAAAATTAAATATGTTTTTAAAGCACTTTCAAAAAATTAAGCTTTCATTTAAAATATTAATTTAACAGAAAGTTAGGGAAAAACCCAATTAAAGCCATAGGAATCTTGAAATTATTTACCTGTCTTTTACAGCGAAATAAAGAATTTTCTGCCAGTGTCCAAAGTGTGCCTTAAAATGCCTATCCTGAGCAGAATGCCTCCAAGTGCAAACGCCCCATTCCACTAAACTAAACGAAGACCGTGGGATTTGTTTCACCAGATTAAGGTGTCCATGGTACCGATTCTTACATTTGGGCTTGTTACCCACGTAACGTAAACCAGGGTTTCCGTAGATAATTCTGAACTGCATGAACGTTAATTCTGAATGTTAGCTTGAGGCACCTATAACACTCTTTGTCTGTGTATTCACAAAAGCAGTGATGCTTAAAATGAAATTATATAATTTAAAAGTTTATTTTATTTCACACATTCACAGTGTTCTTCAGACATTGTGACATTCAAGGGCTGGATCGCGCTACTTAAACATCAAGGGGTTTCCTATGCGTTTTATTGTTATATTGACTCTGTCTCTACCTCTGATTTTTCTGTTTATAAGGAAGCCCGCATTGCATTAGACCTTCAGAAAACGAACAATCCTAAGAGTTTCCCATTTTACAGAATTATCCCTTTGAACTGATATAAATGAACAAAACCTATGCAAGTTAAATAGAAACATATTAGGACAGTATCATGCGTAACAACAGAGAATCTCATTAGATCATCTTTTTGTTCTTCCTCACAATTAAGAGGAAAACTAAATCATTTTGAAGAACACAAGTATACCAAGACATTTAGAAATTTTACAAATACAATGGATTACAATCAAACATAATTTAAAAGTGCAGTTCCTGTATCTCTCATTATATATTAAACATGCTTCAATTTCTTAAAAGAAAATTAAAATTTTAATATCATTAAACATTATAATTATATATGTTATACATTAATTACAATTATAAATGACATAGGTTATTTATATATTATATGTGGGGAGGGACTTTGCCATGGGCTGTACTTATTTTTCTTGGTTTTGATTTTCTTTGGGTTTTTTGGTTTGTGGTTTGGTTTTTTTTTTCCCCTTATTAAGCAAGCTTTATTTCAACTCATGATTTTTCACACTTTTACCATTCTGATTCTCTCTTCCAGTCCACTGAGTTAAGGGTGATTAAGCAGCTGTGTGGTGCTTAGCTCCTGACCAAGGTTAACCTACAACACCAACAAATCCTTAAGGCACTTGCATTATCAAAAATAAGTGACAAAGTAAATTTTGGACAGTAAAAAAGGAAAATGTCTTTTCCTTGGGAGAAAAGTTTAAGTAATCAGCACAAGAATTGCACTTTACCACTTGTGCTACCTTATGGTTTCCCTAGGAGATGTTGAGGGCTTGCATATCTCAAGTTACTAAACCATTTTTACAATATTTTGCCTCCAGATTGCTGACTCAAATGTAGTCCAAAATGGTAGTAAATAGAACCTGTCACCATCTGACACCTTTTCAATATCATATGTGAAACAAGGTAAGACTAATCACCACCATCTGTGTCACTGGATTGCATTCTCTTTTCATCAAACACATCATGAATTGACAAAAATGTTCACTTTGCCTTACTTACTGAAATATTTGGGATTTCTCATTCTGATTTTTAGATGGAAGGACAACAGCCTACTTCACCTGAGAAATTAGAGTGGGTTTGCTTTAATGGTGGGGGAAGAAATACTGAAAGCTGAATAAGCAAATGTCAGTGAGTCTGAAATAATTTTCGTTCAGTACAACGTGGATGTTTATGATTAGAAGAACTTTTTGATTCTTCAGCCCTTCTCAAGAAATGTCAACCTTGCGGAATTAATATTTGTTTATATGCAGAAAATAAAGTAACTTCTACTTTTCTATTGGAATATTACATTTCTCTACTTGCTAGCACATTTCTAGACTATTATACTTCTCCATTTGCCTGTATAACAATTTTTTGCACATGCTAAAGAGCAGCAGTCCTTTACATAGTGTATAAGTACCATAAGGTCTTCACTGCAGATGGGATGAATACAAGTTCATTGCTAAATAAGCAGTTAGACAACGTAATCTGTTCAACTCTGTTGCTTCAAGTCTGTCCACATATCTCAGAATCACAGAATGGTAGGGGTTGGAAGGGACCTCTGAAGACCCTCCAGTCCAAACCCCCTGGTAAAGCATTTCACCTAAACCAAGTTGGACAGGATTGCATTCAGGCGGGTTTTGAATATCTCCAGAGAAGGAGGTTTCATGTGTATATTACATTGTCAGAGAGGTTCTTTGCCAGGTAAGACATAAAACCTATATCATCTGTACAAAACCCTATTTTCAGGCAAAAGAACTGATTCCCAAGTATCTGCATTCTCATGGGATTAGTGGAGATTTACTCATTAGAGTTGAAGGAAACAAGAGAAATGCTTATCAGTGGTTTGAACCAGCACAGGTGCCATCCATAGTTCATCTGCTGGGGTAGGTGCAGATGAGTATGACTACTCCCATGTAGCCATCCATACGCTATAGATAGTGCCCTACAGTAGTGGGACTTTTGTGAGAAATGTGAGAGTTATAAGTGCTATTGTTACATACTGGGTTTTTTAGTACTATTGTTTTATTATTTTTAATTAATAAAATATATTTTTTTAATTAAGCAAGCCCTTATTATTTCCTTAACATAGGTTTACCATTCTACATCCTCACTAACTGATCAACTGTCACAAAATGTTGTGATAAAATTCAAACTACAATAAATGGGCAGAAGGCTTTATAGAACTTTAGAGTCACAGATCAGCCTTTATGCTCCAGTGCCATGGACAATTCTATGACAAATCGGCGGAGTGTAAAGCTGTCCCTGCAGAGTTTCCCTCACTTTGTGGTCCCTAAAAGTTAAATGTTTCATAGTTTTTAACTATGTGGAGGTTTTGACATGCAGATTATTAAAAAAAGTCAAATATTTAGCTTACTAGATGTATCCTTAATAGTAATTCAGGATAATAAGCACCTTTTCTTTTTTTTTTTTTTTTTTTTTTTTACATTACATAAGCATCTAGCATGATTTGGGATGCCACAAGGTATCTGAAGCGTACCTGTGGGCCTGGCAGGTATGTCACAGGACTTCAAGAAAGCTTGCACATCTATGCAGTGACAACTGAAAGCCTAGAAAAATGTCATGGTTTCATAGAAATTTTGATTGGAAAGGAGCTCTGGAGGTCACATCAAGTCCAACATTAACCTCAAAGCACAGCTATTGCCAAAACTGGATGAGAGCAAACACAGCTTCTCTGGGTATTTTATGTTAGCAATTTTTTTTTCCCCCTCATGCCTAGTTTGAAACTCTCAAGTAATTCAAGACATAGTTTATCACTATTACCTCTTCTATTGTGTCTGGCTGGAAGTTAGATAGATCTTTCTCAAGCAGGAAGGAGTCAACAGTCACTGACTCTCATTGCTCAGTCTTCATGACAGCAATTCCATTTACTGGACTCTGATCTTCTTTTCCAAGTGAAAAGCTGCAGGTGCTAGAGCCTTTCTCCTACTGCCAGTAGCTTTCAGTTTCTCTTCTCCAGGAGCTTTTTTCTTCTTACTGTCCTTGCATAGCCTCGGCCATGTTAGCCTCTCCTATGGGCAGTGGATGATAGGTCTTCCCCCTGCAGGTGCTCTATGAAGGTCCTTCTAAATTCTTATCATTCTTCATGAAGTGAAGCCCACACATGCCTTTCTACACTTAACCTCATCTAACTGCAGTGAGACAATCAGATGACACCTCCCACAGGTAAAGCCACACTGTTTGCCTGGCCTCTAGTTTCCCATCCTGATCACAGGCACTCACTAGGTTCTAGGTACATAAGGAGCCAGCTATGAGGCTGCACCTGCCCTCTGTGAGTTTGCCTGCTAGGTATGGGTCCCTTGCTCTCCTAGTGGTTTTCCAGCTGCAGTTCACTTGGGAATGCTAGATATTTCAGGGTATCTCAAGGTATAGTATCTGTCTGACTAGCAACTGAACGGAACCACAGTTCCTACATAGGCTGTAATGGAAGCTGACTTGTATAGCTCACATATACATATCTACATAAGATAAGTGTGTAGTATCTCAACGATCTGATTCCTATCTTAAATGCAGTCATCACAAGCAAAAAATGTTTGCCTATTTTGACATAGCATATAGATTTTTACTTCAGAAGTTTTTCAATTAAAAATGCAATTTGTTAATTTATATGCCAAATATAGTTTATGATTATGGTTTATGACTAAAATGCAGAATAATGGTGGAGGAAGGATGTTACTTTCTACTAGACAGCTTTGTGAGCACAATTTGAGACTGAAAATCAAGCTCTGTTCTTTCAGCCAAATACATCATTACAAGTAATTAAGATTTAGGAGGGCCACTTTTCCCCTCAGGAAAGCCAGTGTCTCTTTGCTATTCTCAAATTATGTTTTCAGTAATGCATGGCCGTATTTACTGTAATCCGATTTCTATCTCTGTCTTCCTAGAACTGAAGACAGAGTTTTGCCTTTTGGCAGTTGGCAGTATCTGCCTTATTGTTTCTAAACTATGTTGTTTTCAAAAGGCTGAAAAGAAGAAATAACAATAATCAAAGCAGTAATACTTAAATTAATAATATATGTACCATTATCACGGATAATGGAGATAAATAATCTTTTTCTGATTAAGTAGATGTTAAATTTACTCAAAACAACAAAGAAGTCAATCTGTGGAGGAGAACAGTTACAGTTCTTCATATTGTCATCCTTACACTCTGTTCACATCCATGAGTATTTTAAACAGTTTGAATTTTCCCCTTGAAGTTATTGCATTAACTTAAATTCTTACATTAAAATTTATTACAATAAAGTGAAAACAATATAAAATTGATTAGCTTTATCTAAAAGCAACTATGTTTTGTACTAGCAACAAAAAAAAAAGTTTGCCACTGCATGAAGACTGGTCTATAAAGCTCTAATCTAGATCTATGGGCTTATTTCTTGTGTTCCTTGTGAACATTGCAACATCTTGCTATGTTTCTAAACTTTATTTTTTCAATCTGTGCTGAGTGAGGATGGCACCAGCGGGGCTGATACCCCTGTCTCCTTCTCTTCCTTTGCCTCTAAGCACGATAAAACTTTCTTGTGACTTTTGTGGGGGGAGGAGAATGCCGCAACCCTCTCAGCTTCTTATTGGAGCTGGGACATGTCAATCAAGCGCCTCAGTGACTAAGCATATAAAAAAGCTAAGTTTTTCGACACCCCCTCGGCACGCACATTTGAGTTCCACCCAGGACAGAGAGACAGTTTTCCATCAGAGAGAGAAAGCGCAGTTCCTCCACGGGGCAGTAAAACACTCCTTCACGGTTTAGTTTCCCGTTTCCTCGAGGGGCTGGAAAGGGGCACGCGAGAGGTCCCCGCCCCCACATCGAGAGACCCACCACCGAGGGACGAGAGAAGGACCGTCCCCATAAGCCGGTGAGGAAGTCGTCCTGCCAGGGCCAGACACAGCTGGACCGTTGCCCAAGAGACACCCAACACCCCTGCCCATGGACTGTGTAACAGAAGACGCCGAGCCGTCTCCTACAAGGGGTGAGAGGGAAAGACTTTTGCGAAAGTTTGCCCAAACAGTTCATTTCTGGACTGGAACCTCGGAGGTTACAGAGATTGCGGCTCTCCTTCCTCCCCACCCCACACTTCACTCGGCGGCCACGTGGTAGAGGCTTTGTTTGTTAAGTGGGGATGTGGATTCAACCGGAGAGAATGTACATTTACTTGTATATACTTATTTATGTATTTATTGACACCTCTCTCTTTTATCTCTTTCTCTTATCATCAGTCCTGTTTAGCTTTAAATGATTGATTTATGGTTTTAATTGCTTTAAGCATTAAACCAATTTTGTTCCACCCCTTTCATTTAAAACCTGTTTCATTTGTTTCTGTTTCCTAAGAAGCCCAAACAAGCCCAACCAAATCACTTTAAAACTCTTTTGTGTAGCCTTCAGGTATGCCCACATTCTCCCTTTCGGCTAATTTCAAACTGCAACATCATCAAACCTTAATATTTTATTTTTTTACATTCAGACCATGTCATGTTAGCTAGCTCTCAAGATCACTTTTTTATTTGCTTGTTTGTTTTCAAAAAAGGGCACAGCTACACCTAAAAGTATTTTGTGATAATATTTTTATACTAAGAAAATAACAAGTTTGTTTCATAGCTTTGAATTTGTCTGATTTGCATTTTAAGCGTACTCTCAACTCAGAACAAACATTGAACTATTTGTTTCAGAAGTTGTGTCTAACTTTGACCAGGTATGTTATCATATAATTGAATTTGCAGGATTTAATATTGGGTGTTCTATAAGCCTGGAAAAACACCTCTGTGTTCCACATCTACAGAAACATTTGGAATGACAGATATTAATCTCTATACATCTAAATGTAAATAATAACCCTAAAAAATCTAGAAGTTCTGAAAAGAGCATTCTAAATTTTCTAACATTTGCAATCCCCTTCTCTTTACTCTGTCATCTGTTTCAAGGAGTCATCAATGATGGGACACCTTTAAATGAAAAAAATGATAGAATAAAATAGAAGATCCTGATGCAGAATCACACTTTGTCTATTTGCTGGGGCAGTAGTACATACTAATAATCTCCTCCCAAGAGAGCGACAAGAGACAAAAGGGGCCTAAAAATTCCTAGAATTTATTGTGCTAATAGCAAAATCAAATTCATATTCAGGGTCTAAAGACTTAAGTCTTATATTTTGCCACCTGGATCTTAAAACAGCCAAAGATTAACTATATTCCCCAAATCAGATTTTTAGGAGACACTAAGCTAAAACTTCCACTATGACATTCAGATTAAGATACCACACTTCTTCAAAAATATTCGGAGTCTTTTTTCTCTTCACTTTTCCAAATGCAAACATTTCCCTCAATTCAAGCACCAAAGTCAGGAAACACTTTGGGAAGAGCTTTTTCTCCTGAAATTAAAGATGTTTATTGTTAGTAGTGAAAGAGCTATGTTGAGGTTTCAAAATTAAGACAAACAGGAATCTGAGACTCATTTCCCAAATTTCATGAGTGTTAAAAACGCAATTATAACCCACAAGATAGCTTTGGTTTTTTCTGTGTATTTCTTGTATCATTGGTCAATACCTTCATCTTGTCCATCTTTTCTGGGTAGAAGCAGACACTGAATAAGGCTTTCCATGAGCAAAGCAAAGCTTTGTCTGTTCTGAAACTTGAAATTGCTAGTTTGATGCCTCAGAGACTTTACGTTGAGCTACCCCTCTTTATTTGTAGGTCTGTGCCAGTGCTCCAGCAACTTTCTGAATGCTAGCTAACAACAGTGGCAAAGTCTGACAGGTGATATGTCAAGTCAAGCTATATTTCTGTAAGCAGCTCTGGTTCCTAAATGATGGACTTAGGAACTCTACATATACCCATTGGTCAAAATAAAAAACTATGCAAATTTGTGTAACTTGGTACAAATTAATATGAAACATGGGGGATTTTTTTTTCAGTTATGTTCCATCTTTTTTTTTTAATTATTCTAACAGTTTCCTGGGGGAAAAAAAAAAAAAAAACCAAAATAAAAACCCCTATGTTGCTTCTACTCTATACTGTCCCACTTGTGCTGTTCTAGATTATATCTACGACGCTTCTTTCCAGCTTCAGGGGAGAAAGAAGGGTACTGGGTATTCCCGTATTCTGAAGAATGGGTGCTATTTCTCGTTATGTTCATAGTGAAAGAAGTCAATGGTTAAGAATTTCTTTCTTAAAAGCATTGAAATACAAAGTATGATGTCCTAACAGTTAATCAACGGCTTTGGTTGTTTCTAGACAGCTCTGTGCAGGAAACATTAGATCTTGGCATATGTCTTTGATTAAAAGATTCATAGTTTATTGATATGGAAGTGGACACACCCCCAGTACTGATGAACTACTCCGTGTCGTTGTTTCCCCTTGGCAAAATAAATGAAGGTTTATGTAGATATGTGACTATCTTGTGCCACTTTCTTACTGTGACAAGGTAAAAAATGATGTTTGCTATATTGGGCTCAGTTTTCATGCGTGATGAATTGGGCTTCTCCAATGGAAGCTATATCCAGCTTTGACCTTCTCAAGGTAAGAGTCAGACTTTTTGCCCTTGAGAATGACTTTCAGTATAACAGAACTGTTTTACACTAACTAGCAACAGAATTAGAGCTTTGGCAGAAAGCACTCAAACCACGTACTACTTGAGGCAAAGGGGAAAAAGAGAAATAAAAACTACTACAATGGACAGATGATAAACAAGGATTCAGGTGTCAGGGTTGAGCTTCCAGAATAGAATAATGATACTAAATGAAAATTGTTTTCAAAATTATATATGAGAAATAAGAACAGAATACAAATACATCGTTAATCAACATCGAAGAAATAATACACCCAATAAAGCCAAATGTAGAGGCAGTAGAAACAAGGGTTTCCTCTACAAAAATACTGAAAATATACATTTGAAAAATGCAGGTTGAAAAATAAATGCAAATTCCAAGTCAAGCACATTTACTTACAAATAAATAAACAGATGGCTTATTCACATTTCAAAGCAATTTACAAATAATCTTGGGAAAGGAAGTAACTAGAAGGCCTAGGGAACCACAGATTAGATGATTTTGCTGTTACACTAATTATTCTTCTTTGTATAAATGGATGGATGACAAAGAGGAAGGACAGGACACCTTGCTAAAGTTTTACCCTTTTGTTCCCTTCCTGTTACAGAGGTTTTTGAATAAGTCTCTGGCTCATATCTAATCTGTAAAGAAAAGCAGACCATATGCCATTGTTGTCTTTTCTATTTTGACATTCAGTTGAGTCCCTGATGAAAAACTAAGGAAGAAAAATGAGTATCCAAAGAGAAAGTAATTTACTAAAGTAGCGGACAAATAAAAACCTAAATAATGCTATTAACAGCAGCAATGCTTGGAAAAACGTTGTGAGAAATGAGCTGTGTTCATCCTTAGAGATAAGTAATAGCACTATTAAAGTGCCTTACTAAAATAAATTAATAAGAAAATCAATTTATTCCATATAAGACTGCTAATAAAAATGAAAATAAGCAATACCGTTATCTATTATAACTGTAATCAAAAAGATTAGGAAAATGCTCGAGTTATTTTGTTTGTTTTGATAGAAAATTTGATTCTAAGAAGACCATGAGTGTTATTTGCTTTTTATCTTTTTGAGAATGGAGCAACAAATTGACTGAAACTGATAGTGTCAGAATGGATGACTGGAACACAGTGATCCCAGAGAGGTGCCTTGTTGGTGTCCTGGTTGATGTCAGTCTGTTCCAGTGCTGTGTTATGAACAGAAATGAGGTTTCTGTAGTGGAGTTCAGCGTGATATATAATCATCCTGTAGTGCTACTTTAATCTTCCCACTCTTAATTGCATAATTGCTATCTGTTGAGAAAGCATTGTCTAATTATAATTCTAGGCTTCTTTCCTCCAACATATTGCATACCGCTTACTTTGAGAATATCAATTCTTATTTCTTAAATTTACAATTATTTACTTTTCTCTCTATTAAAAAGATCATTTTCACATTTCTAATGTCTAAAATAACTAATTATTTTAAGTCTGTCCCTGCTGAGTATATAAATGTTGCTTATTTTGTGCCTGACCTACAGTTATGTTCTGTGCCGTTCTGTTGGGGTTTTTTAATTATTGTTTGTTTGTTTGTTTGTTTGTTTGTTTTTCTTAAGATATTTTGAATGCAAATAGTTGCATCAGAGAAACATTTGTGGTATAAGGTAAACTCGCCTTGTAATTATGGTACTTTTTTTTTCCTATTTTCTAATAGGCTATATCATATTCCTTTAAATTGATACACTTCTGGAATTGCAATGAAATTATGACAGTGGAGCAACTTATGTGTACAGAAAAAGCAATTTAATTCCTAATTATTTAAAGCTGAACACGCTTATATTAGGTAATAGCTGAACTTGGGGATTATTAGAAAAGACAAGTAATTTTAAAAAATATAACTTTTTTCTATTTTTTTTCAAAACATACATTTTTTCTGGTTTTTAGAAGTGATCCCATAGATTTTTTTATGGTATTTTTATATTTCCAGTCAAAAGTGTGTAAAATACAGAAATGGAAATTCAATCAGAAAACTGATCTGTGCAATGAGAAGTAAAATGCTGAAGAAGAGTTCAAAGAAGCTATTTTTTATCTCTTGCTATTGAATTGTCACTGCTTGGAGATGTTGGAAATTCTGTTTTGGCTTTCTCAAAGTATCATTCTTCTACATGTGAGAAACTCCCAGACACGTGGTATCTTCTACAATTTCTGCTGTTGTAGCACTCCAGAGATACATAATAGTGTCTGTGCAGAGAAAATAGTGTAAGACTTATTCAGATAATAAATTAACTTTGAATTGTGATCTAAAGGGTAGAATAAATGGTACAATACAATCAGAACTGTAATTCTGGTGAAGTAAAAGTGCAGACAAATGCAGGTCAGTATTGGACTGAACTGAAACTATTTAATTCAGTTCAGCAAAAAATGGTTATTTTTCAGGAATGAAAATATGGTTATTGGTTATTATTAAGCCTTATTTTTGAGCAAGAATGAAAATACTATTTTAGTCATCCAGTGGATATCCTTTCATTATGATTACTATTATTTTAATTAGTATTATCATGCTGAAAATTGATTAAGAGGGAAAACCTGAACATTCCAGAGATTTTCAAATTGTTAAAAACATCATTTTCTCTAAAAGAAAAAAAAAAGTACAAATACAAATGAAAAGTTCTTACAAAATCTATTTGCAGTTGTAGATGTTCTTTAAAATAGGACATATTTTAGATTTTATTGAGTCATTAGTTGTGTGTCAGAATGTAATTATTTAACTACATTCCAGATTTTCTTAATACAAACGTAGAAATCAGGGCCAGGTACTCGCTCTTTCTACTATTTTCTTTAAGCTTCACAGTACAGTCATTAAAAAGACAAGTAGTAGCAAGTGCAGAAGTCATGTTACGGAACCAAAAGACGACCACAAAGGAGACAGAGAGAAGTACTGTGGTGCTTTAATGAGATAGATAGATACATACTACCCATACGCAACAAATTTAGTAAGCTTTAGAGAGTGTCACACTTTACCCTGGTGATAGGTATATGCAAACGTGAAATCGCCGCAGTCAAAGCACAGCACTTTGGCAAGGTGCTGTCTTTGATAGCTGAAGAGGACCATGGTGGTCCATTCTCTCTCTTTCATTCTTGCGTTCCCTCTCTCACAGAAGAGATTTTTACCTTGAGATTGTGGTATACATTGCTGATTGCCTGTTCTCTTTAGCCACCTTAAATGCAAACACTTCTGGCACTAATCAGTATGATGATGATTTTCTCAATGACAAAGTACGTTAATCAATGGCATAAAGACTCTTTCAGATACACATAGTGAGGAATTACAGTGTTCATGGTAATGCTTCATCAGACAATTTCAACTAGTTGCTCTACGTTATGTAGTGCTCTGCACAAATGGTGACATCTAATTCCTTCTGTAATTACTTTATGCACATATACATATAACGGACATAGCAACTGCTGCCTTAATTATCTAGTTACTTAATTGTTTAATACACACATGATCAGCATAATTATTGTGACCACTGGTTATTCCTGAAGAAGGGTTGTGGCACAGCAAGAAGAAAGCAGTAGGAGATAAGTATTGTGGTATCAGACCACGCCAGAGCATTGTCTCCTTTGTCCTTCACTAGGTCTTGTCTTGGCTCTATGGAACAACACCGTGAGTAACCGTATTATGTAGTTTGAATTAGGAGTACAATTCCTCAGTACCACCGTCTTCATCTTTATTAAACTCTTCAACAACATATATACTCAATAAATATAAATAAAAATATAGATATGGCTGTATGTAGCAACCAAGGATACCAAGGTGTTTCTCTCTCTAAAATGAAGAAATAAACTTTTTTGTCACCTCTGTAACGATTAAATTTTTGTCAAGATTTGTTTTAATTTTTACTACAGGCAGGAGTTTTTGTTTGCAGAGAGCACGTAAAAGCCAAAATTTGCATTTTCCATTTGAAGCCTGAATAAAGAGGTCATGGGTCTTGAGCTTACTGTTGTACTCTGATCTTTTTAATTAATCAAGAGTTGGAGACTTGATACATCACAACTCATATCAGTTCATGGCATTATCCGCTTTCATTTTAAAAACATGGGAGTTTCCAAACAGGGAGAGATCTTTAGTGGGTTTTGTGCTGTTAGAGTTAACTCCAAGTCAATTCAAAATTTCAAGTAGCCCTAGATACCTAAAGCTGGATAAATAAATACCCACCGATGGTATTGACAAGATTTCTATTGATCATTACAGGAACTCCTGTGAACAGCAGGAGGACCATTTGTTTGCCTAAAAGTAATCACCTGGTGCCATTTAAAATGACCTGATGTTACCCAGCCAGACATAGCTGAGTGTCCTATCTCTCATCCTCTCTTAGTTATTACTGGATGTCTCAAACGCTACAGTACCCAGGCCCTCTGCTGCCTGCAACTGTATCTGCATTTTACCCTTATTACTAAAACTTTTCACACCATGGCACTTCTGGATGTTCACAGTTTTTGCTTCTTTTCAGTGTCCTATCTGAATACCTCTTTCATGGGCACCCCCTTGCCGTGGGGAAAGAGCTTGCGTGCCCTTGCGAAGTTGAGAGCTATGCTGGTGGTGGCATATGCCTCCGGTAGGGTCTCCCAAGCCTGACAGGTCTCAACTGAAGGGTCAGACAAAGTGTGTCCACGGGCAGGATGGGCTCACTAGCCTTCGGGCAACCATCCTAGGAGAAGGACAACTCTAACTCCAAATCCGGGCAGATGGAACTCGTTTAGCCCTGTAAGGCCATCCATCTAAGAGAAGGATACTCTAACCAAACCTACGACCTGAGGACTTCGCTGTCACCATCCAAGCTCGCTAGGCCCTGGCAGATGAACCTCAGGTGTAAAGGGTGGGGCCAGTCTCGCGCACGCTGCGCCTCACCTAAAAAATCCACCGCGCAGGCTTGAAGGGTGTACTCACGTCTGCAAAGCCCTGTAGCGACAGGCAAGGGATGAAACGGCAGGTGGAAAGATGTCACTGGAAGCCGCAGACCCAACCCTGCATGCAGGCGGTTCAGGACATTGGTCGCTTGAGACTGACCCGGGAGATGACGGTCTCGTTCGGCAGCATCCTGAATGACCAAGCAGCCTTTTTCAAGGAGAGCACTGCTTGCTCCACATGGAGAGGGGCCTAGAAAAGGTGGCCTAACCAAAGCTCATCTCCCCTTCCAATCCGGTTGGCTAGCCGCAGCCAACGGACATCTTCTTCTGCGGTCAACCAAAGACAAAGAGACAAAGGCATACACCTGCCTCCAAAGGTGTGTCCAGATTGACACTCGCATGTTGGAACATCAGAACCATGCTCGATACAGCAGACAGTGGGCGTCCTGAACGCCGTTCTGCTATAATTGCTGCACGAACTGTCACAACTCAACATCGACATTGCTGCTCTCAGTGAAGTTCGCCTTCATGAGGAAGGCAGCCTTAAAGAACATGGTGCCGGCTACACACTGTATTGGTCAGGCAAACCCAAAACCGAAAGTCATCATTCCGGAGTTGGCTTCATGATTAAAAACTCCATCGCCTCTAAACTTGAAAATTTGCCAACAGGTCATTCCGATCGCATTATCTCCTTACGCCTCCCGCTACACAACAAGCAACATGTTGTTCTCTTCAGCATATATGCCCCAACTCTCCAAGCTGACCCTACAGAAAAAGACAAATTCTACACCGATCTGCGCCGCCTTACTCAAAAGGTTCCTGCGGATGATAAGATCATAATCCTTGGTGACTTCAACGCCCGAGTAGGTAAGAACTCTGAAGCCTGGAAAGGAGTACTAGGCAAGCATGGAGTTGGAAACTGCAATGACAACGGTCGCCTCTTGCTAGAGTTTTGTGCTGAGCAGCAGCTTACCATCACCAACACTATCTTCCAGCAGAAAGACAGCCTGAAGACAACCTGGATGCATCCTCGATCTAAACACTGGCACCTCATTGACTATATCTTAGTGTGCCAGAGAAACGTTCGCGATGTCTGTCACACCCGAGTGATGCCTAGTGCAGAATGTCAAACAGACCACCGCCTTGTGCGCTGCAAACTTAACCTCCACTTTAAGCCCAAACCTAAGAGGGGCGGCATTCTGAGGAGGAGGCTCCAAGTTAACAATCTTCAAACAGCTGCAGTGAGAGACAGCTTCCAGGCAAACCTTCAAACTAGGCTTGAAGACCATCCCATAGACTCCTCCTGAAGCGCTTTGGCAACATATTAAAAATAGCATCCTGCAGTCCTCCGAAGAATTCTTAGGGTTCTCCACAAAGAAAAACAAAGATTGGTTTGATGAAAACAATCCAGAGATCCAGGAATTGCTGGCAAAGAAGAGATCTGCTCACCAAGCACACCTCGCTCAGCCATCTTGCCATGTAAGAAGAGCAGCCTTTCGTCTTGCATGCAGTAAACTCCAACCGAAACTTCGAGACATCCAGAACAAGTGGTGGCTCAATCTAGTAGAAAAGACTCAACTATGCGCAGATTTGGGTGACCACAGAGGATTCTATGAGGCTCTGAAAGCAGTGTACGGACCCACACACCAAGTTCAAAGCCCCCTACTCAGCGCAGATGGCCAAACGCTTCTCACAGATAAAACCTCCATCCTGAATCGATGGTCTGAACACTTTCAAACTCTCTTCAGTGCCAACCGTGTAGTCCAAGACTCAGGAATCCAGCTCATCCCAAAACAAACGGTGAAAAATGAATTGGATATAGCCCCTACTATGGGAGAGACCCTTAAGGCCATACAGCAGATGAAAACCGGCAAGGCAGCTGGGGTCGACGGAATCCCACTTGAAATCTGGAAACATGGAGGCCAAACGCTCCATGCTAAATTTCACGAGCTAGTTGTGCGCTGTTGGGAACAAGGCAAACTACCACCAGATCTCCGTGATGCAATCATCATCACCCTGTACAAGAAAAAAAGAGTAAAGTCAGAACTGCTCAAACTACCGAGGCATAACTCTGCTCTCCATTGCTGGAAAAATCCTCGCAAGAATACTATTGAACAGATTGGTACCCGCTATCGCAGAAGAACTTCTACCTGAAAGTCAGTGTGGTTTCAGAGCCAACAGAAGTACCACAGACATGGTATTCGTTCTCAGACAACTGCAAGAGAAGTGTAGGGAACAGAACAAGGGTCTCTATGTAACCTCCGTTGATCTCACCAAAGCCTTTGACACTGTGAGCAGCAAAGGTCTGTGGCAGATCTTGGAACGATTAGGATGTCCCCCCAAGTTCCTCAAAATGATTATCCTGTTACATGAGGGGCAGCGCGGCCAAGTCAGATATGGCGATGCACTCTCTGAGCCCTTCCCAATAGCCAATGGTGTGAAACAAGGTTGCGTTCTCGCACCAACTTTATTCACAGTTTTCTTCAGCATGATGCTCCAAAGGGCCACGGCAGACCTTGACGAACAAGACGGCATTTATATCCGATATCGTACCGATGGGAGCCTTTTCAACCTAAGGCGACTGAAGGCCCACACCAAGACCCTGAATCACCTTGTCCGCGAGCTGCTTTTTGCTGACGATGCCGCCCTTGTTGCCCATGCAGAAGCAGCTCTGCAGCACTTAACATCCTGCTTTGCAGAGGTGGCTGAGCTTTTTGGGCTGGAAGTCAGCTTGAAGAAGACAGTAGTTCTCTACCAACCAGCACCACAAGATGATTACCATCATCCCCACATCACCATTGGCGAGTCAGAGCTTCAGTCAGTCCAGCAGTTCAGCTATCTGGGTAGCATCATCTCCTCAGATGCCACGATTGACAAAGAGATAGACAACAGAATAGCAAAGGCAAACAGAGCTTTCGGAAAACTCCATAAAAGAGTCTGGTGCAATAAACACCTGAAGAAAAGTACAAAGATCAGTGTCTACAGAGCCGTGGTACTGCCTACTCTTCTGTACGGGTCTGAATCATGGGTCATCTACCGCCACCATCTGCGACTCCTCGAACGCTTCCATCAGCGCTGCCTCCGCACAATCCTAAACATCCACTGGACTGACTACGTGACTAATGTTGCTGTCCTTGAACAGGCAGACGTCACCAGTATTGAGGCCATGTTGCTGAAAACGCAGCTGCGTTGGGCAGGGCACGTCTCCAGGATGGCGGATCACCGCCTCCCTAAGATCGTGTTCTATGGTGAACTTGCCACCGGCTGCCGCAAGAGAAGAGCTCCAAAGAGGAGATAGAATGACTCCCTGAGACAACACCTCAGCCTAGGCCATATTGACCACCATCAGTGGTCCACCCTGGCCTCCAATCGGGAGATTTGGAGACACACCATACATAACGCTGCTGTCTCCTTTGAGAGCACGCGTAGAATCAGTCTCGAGGAGAAAAGACAGCGCAGAAAGAACCGTGCCTCGACTATACCACCCAAGGAGACCCTCCGGTGTGCTCTTTGCAACCGGTCTTGCCTATCCCGCATTGGCCTTTTCAGCCATCAACGCGCTTGCAATAAGCGTGGGCAAAGCCCTTCCCAAATCTTCGTCCGCGAAGCCAAGCAATGATGAAGTATCTGAATACACAGGAGCTTTCATGAGGAGCTGTACCATGTTGGGTATAAACCCCAGTCTACAGGTTAGTGCCTGGATGTCTGTGTGTGGCTTTCATAGGCATCGGTTCAGATTGCTTTTATGAAAAATAAATAAATACACAGATAAATGTTTCTTTCCTGATCAACGAAAAAAGCGCTGTGACGTTACATTGAAGATACACACTTCTAATTGGAAAAAAATGTGTCACAGAGATTTCGCTAGCACAGTGCTAGTCTTCAACTTATTCCCTGAATCCCACAAAATGCAAGGTGACAAAATGTTTCAGAGCTGTAAAAATATGCCAGAGTTATGAACTCTCTGGGGTGAAACATCCATTGTTCTATGAATGCTTTTGGATAATCGTTTTAATCAAAAGTGTTCTTTAAATCTCCCAGCGTTCAAAGACCTTTTTCTCCTTTACAGGTAACAACCACACTGTGGATGATTAGTCACAATAATAATAGGAATTATCTAAGTAGTTATTTTCTTTTTTCTTTTTTTTTTTATGTTTTATGATATTATAAATATCACGTCAAGAATTAGTTATTGCTGACAAGAATTGGACATTGAATTACTGCTGCACCACATGCCACTCGCACAATAACAAAGCATCAGCAGTCATCATAGGGGTAAGCTAAGTTCTTTGTGTAAAAATTCATTTTTGCAGCTGTTAATGAATTTAAATTTTTTTTTTAATTTGAAGATAGGAAAAAGAGTGATATGCTATGTCAGCTTACTGATCTGCTCTTCTCCATTGCAATGTGTTTAATTTAAATTCATACGACATAGTTAATCACAATCTTAATGGGACTTTATAATGGATGGCCACGAAGGCCCTCATAAAGGAAATCAGAGATTGTATGCATGTGTTTTTCTCTTCCCATTGTATTAACTTCAGGCTTAGATTGGGAGAACATTCTCTCACTTTCCATTAAGAAAATCTTCTCTTCCAAAATTTAAAATTGTTAGTAGAAATGTGAAAAGTAAATATTTCCAGTTTCCTGGAGACTGGAGTTCACGACGTATATTGTCAGTATGATCTTCTTGAAATGGAAAACTCGGGGTTTTTTAAAATGTATTCAACTAACATCAAATTTTCCACACCAAAGAAACTGATTTATAACAAAATTATTTAGATTATTTAAATGATGATAAGATGCATTCAGGTTTCAATCTACTTGGGTTGTAAATATAATTCATGTAAGTAATGACAGATAATTTTTAATATCTTAAAGCTTAACTGTATCAAAAGCTCAACAGTAAGAAGAAAACGTACCATTTTTAGATTCCTTCCAGGTGAAGTCCCACAGGCAACTTCCAAAGCACTGACTTCTTGCACCAACCTCAGCACTGACTTGATCTCTTCCTGAGATCAGCCTAGCTGGTACTTCAGATAAGGGGCCATAGATCTAGGGTCCCTGGATCTAGTTTGCTACTGATGCCAGAAGAAGCCTTTTTGCTGATATCAGCACACAAAAATTAAAAAACTTTATATCCTCGAGCACTTCACAGTCTCTATACACACTGTCCATCCAAGATCACTATTAGCCGAGATGGTGTCAGGTAAATGAGTCCAGGAAAGCATTACTGAAATCACATTAAGTAGGAGTCTGGATATTTGGGCTACTCCTCATCTCGTTATAATTACTCCTTTATCCTTTGGAGATTCTGCTGTTTGATAGGGAATTAAGGACGATGCTGTGAGAGTGAAATACTTGGTAATACACAGTTTATCAGAGTGGTCAAAAGAAGTAAAGATTTATGCAGGAAAATGTATTCAGCCTTTCAAGGGCCCTCTGCCAACTGAAGTATCAACTACTTTCCCTAATTCAACACCATCTGCAGACTTGCTGCGAGTGAACTGTATCTGACATTTTGGTAGTTAATAAAATGTAGACCCATGTTGGCTTTCATATTAAACCCAAGGAATATCACTAGTAACTGTCCATAAAAAGGACTTCGTCCTGCTGATGGCAAACCTTGGAGCCCAGCAGTTCAGACAATTTTCCACCTATCTTGGAGTCTGCCTCTCCAAATCATTTTTCATTGGTACCTGTGGACCTGGAAAAAGAAAAGCTCACACAGGAGCAGGATTGCTGGCAGGACTTGTGGCCCCACAGGGGACCCATGCTGGAGCTGTTGGCTCCTGAAGGACTGCACCCTATGAAAGGAACCCATGCTGGAGCAGTTTATGAAGAACTGTAGCCTGCGGGAAGGACTCACATTGGAGAAGTTCATGGAGGACTCTCTACCATAAGAGGGACCCCATGCTGGAGCAGGGGAAGAGTGTGAGGAGTGCTCCGCCTGAGGAGGAAGGAACGACAGAGACAATGTGTGATGAACTGATAGCAACCCCCATTCCCTGTCCCTCTGCACTAGCATGGGGAGGAGGTAGAGGAAATCAGGACTGAAGCTGATCCCAGGAAGAAGGGAGGGGTGGAGGGAAGGTGTTTTAAGACTTAGGTTTTATTTCTCATTATCCTATTTTGGTAATAATTCGTAATAACTCATTGGTAATAATTTAAATTAATTTTCTCCAAGACAAGTCTGGCTTGCCCATGATGGTAATTGGTGAATGATCTCTCCCTGTCCTTATCTTGACCCAAGAGCCTTTTGTTATATTTTCTCTCCCAGGTCCAGCTGAGGAGTGGGAGTGATGGAGCGCCTTTGGTGGGCACCTGGTATCCAGCCAGCATCGACTGACCACAGACGGTCAGTTAATCTTTAACTTTTGATACTTTTTGGAATGTTTTCCAGATGTAGAGGATTTACAGGACATTCCAATGTGCTGTTAACACCAGAATCAATATCAGAAGCTGCCTGCTGCTAATTAGAAACTATCTCACTTTTACACATTATTGTCTTCCCTCCTTGCCCTCCCGCCCCCCTGCCAAATTGTGCCGCATCTACAAGTGCTGTTAACATTAACATTTCTACTGCTTTCCTTGTGGATATGCAGGTTACTGCTACTGAACTTTCCATTTGCTGGCATCTTTCCTGTACCTATCTTGAATTCTTCTGCCATCTGTTGTTTTTGCTTCCAGGAATATGCTTGATTTATTTCCATTTATTTTTCTTTTTCTTCTCTCATAATTTAATTCATGCTTGAGGTACCTGTTGTTTACTTTATATGCTTCCTAACCAGTTAAATCCATGGAAATTCCAGCAATTTTTTGCAAATACATCATCATTTTATTTGCCTTTTTTTTTCCCCTCAACACTTAAATTGGTTTTTTAACTATGCAGCTTTGGATTTTATATATATTTCAGCACCACTAGTAATAGGAAGCATTTGTAAACATAAAGTACTTTTCATTATTATTGATTTATCTTGGCTTCAGTACAGCTGTTTGCCCAAATATTGCTGTATAAACATGCATTCCAAGTCAAAATGAAAAAGATAAAATATGAATATTTGGCTGTTGTTTCATACATTAGAATTTATGGCTATAACTATAAATTTTTATTTTAGGTCATCTATTAGTGTTCGAATGTCAGAATGGCTGATTGCAATTCAGTTCGTATTTGCTAAACTGATTTAGATTTGCTTTAATGGAAGCATTCAGGCACCTTAGAGTTAATTTATTGAAATGTATAGGAAGGGTATTACTACTTTAAGTCATGACATTTATGTATCTAGGAGAATAGTTAGACTGCAATAATGAGAAGGGCTTAAATTTACAAGTGCAAAGACTTTGTTCTTTTCAACCACATTGATTCGGTATTAGCTGAGCTCCAGCTTCACCTTTACTAAGACCGGAGATATTCATATATTCCAGTGGAGTGGGCCTAATCTACTGAGAAAATAACCAAAAGCTTGACACTAAGCGTATTTATGCTGACTACAAAACCAGGAGAAGTTTTGAATCAAGTTACTCATATATTTGTATTTCCTATCAAATATGTAAACCATCTGCAAACTTGATCTTTAAGAAGCGGGCTAAACGTGCAGGCTCAGAGCACCGACATAGGAAAATGATTTTTGGAAATGTTAATAGACATCTAATTAAAATGCCATTTTAAAGATATAATTGTGCTATTTTATGCTTTATCAAAATTGCTGCAACGTTCTGAAGATTATATACTTTGCACAAATTACCATCACCATATTACTGCTCTTTCAATTTATTTTGCATTTTTCTTGAAAGTAAATATATGTTATTTTTAAATTTCTGTGGTTCTGTATAAATGAAATTGTTTAAATTAATAGCACTTTGAATAATACCGTATAAGACACTAAATCTCAATCCCATTGACTTTGGGTATAAACAGGTGTTAAAAGAAAACAATTATACAAACAACATTCTACAAATATTTTTTTCTGCAGCCTACTCTTCTATCAAGAAAATATTTACATGATAATGTATGCAATTGTTCATATTGCAGCAGGGCAAGGGACAAGACAAAAGCAGGACTTCAAACCTATATGGTGTGTTGCTATAATGGTATAATACCTATAATTTTGTTTGTCTGTGACAGCTACAGTCCTATGTTTGTTCCATAACAAAAATGGATTTCTCTTTTGAATAATAGGTGCTTCTTTTTTAATACAGCGTTGCATGTTCTTTTTTCTTCAAGACCTCTACTGGCAGTAGATTATATTTTACAGTGACATGAGTTTATGCTGATACCTAAAAGGAAGAAAAAATTCAGATTAAATATCTGAATGCATAGCTTTTTTCTTTGCCACTACTATAGACCAAAAATTCTGCCTAGAAGACCATATATGTGGATGTATTTCATGTAGTATGGCTGAAAGAGGAAAAATTTAAAATATTTGGTTTAATGTGTTTAAGGTACAAAGACTGAAGTGAACTTTAAGTAAAAGTGCGCTTAATTAACCAATTAGTTTGCGTATTAGAATCTGGCAACACAATGTGATCTGGTTCTTGAAGAGAGTTTAAATACTCACATAATATGTCACTGCAGATGCACTCTACTGATTTGCAAACCTGTGGGCTTGCAGCGGTACATGACCACCCGGGTCTAAGTAGGTGCTGGTTCTGCAAAGTAACTCAGAACCAGAAGGGGCATTTTGATTAGCCTCTGTGCATCGCATTGACTAATGAATTGCAGGTTGCTTTTTTTTATAGTCTTATAATTTGCATCATTATTCCATTTTCTAATTCAGTGTGTGTTCAAATGCAATATCAAAAATGCTTTTTTGTTTCTTGAAAACTTTTTGAACAGACTGGAGTTTCAGTATATCCACTACCAGTTCCTGCCAACAGATTCTCACAGTAGATTTTAACCTATAAAAACATGCTAGTAAAATCTGCTCTTCTGCTTACACTCTAGAAAGCAGGCTAAATTTTATAATTAACATTTTCTTTGAAACGTTTTGCTTGGCTGTTTGGGTTTTTGCCTTTGTTGTAATTACACATCCAGATGTAAATAGCAATCACAAGAATGTGGCTAATAGATTAAGATTTAACCACAGTACAGTAAGGATGGCTACTGAAGAAAACGTTCTTCTGAGATGTTCCTCAGCCCTCAAAAGCAGTTTATCCTGTTACACCCAGGACTGAGAAATCATGCTTACCATGGATGAAATAATTGGGTATTCAGTACTTCAATATCTGAAGAGTTGTCCTAAATGGTGTTTGGTAAATGAATGGGATAACGGTGACTGAGGTACAAGAGCCAAAATGCCCAGATGCAGCAAGTAAAAGGATCCTCCTGCCCCTAGTATGAAACCATGAGCTATTAAAAAGTGGAGCAATAGTGTCAGTTTTTGGTCTGAAAACTATGTTTACAGCACGTTATAACAGATCTTTTCAAGTTTTCTTGCTCTTCTATTTGCAATTTATTCTGAACTTGAATATGCAGTTTCTCTTAGTGCTATATTTTTTACCTCATTTCAACCAACAATTCCTTTCAATTTTTTTTCCCCTCTGACGTATTGCAACTTGAGCCAGTTACATTCTAGATATATTTCTGAGTATTTGTAGACTTGTCATTGGAATGAGTGTATTTCTGCTAAAGAAGACTGTAGGATCTTTTCAGCTGCCTTTTAAGGTTATTAAAAAAGCATTCTGATGCAAATTGACAAAACTGCATCTCCATGGGTTCAATTTTGGAAAATCATCTCAAATTTATTAAGGATCTAAACACCAGGAATCAGGATCAGCAACTCTCCACCCAAACTAAGCTATTACAATACTTGCAATAATTTTCAGAATTGACAAATCCTGAAAAAATTCTCCCCAATTGAAACTAGGAGAACTCTAATCAAGATTTTTGTAAGAAATTGTGTTGACAGTCTCATTCCTCTTAGAGGGAGGCATCAAAAATTGATTATGTGTACAATATTGGAGACTTAATGGAGATCTTTTACAATTCCCACCCCAAATTCATACTCATTTATTGAAGCTGCAACTATTTGCATGTAGAAAGCACTCATTTATGCAGACAAAAAAAGTTTGAACCTAAGTCTAGTAAGCTTCGTGTGAAATCAATTACTCTGAAAGAAGTGAAAAGGTTAAGTGGGAGAGATAGTGGTAATATCCTTGGTCCCCAAAATACAGTTATTTATATTGCTAGTTTACGTAATAACAACAACATACACCACTTCCTACCAAAAGGAGGCTATTTTCTAGCAGCTGAACTTTTCCAAAACATTTATTTAAGGGAGTATGAATACTTATGTGGAGGTCAGCACATGATGCTAAGAATTAGAACTATGGGTTTTGCTTTGACGTGTTGATTCTAAATGTATCTCACTTCCTATCATGTGTTGAGTTATAAAGAGCAATGCTTGATGCTCTGTTTTCAAAACATCATTAACGGCAAAAGGCATTACCCTCCGGATGTGGACCCAAGAATACACTGTAAGCCTAATGAAAATTTTTACAGCCTAGTACAGTGCACATTTTTTATTATTGCAGCTTCAGTAATATACATTATCCAAATGAAGTAACTTCTGGGATGTATAGATGAACAAAGACATTACAACAGCAGTGCTGTAAGACTTGACAGAGATGTGGTCAGAGCTCTAAGTGAGTAAGAACAGGCAGCTGGGTGGGGCTGAGCTGTCCACGAGGTTAAACCAGGACATGGACTATGAAGGTCTGGCAAAAGATCTTGTGACACTGAGCCATGGGGAAATACTAATAATGTACCAGACCACACAAAAGTTAGTTTGGAACAACCAATGAGATCGAGGCACCAGGTTTAAAACAAATTAAAATATACCAAATCCATTTCACAAAGGTAATTTCCTCAGACTTTTTGAGAACTAATATTATAAAAAGGAGAGATATAGCCATTGAATGGAGTGGTGCATTCTCACCTGTTCAGAGAGCCTTGACTAGGCCAAAACTGAGGTACTTGAGCTTGGACCCAATTTAGTTTCTGACAGTTACATCCTGGCAAGCATCCTCCACAGAAAGCCCTTTGACTGAATTTTCGGATTTTCTGGTTAGTGACACAAACACCTACGGGCATACTCTAAACACGTTGGCTCTGAGAAAATGAAAGGATGTGATTTCTTTCTTATAAACATCTCGCCTGTGAAGGAAAGCCTTGATTCTGGAAGCATAAGCTGCAGGCTGAATGCTTAACTTGGCTAAAACCTAGCTGTGACATTCAACAGAGACTGCAGATCAAAGAGACCTCAGCTTGAAGAAAGAGATCACGTTGATGGGAAAGAGTGACTAGCGAACAGGGGGAACCTGTCCCTAAACACCCAGTGCAGGGTGAAGGTGGGAGCGAGGGGCAGTTTACAACTTTTGAAATTTTATCGGTTTGCACGTTTTACCTGGTGTGTCCAAAGCTGTTCACTTTTTCCCCTATAATCACCCATACTGAGATCTGAATGGAAAAATTGCATGAGAACTTACCTGCTCTTCACAGCGAGAATTTTCCTCACTGTTGCAAAACCTGATAATTGTGCTTAAATGCTACAGAGTGCAGAGAATTATGTTCTTAAATACCACGTATCCCTTTGATATGTACTAATAAAAACTTATCTTTTCTTTATGCAGTATTCCCACAGCAGTGACAAATCAACACACTCCCCTGAATTTTTCCTATTTTGGCTCAAGTAAAAACATACCAAGGTCAGAGAAACAGACATTCATACGCAAGTTAATAATAAAAATAACAATAATTTCCTTTTAAAGTAAAACCATGCCCTACGTAAAAAATTTTGTTATGGACCAGCTAGTGTTTATACTGAAGGCAGGTAACTTCTCTTCTTGATGAAATAGATGCGTGATAATTTTGTCAGAATTAACTGTACAGGATTATCAGTGCAGCCCAAATAACAAAATAGAAAACTTATTTATCTTTTTGTTTAACCATCTAAATCTTCAGACGGTTAACGTTCGTGAATATTTCATTTTGTTTAAAAAGTATCATTGCCTATCAGCACTCAGGCGTTTCAGTTCTCCTCTTACTAATGACATGAGGATATCAAGACTGCTGTAGTGCCAGAGGCTTTTCTTTAAGACAGGAGGTCAAAACTGGCAGTTCATCTGACTCCTCTGACAACTAGTGTCTCTCTTCAAAGTGCTCTTCAATTCTTTTCTTCTCCATCGATCAGCAGCATCATAGAGAGCGACACCCTTTCTGAGCATTCATTTCTAATGGGTAAGGTCTCTGAATCCTCTGAGAAGCCAAATTTCAAGGCATTTTGTTTGCTTAGTTCATTGCTCACACTTGGGCCCTAACTGTTTCTTCTTTTTCTTTGCTTTAATTCATTTTGATGGAAGGGTAAGGAAAAATAATAGAAAAGAAATAAAAATAAGTAAGTAAGTCCAAAACCATGTTCCTACTTTTACACAAAATCCATGCTATTACATCAGCCTGATTAAAGCCTTGCTAGGTCACTCACAACTCATTTGCATCACACTGTTCTGGATTCTTGCTTGCTTATATTGATGGCCTATAGAACAACCATCTCCCTTTATGAGCTTCTCACCCTCTAAAAACACTCCTTTCACCACCAGCCTGCACTACTCTCAGAGCAATCTATAAAAAAAATACTTTTCCAATTGCATCGTTTATCTACTGCTGTAAATTTACACAATGCTTTCAAGGGAGACATAATCTTCCATCTTAGTTTCTTATAGGCAAGGGCTCGGTCTGCACTCATAAGATTTTACTTCCATAACTATGTTGGCTACTGCTATTTTTTCAACTGTTACAACTGCAGCAATAAAAATCCTTGTATGGTAGCATTTATCCTAGTAAACCCATACTTGAAACAGTATTTGTCTAAACACACCAGCTTGTACCCTTGGCTGCCTAATTGTTACCAAAATGAACAACCTAATGAACAACCTAATGTCGAAACACACTAGAAGGCAGGACTTAGGTAGCAATACGTTTGCGCTGAGCAGCGGTCCTAAACATCAGGGTATTTTCTGCTGAAGTTATCTCTGGAAACATATAAGCCTCTCAAAACAGAAATCTGAGATCATAAAGGCCAAGTAGGATAAGAAAATGTGCACTGATAAATAATAAAAAAGAAAAAAGGAGAAAATTCGTTTGGCTTTCAGTTTTGTATGATGTATTTCCGTTTCCACTGCACTGAAAAAATCAGTCTCCCATGTCTTTTTTTTGTCTCCTTCTTCCATTTGCTCATGATATTTCAAATGCTTTATCAGTGCTCCCGTTTAGTGAGCTGTGGTTGCCTCATCCAGAAGACTCCTGAATGCTCAGTCACCATCACCTCCCGTTCATAACCCTGTCCCCAACATACATGCTAAAATGTAGTAAAGTTGCACCGAGACATTGTGAAAGCAGCATCTGGGCTGTTTGTCCATTTGTATTTCAGGCTGCAATGACCAGCCATTTACCTGCATTCCTACTGTTCAACAGTGGTGCATATGACCACCTTTTCCATCATCATTTAAGGACAGACTGCTGCCAGAGTGGAAACAAGTGGTGGTAAACTGGATCAGGGGAAGAGCAGCTGCCCTTTACTCTTTTCTTAGTGTGTGGTACCACTGACTCCTCAACGTGGGCATGGCAGGCGCTGCAAACCGGCTGTATCCCACCTCCCAGAGCTATGTAGGATGTGATCAGAAACACCGTGTCTTTGCCAGCTCTGTGACAGCCATTGCAGGGATAGAAGTACATTGCAACAGATGGGCATTTGGAGCAACTCAACTCATCTAGAGGAGAAGAAAGTTGGACAAGTAATTGTGGCTTAGGAAAACAGACTCTTCCCTCAACATCTTTAGAAGCATAAATAGGAAAGACTCAAATTTTACGATACCATGTGCTAAATGACAGATCCTTGTCTTAACCTCTGAAGTTTAAATATCCAAGGGAAGCACCACATCTCCTTTCATATTTTGCATGAAACAGCTAAAGGAGTTCTATGAAATAATAACAAAAATAACAATAAAAAATTACTTTCAGCAGCTGGATAAAAACAAAATGCTATTTGCTATTCTGATTCATATGGTATTCAGTCATATGCCAAAGTGTAGCATTATTCATCATATGTGTATTTGATATTTAGAAGCTCTTTTCCCCTCTTCTGAGAAAAGAAGTGCAGTTGCCACATTTGAAATTTCAAAGCTGTATTTTAGCAAAGATGCTATTTTGCATGTAGACATGCTCCAGAAGGCATGATATGTTCTTCTTAAAACACTTTTACACAGCAGCTGAGACTCACTTGTAGAAAGAACTGGGCAAACTGTTCACGGTGTATAATACACTTGGCATATATTATCCTTTTCATTTATTTGTAAATTAGCTCTGAGCAGCATTTCATTTTTTTTTCCCCATGTTCACAATTGTTCAACTATATCTTGACTCACTGTCTGCTGTTGTGGAGGCACCCACAAAACAGGCAGCAGTAGCTACCTAAAATGTGAATTTATCGCAATCCAAGTTGCCCGTCACTACTACACACCGAAGTTAATTACAAGTTTGGATGTCAGTCAGGAACATATTATTACACAAAAAATTCCTATGTTCTAAGGAATACTCCTTTAAGGAAGATGAATCAAAATATGCTCACATGCACTCATAGAAAGAAAAATCTCCCACCCAAGGGTACCCAAAACCAAGGGGTCACTCACCCAAAAGGGGCAAGGAATTACTCAAGGATATTCTGAAGAAATATTTCACTCACCAAAGGTGGAAGAGACTGCTCATTTGATCCCAGGTAGTTTCCTTGGAAAGCTTCCTGATCCAAGGGGACAGTACCCAACAGCAAACCTGCTGCTCCAAGAAGGGATTGACTTCAACTCAGATATCCAGCCGGGCTCAATTTATACCCTAATCGAGTCTGAACTGTGGCCATTCTAACTAGTTGGGGGCAAATATAGGACAAAGGCGGGCAAAGGGGCCTTGGCCATGAAGCACTGAGCAATAGCCATGAGGCATCAGCCGATCTTTACCAGTTGTCTGGTCTTTGTCGGGTCCTTGTTGGAGTGGCTGCACCTGCCACACCTGCTCCTCTTTGAGTATCATCTTCCTTGGTGTGTGATGTCATACCTATCCAGACCATATGGCAATGTTTCTTTTCCCTCAATGGATAGCCATACCTAATTTGAAAAACTGTTTCATCTAAGTAAGGAAGAAGAGATCTAAGTTCACCAAAATCGTGGCATCACGGAGTCCCAGGATGGCTGAGGTTGGAAGGGACTTCTGGAGTTCATTCGGTCTAAAACCCTTGCTCACGCAGGACCACCTGACATCTGCAAGGTTGCAAAATGCTTATGGTTGTGGTACTTTTTTAGCTGATAGCCTGGGTTCAAATAATTTTTCTTTTTCTTAGGGTTGCTTGTTTGCAGTAGGGCATTCTGAATGAAAATACTGACAAAGTTACTGGTTTTTTTCTGATTACATTCTTAGCTTAAATTTTTTTTTTTTTTGGTTTATCTTTACTAATTAACATTTTTATGAAATAAAACTATATAATAACAGAAAGGACAAATGTCTTTTGGTCAATATTATATAAACTCTACTTTCAAGATTTCCATTGTGATTTAATAAATGTGGGCTTATATGCATATTTCTCTCTGCAGTCCCCAGTTTAGCTACTTCAAAGCCAGAACATAATATTTTTCGAACAACATGAAATAAACTACACTTTATTTTGTGTAAGTTGGATTCCTAGATAAATAATTTAAAACCTTAGGTAAATATTTTGTCAATAATCTTTGAGAATATTGATAAACTTTCTGTTAAATAGAAATTAAACTCCAGGATAGCAGTAAGAGAAATTTCTTTTTTTTTCAATGTAAAGAACTCAATAAGCATATCTTCAATAATTTCCTCAATGATATTACACTAATCTAGTCATTCTAAATTACTTTTTACACAGTTTTTTGCTCTATCTGAAGTGATTTAATTAGATGTACATTTAACAGCTGCGGTAACCTAACACAAAATGTCAACTGTACTGCAGAAGCAGGATCAAATGTCTGGGGGGGAAAATTGCTGAATGTAGTTACACAGCTAAAGAAAATCTAATGACACGACAAGGTCCAGACTTGTATCTCTGTCTTAATCATGGGAGATTTTAACTTTTTATCTTCCATAAGTAAGTTGTTTCCACTTCCCTTTTCCCAGTGCTTAGAAAGGAGGCATAGGTGACCTGAGATCGTTCTTTTCTTCAGGATTCCAAAAGAGGATAACCTATAGGGAGAAAAGCGTTTACTGAAATCACACAGTTCTGCATCGAGCAGATGATATTTTCAAAATGTTAAAAAAAAAAAAAATTACAGAAGCATTTTTTGTTTTCCAAGCCCTAAAAACATTTCTTCTCTTAAATATTCAAGCAGTAAAGGAAAGTTAGCTCTCAGTCTAATAAACTTATGACATTTTTGACCCAACAAGGTGTTGTTCCTTGGAAGTCATGGGTTAGCCAGTTTGATTGATTTGGTGTGAGTTCGGAATGTATTTTTAAATTAATAAAAATGAAATGTCTCTGATTTACTGTATGTTTGTAATGAGTTTTTCTCCTGTAGTAGCAGCTGCCTTTCCGTGTGCCGCTTACTCTACTGTAATGGGACTTTTTTATGTAGCTGACAGGTTGAGAAATGGAGGAGTTACTTCTGCTGTTTACTGTTTCATCTTTCATTTGTGGTTTATATAATTCTGGAAGAAACAGCACAGTGTTTGTATTGCTTCTATAATGATAAGAAGCTATTCATTCTTACTTGCTAAGTTTTGGAAGGGGGCCCATTAAAGAAAAATCAAAGATGGTAGAAAAGGTCAGTCTTTCAAAATGTAAATGCAGGTGCAAACCTCATGCTGTTAGCCATCAGTCATATCAATTTCAAAAAGTGTTCAGTTGCAGTGTTGTGCTTTAATAAATTCGAATTTGATGGACAGTTGAAATTGATTTAATGTAGTTATTCACCACATACAAGGTAGAAAACAAGCATGTTTATTTCTTCTTGATATAGCAGTTTTCTGATATAAGCTCTTGCAATCATACTGCCACCTTCAAGTCCTCTGCTTGCTGCCTTCGTAGCCAAAAAAAGATAAAAACACCTAGGGCTTCATCTTAAAATGATCAAACATTAGCAGTAGATAACTAAGTCTGCAAGGTGGAAAACCAAATTAATTTTGTATGGTATCTTTAATAAGTAAAGCTTGCTAACAGAGTTCAAGTGTGTGGAAAGAGACATTGTGTATAAAGAGGAAAATCTCTTTTGGAAGACAGTATGTCAGAACACCACCTACCATTTATTAGAACGCAATAAAATAGAGCAAAATATATAATTAATAGCTCACCTTTTCATCCATGCCTTTGATATTTCCAAATTTTGTCCTCAGACCAAGTCATCATTGAGAGCATATGTAAAATACACAAAAGTCTCTTTAGTATAGCCCTCTTCTATCTGTCCCGGCTTTATCTAAAGCTTTGTTTGGTAGCAGAAACATCACATGACTACCAATTATTAATTTTCCTAACTTTCAGGAACACTTCTCTGAAATCCGAAATAATGAATTGGCTCTGAAAAATGCAGTACCTTCGTCATTAGAAAATATTTATTAATTAGGTGGTAAGAATGTACAAACCTGAAGTGTATTTTATTTTCTGCTTGCTTTTGTCAGTTTTAAGGAGTCCTGTAAAATTAACGTCACAGGATTTTCTTGCAGAGTGAGATATAGGTCTTTAAAAAACTCAACTTTAGTCTTTTCAGATTTGTTTCAAACATTTTCTGATGTAGATACTTTGCTTTTGGTCAACCACTCAGAGGCTCCCTTTATGGTTAAGGGTTGGAAGTATGTGCTTCAACAGCAGATTTAATCTGATTTATGTTCGGCATTTACCTTAAGATGACTCTCAGACACTTTCAAAACGTGAGGCAGCCCACTGTCACCCAGAGTTATCTTCCAGGATGTCTTAATCTCCCTGTGCTGACAAGACTCCCTGAGGAGTTATCTCAAGTAAATGTACATTAGGTGATGTCCACATCTTCTGTCGTATCTGTGTGTTCTGAGGATGAAAACCTTTGACCCTGCATCAAACTCCTATCCTTTCAAAAAGTAAACTCAGTTTGATTACTCAGAGAGAGCTGTCTCAAATATCTGACAAAATGTTTATAATAATTCAGTCTTGAGATACAGGAGACAAATTACAGTGACCCATATAAATGAGGAATTTGACACTTCCACTGGAGAAAATACCTTAAATCGCTTAAGACATTGTTTTTGGAGTAGTATCTGTTAAGCCATGATATTTGGGGGAGCGTGTTGTGTCCCTAACATGTTCAGTTTTCAAAGCTACATTTTTTTACTTATTTCTTTAGAATTTTCTTAATGAAGATCAAGAAAAATCAGACTTTAATACGTCTAACTGTTTAGCAGAAGACCTCCCAGTCATCCTTAAGATATTGTCAATCATAATTAATCTGTCAACGAGAAATAACTCTGCCTTATATCAATAGAAGTATTGTGATAGAATGCCAATGGTTTTTGACTTAAAGGCATGAATCTTGTATTACCCAAGTCTTTCTGTGATGTACTTCTCAGCTCTAGAACAGCGTCTCATTACCGTTACTATTAATATTAATATTAGAAGCTAATATCCAGGCAATATTTTGCTCTATTTATAAAAGAACATCAGAAACACCAATATGTACACATCCTTCCCAGGTGGTTTAAAATGTCTTCACAGAAACTTAACCCAATTCTTCTCTAGACAATCCCGTAACTCTTTAAATATCTTTTTTTTTGTGTGTTGAAAACTCTTAAATGAGTTCAGTGATTGGACCGGAACCCTAGAAGGCTCTACAGAGGGACACAGATTCGGTGCCTTGTGATACATGTTCTTAATATTCAATCCCAATACTTTTTGCTGGTAAACTCTAGTGCCATACTGTTCATCTCTCTTGGTAGCCAATGGGGAGAGACAATGGTGATGAAAAATTTAAATGCAGCTAATGTCTAGATTATAATCTAAAGCTTCCCTCTCACACTCTCCATTGTCTGCTAAAAACCCTAAAATCAAATTCATATCTTGGGTATGTCAATCATAATCTCAATCAGTACAAATCAAAGTACTCATATATGTTACTTTTTGCTCATAAACTTTTCTCAGCTCTTAAGCATAAACACATGTGAGTGTTAATGGAATTCTACTATTATTAATACTATCCTATTTAGCTGAGGTATAAATGGAAAATAGTTTACAGTAGAATTTTAAAAGCTTCAGTAAAGACAAAAAAACATTCAATAGCATGTGATGGGAATGGTGGAAAAATTGTATTTCCTTGGTTTAGACACATTGGGCTTCAGACATTTTTCCCCTCTGTTTCTTCTGAGTAGACCATGATGCTAACCAATGCAAGCTGCAGGATTCTTGTCAGGAGCAGCCTCCTAACATCTTTCTATATTCTGCCAATGAGGAGTAACAATCTGTTCAGTGTCTGAAGTGGAAAGAGACCCCTGCTGAAAAATAAATAAGATTGCTAGAGAAATACACAACAGGAGAAAACACCTGGAGATTTCACTCAGCAAGAAAGTGCCGGTGAGAACATCTTGTGCTGCATTATCCGTCCTAATTTTGGGATACTTTGAAACGTGAAATTTGTTTCAAATACTGTCTTTGGTGCCGAAGTTGAATAAAGAAGACAAATTCAAACTAATTTAAATACATATTACATATTTTATTAGTTGTTGTGGTTTAACCCTAGTGGGTAGCTCAGCACCCCACAGCCACTGGCTCCCTCGCTCCTGGTGGGATAGGGAAGAGAATCAGAAATGTAAAAGTGCAAAAACTTGTGGTTTAAAATAAAGAGAGTTTAATAGGTAAACCAACAGCTGCACGCTCAAGTAAGCAAGATAAGGAATTCATTCACTACTGCCCATCGCCGAGCAGATGTTCAGCCATTCCCGGGAAAGCAGGGCTCCATCACACATAATGATTACTTGGGAAGACAAATGCTATCACTCCAAGTGTCCCTCCCTTTCTACTTTCCTCAGATTCTTTGGATGAGCAAAATATTATATGGTATGGGACATCCCTTTGGTCAGCTGAGGTTGACTGTCCCAGCTGTGGTGCCACCCAACCTACTTGCTGGCAGGGCATTGTGAGAAGCACGAAAGGCCTTGACACTATGAAAGAACTGTCCAGCAATAACTAAACAATTCCTACGTTACCAATGTTTTCATCACAAATCCAAAACATAACATCGCACAAGCTACTACGAAGAAATTTAACGCTAACTGAGCCAAAACCTGTAGGTTAGGTTTTTGGTTGGTTTTTTGTTTTGGTTTGGTTTTTTTTTAATGAATTAGGTCTTCTGGTAAAATGACACATGTAAAGATGTTTTAAACCATTCAGCACTGTGTTAAGCAATAGCAAACTTATTTCTAGTAGTTAGACTATTCTCTTAAAAAAAACAACAAAACCACCAAAAAACAACAGCCAGGAAAAAAAAAATCAACACAAAAAAAAAAAGAGAAGAAAAGGGGAAAAAAAGATGTAAAAAAAAAAGAAAAAAGCTATTTTCATTCCCAGTCTTAGCGACTTACCCCAGGCTTTTATGAATTTCTGGTATTTTGTTGATTTTAACAGGCTTTGGATAACTTGCTTGCAATTAATTCTTAAAGAAGTCTTCTAAAATCAGAAATGTGCATTAACCATAATGATGAAGTAAATTTAAGGCATCTGGCTTTCATTAAAGGTTTTGATGCTGTTACCTCATAAATTAAATAACTATGTTTAAGAAACAAGAAACTAGTTTTAAAAAAAAAAGTATAAAATAGTCAGCAAAGAAGTAAAAGGAGGAAAATTATAGATTTAGATGAGAGCTATCAGTTTGTTTTTCAAGCATGAGTTTTGCGGGGTACATTATTTAATATTTTCAGTGATGAACAGAAACAGCAAAACGGAAAATTTTAATGAATGCATTGACGGTGTAAGACGAGAAGTCATCAACATGATGGAGGAGCAGTACGCTCTTCAGAGGAGCAACTGGATGACCATAAATTATGAAGAATCAGAAATGGGAAGACAAAAGAAGGACCAGCCAGCGAGAGACTTCACCATAAAATATGGGGCCTGTACTGCGGTATGATAAAAAAGAAGAGAACTAGGCAGCGATCAGAGAGAGAGAGGGGAAAGAACTGGATAGCTGTCAGTGTGTTGCTGCCATGAAGCAGCAAATTTAATCCTAAGGTGACTGTACTATAATATATAGAGACAAACTATGGTAACATTAATTACATATACAAGACAGCGGTGAAACAGCATCTGTAGACCTATGGCTACTTTCATTCCCCCATATTCCAGGAAGTCTGAAGCTGCTGCAAAGAAATCCAATAAAAGTAGTCAACTAAGAAAGAGAAAAAGATATCTGAAACACCACCTGTTTTTACCTTATAGTAGTTAAAAGGTAATATGATTACTGTCGTCTGAAATAACCTGAACGAGTAGAAATAAATTAAGTGAAATTAAAACTGTAATACATGTGGAAGATTCATTCAGGACTCAGGAATGAGTGGAACAAGGTTTAGCAGATGACAAATTTAAGTTTGCAATTAGACTTCTAATGTTTGGATCAGTGAGTTTCTTTAACAGTGCTCTGCAGAGTCGAAGTGAAGCCAGAAAGGTAGATTTTAAAACAAGTCTATGACAGGAATTTCATCAGACAGGTTCCCTGCAATAAAAGAACTGATGATTTAATGAGCCCATTCCAATCCCATGTTTCAAGTTCTGTTAAAACCATTTAGCCTTAACTGTGTGTGGTTTTTTTATTAGGGTTTTTTATGTTTTTAATGTAGGCCATTGATGAATCAAAGGCCGTGGTATTATGCTGGCAGCTTGTTTCACTGTCTTGAGTTATTGTCCTTCCTCGCAGGTTCTTAGTTACTTATTCACAGAGGAATCAGACTTAAACATATTTTTGCAGAGATCTCTTTTAACTCCTCTTGAAAACCTGGAGGGACACTGTTTGTAAGCTGGGGAAGACAAGAGCTTCTGGAAAACATATGGTAATAGAAGCATCAAGTATTTAAAGACAAATGTGTTTGACTCAAGGATCGCATGTAACTTAAAAAGTGATCAGTAAAAATCAAAATTGCCTGATTTGGCATTTTGATTAATTTGTAAGGTTTGTTTTTTCCTTAGCAAAAGGCATTCTTTCTTAGCATTTCTAGTTATAGTTATTCTAATAAGATTTTCTTTTTTTTATGACAATATTTTTCATTATTTATTTTTCTCTGTTACAATACAGAATACCGTGCATAGAACCAGAAGGATTTGTTGATTAGGTAAAAAATGAAAGGTCCTTAGAACGTCTATAATTTCCTTATGAAAACTCAGGGTTTTTTCTGTTGCCTTGCACTGGCAGTCGCACCATATTTTCTTTCCATTAGCTCTAAGGATAAAAATTGTGGTTACTCACCTGGTCACCCAAAGTGATTCAGGGAGTATGACTACATGTATACTGACTCGGTCATAAAACACGGGAACACTAAGGCAGTGTTTTGAATGGATGGGTAGTAGTTTTACAAAAGTAATTTGAAAATGTGTACTTACCTAGTATTCCTGAGGCTCAAAGCAGCTCCTGGATAGAGAGAACACAATGACCTTCAAGCTTAATTTGGGTTCCACCAACTTTATTTAATTCAATTTTGGTTCATTAGATTCTCAAGTCCTTCCACTACCTAGTTCATTTTAAGCCTGCTTTGGTCTGATAGCAACTTAGCATCCAATGTCTAAAAATTGCCCAATTACATTCATATATACAGAAGTTCACATTCATCATTATTGCATTAAGAACTCACTCACATTCTATAAACCTAAAAGCTTTTTCAGATTTTTCTAGTAGGTGCCAGCTAGGAGTATAAGCAGGTAATAATTTTTCCATTTAGTGCCTTAAAAATTAGGCAATGTGCTAGGGCTATTATGTTCCTCAGTTTCCCTTTATACTCAATGTAAAAATTTTAGACAGAATACATTATTATTTTGAGTCATTCCACTGAGATCATGAGAACTGGTTACAAAACAAGAGACTATACCTAATGGTGGCCAAATCCCGTAACCTATAGGAACTGAATTTTATAAAATAAATGACCTGTCACAGGGTTATTTGTTGGAAAGTATTTTGGGGTGCAGCAGGAGAAATATGTAAAGGCCTTTCTTCAATCATTATTGTAGTGATTTCCAATGAACTACTCCAAAGAACTGAAAGAAAACTTATTAAAAAAGGAAGGTGCACATTATAAGTAATATGCATGTATTGTTTTTACCGTTGGTGCATTCTTATTTCAGTTAATAAAACAGATGTTATCAGTAGCCCATAAGTAAAAATGGTATATTTTCTTAGATCATGACCACACTGCTCAGTGCAGCTCTGAGGAAAGCTGTGGAAAGGGGAGAGTAGTGGGTATGTAAACTGTTTACATGCAGAGTGAATAGCTAAGGGTAAGTCGGGCAGCTAATCAAACATCTTTAAAGCCTGCATTTTATCTGATTGAGTCAATATTCATAGAAAAGAGTTTGGCAGGTGAAAATTAGGGAGAATAGCTAGCTGTCCAAAGAAAATTGCTTTTTCAATTCTCTATAAATTGTTGTGCTCTAGAACAGTATTAGAAGGACACATTCAAGCTGAATATAAAAGAGGCTTGAGGTTTTAGAAAAGGCAAGAAAGTGAGTAGAAAAAGAAACAGTCTTCTTACACTATTATTATATATTACTGAATCTTATATGTCTCATGAACACCACTACAGAAATGTTATGTAATATACACTGATTATACAAATTATACAAGTAGTGTAATGTGTAGTCCTTTTCTTTAAAATAAATATCTTGTGGCATATTACTGTTACTGTACTATTACTATATGCCTTCTTGTGTGCCCTTATTTACACAATCCAGGTAGTTCAGTACTCATTGACAAACTTAAATGCACAAAGGCATTTTATGAAGTTTGTAAGATAATGCATACCTGTCAACACTACTATACCTTGTCTTCAGCTGCATGAATCAGCAAAGATTCAGTAAGGAAATGGAGCTGTTAGAATTGATGTCAACCGGCTGTCTAACCTCATGACATACCCAGACGGAGTACACTCTTCCGGCAAGGGCTTGAGCTGCTTCATTTTTCCTTTTCTTAGTTCCAGAATACCAAATAAAGGTCAAAGACAAAATAAGAAATTGAGCTAACATAGAAACTGCTATGCCATAACTGTTATCGGTCAGTAGTTCAGAAGCCAGTGATGCAGTTAATGTGCGTTTGGCAGCCTTTTTGCATTTTTAGCTGAAATGACCATGTACCTATTTACAACTTGGTAGTTCTGGGGAGGATTTCTGGTAGAATGACAGAATCGTTTCGGATAGAAGAGACCTTTAAGATGATTGAGTCTAACAGCTAACCCAGCACTGCTAAGTCACCAATAAACCATGTCCCTAAACACCACTTTTATATGCATCTTAAATACCTCCAGGGATAGTGACTCCACCATCTCCCTGGGCAGCCTGTTCCAATGCTCCACAACCCTCTCTGGAAAGAAATTTTTCCCAATATCCAGCCTAAACATCCCCTGGCACAACATGAGGCCATTTCCGCTCATCCTATCACTTGTTACTTGGGAGAACAGACCGACCCCCACCTCGCTACAACCTCCTTTCAGGTAGTTAGAGAGTAGTGAAGCCATTCCTCAGCCTCCTTTTCTCCAGGCTAAACAACTCCTGTTCCCTTACCGCCTCCTGATAAGACTTGCTCTCTACACCCTTCACCAGTTTTGTTGCCGTTCTCTAGACTCGCTCCAGCACCTCAATGTCCTTCTTGGAGTGAGGGGATCAAAACTGGACACAGGATTCAAGGTGTGGCCTCAGCAGTGCTGAGTTCAGGGAGACGATCGCCCCCTTGGTACTGCTGGCCACACTATTTCTGATACAAGCCAGGATGCTGTTGGCCTTCTTGGCCGCCTGGGCACACTGATGGCTCATATTCAGATGGTTATTGACCAACATCCTCAGCTCCTTTTCCACCAGGCAGCTTCCAGCCACTCTTTCCCAAGCCTGTAGCATTGCATGGCGTTATTGTGACCCAAGTGTAGGACCCGGCACTTAACACTTGACCTTGTTGAACCTCATAAATTTGGCCTTCTCCCATTGATCCAGCCTGTCCAGATCCCCCTGTAGAGCCTTCCTACCCTCAAGTAGATCAATACTCCTGCCTAACTTGGTGACACCTGCAAACTTACTGAAGGTGGACTAGATCCCCTCATCCAGATCATTGATAAAGATGTTGAAGAGAACAGGCCCGAATACTGAGCCCTGGAGAACACCAATTGTGACCAGTCCCCGACTGGATTTAACTCCATTCACCACCACTCTATGGGGCCAGACATCCAGCCAGTGTATTATCCAGTGAGGAGTACACTTTCCCAAGCCAGAAAAGAATGTCATTCCAATTAACCTTTCATTCACCCAGACAATCATACCGTTGGAAAGTTTAAGAGGTCTGGCTATGCATTTAGTTACATCAGATTTGATGCAGACAAGAAAGAGAAAAAACATTCAAAGTTATTTGCTCCCATCTATAATACACACATCAAGTCCCCACATGAATATAAATAAATAAATTTGTACCAGTACTTGTTGAAGATGGTCATCTGACTAATAGAGGTCAAGAAGAAATTGAGGCTTTCAATGTTGGTGGTTTTTTTTCCCCCTGCATTCTTTAATATTAATGATAGACCTTGGGCTGCCCAGTCCCCTGAGTCAGACAACCATGAGTGTGTGAACAGTGCCTTTCCTTTCGTGGACACTGAAATTGCAAAGGATAAGCAATATCCGCTGTACATTCACAAGTCCATGAGGCTTGATGGGGTTCACTGTAAAGTGCTGAAGGAGCTAGTGGATATTCTGGCAGAATATCTCTCAATTATCTTCCGTAGGTCCTGGGAGTCTGGAGAGGTCCCTGTTGACTGGAAGCTAGCAAATATCATTGGCTACACATACACAAAAAGAGCATGTAGGAAGACCCAGGAAGCTACAGACCTGTTAGTCTAACCTCAATTCCTGGAAAAATTATGGAGAAGATTATGGTGAGTACTATCGAAAGGAATTTAAAGAATAATGCAATCATCAGGCATGGTCAACATGGGTTCACAGGGAGAAAGTCCTGTTTGACTAATTTAATATCCTTCTATGATAGGGTCACCCACCTCATGGATGAAGGTAAAGTGGTGGACCTAGTTTTTCTGGATTTTAGTAAGGCTTTTGATACTGTCCCTCACAGCATCCTTCTGGACAAACTCTACAACTGTGGGATGAGCAGGTTCATGGCGTGCTGGGTGAAGAACCGCCTGGAGGGCAGAGCCCAAAGGGTTGTAATGAATGGATCTACACATGGCTGGTAGCCAGTTGCCAGCAGTGTTCCTCAGGATTAATTTCTAGCTCCAGTTCTGTTTAATGTATTTATCAACAATCTGCATGCAGAAGTTGAATGCATCATAGGCAAGGTTGTTGATACCAAACTGCGAGGTGCTGTTGACCCTCTTGAGGTACAGGAGTCCTTGCAGAGAGATCTGGATAGACTGGAGCATTGGGCACTGATTAATGAGATGAAATGTAACATGGGGCAGAGTAATGCTAGGAACAAGTATAAACTGGGAGAAGAAAAGCTGGAGAGCAGCCCTGCAGAAAGGGATCTGGGGATGATGGTCGACAGCAGCTCAGTGTGAGTCAGCAGTGAGTCCTGGTAGCCAAGAGGACAAACCTTATCCCCAGGTACATGAAACATAGTACAAGCAGTCAGTCAAAAGAAGCGAGTATTCTGCTGCATTCAGCCTTGGTGTGGCCTCAGCTCGAGTACTTTGTGCCGTTCTGGGCCCCGCCTTTTAAGAAGGTTGTGAAGGTCTTTGAATGCATTCAGAGGAGAGCAACAAAGTGGGTGAAAGGGGAAAGGAATGTCCTGTGAGGGGGGGCTAAGGAGTTTGAGCTTGTGTAGTTTGGAGAAAAGGAGCTGGGGGGGCAACCTCTGCTCTCCATAGCTTCCTGAGGAGGGAAGTGGAGAGGAGGTGCTGATCTCTTCTACCTGGGACCCAGTGACACGACGTGTGGGAATGGCTCAAAGCCATGTCAGGGGAGTTTTAGATCAGACAGTAGGAAGCATTTCTTTACTGAAAGGGTGGTCAAACCCTGAAACAGGTTTCCTAGAGAGGTGGTTGATGTCTCAAGCCTGTCAGTGTTTAAGAGGCATTTGGACACGGCCATTAATAACATGCTTTAACTATTGGTCAATCCCAAAATCGTCAGGCAGTTGCACTAGATGATCATTATGGGTCCCTTTCAACTGAAATCTTCTGTTATCTTCTAAATAAATTGTCAGCTAAATAAATAAATAAATAATCTCTTGAGAAACAGATCACATTCAATAAATAGCAGAAAGATTATTTGGATTATTAAAGGCATATTTGTAAACACAAAAACTTTATCAGATGTAAACCACTTTGAATTACCTAAGTAAAATGTCTATAATGAGAGATCAGAAGGAAATGGACTGGGAAGGTGTTCACTGGAGGTTTTTCTTACTCAATAAGGACCAAATAAATTTATATTTCACAACAAATAAGTATTGTTCAGACAATATACTAATAACTACAAAAATTTTCATAATTTGAAGATACAGTATTCCCCTCATCCCTTCCCCTTAAAATAAGGCATGATTTCCAGGAGTAATATTTTAAATTATTCAATTTTCCTTTGATTTTTACACAAGTATTTCTTTTCTGTTTGGTTTTTGCCCCCGATCCTAAACATCAATGTCTTCTGACTTCATTTAGTCCTTCTCAATTTTTATTTATTTGGTTATTTTTTAGAGGGTTTTTCTCTTTTTCTCTGATAATGTTATTAAAATTCTTTTGGACTTGAGTTCTGTTTGGATAAATGGTGCATCAAAAAGGCTTCTCTGGCATGGAGGCAGCTAGAGAAGACTTCCTTCATTCTCATCTGTCTTCTGCCTTATTGAGGAGGTTTACAAATAATCTTTCATATTTTTCTTTTAAGGATTTTGCCTCTTTCTACTGTCTGAGAATAGAAATTCATTAATTACATTCTTGTCACTGAAGTAGTTACAACTAGTGTATTATCACTGGAGAAAACGTCCTTCCAGAGGGAATGGAAGCCAAGAGGGATGATTTTCACCCTCAATATGAGCGCAAACATGCAAAACCAATTAGCAAAATCCTTTATTACTGTCTAGTTTTAGACACTAGAACAGCAGCAATATGTTATAGATAAGTTCACCTAACTCAAAGTATATTCTGGAGCTAAAAGTTTCAATATTCAGGTCAATATACATAAAAATGTTAATATTATGCTATTTGAAATGTTATTTTTACTGTAGTTTTTAAGAAGTGTATAAGGAAGTTAAATATCTTCATTAAGTTAATTGTATTGTAATTATTCAAATGTTACAAAATGCTATGATTTGTGCATTCGATGCAAGCTTAATTTCACTTTCAACTCATAAGGGCAGCAACAGTGGTTCAATTCACAGTCTTTTTTTTAAATTCTTTTTCCTTCAGTTACTAATACACTCTTGGTTTCTTGACCAATATCTCTGGGTGTGGATCAAAAGAGTGCTGTCTGTAGGGAAGCATCGTTCATTTGTAGCATGTCAGTGTGTCATGATATGGCAAGTATAGCTTTAAAGGAGATTTCTGTTGCTAAGACAGCTGACTTATGCCCTGAAAATTTGAAGAAGATGTAAGTTTATGCTTGTATATATGTATATATTTGTGTATGTATTTATATATATCTTTGTCTTTGGAAGATGATTCCACAGCTCTTAAATGATGTTGGGTAAGTCCTTTGAACAGAACTTATCACCCATGTGAAAACTGTGTACCTTATATTCTCACTCAAAATCTGAGGTCTTGTTTGCAGATGTTCGAACACTACAAATCACAGCTGAAGTTGAAGGAAACAATGGTTTGAGAACACAGTGCTATTTAATACCACACACATTAAAAATGAATTTCCAAAATACCGTCAATGTCCACAGTCTCAATCTTCTTGAGCCTCCGATCTCTACATAAAATTTGACTGACACATCCCCTAAAATAAATGGTGCAAATGAATTGGTTTTAATATTTGTGAAGTATGTAAGTACAGTGAATGAAGAGTACCATAACAAAACACAAAAAGTAATTAATTTTGTTTTGAGAGCATAGAAGAAAGACTTACTCGTACAGCAAATAATGAAAAAATAACACAACATCAAATAACCCATCATTGCGTGAGCATTGCTTATGATGTGCCCTGGTAAGGTAGGAGTACTGCAAGTAAAATCTGCATGACATCTATTGTAATTAATGACTGTCCCATAATTCAAACCTGAAAATCTTACCTTTTTGAGTAGCTGGAATTAAGCTTGTAGTAATTTCATGTTATCTGGTCATTCAGCCCAGTTTTCGTCTAAGTAGAAAAGCATTACATACATTAAAATAACCTTTAAAACAGAAAGAATACCATACAACAAAGGCTAACTGTTCATTCTTGCCTACTTGGAAAAGCAATGACTCCATACTTTGTTTTTGGTCTGGGCACCATCATACTGGACTGTGGCATCCCTGAATTGGAGAAATTTATAAAACTTGCACAGGTTTTTTTACTTTTGTCTGTTTGCTGCTACAGATGAAAGCCATCACTGTGGAGAGCCCTGATGATGGTGCATCACAATAAGCTTACAGTCATGCCTTACTGGTTGGTGTTACTTGTTACTCATGCAAATTGACTACTGCAAAGGGCAAGAAGTAGGTGGAAGAGTCCAAGATTTTTGTTAAGGTTTATAACTGTAGCCACCTCTACATAGTTTTCATTCTGTTGATGTGAATCTGGACAGCACCACAGTCAATGAAGATGTGTTAAGAGATCCTACACACTGAAATGCAAATGAGGGTGTTTACTATACGCCACCTGATCAGGAAGAGGAAGTTGATGAGGCCTTCTACAGACAGCTGAACATAGCCTCATAATCACAGGCCCTGGTTCTCATAGGGGATTTCAAATCCCCTGTTATTTGCCTGGCTACACAGCCAGGCATACACAGTCCAGCAGCTCCTGCAGAGCGTTAACAACAATTTGACACATGGTGGAGGAGCTAATGGGGAGTGGTGTGCTGCTGGACCTTGTACTAACAAAGATGAACTAGTTGGGGATATGAAGGTTGGGGGCAACCTTGGCTGCAGGGACTGTGAGATAGTAGAGTTCAGAATCCTTGGTGGAAGAAGCAGGGTAATAAGTAGGATTACAGCCCTGGATTTCAGGAGAGGTAACTTCAGCCTCATCAAAGACCTACTTGGAGAAATTCCTTCGGTTAGGGCTCTAGAAGATAGGGGGGCCCAAGATAGCTGGTTAATATTCAAGCACCACTTGCTCCAAGCTCAAGATTGGTGCATCCCTATGAGGAAGAAGTCAAGAAAAGGAGGCAGAAGACCTGCATGGATGAGAAAGGAGCTTCTGGAAAAACTCAAATGGAAGAAAGATGTGGAAAAAGGGACTGACCACTCAGGAGGAATACAGGAATATTGTCAGAGTATGCAGGGGTGTCACAAGGAAGGTAAGGCCGCCTTGGAATTAAATCTGGCAAGGGATGTCAAGGACAAGAACAAAAACTTCTTCAGGTACCTCAGGAAAAGGAAGACTAGAGAAAACAAGGGCCCACTGCTGAGTGAGATGGGTGCCCTGGTGACAGAGGATACAGAGAACACAGTTACTGAATGCCTCCTTTGCTTCAGTCTTTACTGCTAAGGCTGGCCCTCACGAGTCCCAGACCTTGGAGGTAGGGGAGAAAGTCTGGAGAAAGTATGATTTTCCTTTGGTTGAGGAAGATTGAGTTAGTGTTCATTTAAGCAAGGTGGACACCCACAAATCCTTGGGCCCTGACGGGATGTCCCCACAAGTGCTGAGGGAGCTGGCAGATGTTATTGCTAAGCCACTCTCCATCATCTCTGAAAGGTCATGGAGAACAGGAGAGGTGCCTGAGGACTGGAGGAAAGCCAATGTCGCTCCAGTCTTCAAGAAGGACCAGAAGGAAGACTCAGAAAACCACAGGCCAGTCAGCCTCATCTCTATCCCTGGAAAGGTGATGGAACAGCTCATTCTGGAGGTCATCTCTCCCTAACCGTGCAGAGGAAAAGAAGGTTACCAGGAGTAAACAGCATGGATTCAGCAAGGGGAAATCATGCCTGACCCATCTGATAGCCTTCTATGATGGCATGACTGGCAGGGTAGATGTGGGGAGAGCAATGGCTGTTGTCTGCCCTGACTTCAGCAAGGCTTTTGACACTGTATTCCATAACATCCTCATAGGTAAGTTTAGGAAGTGTGGGCTGGATGAGTGGACAGTGAGGTGGATTGAGAACTGGTAGAATGACCGAGCTCAGGGAGTTGTGATCAGCAGTGCAGAGTCTAGTTGGAGACCTGCAGCTAGTGGTGTTCCCCAGGGGTCAATACTGGGTCCAGTCGTGTTTGACATATTCACCAATGACCTGGATGAAGGGGTGGAATGTACCCTCAGCAAGTTTTCTGAAGATACAAAACCAGAAAAAGTGGCTGACACGCCGGATGGCTGTGCCGCCATTCAGCAAGACCTGGACAGGCTGGAGAGTTGGGCGGAAGGGAACCTAATGAATTGCAACCAGGGCAAAGGTAGGGTCCTGCACCTGAGGAGGAATAACCCCATGCACCAGTATGGGTTAGGGGTTTACCTGTTGGAAAGCAGCACTGCAGAGAAAAACCTGGGTGTCCTGGTGGACAACAAGCTAACCATGAACAAGCCAAGAAGGTCAGTGGTATCCTGGGGTGCATTAAGAAGGGTGCGACCAGCAGATTGAGGGAGGTTCTCCTCCCCTCTGTCCTAGTGAGGCCACGTCTGGAGTACTGTGTCCATTTCTGGGCTCCCCAGTTCAAGAGGGACAGGGAACAACTCCAGTGACTCCAGCAGAAGGCTACAGAGATTACTAGGGGCCCAGAACATCTCTCTTACGAGGAAAGGCTGAGAAATCTGCGTCTGTTTAACCTGGAGAAGACTAAGAGGGGATCTTATCAATGCATATAAACATCTAAAGGACAGGTGTCATGAGGATGGGGCCAGACTCTTTTCAGTGGTGCCGAGCGACAGGACAAGGGGCAACAGGCACAAACTGGAACACAGGAATATCCACCTGAACATGAGGAAAACCTTCTTTACTTTGAGGGTGACAGAACACTGGAACAGGCTGCTCAGAGAGGTTGTGGAGTCTTCCTCTATAGAGATATTCAAAACCTGCCTGGATGCAACCCTGTGCAACCTGCTCTATGTGAACCTGCTTTAGCAGGGGCATTGGTCTAGATGATTTCCAGGCCCCCCTTCCAACCCCTGCCATTCCGTAATTCTGTGATTCTGTGATTATGTAATTCATAGATCATATTAAGTGCTAGAGAATTAATTCTGATGACACAAAGGTTGAGTGATTGAGATATTCTTAAAACAGGGTTAGCACCATGGTTTAGGGTCATGGAAGAAAGATCTGGTTTTTTGGGCTGCAGCCTGCAAGTTACAGACAACCAAAGTAAGAGTTGATATTGACTGGGATGAACGGCTGAGTTCTAGTAATTTCTGGATTTACTTGACTGTCTTTAAGAGTAGAGACAATGTTGAAATAGGTTCAAGATTTAGGAAAGTAGTGGATGAAATCTAAGATTTATGGTTGATTCTAGATATACTTCAAGCTAAAATGAGGGCATATATAGCCTGGGACTCATGTCAGCTTGGTGATGAATAAGACCACCAGGAGCTACTATGTTTTGAAAGATAGTAAGTGGGTTCTTCCCTCCAGTCCAAATAGCGATGGTAGCTATGGGATACATACTTGCTGAAGAATCAGAGTGATCTGCTGGTGGCAGTTTGAAAGAAAATATTTCCTTTGCCAAGTGTTTGTGCTCCTACCAAGAGAGGTAAGATTAGAATTAGAGTAAGGATGTGCTGGATTTCAGGATAGGCTTATTCTTTGGAACAGTTCTAACTGAGCAGCAAGGTCTGTTCAAAGATCTGGTAAAACGCAAAGGGCTTGGCAAAACTTCAAATGTATCCTAAAATTATGTGCAATACCAAGACAGAGACTGAAGAGTTAGATTTTTTTTCTCCTTTGTACAGTGCAAATTCAGTAGGCTAGGACAAGGGTTGCTGTCAGAAAGGATTGTTGGAAATTTATGAGAAATACAGAGACAGGTTTGATTTCCAGCTAGTTTTTTTCAAAGGTAGTTTAGAAAAGTAGGAACCAAAAAACAGGTTAATTTTGATTCCTTAAAGATCCACTGTTGAAGTCAAAGGTGTGAATCACAAGGAATGATGTAACATTTAGGGTTCCCTGAATTACACTAAGCATAATTTAGAAGGCAGAAAATAGGAAGTTGGAATTATAAAAAAAAAAAATCTTGAACTAGGTGTGATGCGCTTTCCTACACTGTCCAATTTTGGACACTCTTGTCAAAGTGGAAGCCATATGTTTAGTAGATATAGTCATGACATTTAAAGTTTTTAATTAGATACCTGACATATCAAAATGTAGCTGTTATCTGTATGTAGCTAATCTAGCTGACTGCTCAGACACCCCACTTCCACCACTCCATCCATGCGCATTCCTATAAACATGGTTGAAAACAACCACCACAGCTACTGGAGTTTATTAAGTTTATGCGGCAATTAACTGTCAAAGCACTTGCAGAAATATACCCCACATTCCATCCTTGTTCAGATGTACCAGGGTGAGATTCGATGCTGTTCATTTATTCACACTGAGTAGGGTTTGAACACAGAGTCACAACACTTGGTATGGTACGGCACAAGGCATGGAGTGTTCCTTCACCAAAATTTCGGTGATTTCTAGCCCTTAATGAAGCACCTAGCTTGACATCTGCCAGATATGGACCCTCCAGAGAAAGACACAAAAAACCCGTGGTGTTTTTTTTTTTTCCCCCAAGCTGTCACTGTGCAGGAGACCAGAGTGATCAGAACAGTCCAAATATACACCACACCATTTAACTTCCACGTTTGTCTGAGCAGCCGCACTACAGAAGGGAAATTGTGGAGTTTCAAAACAACAATTTTTTTCTTCTTCCTTTTCTTCTATTTTTTGTTTTTCTCTGTTTTTCTTGGAGAAAACTGGTAATGTTTACACTGAATACCAAGTTAATGTCAGCAGAGCAACATGGATAAGGATTTTCCCTCTATAGGTGTAATTCTTTCAGAATCTATAGCTACAGCAATGTACTCTAAGAGACAAAATCCTCAGAGAAAGTCAGATTAATTGTTCCAGTTCATAAAAAAAGAGCTCCAGTTCCCAGCTAAATACATGCTCAGATACATTAAGCAGTAACCAACTGGCTTTGAGAAGAACTTTGAGAATGATAAAATTCAAGTGGTTATTTCTTAATATTGAAACAAACTTGTTCCTGACTAAGAAAATTAAAAATTAAAAAAAAAGGGTATAAAATCCATTACTGGGAATTGTTTATACAAAAAACCGTAAATCTAATGTGCATGGATCATTAGACAATTTCTACTAATGGAAGCCAGAATTATTCAAGCTTCAGAGCCCTAGTGGCAGAAAGCACATGAAGAACACAGTGATTATAGCTGTTCAAGCAACGTGCTATCCCAATCTCCCCAGAAGGATTACATCCTGGGTTTGCTGCCCAGAAAGATGGTAGATGTCACCAACATGTAGATGATAAGAGCATCACTGCATCTCTGGGGCACCTTGTGTTGGCAAAGTTCCTGCAAAGACTTGGCAAAAGCTCGTATTTTCCCAAATCGGGATGGGATTCAAGGGAAGAAGAGCTATCGGTATTGCTGCTTGCCCTTGCCAGCAGATCAGTACCCCTGAGGCATAACTGAAGCTCAGTCTACATAACAGCTAAAGACAATTGTTAATTTTTTTTTAATTTTTCTAACATAGGATAGTACATAAACCAGGATGTCTGTGTTGATAAACGCAACTTAAGAGTTGCAGAGCCTATTTCATATGAATTTCTATTAGCTTGATCCCCGTTCTTCCATGCTGGGCTTTGTGGACATCTTACAGCAAGTTAAATGTTCTTGGCAGCGTACTCCAGTATGTCAATTCACTCCATGTAATCAGCATAAAGGGAACCTAAACTGGCAGGAGTCTGATCCCTGGGAATTCTTACACTATAAAGAACAGAAAGCTATGGAAAGAAGCATAGCTGTTTTTCGTGTCTGTCTTCCCCGTGTATTTAGAGGGAGTGAATTAAACCAAGAGCAAAGATAAAGGTCTGATGTCACTGATCTCCACCATGTCTGATTCTTGGTGGGCACAAATTTGAGATCACAAGAACAAGGAAAATTAAAATAGGCTTCATTTCTACCAAGCTACATGGTTAATAGAAAGGGATTCTAGAATGTTTTTGTGAATAATACGAGTCATCACTTTCAAGTGCTCCAAGCACAATTTAAACATAAAAAATCGGATCTTCCAAATCTGTTGGAACAGAGATCAACAAACAACAGGCCTATATGTACAGTTAAACTCTGCTAGAGGCAATGGAGTTACAGGAGGGCTGCAGGGAGATCAGTTAGTGTCTCTAGTCACAGTTCTTACAGACTGAATACTTTCATACTGTGTTAGTACGAAATAATGATATTTTCAAAAGAAATGTCATTGTCACTACCTTTTACATAATAATGACAAATGAAAGTTTTGGTCTTTTTAAAAATTTATTATTTATTATTTTATTTGTAATTTTCCATTAACATTTCATTCCTTTCTAGTGTTGATCATCCTAAAATTGAGATGGTTTTGGAATATATCCCCACTAACTTCAGATACTCATAATACAGCTGCTAAATCCTGAGCTAGAATTCTAGTTCCAGGAGAAAAATAGACCAGTTTGAGCAAAGATTTATCACTTTCTAAAGCTAATGGTTGAGACAGTTCATATGAACACACTCTTGGAGTATATACTCCTGTGCCTTGACTATAAAGGGAGCACAGGGTTACCGACTCAGACAATTAGCAGTTGGTAGAAAATTGGGTGAAGATACCTAAAAGATAATTAATCAGTTTCCCTGACATTTTGGAAGCTGGGTGTCCACTGCAGCTCTTTTGAGAATATACAAGCAGGGGTTTATGAATTGCCCCGTTGTTATCTGGTATCTGATCAGAATTAGGGGCAGACTACACAGCCCCGTTAGGAATCTAAGACCTGAGCTCACATTTAATCTTGCAAAATTTTTAGACTAAATTGATATCTAGCAAAACATTGACAATGAATTTAGAGAGAGAGCATTGATCATGGAGCAAGGATAAATTTCTGGTATAGATTGTGTATAAATTATGCTATTCCTTTAAGAATAAAATAATATCTATTTTATTTATTTAATTTTATTCATAAGCTTATGTGTGTGCTGTATGCATGTATGTGTGCTATATAACTGAGATGCAAAAAGTTTATGCTGTTACTAAGAACAAAAAATGGGAAAATAATTTAAGAGCATATAATAGATGAAAGGTAGCTTGTATTTCTTCAGTTTTTCCTGTAATATAAATTAGGTATAACTGAAATACAAGTTTTATATAACTTCAAATACACATTTCAGGGAATTTGGTTTTCTCAGGCCTTTTTTTTCACAACATTGATTATATATACATCAGTCTTTTGCTCCATAATATTCTTACTTGAGCATTCATTTTGTTTTCAAAAAATATTTTAAATGCAAAAGAAAGACTTCACTTAGAACAAGTTGCAGTTATTATAGTCTGAATCCTACCTAGAATCTGCATCAGAAATCTAACTTGTCTTTGGTTGGTTTTCCGTTTCTTTGTTTAATTTTTTTAATAACTGTACATTGAATTCGTGTTACTGGTGAGTTCTTTCCAAGGTATGACCACACCATCATCCCAATTGCATTGATCCAGTAGATTAATTCAATCCTAAGCAATCAAGGGACAAATATTTTTTAAATGAGAGATGAGGTAACACAGTGCAGGAAGGGGATATTTTATTTATAACACTTTTTGATGAAATTAACCTCTAGTGAAAAAAGGCTCTTCACTTCTATGAAAAAGGCACAGAGTTAATTAATTTTCAACAAAAAATAAAATAAAATAAAATAAAATAAAATAAAATAAAGCAGTATTGTAATAAACAACACTTGCCAGAATCAACATACTAAAGATTTATGTACATTGTGTTTCATACCTAGAAAGTCCTGTTTCAGTATATTTCTGTACTGATGTCACCACTGGACCTGCATTTTATGAAGGGATCTACGAGCTGATTTTAAACTACCTGGATTAGGCTTGGAAAACAAAATAGCACAAGCTAAAAAGCTCTGCTGAGAAACTGGAAATACGTGAGCAGTTTGCCTGCACTGAGTTCTGCTCTCTTTTACTGCAATACTTACGTCGTTCTGGTGGCTTGGGCTTGTGCTGTAACTTGCACAAAAGTACACCAGTAGTAGAGTTGTACAGACTGCTCTCTCTTTAGCAAATTCTTTTTATGTCAATAAGTTCAAAATACAAACTTTGATCACTTTACTCTAAAATTTATCCATAGTTGTACACAGAGCAGATACATTTCGATATACTGATTTCAGAGAAACCTGCTGTGATTGTTACAAGGTTAAGAACAACTTTCAGAAAACAGACCTCAAGGAAAACTAATAAAAATGTTACCAGGGTAAAGAAAGGAGATTCTTTATAAAACAAGCATGCAAATGACTAACAGAAGTAATTTTCAGGACATTATTGAATTTACCCTTGGGATTTCCTTAGAAAGAAATGCTTCAGGTTCTCATCTACGTTGAATCGCTGGAATGTGCTGTAGGTAATTAGATATTGATTCTAGCTGTCGATGGATATACCACCTATCATCCATATCCATGCGATGTGAAATGTAAGAAGTCTGAGTTAATCCTGGAACTTCCTTTAAGTAGTTGCATTTTAATAACATATAGCTTGCTATTAAGAAAATTAAGCCCATTAGAAATTGAGTATAAGAAATTATTAAAGGTTAAACGACTCTAACATTAAGATAACATTGAGACTCATAACTGATTTTTGCTTACTGTTGTTTTTGAGTTGTACAGGTATTTGTAATGCTTTCTGACCTGAAAGTGTTTGATCTCATTTGTTAACATCTATCTGTAGAAAAAAATATCAATAGTAATTGCTAAGATCAATTTAAGCTTGATTATTTTTCTTGAAAAGTTATTACAAAATCAATGTCTACTTCTATCTCAGTAACTATTGTTTTTAGAGCTGTTAATGTAACCTTATAAATGTTTTATTATTGAAGCGAGACTATGCTCAACTTTATGACGTTATCTATTTTTGTCTTGCTTAAAGATTATTTTTCTCTAGTTTGGTCCAAGTGAAAAAAGTAAAAGATCAAAGCCAAACAGAGTTGTTAGAAGAAACATAAAGTTCTGCAGAACTATCTAAATATGCTGTTATAATCATGTATTGAATATTTTGCTGGTATAAGCACAGGCTGAATTTTTTGGTCTTGACTCAGTCTGTCTGCACATCTTTCTTCAGATGAAGAACTGAGTATGGAATGTAGAAAACTACTACTTAATTTTTTTTTTTTTTTTTGCAAAGGTATATACTATATTAAATATAAAGCTGAAGACAATCAGCTTTCCTTTGAAGAAACAGGTTTTCTGTGTTTATATGGTTCTAAAAGGACTGATAAATTCTAAAGTTGTTTTCTTGTTTATCAGCACAGGGTTTCACTGTCTGAATGGATTAAGGGCTTTCTTTTTCCATTCCTAACAAGTTAGAACTCTTTAATGTATTTAAAGGCCCACAGGAGCAATGGCATTACACAAACAAACTCATGCATCTGTGGATCTACTACATAATCTACATTATAAAAAATAAAATAAAATAATAAAATAAAATAAAATAAAATAAAATATAAAATAAAATAAAATAAAATAAAATAAAATACTATAAAAATTTCCTCCTTTTCTTAATTTTTTCAGCCAACTGATGCATCCGGCAAGTAAGAAGAACAATATGAAACTGGCATCTAGATTTTAGGCATAAGAAATCAATAGATGAGCAAAGTGAAAGAGAAATTCATGTGTTAAATTAAAAAAGGCAATTGAAACCTACCAAGTCAAATACATAAACATTGTTCACTAATCTGATCTCCTTCTATGACAATACGACCCTCTCAGTGGATGAGGGAAAGGCTGTGAATATTGTCATCCAGGACTTTAGTAAAAACTTTGACACCATTTTCCACAACATTCTTGTGGAGAAAGTGGCTGCTTATGGCTTGAATGAGTGCACTCCTCACTGGGTAAAACACAGTCTGGATGGCCGGGTCCAATAGAGTGGTGAATGGAGTTCAGTCCAGTTGGTGGCCAGTCACAAATGGTGTTCCTCAGAGCTCTGTACTGGAGTCTGTTCTGTTTAACATCTTTATCAATGATCTGCATCAGGGGATCGAGTGCACCCGCAGCAACTTGGCAGATGACACCATATTGGGTGGGAGTATTGATCTGCTTGAAGGTAAGGCTGCTCTACGGAGGGATCTTAACAGGCTGGATCAGTGGGAGAAGGCCAGCAATATGAGGTTCAACAAAGTCAAGTGCCAGGTCCTGCAGTCAGGTCACAACAACCCTACACAATGCTACAGGCTTGGGAAAGAGTGGCTGGAAGCTGCCTGGTGGAAAAGGAGCTGGGGGTGATGGTCGATAACCATCTGAATATGAACCATCAGTGTGCCCAGGCGGCCAAGAAGGCCAACAGCATCCTGGCTTGTATCAGAAATAGTGTGGCCAGCAGGACCAAGGGGGAGATCGTCTCCCTGAACTCAGCACTGCTGAGGCCACACCTTGAATCCTGTGTCCAGTTTTGGGCCCCTCACTCCAAGAGAGCCACTGAGGTGCTGGAGTGTGTCCAGAGAAGGGCAATAAAGGTGGTGAAGGGTCTAGAGGACAAGTCTTCTGAGGAGTGGCTGAGGGAACTGGGGTTGTTTAGTCTGGAGAAAGGGAGGCTGAGGGGAGACCACATCACTCTCTACAACCACCTGAGAGGAGGTTGGAGTGAGGTGGATTCAGTCTATTCTCCGAAGTAACAAGCAATAGGATGAGAGGAAATGGCCTCAAGAAGTTACACCAGGGGAGATTTAGGTTGAACATTAGGAAAAATTTCTTTCCAGAGAGGGTTGTAAAGCATTGGAACAGGCTGCCCAGGCAAGTTGGAATCCCTTGAAGTATTTAAAAATCATCTAGGTGTGCTACTTAGGGTCATGGTTTAATGATGGACTTTGTAGCTTTAGGTTTATATTTGGACTCAATGATCTTAAACTTCACTTCCAAGGTAAATGAATCTATGATTCTATGTCTGTGATTCTATTCATCTTTGCAAGCGGATCCGCATTACACAGAGAGGTCCCTCACTCACTGCTGTGGTATCCCTGTCCTCTCACTCCCAGCTGTTCTAACCCATCTAATTCTTTATGTTATGATTAACTGCGTATTCCAGGAGCCTAGTATTCAATGCTGACATCAATCCCGTCCATCACCTGTCAATGTCACGTTCACTGGATTTATGTTCTGCTCCTAATTTCAAGCATTGTTTGAGGCTTAATAGTTCATCTTGACAGTTCTGATAAAAGCAGTTTTTACACTTACTTTTAAATTGTTATTACTTCTGTTTATGAACAAAATTAATGTATAATCAGTTTTTAACAATTTAGTTATCAATAACTTATCAGACTTAATATCTCAAATGTTTTATGCTGGTAGATATTGCCTAAAAGGATCTGAATTTCCACTAAAAAACCAGATAAATTGAAGAGAGAGGTGGCAATTTTTGTTAACGTACTTAGCTTACTTACACATTGGCGTATATTCCTGATTTTTGAGTAACATCAGGCATAAATTGTGAACTGGGAATATTTCCCTTTCTTCTTGTCCAGCCTTGTCAATCATCTACATCAGTCAAAGGTGTAAAGAATAAAATAATAATAATAGCAATAAAAACCCAGCAACAATGACAACTGATAAATGCCCCAATGTTCTTTTATCGGGGAATACACTGTTTCTACAGCTGACTGTGGAAACTCAGTCTCAGATTTCCCAAATTTGTATTCATACAACCTTTCTATTTTTCCTTTGATGGAACACCAAATGGGAAAGTGTCTTTTGGTTTTACAAATGGAACTTTGCAGACTTTTTGTTGTCCTGCAAAGAAAGAATACGATTTGGAAAAATCTTCACTCAAAAAACCTCAAAAACCACCATCTACTTTTCTTTTCTTTTCTTTTTTTTTTTTTTAGGTATGTATTACCCTATGCAGTAATCTGCTGCATTTTAATAATGATATTCCAAAGACTACTTTAACAACTAACTTCTAAAAAACCACCTAAATAAATATAATTTTCTAGTACTAGACATAAAGCTATTTTATATTTCTTTATGATTTTATATGCTATTTATTTATTTATTGAACTGCATATAATTTTCTGTGAAAGGTTTACGTAGTCTGTTTGTCGCCGGTCGGCTGAGGCAAGCCGAGCACGGGGACGAGTCCTTCCCTATCCCCGAACCCCTCTCCTCCGGGAGAGAAAAGGGTTCAAAAGCAGAGATACGAAAAGGAAAAGAAAGATTTTGTGAGACCTCTGAACGTTTGCAAAACTGAAACAAACTTTTATTAAAACTAGAACAATATATATAACATGCAGGGAAAAACCAATGCAAAATCTGAGAGTCTGTGCAGGATGGAAAGGTGAGGGTTAAACGCGAGAAAAAGAGCGAAAGGGGGACGGTGCCACGTGCAGTCCAGAAAATGGCACCGGCCACGTGTGCGCTTTCGTGAACAAAGGGAAACCGCGGCTGTTATGAACGCCAGGCTCCAATATGCAAAAAACGCTGTCCCTACCGGATTCGTTGTGGCAGGCAGAGAAGCAAGAATGCGCTAGCAGGCAGAGACGATACGGTGTTACGGCAGGAGAAAAGCAGCCTCCAGGCGAGCCGTCTGTCCCAGGTGGCGTGGCGGGGGCTGCCCCGGCGCACAGCTCCACTCCGGCAGCCTGTAAGGTCCCCGGAGCCGAGCCGCAGTGTTTGGAGAAGCCTCCTTCCCTGAGCGAAGCTGAGGTCCCGTAGTGCCTTCCGCAGAGCGGAACCGGAGGTGTCCCGAAAACCGCGAATGCCCCGAAGCCGTCCGGAAAGCAGCCCAGGAAGTCCCGAAAACCGGGAAAAGCCGAATGCCCCCGAAGCCGTCCGGGAAGCAGCCCCGGAAGTCCCGAATAGCCCAAGCCGCCCGAGCCCGCAGCTTCTTAAAGGGGCAGTACGCTCCCGAGAAACTTCTCATTCAATGAGATTGCTGCGATCGTAGCATGGAAGGGAATAATTAAATTGGTCAGTGTACAACAGAAGCCTTCAAGCAGGTTTTTTCCTTCAACCTGCCACACTGTTGATACTCTTTTTGATTGGATGAAGAAATGCATTACTGAACAAGAATATCTTAATATCTCAAATAGTTGTGTTTCAGTTGTGCATAAACACGCAAATATTCTTCGAGAGAGGGGACCGAATCTGGACATCTCACAAACATTGCCATAATGTCCAAGGTCCTGAGTGATTATCTTGCAGCTGTGCTTTCTCCAGATGCATGAGTAGTACTTTATAGTTCATATTCCCCTACAGCCTTGGGAGGATTAGTTTTGTTCAGACTTACATAGTTTTGAATATGCCTCTTCAGAGAAAATTAGAAAGCTACTGAAAATATCAGAGTAGTAAAAAGTGTCATGGAGCTGATTTCTTGAGGATTTTAAGGATGTTGATAGTGATAATGCATTTGATCCCACTGTACAATATATGGCTATTTCAAAACACTGTGGATACAAATTAATTTATTTTTTTAACCCATTTTTATATATGAAAGTTTGGAGCTTTGAAGCAGAGTTTCCTGACTCAGGGGGCTACATAAATAAATAAATAAATTTAAAAAGAAAAAGAAAAGAAAAAGATTTGAAAACTTAATAAATTGCTATCCATGGTTGACTTTTTTGTTTTCTTTCTCATTTACGTTGCAGACTCTGTGATCTGAATGTTGGCTTACTTTCAGCATATTACTTTGTAAGAAATGTTATGAAATTTGTATTCAAATAATTCTCTGTACACGGCTAGTAGTGGGTTGTTTCTAGAAGGGATAAATGTCTTAAGATTCATTTAAAAAATCCAACATGTTTTCTTATATGGCATAGTTTTTTTCCTAAAAGAATTTAAATTTAAAAGAGTAAAATAAATTCCACGTTTAATCAATGACAACATTGTGTTTAGAAAATAAATGGTACTGTGTTAAAGTAAAAATAATGTACTCTTTCACAATAATTTACATATATTATTGATCCTTTCAGTACACTACATTTGGTATTCTATGAGAAGACTTTGAATAGAACGGAGCAGAACAGAACAGAATGTCCTCCACACTCTCATAATTCCTTTTTTTTTAAATCTAATAGCTTGAAATATTTCAATATTAAAATCAGAACAAATTTTCCTTCTGTCGCTGAGAGATAATTAAATATATAAAAGTTTTAAACACTGTGTAACACTATCTTCAACCTTAGTACATAAATTGCACGCTTTGGAAATGCTTGTTATGTGCATTTTTGGAGAGGGTTAACGTCAGGACTGTAAACGAATGACTACTCTGTGGGCTCGCTTTGGTTTGAAGTTAAGATAACGGAAGAAGGTGCTGAAAAAGACTGCTGAGGACAGGAAAAACTGCTGATCATATTTATGTTGAATAACAACTGAATGACAAACTGACAAAAGTTACAGCTAGCACCTTGAGAGAAGGCTGGATCTCACATGTCCGAAGGGGATTTTCGTGGGAAAGAGCCAAACTCCACAGATAAATGGAGAGGAGCCCAGAAGAGCCTTTGTAGAGCATGATTTTGCAGGAACAGCAGTGCCTAGGGAACTATTTCAGTAACATGGCACAAGGCTGAGATTGCCTACATAATGGTATGAGAATCTTTTGTACCACCATTCAGAGGGATCTTGCCAGCCTGGAGAAATGGGCAAGCAGGCATCTCAGAAAGCTCATCAAAGGAATATGCCAAGTCCGGCAGCTGAGAATGAATAAGTCCATGTGCCTATACACACTGTAAAACAGCTTTACAGAAGACGACCTGGGAGTCCTGCTGCACACCAAGCTGAACATTAGTGCGTCTTGCAGAAAAAAACCCAATAGCCTCCTGGATGGCATAAGGAAGAGAGTTGCCATCGGGTTGAAGAAGGTGACCCTTCCCGTCCACTCAGCCCTGGTGAGACACATCTGGAGTCCTGGGTCCAGTGCTGGGGCCCCCAGTACAAGACAGGCATGAATATATAGAATTGAGTCCAGCAAAAGTCCACAAATATGGTCAGCAGACTGCAGCAACTCTCATAGGAGGAGCGACTGTGAAAGTTAGGCCTGTTCAGCTGAAGAGGAGAAGGCTAAGAGGAAGTCCTACCAATGTGTTAAAATGCCTAACATGAGGGTCTAAAGAAGATTAAGCCAGAGTCTGATTAGGGGTGCTCAGTAACAAGACATGAGTCAGTGGACACAAACTGAAATTCAGGAAATTCCAATTAAACATAAGAAAACATACTGACTTTGAGGGTGGTGAAACACTGCAACAGGTTGCACAACAGCTTTGGGATCTCCATCCTTGAAGATATTCACAAAATAATTGGATCAGCCCTGAACAACCTGCTCTGGTTGACTAGGTGGGACTATAGGAGCTCCAAAGGGGCCTTCTGAACTTAACTGTTCTATGGTTCTGTGACTTTATAAAATACCAAATTCACATTCAGATGTAGAAATATCTGTGACACATTGAGGGAAAATCAATACAGGCTGGCTGTTTATCTAGAAGGACAGTAGGATGGAGAGAAGAAGGTAAACAAGCAGGAGGACTGTCAGAGGGACAAGGGCTCCAGGTTGAGTGGCTTGTGTTTCCAGGCTGCCCAGTCACCATCATAGTCCTGGCCAGGTCTATGGTCAGTCCTTGCCAGGCTGAGGCCAGGCAAAAAACCCAAATCCATCACTGAGGGTGTCTCACAGGAGAGGGGCCAGCTTGAGAACATGTGGAAGAGTGTTTTGAAATAGAATTATGGTAAGAGACGAGAAGTGCTTATTTTCTAACATGAAAGAACTGAGAGCCTCTTTGCATTTCAGAGCCACACAGGAATGTACTTCAAGAGAACTTTCTTTTATTTTGGGATTTTGTTTTAGGATTATCTGCAAACACTCATCCAAAAAAGAAAGTAGACCAGAGCAGTAGAAGAATCTGTGGGCTGTGTGTCATGTCCTACTCTGCTTCTGGTGAGAGAGAGGATCTACCTGTAGCAGAAACATGGTACAGGAGAGTGGTAGCAGCAGCTGGATATGAATAAAATTTCCCAGCATGTTACCCTGGGGTTAAAGGCATCTGTTTGGGGGGGTTTTATTTTTCGTTTTTCTTTCATTTCTTTCTTTCTTTCTTTTTTTTTTTTTTAAAATTCTCTATCTAAGAAGCGTCAAAGCCAAGATGTGAATCCATCTGGAAGATGGGTTAATTAGGAGTTCAGGGCTTTTCCTTCTCCTTTAGGATAGCTCCAGTCGACACTAAGAAAGCAACACAGAACCAGCTGTAGAGTAGTTAAAAGAGAAAATGGATGTATAGAAGAAGTCTGGCAGTCAGGAGGCCATGCAGGATCACGTGACATAATTACAAGTTGAAGAGTTTTTGATCTCACTACTCTTTTATGAAGGGGCAACGTCAAATAAAAAACCATGAGGATCCTTTAAAACTCCATTGCTTCAAGGACAGCTGAGCTTTGACAAGTTGATCATTTAAGATTTAGGAATCTTCTGGTCTGTTGGGCTCAGCCCTGAATTGTAATTACTGAGTCATGGGGTACATTGGGATGAGATCTGGGGCTCTCTGGGGTGGCTACACGTCATGTTGGCTTTTGTGTCTTTCTATATTCATGGAGTCAGGAAAAATGGTTCAGCTAAGTAGAATATTATTGCTAAGAGGCTGAATGAAGTCCTCACTTGCTCAGATTCACCTTAGGTGACTGGAGGGTTTATTTAGTATATTTATTTGTGGAGGGAAGATGACTATCTGAAGCAGCCTTTTGTGTGTGCCTGCCTCTACCTAGGTGGATTATTGAAGACGAAAGGAATTAAGAGTGGCTCAAAGTGACTACTGCTGTTGACAAATGTGAATTTTAAGCAAGGAGCAACGCTCTTGAAAATTAAGATATTAAAATAGATCAATCTGGGACAAAGGCCACAGGAAAACTAAGTAAATTTTCATGAAAGTAGATAGGCCCAATTAAAACCATTAGACATCATTATAATTGTGAGGGCAAAACCTACAGTTTATCTATCTATTTAGGAAAACTAACTACGCGACAAAATTCTTGCCGTGTAGATGGAAATAATTCTACAGAGGAAACCCACTGACTCTGGAAAAGACTAGCATTCAAGTCTCCTTTGTCAGCAGAGGGCTTTAATTAACATAACTGAATACAATATATGTAAATAATATACATATGTACATATAAATTATGTAAAATAGATACATATGTTATATAAATAAAAGTATAAATAAAAATAAAAATTAAAAATAAAAATAAGAAATAAAAATTAAAAATAAATACAGATAGAATTAGAAATAAAATTATAAATATAAATAATAGAAAGAAATAGAAATAGAAATAGAAATAGAAATAGAGTTTGAAGTGGAACTTTTTAGAATAGAAAAGGTTTTTTAGCTAAGGAGTAGAGAAGGAAAAGAATTCCAGTTTGCCTAGGCTGTGATTTGTATGGACAATTGTGGCTTTTATGGAACAATATTTGTATTTTCAAACGTTACAAATTGATCAGCTGGTCTCAGTAGAAGACTACCAAACCAGAAAGAGGATCAGCTTTAAATCTCAATGTTGAGACTACCAGCTTTCAAACGTATGAGAGAAGAGACAAAGTCTGGAACGTCCGTCTATGCCAACGCATTCGCTCCTTGCTCAGCTGAGGCAAACTGGCCTCAGGGCCTCCACTGGGTGGTGTATCGCTCCAGGAATCGGCCAAACCCTGGAACGGGGCCACAGGTTTTTAAGGGGTGCTGTGGGAGCTGACAGTTACTTAAGGAAATTGTTCGAGTTTAGGTCTTGCACATGGCTGATATGACTAGATTGCAGAGATTAGTGAAGACCTGAATAACTTCCACTTTATGTTCATTCTCCTGGAAGAGATCAAACAATTCGTCTGTTTGAGGCTACATATAACTGAGACCTTGTGAAAAATCCCAGGATACCTCAATCATGTATATTAAAATAAGTAATTAGTAGATAGCAATCATAGCAAAACTCCGTTATGCATAATCAGCCATAGCAAGATATGTTTGAACTCTTTTAGTACTTGGAAGACTTTTTCTTTCAGTAGTGCTTCAGGTTCCCTAAATCCAGCGACTAATTGTTAAGACTGTCCAGCACCTCTACGAGGCTTTATAGAGCAACCTGGTAGGTTTTGCACTTTATTAGCTTCAAAGAAACAGTGACTGTGCAGCACTGGTGGGTGTTTTTCTACGTAGTGGCAGTACACAGAATTTAGCTGTACCTGCTTTTCTTTTAATGGATACATCTGTTCTTTTTTGGCCTTTAATGTTCAAATTCATTCTAGCCTTGAATTCAGGTGCAAGCTGTATTGTAAAGCGATTGTGATGGGTTAACCCTGGCTAGACACCAGGTGCCCACCACAGCCTCTTTATCATTCTCCCTCCTCAGCTGGAAAGGAGAGAAAATGTAATGAAAGCCTCATGGGTCAAGATAAGGGCAGGGAGGTCACTCACCAATTACCATCATGGGCAAAAAGAGTCAACTTGGAGAAATTAATTTATTACCAATAAAATAAGAGCAGGATAATGAGAAAAAACCCCTAAATCTTAAAACACTTTCCCTCCATGTCTCCCTTCTTCTCAGGCTCACTTCTTTCCTGTGCTCTCTACCTTCTCCTCCTGCACAGGGGGATGGGAAATGAAGGTTGCATTCAGTTCCTCACACGTTGTCTCTGATTCTCCTTCCTCCTCAGGGGGAGGACTCCTCACACTCTTCCCCTGCTCCAACATAGGGTCGCTCCCATGGGAGACAGTCCTCCACAAACTTCTCCAATATGAGTCCTTCCTGTAGGCTGCAGTACTTTATTAACTGTTTGAGCATGGGTCCCTTCCATGGGGAGCAGACTGCTCCATCACAGGTTCCCCATGGGGTCACCCCTGCACCCCAACCTGCTCCAGCATGGGGTTCTCCATGTGCTGTAGGTGAATACCTGCTTCACCATTAACCTCCACGGTCTGCAGCGGGACTGTCTGCTTCACCATGATCTTCACCATGGGCTGCAGGGGAATCTCTTCTCTGGCACCTGGAGCACCTTCTCCCCTTCCTTCACTGACCTTGGTGCCTCTGCAGAGTTGTTTCTCTCACATATTTTCACTCATCTCTTCAGCTGCCTTTGCCGTTGCACAGGGGTTTTTTTCCCTGTCTTGAGTAAGTTACCCCAGAGGCCCTACCACCATTGCTGATGGGCTTGGCCTTGAACAGTGGTGAGTTTATTTTGGAGCTGGCTGGCATGGGCTCTATCAGACATAGGGGAAGCTTCTAGCAGCTTCTGACAGAAGTCATCCCTGTAGACCTTGCCACGCAAACCCAATCCGGTGACGGTGTGTGACAAGTTTATGAACTTCAACATCAGATTTCATGCTTTTGGGAAAATTTCAGTTGCCATTGAGACATGTCATGTACCTGACATGTCATAGTTTTCCGCTTCTGTTGTACCTGTTAAATCCTTACAATTACAATTTTAAAGTTGTATGTATTTTCTCTTTCAATATGTTGAAAATATTTCATCCAAGTGATCATTTTTCTCTCAGTTAGTGAACCACTTTTGAAGATGTCTGCTAAGGAATGTTATCCAATGGCAAAGAATAAATTTGGTTTTTCTCATAAATGTTAAGCAAAAGTTGAAGATTGTATATCACATTCACCCAGCTGCTTTTGTCCCACACTTTTAGACTGCTAATAAGACAACATATTTCTATTCTCAACACACGTCTTCAGTTAAAGCTGGAATTTACAGCTGGAATTTACAGTGAGAAGTAGCATTGCAGTGAATGAGGAAAGAAGGAATGTCTTTACCCATTTCCACAGTCCAAACAGGGGCTCATCTTTCACCAGAGAAGCTCATAGACTCATAGCCCCAGCTTGGATTTGGAGGTCTGAAACAATGACTATTGCGTGTCTCCTTTCATAATTTCACTCCTTATACGTATCATCAGAATGACCTGTGAACATACAAGAACCCCCATACTCCTCTAATTTGCTTTTAAGTAGATGAGAAGTTGACTCCTTTTTAAATGCTTTTCAAGTTATGTTATTATAGAAGGGATTAATATACCTTTAAGAATAAAAGGAATCTGGTGTTTGTAAAACAGATTTAAAGAAAAACATTAGGGTCT